>CM070558.1:64469113-65669113 GCA_036346405.1 Phyllostachys edulis | reverse complement strand
CCCGGACTCGTGTATTTCTAGTTTTCTTCACCACTTTGACTACAACTTGTCTAAGAAATTCCACCACTCCACCTTCTCCATTTTCACCCTCTCGGTTTTGGATCGAGGCCTTCCTGAGAGCTTGGTTCTTCGACCTCCCCTTTCATCCATAGCTTCGGTCCTCGGTAAGTTCTTTGATGATCTCCTCTACTCTTGAGTTCACCACTACACTGAAGGCTGGTCATGTCCTTCACAGACCTTCTCTTGTGCACTTTTTTAGGATTTCTATGGTGCTCGGGTGAGGACCTCCTCTCGACCTTGTGCAAGCACCATTGCCTCAGGACCTCTCTGCCAGTAGCTTAGGTCATACCTTTGGGGCCTTTTTCTAAAGACCTCCTTCTCCTCTGTGAGTTAGACCTTCTCCAAAAGAACCTAATCTAAATACAATATTCTTTTTGTTAATTGGGTTTTGAGATTTCTCTGAGTTCTCTTGATTCTTTATTTGGATCTTTGTTGGATCTTCATTTGAGCCTTCTTTGAAATCGCCCTATTATACTTGTAGATCGTGAAGACTCGTAAAGTCGAGGATTCTCAAGAGGAGGAATCTCAAAGTAGTGAGCAAGGCAAGTTACACTCTTGATCATATTGCACCCAATACTTCAACTTAATTATGTTCGGTTTCAAAGTGTAATGCATGCTTATTTTTACCAAGTATTTCAATACCTGGTTTAAATTCATAGTTATACCTACTTCCTTTGTATGGCCACTGTTGATTTTGGACTAAACTCATTGTCACCTTTAGGTCAAACTTGGGTCATGCAATAGTGTGAACCAAAACCATTTGAAAAACTAGTGCTTAGTCAAGCTTAGACCAAAAGTATTGATTTGGGAAAATCTTTACCAACATAACCAAATATTGCTTAAAATGTTTTTACCATGACATTGGGTTGTCATGGAAGGATGAAAATGTTGCTGGGGAAGCAAGGAAAATGAAAATGGATTGGGACTGGGGCGAATTGGTTGGCTTGGTTGGTGCAAGTTCATGCACGGGATCGTGCCTTTATGGTAGATCGATGCCCTTGGGTTTGTGAAAGTTGCCCTAGTCATATGAGGACCGGTTTTTGAGCGACCAATGCCATGCCTATAATGGGCTATGCCACAATCGTGCAACCACATGTCTCCAGAATGGGGCGTGGGACCTGGCTGATTAATTTGCAAAACTCTACCATATGCTGCTCTATTGGAGGTGTGGGAGGTCTTGTTTGACCAATGGTCTTTTATAACCTATTGTTCCCACTGGTGCAAGAGGGGGCTTCCCGCCGGATTGCTATCCACAGGGGGGTGAAACCTTAGCAAGGAGAGGCTGTGGTGGAGCAAGGCATTGTAAAGGCCTTGTCATGAGCTCTAGATCTCTTACCTTTGGAAGTGAGAGGTGGCATTGACGAATCCGACAAACTAGAGTACTCATGTCGTGTGGGTAAAGTGCACAACCTCTGCAGAGTTAAATCTATTCAATAGCCGTGTCCACTGTCAAGGACATGCCGCAAAGGCCACTTGGAGTTAGATGTTGATTTTGGGGTTTTCAAAAGATTTACTAAATCGATTTTGGGATTTTATCCCATGGATTTGGGCAGGAGCCTAATGTCGAGGGGTATCTTTCACCAATTCGTTGATGAATGCTACTCCATCGAAAAACTCGCTTTGCTAAATGAATTTTAGCTATTAAAGATCCTTTGGAACTTAGTAATGGTATTTGAAAGAAAATTGGCTTTGTGCAAAATAATCATATTATGCCATCCTTTGATTATCCATCTATGCATGTCATGTTGCTAACCCATTTAGTGTAACTTGCGAGCACGGTTGTTGTGCTCACTCTTGCTCATTGAAATCTTTGCCAGAGAAGATCTTTGTCGGAAGAAGATCAAAGCAGCTAGGTTATGCCCTCCACCACCGCCTGTGACGTGTTGATGGACCCTTTTGAGTTCTTTTTGCTTTTATGTATTTATGTTTGGCCCAAGGCCACCTTGTAAACAACTTTGTAAATGCTTTGTTTGAATAGAGGTGTGTTCTGATGTCACCACCAATGTGTTTAGTCTTTGTGAAGAGCTAGCCATGTTCCTTGGGACTAGCTCGAGTTTCACAGAGGGCCCCGAGCGGGCTCCACCTCTATGTCCTCACAAAGGGATGAGCGTGTGAGGTTCCGAGAAGTCTCAGATCTCCACGACCTCCTCCGGAGGGTCGTGGGTGGTCTTAGTGAGCCCTCGGACCTCCTCGCTTGTTCCTAAGTGTGGCTATGGCGGTCGTGGGTGCTCCCTGGTTCTAAGACTCTCTCTCGTCATGTTCTCCTGGACCTCCAGAGGTCTTGCTTGACCTCCTGGGTGGTCTTGGTGGACTGTCCGAGAGGTCCTTTATGGACCTCCTGGGAGGTCCTGATGGACTTTCCAGAGGTCCTGAAGGATCTCTCGGGTGCCCTAGGATTGGGTCGTCACAACTACCGATGTGCGGTAGTACCGGAGTTCATTTGGCAGAGCTACCGCGTCGTGGTATTACCTTATTTCCTAAGCGGAACTACCGCATCCCAGTCCTTTCGTATATTTGTTAGCGGTACGTTATTTACAGACAGGGCTTGTTATGGACCTCGAAGGGAAGCGGTCGTACTGCCCTTGTGATCGGAAGTACCGGAGAGCGGAACTACTGCATGATCAACGTCGATAGTGTCGTACCTTTCTGCAACGACTTGTTAAGAAGCATTTATTGCAGATATATCTTGGTAATTAATGTTAATCATTGTGGGACTAATATTTTTCATGAGTTGAATGAATAGGTCATGTTCCAGGGTGATGAAGACTTTGGATAGCATCATGAGTTGATCGTCATCAAGTCAAGGTTCAAGAAGAGGATGTATCATGTGTTGATGCATATCAAGATCTCGAAGAGGAGATGATCATGAGTTGATCATCAAGTCAAGAGAAGACACATCATGTGTTGATAGAGGTCAAGTAAAGGATGCATCATGGGTTGATGCATATCAAGATGCTGACTCGGACTTGAAGTGAAGATGTGCGTCATGAAACTTCAAGAAAATGCTCAAAGCAAAAGTATGACTAGCTAGGGCTAAGGATATGTTCCTAGTCTTTTACCGGTCTTGGTGTTTGATTGGAAGACCGGATCGCTAGTATAGGTTGTTGTACTATTAAGAGGGGTCTTGTCTAGTAGCATGAGTCTCATCATGTATTGATAGCTCAATCTCGCTTGCTCTAGCTCTTTGTGGCATGATGCTATTATTTGCGAATGTGTTTTGCAGATAGTCGAGGCTTATGTATTTAGTCCTTGTAGCATGTGACTATACTTTGCAAATGGTTGACGTCCATGTACCCACTCCTTGTGGCATGATCTAAGTTTGCAAATTGTTGGGATTCATGCATTTTCCTTTGGCATGGTCTAAGATGGCTTGTTGCTATTTTTTGGACTTAGACCATGGTAGTGGCTCTTTTGGAGTTGTACTTTTTGATTTGATCAAATGTGTTTGAGATCGATCAAATATGTGGGTTGTGTAGCCCTCTGAATAAGCTTTCCATAGAGTCCAAGATTACTCAATTCCGACATCGGAATCAAAAGTTGACATTTTTACCGAGTGTCATCTGTGTTGAAATTGGACTGCGGTAATACCGCCCGAGAAAAGCGGTACTACCGCAGAACAGTAGTATCGGCCATTGTATTGTGGTACTACCGCACTAAAAATTTTAACGGCTAGTTTTTGAGCCTTTAATGCACCCTTTCCGATCGTTGAGCAAAAATCGGTAGTACCGGGGTTTCAATGGCGGTACTACCGCATTTTTTTGCTGAGTTTGCTGATCCCACGACCGTCGGATTCGGCCGGCGAGCACCATGCGGGCATGGTGGAGGGTAGGTGGTGGCGAGCTCGTTGTGGGCATGGACGGTAGGGGATGAGCTCCTCCTAATAGCAACAGTTGGTGAGGGGTTGGGGGAGGTCGTCACCGGAGTTGGGGGAGGTCTCCTTGCTAGATAGTGGCTCCACGACGTTGCTCAAGACCCGATCGATGGATCCACGGTGGCGACAGCGTTGGATCTGTCCGTTTTCAAGCATGCCGACGTGGTTCTGTTCGTCTTCCTTGACATTATCACCGCCGTTCTCCCCGACCCCGTCACCGCCGGTGCTGGATCTGCCTTCCTCGGCAACGTCGACGCCGGATCCATCCCTTCCTGACATCGTCATCATCTCCGGTGTGTACTTCTTCCTCTCTGGTGTACTTCTTCATGGTATTTACTACTCCAGGCGTCCTCGTCCTTCACCAGTCCCCTCTCTTGGTATCTTGCCTACACCCACATCTGATCCTCCTGATGATGCTCCCCGTTACGTCCTTTGTGACCGGATATCCCTTCGACCTCCTGATCGTCTCGAATTTGCTTTGATAGCTCATGCTCTCTTTGTCACTGAGCCTAGTTCTTATCGTGAGGCTGCTCCTCATTCTGAGTGACAGCTCACTATGGAAGAGGATTTTGATGCTCTTCGACGTACGGAGACTTGAGATATTGTACCTACATCTCTGCATGCTCGTCCTATCACATGCAAGTGGGTTTATAAGATTAAGACTCGGTCTGATGGTACTATCGAGTGCTACAAGGCTCGTCTTGTGGCCTGCGGCTTTCAACAGGAGTATGGTCGTGACTACGATGAAACTTTTGCCCATGTTGCCCATATGACCATTGTTTGCACTGTTGTTGCGGTTTCTTCTGTTCTTAGGTGGTCTATCTCTCAGCTGGATGTTAAGAATACCTTTCTTAATGGTATTTTGCATAAGGTCTATATGCAGTCACCACCTGGGTATTCTGTTCCCGATGGGCTCATCTGTCGTATTCGTCGTGCTCTTTATGGCCTCAAACAAGCTCCTCATGTCTGGTTTGCATGTTTTATCTCGGTGATTACTGCTATCGGTTTCACTATCAGTTCCCACGACCTTACTCTTTTTGTCCATGTCTCATCTCAGGGTAGGACACTGCTTCTTCTGTATGTTGATGATGTGCTCATCACTGGTGATGATTCCTCATTCATCACGTATGTGAAGAAGCATCTTAGTGAGCAGTTTTTTTATGACTGGTCTTGGTTCTCTTACGTACTTCCTTGGGATTGAGGTCTCTTCCATACCTGAGGGCTACTACCTCTCTCAGCAGAAGTATGTCCAGGATCTTCTTGATCGGTGCAGTTCGACCGACACTTTCGACCGCTTGAGACTCCCATGGAGCTATCCCTACATCTTCGTGCCACTGATGGTGATATTCTTGAGGATCCTACTCGATATCGCCATCTTGTTGGGAGTTTGGTGTACCTTTTGAGCACTCGTCCTGATATTGCTTATGATGTTCATATCTTGAGTCGGTTCATGGCTCATCCTACCCATCTTCACTACAACCACCTTCTTCGTGTTCTTCGCTAGTTGCGTGAGACTATCTCTCGTCGTTTGTTTTTCCCTAGCTTTACCTCACTACAACTTTAGGCGTACTCCGATGTAACCTGGGCTAATGATCTTTATGATTATCGTTTTCTTTACCATCTTGTTTTTCTTGGATCCTCTCGATTGCAGGAAAACAAAAAGCTGACTCGCAGTTTCCGCTCGAGCGCAGAGGTCGAGTTGAGAGCTATGGCGGCGGATGCAGAGAGGTTACTTGGTTGAAGTGGCTACTTGCATATTTTGGAGTGCCTATGATGGGCCCTACGACTATTTTGTCTGACAGTACATGTGCTATCAGTATTGCCCGTGACCTAGTGAAGAATGAGCTCACCAAGCACATTGGTATGGATACTTCATGCACTCGCTCACAGGTGCAGGAGGGAGTGCTTGTTTTACAGTTTGTGCCATCAGAGTTACAGATTGCTGACTTCTTCACGAAGCTACAGACTAGGATACAACATTTGTATTTTCTCTCCAAATTCAGTGTGTGTGATCTACCATGAGTTTGAGGGGGTGTTAGAATGAGAATTCTTTTGTATTTTCTTATATGTGTATGACATATTCCCTTGTAATAACCCTTTTGTATTCCTTGTATATATTCCTCATTGGGCCTCGTGAATACATACACAATATTCATAACACATTAATATCATCTATTGAAATTTCAGGTGGTCATCCAAATATGCACATCATTGGTTAGAAAGCCGCACTGTTACTTGGGTAATGAATTTGTGTGGTTTGGTTCTGTTAAGTTCTCTTCACAAAATAAGCATTTTTTTTTTGCAGAGTTGACTTTTTGAACTTTTTTACGTTTGGTTTATAATTACTAGTAGCATATACGCTGAAATGCATAAAGTTTGAATGTGTTGTACGTAGTGGTTTTTAGAGTTCTGCAGTGGAGAACGTATGTATGATTGATGCAAACAGGGGTAGTATACGTAATGTGTAAAGAGAAAGGTTAAATCTAAATGCATTTAGTAGTAGGTGTTTGACGATTTACTGCTAGAGAGAACTCTTGGTTGCAAACAAGGGTTTTGCTGAAAGCAGATTGATTACATGCAATGCGAAGCATGATACACTGCCACAAAATGCATTACTCTGCGTGTCACTACGATACAAAGTTGCGTTCAAGAGCTATTACACGATCTCGTATTATACAAATAAAGTACAAAAGATGTGTTTTGTTGCAAGTATAAAGATTCATTACATGTATAGCTTTTGTATGGTCTGAGTTGGTGGTGTGGGGTAGCACCGTATTGGATGTGATGTATTGTCTGTAAGATGGAATATTAGTGAGCAATCTGCAGTTGTAGATATCAGGGACAAATAGATGGTTGAGCAATGAAAAAACGTGACAAACATACCTGATGTTTACTGGGAGGGATGGGCGTCTAGGTCGGTTTTCTTTGCAGAAGAGGGTGCTGGATCGGTATCCAGTGCATGCTTGGATCTACTTGTCAAAGCCATTATGTTAGGTATAGATCTTAGAATGTGTGTTCTATTTAAGGTGTATGTAATCAAAGATACCAAGGTTTGCTATAAACCTGACCACCTGTGTACTGTAGGTAGGTGATGAATATGAGAGCTATCAGAAAGACAAAAGAGAGAGAGAGATGAAATGTGTGTGTGTGTGCGTTTTTTTTTGGGGTACTGCGTCTGTTTTGAGTAAGCAACAGTATTGGTAGGTAATGCTAAAGAAATGTGTGGTTATAACTGAGATAGCCTATTACTAAAATTTGGATGGTACGATATAAACTGGTAGAGGGAATAGACATGAAAAATTATGTATATATAGCAAGAAGAGCGTAGTGCACTTTTTTTGTAGTCGAGATATTACATTTATAGATTTGTAATACAGCGGGATAAAATGAAATAACTATGTATATAACTGCAGTATGATCGTGAAAGGAACTACACGAAGGTAGTAAGAAGCAATCGTAGATTTCTGGTGTGTATATTTGAGAAAGGAAAGGCATATTCAGATGTATTGGATGTAGGTATTCGTGTTGTAGTGGCAGTAGTCACTCACAGTATGTGTTTCCTTCTTAGCTGAAAGAGCAATGTAAAGATTTCAGAAATGGAGCTTGTAACAGCTAGCATGGTTGCACAAGTTTAGACAATTCTATCACATGAAAGCACACTATATAACCTCAGTTCAGAATTCAGGTGACAAATAAACAGCATGACTCCTAAAAGTGCATTTAGGAATTTACGTGTCTAAAACCTAGAAAAGAGTTTGCAACAAACCTAGGCTTGTAGTAGACGATAAACATGGTCCTCTGTGTTAACACATGCCATCTTTAGCAAGAACACCAAGATGCATCTTTGTGGCTTGATATTACTGAAGAAGGAACATTGGTTTGTTGCCTCATTGCATGTCTGACTCCAACACGTGATTCCCCATTATCACCTCTGCGCGCATCATATGGAGAGTATTCATTAAGTGGTACAAGGGAAAAGGAGTGAAAAGCAAACAACAGACATGCATACCAAAAGCTTGGAAAAGCATTTACCTCAAGAAATAATCATCACACTCGGGTGACGCATGGATACAGTGGTGGTTTCTTCCCATTCCTATGTTTGGGTTAGGGGCTGGGAAATAAATTTCTTCCAATTCCTATGTTTGGCATTTCGCATGAGATGTGGGTTTGGGTTAGGGCATGTATAACGCATAGTAGCCCCAAATGGTGGTTTTATCCTCCATCTAGGCACAACTCACTCGGGTTACCATCTAAGCTCCCACTCGTGAAAAAAATAACCCACGCGGAACCGCGTTCTGGATTCTGCGTCTGGGTCTGGATCCAAAATCCCGGCTAGTTTTCCCGGGTTTTACAAGTTCAAATTTTGAATTTCGGCTGGTTTTTAAGCAAATTCAAGCGAAATTCAACCGGTTTTTTCTCGAGAAAACCGGTAACCGCTTGGTGGGATTTCCCCTAGTACCGGCTTTTGAATCCTTGCTCCCACTCAGCCAATGCATGGTTGTTTCACTGGATGACTGGACCCACGACAAAATTTGTATTTCAGCCCACAAAAAAATCCTATCTTAGCCCTCTAATTATATTTTTATTAAAAATTTACACTGGGAACCCTACAAGCAAAAAACTAATCACAAAAACACCCTATGTGTCAGCCTCTATTTTTTTCTCCCCACCACTCTCACCCAGCACATTCCTCTCCTCTCCTCTATATAGACATTTATAGACATTTCCCCTCCTCTCTCCCCTCCGACTGCTGCCACTCCCCTCCAACCAAATCTTGCAGGATCTTGTCGCTGTCAGCCTCGTCCTCAAGAACAGGTCGTCGCCGCTGTCGCCTTCCTCATGAACGACGAAAGCAGCGCAGTCATTGCTGCCCAACCCCGTCGTACAATTTGGGCTCAATGCGTCGACTGACTCCCTCGTGCGGCCACTGCGCGATTTGGGCAAGGCGACGAGGTGTGGGTGCCTTTTCTCCCCCATTTCTCCATGGACCACACACACTCTCCCTCAAACCACTGGTTCTTCTGCAAGTAGTCCTCACAAGCCACCACCTTTCCTCCATGGTGGCATCCGAGCCTACATGGCTCTGCGGAGCACTGAGCTAGGGCAGTGTGTTGTACATGGCCTTAGAGAATAAAATACATATTTGCCTAAAATACCCATTTGGAATGAACAAGCCTTTCCTTCATCTGTGGGCAATATCATATCCCATTCCCAAACTTGCTACTTTTCCCAATCCCCCAAACCAAACATTGGATTAAACTCAACCCACTCACTATATCCCATTCCCCACCTCCCATAATCCATTACCCAAACGCCACCTCACTTATTCTAAAATGTTATCGATCATAACTAAATTTAACTAACCATAAATACTTTCATGTGGGTGACGTGTGTTTGTGCTCTTTTAAGTGGCAATCACTAAATACATATTTTTTTATCATTGCACAATTGGAAACTGGAAGTATAAATTTACGACTGATCATGCGGCTAGTTTTCACATAAGCTAAATTGACAACTTAAGAATGTTATTGTTATGAATATTGTGTGCATCTATTTAAGAGAGACCCAATGAGCAATATATATAGAGAGTACAAAAGGAGTTGCCATATACAGATAAGGAAACCATATACAGATAAGGAAATACAAAAGGAGTCATATTCTAACAGTTATGAGGAAAAGTTTCACAAAACATTTCATACACGTAACTAGTGAAAGTAGGTTAATGGCAAACTACTTTGGATTAAACTTCAACGCAATGTGATACTTACAAGTTACCATTCTCACCAAGCCATACATCAGTTTCCACGGACTTCTCTGAAAGACCAAATTCCTGCAATTTTAAAGACAACCATGTCAATTAACTTTAGCACAACATAGATGAGAAAATATACTTGTGCTTTCATCAAATCCATGTTACCAGCTCATGCCCAAAAAAAAGGAAGCAGCAGCAGCAAAGTATGAATCAAGGATCAAAATACCTAAGTCGGGTAAAATCACGTAGAAGGCCACGATGTGATTCTCGCCGCAGAATCGAAAACCCGGGAAAAACCCAGTAGAAACTTGTGTGAAGAAATTTGAATTGGGGATGTAATCGCTGGAATTTTGAATTTGAATTTAAATTTGAAATTTTCCAGCTGGTTTTTAGAATCCCGGTTTCCACCGGTAACCGTCGGGATTTTGATCCATGGTATGAATCATAAGTAGGAACATATGGAAACACAATAGAAGACCAACTTTACAATCATGAAAATTTCAAAAGATGCTCATGTATGTGCAAGGACAACCAAATTGACTTGTCATACTGTTTCCTTACATACATAGTATAAAAATGTTGGTTTGATATTTTCCAAGAACCGTATATACCATCTGGAGATCTCAAGGGTTCCCACTGCTAGTGCTATCGATTCAATACTATAATGAAACATTCTACGTTCAACCAAAAATAGTAAGTGATATTTGCCTCCATACCTCTACCACAGTTTGCCGAATATCATTCTCACTAACATGCGAATCCGGTCTAGCGACTTTCAATGTCACAACCAACATTGCTTTTTTGGCAAACTATGATTTTAGTAGCTATGTAGAGGCAAGTCTGGTAACTGCTAACAAGTAATGGCTGGCTCTGAGGCAGATGTAATTTTATAAGGAAGAGAATGGGCAATAGTTGGAGTTTTGGACACTATTAGCCCCCTAGACTACCGTAATTTCAAATCTAGCCTCCTTACATCCAAAATTTCATTTTTAGCCCCCGGGACTCACCTGCTGCGCTATTGGACCGCGGATCATGGCGTGTTGTCTTTGCGTGCATGAGCTGACAAGTCTTCCCGTCCCCGAAAGGCAAAGATGTCGAACCTTAGTGACTTTGCCCAAAAATCCATTTAAATATATTTTTTACAGGAATTTCTAAATATAGTAAATGAGCTCAAAAAATTATGAAATTTCTTGTAGAGCCTCCTGGCATAGTTTACTTGATTGTGTAATTTTTTCAATTTTTTATTAGTTACGATTTTTTAAAAAAATTCATTTAAGTATACTGTTTGTAAGAATTTTCTAATATAGAAAATGAGGTCTAAACGTTATGATTTTTTCCCACGCTCCTTATACAGTGTAATTGATTGTGTAATTTTTTCATAATTTTATATGTTATGAAATTGTCCCGACAAATTAAGGGTTTAGGTCTCGAAAATTAGGACGAAAGGTTTCGGAAATTAGGGTTTCATCATTTCATGTGACTTGGAATGTGGGAAGTTTAGTACTATATGACTACTCTAGGTAAGAGACACTCCCTCCTCCGCACATCTGTCGCCTGATTCTTCTTTGTCCCCTGCCCATGATGCTCGCTTTTATGGCAATTGTTTGATTGAGTAATGAGGCTGATGGTACCAATAGGTGGTATAGCTGATTTCGTTGGTGTTTCCAATTCCACCATAGAAATAGGTTTATGCAGCATACTTGGTAATTCTTGAGCGGCTATAGCAAAGGGTGTCGGGTGAGCAAGTGCCAAGTGACCGTTGGGTACAATATTATCGTCAGCAATGTCAAACAGCCATTCATCATCTTCAGGTTGATCAGGATTGACTGTTCCATTTTCATTGTTCGCTCCCATGTTAACCAAATTGTGCTCATTAGCTTCCTTCTTAAATGCATTGTACTGCAAATGATCATTCTCTCTTGGATTGTTGTGAATTTTAGACACTATTGGCCCCATAAGACCACCTAAATTCCGAAAGTAGCCCCCCTAGCTGTAGAATTCCAATTTTACCCCAGCCTCCTCCTCTGCTGGCCAGGACAAAGAGAGACACCCATTGCCATCGAGCATGCAGCGACAAGCACTTCTTGCCGTCCCACACAGCAGCAGCTCCCCTCTTCCCCTAGCGCACGCAAATCCAAGAGGAGAGAGAAAATGCATTTAAGAATATTTCTTGGAGGAATTTTTAAGTATATAAAATGAGATCCAAAAATTATGAAATTTTTGTGGAGACTCCCAGCACAGTGTAACTGCTTGTGTAATTTTTTCAGAATTTTATGAGTTATGATTTTTTTTTCTAAAATTCATTGAATTATACTATTTGTAGGAATTTTCTAATATAGAAAATGAGGTCTAAACATTATAATTTTTTTCTAGGCTCCTTATACAATGTACTTGATTGTGTAATTTTTCCAGAATTTTATATGTTACGAAATTGTCTCAACAAATTAAGGGTTTATGTCTCGAAAATTAGGACGAAAGGTTTCGAAAATTAGGGTTTCATGATTTCATGTGACTTCGAATATGGGAAGTTTAGTACCACATGACCACTCTAGGTAAGAGACACTCCCTCCTCCGCACATCTGTCGCCTTGTCGCTGCTATCCTCCCTTGCATTGATGCTTTCGCTTTTATGGCGTCTTAGAATCTCGAGACCGACTCACGATTGATTAGCTCATGCCTCCACCAACAATGGTGTTGTATGACGCTTCATGGCACCACATTCCAAGTCACATGAAATCATAAAACCCTAATTTCCGAAACCTTTCGTCCTAATTTTCGAGACCTAAACCTTTAATTTGTCGAGACAATTTCGTAACATATAAAATTATGAAAAGAAAAATACAAAATCAATTACACTGTATAAGGAGTGTGGGAAAAAAATTCATAATATTTAGACCTCATTTTCTATATTAGAAAATTCCTACAAACAAGATACTTAAATAAATTTTAGAGAAAAATAAATCGATAAAATTTTGAAAAAATTACACAATCAAGTAAACTGTGCCAGGAGGCTCTACAAAAAAATTCATAATTTTTTGAGCTCATTTACTATATTTAGAAATTTCTGCAAAAATATATTTAAATGGATTTTTGGGCAAAGTCACATAATGTTCTATACATGCTTGCCTTCGGGGATAGCGGCTGACTTCTTCTCATGCTGATGCAGATAGCGACATCGTGATCTCATGTCCAATAAGCGCGGCGAGTGGGTCGAGGGGCTAAAAATAGAATTTTGGACGTAAGGGGGCTAGATTTGGAATTACGATAGTCTAGGAGGCTAATAGTGTCCAAAATTCTAATAGTTGTCGCGGTACGTTTGGAATTAAAACGTACATGGTGTACCAACAAATTATTCCCTCCAGCCATAAATAGATGTAGTTTTAGAGCAATGCAATCCAAGTTGATAGATATTGCCATATTGGTAATCTAAGTTCCAATTTGGTAACGACGCGTGAGAGGCTGGCAAGTGGAACCAGGCGCACGAGCGAGCAGGGAGAGAGAGGAGATGGGCCACGGGCGGAATTGGGCCGAAATCGAAATAGGGTTGGGCTGGGGAATAGGGTTTCGGCCCAAAGGAATTTCTGAGATTTTAATTAGGCTTTGTATTTTAGAAATACCAATACATCCAAATAACAAAAGAAAAATAGCAAATCAACTCGGAAAAATTCCAGAAAAAATCTGGAAAATATTTCCAAGCACAAAGAACTCAAATAAAATAGTTTTGGAATTAATTAATATTCAAATTAGTCACATTAAATGATTTTGACATTTAAGAGTCCATTTAAGCTTGATTAGATTCAAATAAAATTTGGTGAATTTTTCAAAGGACTGACTACTCAAAAAAGATTTTGAAACTCGGGAAATTGGGATGTTACAGACGTGCAATCTTTTTGCACGTTCTCGAAAAAAGTTCCAATTTGAAGACCATGCAAATATCCATAACAACATGCATTTGTGAATGGAGGGGTACAAGATATGCACATCAGGTCCTGAAAGAAAAATTAAAACTAAGAAAACCTAGGGCATTTACTGAAGAATCATAAGTTCATAAAGGAAAAAAAAACAAAGATGAAAACCATGTGTGGTAAGGCAGCAATAAATGGGGACTTCCTCTGTTCCTCAGCAGGGTCAACAAAAGAACCACATCCTATGAAAATTTCATTTCGAGCGGCTGACATGGTAATTTGATAAAATCAGTCCATGAATATAAATATCAAATCTACTTATTTCAAGTACAACTACTGCTATATAGTTCAAGTTATTTAATAGTACATTTTACATGCCCTGCCAAAAATTAGATATTTAATTCCTTACATAATTAGTCAAAGATTTGTTAACACCCTTGTTACTGAAATAAAATAAGATTGGGGAATGTTTAACCACAATAGAATCTCAAGTGCACACTAGAATAGTAAGCAGGTTTTACATGTACAAGTGATTCCTTTCTTCTAGCACGTTTTCAATTGTGAAGCTTTGTTAACTCACTAAACAAAAATGCTAATCTGCAGATGTTATCCGTTAAGTCTAATTCATTTCAGTTAACCCTAACCATTCTACTGATTAACTGACCTACACAGATCATATAGATCATGTAATGGCAACATTGATTAAACGACCAGCACAAATCACACAAAGAGCAATGTACGCAGATCGTATAATGGTAACATTGACTAACTGACCAACATGTATTTTATTTATGCATTTTTGTAAGCAAACTGCTAGAACCGATGTCTAAAACCTACATCAAGTTGCAGCTACCTATATGGCTATATCTCTAGTAGTCCCTGATTTTCGCATCAACAAATGGAACCCACCAAATCTCAAAAGAAGCTGTCCTCAGGTTCGCCATCTGGAATTCGTCCAACGAATCGCCACCGCCCCGAAGGCTGGAACCCTAGTCGTGGATCCGAGCACCGCACAACGCGAAACACCACGGCCGGTCCGGCCTCTCCTCCCCAGGGCCACCAAATCCGCCTCGATCCCCGGCACCATTACCCTCTCCTCTTCTTCCTCCCCTTGTACAGCCACCACGGGGCGCAAACGAACCAAAATAGGCGGGCATACGATCCCCACGCGCCGGAGATCTCTCGCCGCCTCGGAGAGATTAGGAAAACCCCGCGCAAGCGAGGAGGTGGAATGCGAGGGCGGTCCCGCCCAGGGGCGCGGCGTCGGTGAGCTTAGTATTTGGGCTCTGGAGGAGCTGCGCGGCGGGGGAAGAGACCGGCGGCGAGGGCTAGGGTTTGGGCTATGGAGAGCAGAGACGCGGCGCGCATGTTTCGATTTGGTTTGTGCCGTGTCGGAGACTCGGAGCGGAGCGGGAGGGAGAAATTTTTTGTCGTGGCCTCGTGGGCCTCTTATGCTGGGACGTGATGTGATGCTCGAAGTAGGCACGCTTTAGTGGGCTCTTGGCCGGTGCATTTTTCCCTTTCTTCCTGTCCTCTCTCTTATCTTATCTTATCTTATCTTTTTTCCGTCGCAGCCAATTGAGCAGCAGAGCAGTCACTCTCCATCGATTTTTTTATTTAATATTTTTATTTAATATTTTAAAATTAACCCGTCATTAACTTTATTTCTAATTCTGACCTCTTTAGACACGCCTGTAATATCGAGGAGGCCGACTAGAGGAAGATGAATAAGCGGTTTTAAAAACATTTTTTTGTGTTAAAACCGATTTCTAATGCGGAAGCTAACAACAATACGGTTTTGCACAATTAAAACATAAATCAACTAGTCTTTACTAAGTGTACCAACAACATAATACTAGTAATAAAGAAAGCAATCATACAAAGTCATGTAAGCAATTTAATACAAAGAATGTAAATTGCACAAAGTAAAACATAAGAAAACAAACAACAATAACACAATGATATTTTACCATGGTGTTCGGAGACTTACCGGTCTCCCCTAATCCACGTTGAGGTAAGCCCAACCAAATTGGACCGGCTCCACAATTGAGCCAACACCTCCGAGGTAAGTCCGACCACTTGAACCGGCTCCAACACGAACAAACACCTCAATCCACTCGGGGTTGCTCTTCCTCTACTTCGGAGATGGCGAGCACCAAACCACTCATAACCACCTGGGTCTTCTCACAACTTTCTTGTAGAAGATCACCGGCGCAACTACTTTACCCCAAGCCACCGCCCCTCTATTTATAGGCATCCTTGATGGGTCTCGAACTTGAGGCCCATTAGGAACAAGTAGCCTACAAGAATTCGGATCACCATCCAAATCAAATCCTAGCACTTTATGTGTGTGACCCTAGAGGTTCATGTGTAATCAGTTGTGACTCGGAAACACTTTTTCGATCACAAATCGTCAACGGTACCAAGCAGCACATAATGATTCTCGAACACACATAGAACATATCGAACGAATCTTAATGCAATATGATCTAAGACCAGGTCCTTATCACTTACGACCAGCTCGTACCTAGTCACGACTAGTCCATACTTAGTTACGACCAGCTCATACTTAAGTACGATCAGTTCGCAACTCCTTACGACTAGTTAATAATTATGTTTGACCGATCTCGACCGGCTTGACCGATCTCGACTAGCTCGTATCTCCATCTGACCGATTTACGACCGACCGACGGGTCCGGTATGCAATCGAACTGACTTTGTTTGTGTATTCTCCCTTTGCCTCACGACATCTGGTTAAACTCCAAGTGAGATAATTTATCATCCATGGACTGTTCAATATTTTCTCGATCAAGTGTCGAATAACTTCATGCGGTCAACACTTCGACTGCTAGTGGCATGGCCATGCACTTTCTTTATTCGACCACAACGAGGGGCCCAGAGACATCTCTCCTGTTATGTTAGGAGGGGCAAATCCCATATCTGACTAGTCACATTCCTCCGCATGTTTCATAGCATACCCGAAAGCTTCCTTTATAACTACCCAGTTACGAGTAGCATTTGGTAACCCCTAAGAGTGCTATTACACATGTAGGAAACCATGCTGATCTCAGGTCTAAGGATTATACATCATCATTGCTTGAGACCAACTAATGACGCATAGAATCATAACAGTCTCAACAGTGTCTCAAGGTGGGTCTTATCCAACACCATATTCTCTAACACGTGTCTATATTATTGGTTTGATATCTCCATATCTATGACCTGTGAAACATAGTCATCAACCAATACATATGCTAGTCTATTCATATGTGTTCTCATATGTTTCCGACTAGGGGAACGTTTAAGAATAATCATCGCAGAAATACAGAATTTCACAATCAAGTCACATACTCGATAATAAATATTAACGATATTATTCTAGGAATAAGATAACATATTATCCAATATTATGAACATAACAAAATATAATCATCTTTATTATTGCCTCTAGTGCATATTTCCAACAGTCTCCCACTTGCACTAGAGTCAATCATTTAAGTATCTAATACCGATAGCTCTCGTGTGCGCCTCGTGCTTTGGCTGTGTGAGAGGCTTTATCAACGAATCAGCAACATTTAAATCCGTGTGAACTTTGCATATTTTAACATCTCCTCTATCCACCAATTCGCGAATAAGATGGTAACGCCTGAGTATATGCTTGGACTTCTGATGGGATCTAGGCTCCTTAGCCTGTGCAATGGCTCCATTATTGTCACAATAGAGATCCATTGGGCTCGAGGCACTCAGAACCATACCCAACTAAATAATGAAATTTCTTATCCAAACACCTTCCTTTACAACTTCAGAAGCTGCAATGTACTCAGCCTCCGTTGTAGAATCAACAACCGTCTCTTACTTGGAACTTTTCCAGCTCACTCCTCCTCCATTCAAAATGAATACAAAACCAGATTGCGAACGATAATCATATTTATCAGTTTGGACGCTTGCATCGGTGTAACTATTTACAACGAGCTCTTTATCACCGCTATAAACTAGGAACACATCCTTAGTCCTTCTCAAGTACTTAAGAATATTTTTCATAGCTGTCCAGTGACCTTCACCAGGATCAGCTTGGTATCTGCTTGTAACGCTTAGAGCATATGATACATCTAGTCGAGTACATATCATGGTATACATGATAGATCCAATAGCTGAAGCATATGGAATACCATTCATACGGTCTCGCTCATCAGTTGTCGAATGACACTGACTCTTGCTAAGATTTTTGCCATGTGTCATAGGTAAGAACCCTTTCTTGGCATTCTGCATGTTGAACCGAATCAACACCTTGTCAATATAAGTAATTTCGTTTAATCCAATTAGCCTTCTTGATCTATCTCTATAGATCTTTATCCCCAAGATATATGCTGCCTCTCCTAGATCCTTCATAGAAAAATTATTTTTCAATGATGCCTTAACGGATTCCAGCATAGGAATGTCATTCCTAATCAATAATATGTCATCCACATATAAGATTAGAATTACAAGTGCGCTCCCACTAACCTTCATGTAAACACCAGGTTCTTCTTTGTTCTTAACGAAACCAAATCTTTTGATCTCCTCATCAAAACGTAAATTCCAACTCCGAGATGTTTGCTTCAACCCATAGATGGATTTCTAAAGTTTACAAACTTTACTAGCATTCTTTGGATCGACAAAACCTTCAGGTTGTGTCATATACACATCATCACTTAGGTTTCCATTAAGGAAAGCTGTTTTGACATCCATTTGACATATCTCATGGTCGAAATATACATCAATAGCTAGAATGATACGTACAGATTTAAGCATCGCTACCGGTGAGAATGTCTCATCGTAGTCAACTCCTTGAACTTGTCGAAACCCTTTTGCGACTAGTCGAGCTTTATGAATGTGAACATTTATATCCATGTCAATCTTTTTCTCATAGATCCATTTGCACTCAATGGTTTTAACACCATCAAATGGATCTACCAGGTTCCAAACCCGATTGTCTCTCATGGAGTCTATCTCGGATTTCATGGCTCCAAGCCATTTTTCAGGGTCTGGGTACATTATTGCTTCCTCATAAGTCTTAGACTCATCATTATTCAATAATAATACGTCATGCACATACCTTATAGGCAATTGATGTGACCTTTTAGATCTACATGGGGTTGATGCCTCATCTACAGGTTCAACAATATTTTGTTCATCCTGTAGAGGTTCAGTAGGAGTTGAAACACTTTCAGACGTTTCCCAAATTTCTTCGAGTTGCATCTTTCTCCAACTAACTCCTTTTGAAATAAACTCTTTCTCCAAAAAGACGCTATTCCGCGCAACAAAAACTTTGCCCTCTTCTCGGTTGTAGAAGTAATATCATTTGGTTTCCCTAGGATATCCTATAAAGAAGCATGTATCTAACTTGGGTGTGAGTTTATCATACATCAAATGTTTAACACAAACATCACATCCCCAAATCTTTAGAAAACACAAACTAGGACTCTTCCTAGTCAACATCTTATATGGTGTCTTATCTACCGATTTAGATGGTAGCTTATTTAAAGTGAAAGCGGCAATTTCTAGAGTGTAACCCCAAAAAGACAATGGCAGATCCAACTGGCTCATCATCGATCGAACCATGTCCAACAAGGTTCGATTACGCCGCTCGAACACCCCATTCCATTGTGGAGTGCCCGGTGGTGTAAGCTGTGGAATAATTCCACTTTGTTTCAAATGATCAGCAAATTCATGGCTCAAAAATTCACCACCACGATCAGATCGTAAAGATTTGATTGTCTTGCCGAGTTGATTCTGTACCTCACTCTGGAACTCTTTGAACTTTTCATAGGACTCCGACTTGTGCCTCATTAAATAGATATATCCGTATCTACTATAGTCATCGGTGAAAGTAATGAAGTACTGAAAATCACCTCTAGCTGTCATGCTCATTGGTCCACACACATCAGTATGTATGAGTGTCAACATATCGGACGCCCTCTCAGCTCAATCAGTGAAAGGTGTCTTGGTCATCTTTCCGAGTAGGCAAGATTCACACGTTTCAAATGATTCCAAATCAAATGAGTTTAGAATTACATCATCATGGAGTTTCTTCATACGTTTCTCACTTACGTGACCCAAACGACAATGCCAAATAAAAGTGGAATTCATATTATTAGGCCGAAGCCTCTTCGCATTAATATTATAGACGGGTGCGTCATCAAGATTTAAAATAAACAATCCATTCATAATAGGAGCATAGCCATAAAATATTTCATTCAAAAATATAGAACAAACATTATTCTCAATAATGAATTTATAACCCTCTGCCATCAAACATGAGGCAGAGATGATGTTTCTACTTATGGTTGGAACATAATAACAATTATTTAATTCCATAATAAATCCTGAGGGCAAAAGTAATGGCAAAGTCCCGACGGCTAATGCAGCAACCCTTACTTTATTCCCGACACGAAGATCCATCTCGCCTCTTGCAATTCTCCTACTCCTTGTTAGACTCTGCATCAAATTGCAAATATGAGCAACCGGTTCGGCATCAAATACCCAAGAGTTAACAGAAGAATCAGCAAGAAAAACATCTATAACATTAATACCTGAAGTGAAAGGTTTAGTTCCATCATTCTTTTTCAGATCAGCTAGATATTTCTTGCAGTTCCTTTTCCAATGGCTTGACTCTTTGCAGTAAAAGCATTCATTCTCTTGAGTCGGACCAGACTTAGTCTTGGGTTTAGACTTGTTAGTTTGGATATCATCCGAAACTTTAGCCTTGCCCTTTCCTTTGACCCAAGTCTTAGCCTTCTTCTTTAAGCTTGTACTTTTTTGCACCATCATCACATGACTGTTGCTTTTCTTAATGCTATCCTCTGTAGTCTTGAGCATCATATGCAGCTCGATGAGATTCTTGTCTAAGCCATTCATATGGAAGTTCAGAATGAACTGCCCATAGCTTGCAGGAAGCAAAGCAAGAATCAAATCTATAGCCAACTCTTGACTGAGTGGAAAACCACGTTTTTCCAAGCTCTGTGTGTAACCAACCATCTTGATCACGTGTGGGTTCACCGGACTACCCTCAGCTAGCTTACTCTCAAATAATTTTTTTGAGATCTCATATCTCTCAGTTCTTGCTTGTCTCTCAAACATGCCTTGAGTGCCACGATCGTATCGTAGACCTCTATGTTCTCAAACTGCTTCTGAAGGTCTGAGTTCATAGCAGCAAGCATGAGACAGCTAACATCAAGGGAGTCATCACATGCCTTTTTATAGGTGGTTTTAAGAGTAGCAGCAGCATTTTCAGCAGGCACATCAGGAATTGGTTCCTCTAGAATATGTTTCTTTTTATCTTGCCTAAGAACAATTCTTAGGTTGCGGGACTAATCCGTAAAATTTGTTCCATTCAGTTTTTCCTTATCAAGTGTCGAACGTAAAGCAAAACTGGAGGTAGGTACAGCAGTTGGTGCCATGATCTACAACATAAAATATGCAAAACTAAGACATATGTTCAAGAAAAGTAACTTCTATTAAACAATTTAATAAAGATACTCCCATTAAATACCATACCCCTCTTATGATATTTAGTGATTCAAGACCCTCAATCAATTAATCTACTAGTGAGCTTTGGCATCACTGCTAGAAGATTAGTGAAATTGGTAAGCAACCCTTTGCTAATCATATCTCTATATGACTCGTTGTTGGGCAGCATCTCTATACTCTGGCTCCCAATCCTATGCCCCAAGGTCCATAACCGTTATGATGACCTTGTCAAGTTAAACCAATGTTATGCGTGTAAGTGTCCGACACAATCCCATCTAGTTAAGGAATATTAATGGCATTCTACTTTAGCAAGACCTACTATTAAAATACATGACTTTGGATGGTGCAGCTAATTGGGAGGGCATCGATTTAACTTAATATTATGTGAGGAAATTTTACTTCTACCATGTTAAAAGCATTTAAAGCAATTAAATAACATGCATAGAAATAAATGAACAGGAATATAAATGTATTCACAGACAATCATATTGCATTGTGATACAGTATGACCCTTCCACATGGTGATCTCTATCGTCGTGCTTCCTGTTCGCCATGTCTCCAAGTGGCCAATTCCTCCAAGTACTCCCACTAAGTCATTATTCCTAATAGCATTAGTAATAAATTACAAGGAGTGAAGAAGCATCACAAGTCGACACGCATGCCGTTATACAAATATAGACAACCTTGGGCTGCAATAAGCATGACACGCAGGTAATGAACATTACACACATACATGCATCTCATACAACATAGGTCATACTATTCACAAAATCCTGCAAAAACAAGTTAAGCATAAAATCGCATTCTATCTAACGGATGATGTGAAGTAGCAATACCAAAAACCAAGTTAAGATACTAGTCCACAAGGGTGGCAACCCGCACTAGAAGGGCGGTAGCCCTATCCATATACCAAGGTCCTTTTCCGAAATTTTTCGGACTACGTAGATCTAATCTGTTGTTCCATCCATGTAAATCGTATTGCATTAATCACATTAACCCTTTCCGATGACAACTCTAATTCGATCAATCAGATTGATCTTCGCGTGAAAACCGACCGGTAGAAGCAAGTCGTGATACGACCATGAACACACAATCACAAAATAACGATCATGAACCCATCTTGCGACCACCGCGCATGGACGATCATATCGACCATCGCCAAAAACAATCTATCACATAGAACGACCAACATAAACAGAAATAGATCACATCTATGACTCACATATCACAATATGCATCTAATCCGAATCTAAAACTAGATGGGATGGCTCTAGTACCACTGTTGCTCTACGGGTAGGCTACGATAGCACAAAACAAAAAATTTCTACCGCGCAATCAAGGAACCTCCGCTAGTAATAGATCACGAGATTACCACTAGACGCGCCGACTCGTAGCGGAAGTAGAGTCGATGTAGCGAGTTGATGCAATCGTAGTCATACTCGCCGCGCGTCTTCTCCTCCTGCTCCGATGATCGTCACGAGTTGCGGATCGTCCTAGACTCCTAGTGTTGATGCTTCGCAACAACACCTCCAAGGTATCCACACGTACGGGGCAGGGATACCACACGCTGGAGTGATAGCACCAGCGACGTGGTTGAGGAAGGCGTGGCTATTAGGGTTTCGAGATTCTTCAAAGATTACTTTACCCCATGCCACTGCCCCTCTATTTATAGGCATCCTTGATGGGTCTCGAATTTAAGGCCCATTAGGAACACGTGGTCTACAAGAATTCGGATTACCATCCAAATTAAATCCTAGCCCTTTAAGTGTGTGACCCTATAGGTTCATGTGTAATCGGTTGTGACTCGAAAACTCTTTTCCAACCACAAATCGTCAGCGGTACCTAGCAGCACATAACGATTCTCGAACACACATAGAATATATCAGACGAACCTTAATGCAATATGATCTAAGACCAAGTCCTTATCACTTACGACCAGCTCGTACCTAGTCACGACCAGTCCATACTTAGTTACGACCAGTTCGTAACTCCTTACGACCAGCTCATACTTAAGTACGACCAGTTCGCAACTCCTTACGACCAGTTAGTGATTATGTTCGACCAGTCTACGACCAGCTCGTATCTCCATACGACCAGTTTTCGACCAGCTTCGACTAGTCCGTGTCTGGTCGAACTGAACGACCTTCTTGTGTATTCTCCCTTTGCCTCACGACATCCGGTTGAACTCCAGGTAAGATAATTTATCATCCATGGACTGTTCAATACTTTCTCGATGAAGTGTCAAATAACTTCATGTGGTCGACACTTCGACCACTAGTGGCATGACCATGCGCTTTCTTTATTCGACCACAATGAGGGGCCCAGAGACATCTCTCCTGTTATGTTAGGAGGGGCAAATCCCATATCCGACCAGTCACATTCCTCCGTATATTTCATAGCATACCCGAAAGTTTCCTTTATAACTACCCAGTTACGAGTAGCATTTGGCAACCCCTAAGAGTGCTATTACACATGTAGGAAATCATGCTGATCTCAGGTCTAAGGATTATACATCATCATTAATTGCTTAAGACCAACTAATGAAACATAAAATCATAACAATCTCAACAGTGTCTCAAGGTGGGTCTTATCCAACACCATGTTCTCTAACATGTGTCCATATTATTGGTTTGATATCTTCATATCTATGACCTGTGAAACATAGTCATTAACCAATACATATGCTAATCTATTCATATGTGTTCTCATATGTTTCCGACTAGGAAACATTTAAGAATAATCATCGCAGAAATACAGAGTTTCACAATCAAGTCGCATACTTGATAATACATATTAACGATATTATTCTAGGAACAAGATAACATATTATCCAATATTATGAACATAACAAAATATAATCATCTCTATGATTGCCTCTAGGGCATATTTCCAACACCCAAAACCAGAAAAACGTATTATCTGGAAAAAGCTGACCGGGTCACATGACCCGGAGGTCTGGTCAGACCGGACTTCTAACTGCGGTCAGTCCGGACCAGGAAACAACAGTTGATTTTTTGCAAATCGCTTCAACTCAATTTGCAGGAACACATTTGTCAATTGATGCAAGATGCAAACAAGGGTTGAAGGCTAGATTTTCAACAAATTGCAAAACACATTTACCAACTTTTAGAATCACGTTACAAGAAATAAGGTACATGGACTTAAACCATTTGCAAAACACATTCGCAAACTAAAGTCACATGCTGCAAGGATTATGCATAAGCCTCAACTATTTGCAAAACACATTCACAAATATTGGCAACATGCTAACAAGAGCTAGAGCAAGCACAACGAGCTATCAACACATGACACACTCAAGCTACTAGTCAAGATCACTCTTAATAGTACGACAACATATACTAGCAATCCGGTCTTCCATCCAAACACCAAGACCGGTAAAAGACTAAGAACACATCCTTAGACCTAGCTAGTCATACCTTTGCATTGAGCATTCACTTGAAGCTTGATGACGCACACCTTCTTTTCAAGACCAGGTCATTCACTTGATAATCATCAACACATGATGATTTCCTTTACTTTAAGTTCTTGACTTGAATATGCATCAACCCATGATTGACTCTTTCACTTGACCTCCTTCAACATATGATAGTTCTTCTCCACTTTGGGATCTTGGCTTGAACGCCATCAACACATGATGATTTCCTTTATCTTGAGTCTTGACTTAATGACGATCAACTCATGATGTCATACAAAATCTCCATCATCATGGAACACAACATATTTATCCAACTCATGGAAAATGTTAGTTCCATATGACGATTGTCATTAATTACCAAAATACTCCATTAACTCATAATGACGGGTCTAGATTCTTCAACGCCACCCTCGTGGCATGGGCAAAATGTTCTGTCACACCACCGTCCTCAACGTGACCAAACATGTCATGCAAGCTCTTGTCCGCGCGTCGTGCCAACGTGGAGGGCTTGTGTGGCCGTTTTCATACCATAACTTATAGCGTGACAAGCCTACCTTGTCATGCCAAAGCGCGTGGCGTGGCAGTGGCAACTTAGGTGGAGGTGCCCACCCAGTTCTTCATCCCCTCCCCCCTATGCTCTCTCTTCCTCCCGCACGCCCTATCTCCTCCCTGCAACCAATCTCCCAAAATCCGGTGGTTTGGAGCCGATTTGACGCCCATAAACCCTTGGAGATCACCCCCCAAGGTAATGCCACCCATTCCATCCAATTATTTCGGTTTAATTCGGTTTGATTTGTGGATTTAGGGTTTATGCCGAATTGGATGTTTGAGTGTATTGGCTTGAATGTTTGCACGTCGGATTGAATGGGATTGCATTCTAGATGTTCTTATTTATATGATTAATCATTAGCACTCTGATGGCTCCATCGTGATGCATGTATGTAAGATTCATGTTGAATGAAATGATTGAATGATGGATGATTCTTGTTGAATGTAATTATTGTATGAAATGAATTTTCTGAATTGGTATATGCATACATGTCGTTATTCGAATAAAATGATTGAATGATACATACACAGATGTTGTTATTTTCTGTTTAGAGGAACCGTCATGCTGTGGATCGTGGCGTGACAGACTTGTACTGTCACGCCACGTTTAATGGTATGACAGGACTTAGCCCCAGAAGCAGGGCGCTGGCTTGCAACACCTTTGGAGTTGCCCACGCGGTGGCATGGCAGCACGGTTCTGTCACGCCAATGACCTTGGCGTGACACACCGCCTTGTCACGCCATGGGTGCCAGCGTGACTGCTGCCACGCCTGCCCTCTACGCTTGCACGACGCGCGGACGAGGGTTTGCGTGCCATGTTTGGTCATGCCGAGGAAGGTGGTGTGATAGAATGTTTTGCCCATGCCACAGGGGCGGCGTGACCAAAGAGATCAGAATTAAAAATAAAGTTAGAGACGGGTTAAGTTTAAAATATTATTAATAATAATTAAAAAAATCTCTCCATTTGCAGGTACATCAACATAACGCCACATTACTTGTTCTTATTTGTGTGGATTTTCAGATTTTTTTTGGAACCAAGGATAGAAGCTCTGTCATTCATTTCAAGTTACACTGGCCGCGAAGGGGAAACAGCGTAATGGATTTTACAGAATCTGATCATGCCACTTCGCACTCCTACCGCTACATTAGAATGTATCGGAAGGATGTGTTACACTAGAACGTATTGAAAGTAAATTGATCATTGTCCTTGCGATGGTAACTGAAAGTGAAGATCGCCCGCGTCTACAGTCTACTGCACAACCGAGAAAATGGAAGCAGATGTTATACATCTTCGATAGCAAGTCACGAGTCAGTGTGCGTGAAATGATCTCGATGTGACGAGATGTGGATGTGGATGTGGATGTGGATGGGCAGGTTCAGACACGGAATTTCGTCTGAATTTTCTGACCAGGATTACACATTTACACTGCAAGTAGCAGACCGGGGACGGCAAACACGCATGCGTAAGCCGAAACCTTTTCGCTTGCTGAACGACGAGGCCAACGAATACGATTGCCACTTGCGACTTTTTTATCATCCGATGGTGAGATTCCACTGAACGTTGCCACTATCTAGCCTGATGGGTGCGTATATTAAATTACTAGCAGCTATCTGAGCTATCTCATCTGTTTTTTCGTAGTGTTTTCCTACTTCTTAGGTATGGTTGTGACTTGTGAGTAAAAAAAGTTCACCTTTCAAACTATTGGCTGATGATTGTATTCTCAACTAGTCGTTGCGTTACTTGAGTAGTAGGAGAAAGTATACATGCATCGATCGATGATTTTTTTTTTCATTTTGGCTTCTGGCGCCACGTAATTTTAGAAATAATTCTCGTACCATTTTTTTTTTTGTAAATCTAGATCTCCTCTCTCATCTTCCGCGGTCGGGGAGTAGGGAAGGTCACTTTCTACGCTCCCCGAGCGCGGAAAGGCACCAGAGGGTGGCCCGGCGTGGGATCGGCCACTTGCCGCTGTGCGTGAGCGCGGGAAGCAAACTTTTCACGGTGGCCGAGCGCCGAAACGCCCGATTCCGCGGTCGCCGTCCATTTCCGCGGAGATTCGTATTGAGTACCCATGTTTCGCGCTCCCCGACCGCGGAAAATGAGGAAAGGGATCTAGATTTGCAAATAAAATAAGATGAAAGTCGTATTTGCAATTGATTTGGGTCAAGGCCAAACTAAAAAAAGATTCTCGATCAATCGCCATAGTACTGTTGTGTTGGCAGTTGTCCAGGCCTGATAGGTAGAGCTTTATGGCCACTAATTAATTAGCAATTGCTTTATGGACGCTTAACAAAAGCTGAGTAGTATGTTCCAACCAACTGAAACCCAACACAGGCTGGAGAGATGGGATAGGAAACACGTTAACATCTCCCTCCTGAACCTGCCAAGATTGCACTGATCCTTTCATGCGTTTGAGATGGATCCTCGTATAACAACAAGCAGTTCAAAGTTCTTGATCTGCAAGCAGCAGCAACTTGTCTCTGCTAGCAACTGGCACACCCTTGTACTGCACATACATACACATATCACCACAGAAATTCAAATTTGCACACTGACACTCTTGTAGTTGTATATTCACTGTAATTGACTTCTTTTATTGAGTATATATGCACATCAAGTTCGATCTATCAGACTGTAAATTGTAAACCACCATCCATCACAATTACATCAACACACAATCTAATGCAAAGAATTGTTAGATCAAGTCAGTGTAAGTAACAAGAACAAAAGGAAAAATAAAAAGGTTTGCAAAGCTATAGCATATGGGAGCAGTTGGTTAACCAAACCGGTCAAAGTGATTGATTGCATGATCAGTGATCAAAGCGTGCTCTTGGCCGCCGCCGCCTCCTGGCGGCGACTATGTACTGGTGAGCTTTGACCAGCTCTTCCCTGAACCGCGCCAGGTCGAGCCGGACGTTCTGCCGATCCAGGTACACCTTCTTGGTCACGTCCCAGCCGCGCTGCGCGACGCCGGCGGGGTCGGTGAGCACGGGGTCGCCGGTCGGGTACTCGCGGGAGAGCGAGCTCTCCTCGGGGAGGATCTTGTAGCCGACGTACAACAGGCCGAGCCGCGCTGCGGGCTCACCGTAGTAGGCGCCGGCCGCCCAGTCCGTGCCCAGGGGCACCACCTGTATGAACACCTTGCCGGGGCGCATGAAGAGGAAGTGGGTCATGGCCGCGCCGTGCACGCCCACCATGGCGTCGCTGGCGTTGAGCTCCCGGTATATCTTGCACAGCTCGGTCGTGCGATCAGGGCGGATCACGCGCACATCGAAGCCGACGTCCGCCGCGAGCGCGGCCACGTCCGCCTCGTTCTCGATCACGCGGGACCCGGTCCTTGACACGATCACCAGCCGGGGCTTGTCCGGAGAGGCGTGCTTCGGATGCGCGAGCGGCGCGGGTATGGAGGTGGACCTGGTGGCGGCGGTGCGGCGCTTGCGAGCGGCGCGGCGTTCGAGGCGCGCGAGGTAGTCGATGCGGTCGCGGTAGGCGTCATCGAGGAGCCTGCGGAAGTCGCGGATGCTCTTGCCCTCGGGCGTCTGCGCGGGGTCCACGGTGAGCTCGCCGTGGATGCGGAGGCCGGCGATCACCTCGGGGAAGCAGTGCACGCGGCGGTCGGCAGTGAAGTCGATGGGCGGGAAGGTCGAGAGGCGGGAGACGACGTTGCCGTACTTGGTAATCCACCAGTCATGGTACTCGAGGATGACGAACACCACGCGGCGCCGGAAGTGGCGCGACGTCACGAACAGCGGCAGGATGCCGTCGTTGAACTCGTGGTACACGTTGCCCGTGTAACCGCCCGTTGAGAATAGCACGGCCGGCACGTCATGCCTCACGTCGCAGCGCGCGGCGTCGCCGGGGGACACGCGGCGCAGGCGCACCTCGTCGATGGTCGCCATGACGTTGGCCTCCCACTTGCGCGTGTACGGCCGTATCATCTCCTCCTCCCCCGTCGAGTTCCCGGACACGAGCTGGAACGACGCGCTCGCCGAGTGCATGCGCAGGTCACCGCGCGCGAAGCAGATGTCTGCGCGCGCTGACGTGCGGTCGCAGCAGAGGGTATCGTTGCCCATCCCGGAGCACGGCGTGGCCGTCGTGCGCTGCCTGGCCGCCGCCACCCCGCCTGCGTCGGTGTGCACGAAGGAGAAGAATGAGACCGGCGCCACGAGGAACGTGGCGACGGAGAGGAAGGAGAGCAGGAGCAAGCCGAAGAAGCGCCGCATGCTGAGCGTCCTGGACTGCACCGGCTTGCCGTTCTTGCCGCCGCTGCCGTAGTCGTGGAAGTAGTACATGACGCGGCGGCCGGCGCCCTTGGGCGGCGAGACCTTGCATGCCAGCTCCTGCTCCGGCTCGCCCTTTCTGAACTGTAGGATGTAGATTCGGTGTTGTTGCACCATGCTTGGTGCGTACTGCGTACGCTCTCTCTAGAGAGGGAGAGGGGAGAGTAGGTTTTGGGGTTTTGGATTGTGATGGAGCGAGGGTAGAACCGGAGAGGTATAAATGGCTCTGCAGAAGAGTATAAAAAACTAGTGGCGGTTAGAGGTTGAGCTATACTGCTGTAGCATTAGCAACACAGCCTCAGCGCTGATGGAACATCTTTGAGAATTTTGTGGGTCCTTTGATTCGAAGCGAGCATCTAAATTGCATAATACCTATGTATATGATTTGTTACATAACTGTGAGTCTTCCGTCGAAATCATAAATCAGGCCTTATCTTCCTATTTGCCTCAAAAAATTAAGGCGGGCCAAATTTGCTCCCACATCCTTCTAGCATACATCATCGTTTTTTCTTTAAAACAAATGCAGCTAATAAAGTATGATAACATGCAAAAAAAAAAAAAAACAGAGAGCAACTAGGGCACGCTATACCGTTGAGAGCCCTTCCCAACGGTATAGCATCTAGTCATCCAGTTTCATGCAGTCTCATAGAGTATCATCGTGTTTCATTCAGTTTCACTCAGATTTATACTGATGTTTGAAGTGTTTTATTGTGTTTCATCAAGTCTCATGGAGTATCATCGTGTTTCATAAAGTCTCATAGAGTTTCATAAAGTCTCATAGAGTTTGATTCCAAAGTACCATTGTTTCATCCCAAGTCTCATGGAGTTTCATCATGTTTTATCCCAAGTCTTATGGAGTATGATCGTCTTTCATCAAGTCTCATAGAGTATCATCGTGTTTCATCCAGTTTCACTTGGATTCATGCTAATGTTTGAAGTGTTTCATGGAGTTTCATTGTGTTTCATCAAGTCTCGTGGGGTATCATCGTGTTTCATAAAATCTAATGGAGTTTCATCATGTTTCATCAAGTTTCATATAGTTTGATCCCAAAGTACCATTGTTTCATCCCAAGTCTCATAGAGTTTCGTCGTGTTTCATCAAGTCTCATAGAGTATCATCGTGTTTCATCCAGTTTCACTCAGATTCATGCTAATATTTGAAGTGTTTCATAAAGTTCCATCACAATTCTCATAGAGTTTCACCAAGTCTAATAGAGTACCATCGTGTTTCATCAAGTTTCGTATTGTTTCATCCCAAAGTACTATCGTTTCATCCCAAAATACTATTGTTTCATCCCAAGTCTCATAGAGTTTCATCATGTTTCATCAAGTCTCATAGAGTATCATCGTGTTTCAAACCAAGTCTCATAGAGTTTCATCATGTTTCAACCCAATTCTCATGGAGTTTCATCGTATTTCATCAAGTCTCATGGAGTTTCACCGTGTTTCATCAAGTCTCATGCAATATCATCGTGTTTAATCAAGTCTCATAGAGTTTCATCATGTTTCATCAAGTTTTATATAGTTTGATCCCAAAGTACCATTGTTTCATTCCAAGTCTCATGGAGTTTCATCCCAAGTCTCATGGAGTGTCATCGTATTTCATCAATTTTCACTCAGATTCATGCTATTTTTTGAAGTGTTTCATGAAGTTTCATCCCAAGTCTATCGAGTTTCATCGTGTTTGAAGCAGCAGCACTGTGTAAGATGCTTCCACGAAAGCTTCCCACAATTGAAGGACAGCCAATATGGCATACATCGGTTCTGAAATTGTGAGCAAGTTGGTTGATTCAAAACAGAATTCCTTCCACTGACAATGCTTGCTACATTCCTTTGCCTTCAAGTTTTCATCCAATTGCAAATTTATCATCACAAACAGAATTTTCACACCCAAAATGCAGTAAATGTGAGCGAATTTATCATGTCCCAGTTATTTTTCTACAAAAACTGCAACCATTGTGTTTGATCGAGGCAAGAACGAACAAAATGGCAACATCTTTACCATCAAGAACATGTGATATGAATATAAACAAATAAACAAAGAGATCGACAAAATGGGCAATCAGTCATGAATCATATGCCACCACCAAAAAGATTGGGAGGAGCAGCATGGAGAACAAATCAGACCTGCACAGGATGGCGAGGAGGTCGCCGCTGGGCCCGACGAGCGTGACGTTGGGCTTGTCCCCGATGTCCTCCTTCTCCCTGTCGCCGATGGTGAGCACGATGGGGAGCGACATGTTGATTTGAGCCCCGACCATCGGGAGGCGAATCTGATTGAAGTGGAGGCACTAGAGGTACTCGTGCTCGCGCATGAACCCACGGCGGGCTTGCCCATCCTCGTAGCGCCGCGTCGCCCACTCGGCGTCGGCGGGGCGAGCGCCGTGGGGCAGCTCCTCCGCCTCGGCCCACGGCGCAGCACAGAGGTCGGGCGGTGCGACGAGGTCGACAAGCGCGCCACCGTCTAGGTCTATGAGGGAGTACTGCTTCTACTCCCTCCGAGAAGATGAAGCGCACATGCCTTGTCCACTAGAACAGGAACCACCGTTCCGCCTTGCATCGCCAAGCACGGTCTAGCATCGGATTCCTTATGTTTGCATCGAACGGAGGTGCTATCTTGTTGTTCTAAAGAAAAACGCTATAGCGTTTTGTAGTCTTTCTAAAAAAAATTGTTATAAAACTACATAAATTTTCTTGCTTGTCTTGCGTCAGATTTTACCAATTTCAATCAACTCACGTATACAACAAAAACAATAGGGATGCCACTGGTTAACCAAATATCATCACTACTACAGAAAAGGTCTTCATAGACGGTTCAGAAATGTCATTACAGACGGTTTCGTGAGCCATCTGACTTTATGCGTCAGTAATGACATGAGGTCATTACAGATGGTTTTCGAACCGTCTATGATACAGACTATCACAGACGGTTTGTAGATGAAACCGTCTGTGATAGCTGACTATCGCATACGGTTTGTAAATGAAACCGTTTGTGATATATATTCTCTATAAAGTCTCCAAGCAATGGTTTAAAACTTGTGCCTTTATATATATATATATATATATATATATATATATATATATATATATATATATATATATATATATATAGAGTGCGTGGACATACAATTACGGATGTAAATCAATAGGTAATTGGACTTGATATCAAGGAATGGTTGGTTGCGGATACATGAAGCCACTTTCGGTTGGAGTGCCTCACGTATCCACGCCACTTTCCGAACATGGCATGGACGCGTAGGTACTCCGACTGGAAAGTGGCTTCATGTATCGACAACCAACCATTCCTTGATGTCAAGTCCAATTACCTATCGACGACATCCAGGTAATTGGATTTCCACGCTCTCTTGGCGACCATGCTTCTTGAACTTGCAGCTCGATGAAGTTGCCGTGGCTACCGTCTCATCCTCCTCACGACCCCGAAAGTGGCTAAGGACTACGAATAATATATATATATATATATATATATATATATATATATATATATATATATATATATATATATATATATATATATATATATATAAAGCCGATTTTAAAAGCACAAGCAGCCACTGCTTAGAGACTTTATAGAGAAGAGATTAGGAATGGAATGGTAGGACGTATCTGCGACGCAAGGGAGGAGAACTTGATCGGCACGAACACGGTTACACAGACAAAGGTGAAATGAATGGTGAGAGATAGGTGAAGAGGTGTTGTAGTAGTTTTTGACTCATTTGGTCTTGTTTTGGAATAGAATACACACAAATTAATAAATAATTGATGATCAGAGGAACAAGCTAGGTAAAAATTCCAGAAATTTATATGTTAATTGCAGGTTTACAAATTAGCCTAACATTTATAAATCTGAAAAGTTAATTGCAGCTTTCAAAAGTAGAATACCATATAGGAACATACCATAAGATTAGTTACATGTACAAAAATTTGTATGTGTACAGACTGATGTTTTGCCCCATCCGAACCACATCCCATGTAAGCCAACCAAGCACAAAGAACCGACATCAATAACCCTCAGTATCCATCAGAGAGCATTAACCAAACCCACCATTTTCGTCAATCTGAACCCACAACATGAACTAAGCAAGATGCACAGAATGCACATACATCAATAGCCCTTAGTTTACATCATAGAGCAAGGGGAGGGAAAGCGATAGAGAGTAGAGGGGAGTAGTTACCTCAATGCAACACAATACCGGCAGCAACACCATCATGCATTAACCTACCTCCATTTCATTTACCATGCTTAATCAATAAATTAACCCACACTAGTAAATAATCAACTCACATCAGTAAACCAAAACAAGGTCAAGCATGAAACTAAAATAACAGAAAGAGGAAGTGGGGGAATAGGGGATTGAGTCCAGGGAGCAGGAAGCCCCCAAACAATCGGGCCTCAAACCACAGCCGGGTCAAAGCCGAGTGCAAGGAGGCACAGGGGTCGGGGAGAAGGCGTGACTCAGGAGTCATCGATGTCGGCGGCGGCGGCGTCGAGGTCGGTGGAGAGGTAGCCGGGGTCGCGCACGCCGGGGGGAGAGGACGAAGAGGGGAAGGCAGGTCTGGCGACGGGGAGGTGGATTTGGCAAGGGGCGTCGGCGACAAGGTCGGGGAGAAGGTGTGACTCGGGCGGCACCGTTGATGTTAGGGGCACTCGGGTGGCGAGAGTAATGACGCTGGGACTGGGGAGTGATGAGTTAGGGTGCAAACCCTAGTGGGCTTCTACTAATAAAGAGATATCACCGACGATTCTATTATGGAACCGTCAGTGATAAGTTATGGAACCGTCAGTGATACTTATCACAAACGATTCCATAATAGAACCGTCCGTGATGTTTCATATCACTGACAGTTCCATAATATAACCGTCTGTGATATGGTCCCATATCATGGACGGTTCTATTATGGAACTGTCTGTGATATGATTGTTCTCAAGTTCAATTTTGTCATTTAAATACTGTTGAAAATATGCTTTAACTTCACCTCCAAACTAGATTTTTTTTTCATTTTGGAATTTACATATGGCCAAACGGGTGGCCAGACGCTTCTTACAAAGATTACAAAAAAGTAAAAAACCTAAATAAACAAAGTTTTTCTAGAGGCAGAGGTAGGCTGGTATTTCCGTCTTCAAAACTTCGTAGGCGGCGGCGGCATCGGACGGTTCGTGATTATCAGCGAACAAAGCCCGAAATGCGTTCACCCGCTGACACGTTCGTTCAAGTGTCTCCCGAAGTCCCTCGGACTGTTGAATCAAGAAGAATTGAGTCCATATGCTCTCTTTCCTTGCTTGAAGGGTCTCGGCATGGTCGACTCAATCGCCTGCCACCTCGATTAAGCAGTCCAAGTGACGGCAAGTCTTTTGGAGACGTGCAACGTTGTTGTGGAGGACCACGTCGATGACGTGGTAAACTCGCCGGAAGTGGGAGATCACCTGGAAGATGCGGCGGAGGAGGATGTCAAGATGGTGGAAGGTGGCCGCCACCTACTCTGGCAAATTCTCGAATAGAGGAGTGAAGACACTGTTGAAGCAGTGTCCTTTCGCAGCATTCGCCAACGTACGATCGGAGAGGTGCTTGTACAGTATGGCCAGGTAGGCCATCAATGCCGACGACAAGGAAACAGAAGAGGGAGCCATTTCTGCTTTAGAGTTATATGTGGGGATGATCATCTTCGATATCGGATGATCCATTTTATAAAACAAGAAATAAATTCGGTGCGTGAGACAAAGAGGCGCATTGGGGAGCCGAAACGGCATTGATGCGACGAAGAGACGCATCGGCAACGAAGAGACTCAACGGGCGATGAAGAAACTCACCGGCCGGGGAGCTGAAGCGGTATTATCATAGACGGTTATAATTAAAAACCGTCTGTGAAGTCTACAATTATCACAGATGGTTCGTGTTTAGAATCGTCTGTGATACTTCACAGAAGGTTTTTAGCGCAGGCAATAAACACAGACGGTTATCAATATGAACCGTCTGTGATTGCATGTAATATAGACGGTTTTTGTCAACTGTCTGTGATGAGGCGTTCAGTACTAGCTTTTTTGTAGTAGTACATAGTGAAATCAGCATATCCTTTGTGTTAGTATTGTGTGTTGCATTGTTATAAAGTACATAAATCTTCCTGCTTGTCTTACGGCAGACTGCTCGATTTCAAACAACTCACCTATAGGACAAAACATTAGGGATGTTGTTGGTTGACCAAATATCGCAGTGAATTCAGTATATCCCCAACTGTAATCATTTAGTCGATATCATAAATCAAGCCTTATCTTCCTATTTTCCACAAAATTAAGGCCAGCCAAATTTACACCCACCATCCTTTTTGTTATGAAGACTGATGAGTTTCAAACAACTCAAGTATACGGCAAAACATTAGGGATACCGCTGGTTGACCAAATTAATATCTTAGTGAAGTCAGTCTATCTCTTGTGTTAGTATCATGTGTTGCGGTGTTATAAAATGCATGTGTCTTGCTCAGTTTCAAACAATTCACCTTACGGTAAAACATTAGGGATGCCACTTGTTGACCATGAAGTCAGTCCATCCCTTTGTGTCAGTATTGTGTGTGTATTGCACTTGCAGCGTGCTGTGTGGATTTAGCCTTTACTTGGGAGAGTGGGAGACTGGGGGAGTTTTGAGTTGGCGATGCTAGGCTGGAGGGTGGTTTGAGCATTGGGGTTGGGTCCATGGGGAATTATTTTTTGAGGGGATTCTTCCAACTTCCAAGTCATCTCAGTTCGATTTTGACCAAGCAACCCAACAATTGCATGTTCTCAAAGGCAACACCATGACGAGGAAAAACCTTGGGTCCATTCAAGAACAACAAAAGTATAGAGGAGAATGCATTGGGTGCATAATTCCAGGTCATAATGCAAGCTGTATAGTAGTAATTAAGAGGGCGTGAATCCTAAGTAGCATCGCTATAACAAGATCATGTACAATAGATTTACATTAGCTGTTTATAACTTCTGCCACGTAGGATTTAAGCTGATATGGATGAAAGAGAATAAAGATAGAGAAATATGTTGTCTATAAACTGTAGTACCAGAACCAAGAAAAGCATTAAAAGATTGTGTGTTATCTACAATCATGTAGCCAACTGTATCACTACAATCTATTATATGAGCTATCTTTAGAGCATCTACAACAATCCACCTCAACTGTTACTAAGAGATTGCCACATCAGCTTTTAGATGATGTGAAGAAGAGAAAATGATAAGAGAAGGTGAAACTGTTTCTACATGAAGAAATTATCAGATTGTTAATACCAAGACATAAGCAACAACAAAAAACTCTATTAGAGGCTTGGTTGTTACCTAAATACTCATTTTGTAGGTCCCACTGCCTACCAACAAAAATCCACCGGATCTTATGCAACCCGTCTTCTTGGCTTCCTCCGCAGATGATATGATAAATGAGCCAAAACATATAGACCACAAAGTTGTACCCCATTGTTGATCATCAAGAATCATGCACACTTGTAGCAATTAAAGTCTTAGATACAAACTTAAAAACAATCCATTGGAATGCTTGTTTTTTTTTTATTAGATTGAGTACTCTCTTTCTTCTTAGTAACATGCTAAGAAACAAACTATTATAGATGCTCTTAGTGCTGTCTACAGGTGACATGGAGAGTTATTATAGACAGCAACTATCTGTACCATTGTATATGCCTTAAGCACACTGTACTTAAACAAGAAGATGCTTGAAGAACGGACTTAGTACCATTAAGCAGTCTTAATTCACTTGTTGGAGATAAACTTGAGAAAGAAAGGAACATGCAGAGATCAGTTGAACACAAGTTTTGCTGGTACCAAACTCTTCATGTACCACCCCAGATGTACTAATCCCAATCAAGTACTCCGTATTGTAGTAAATGCAATGTTACACCCACACGGCTACTGCTACGCTGCCTAATACTCTCTCTGTTCAAAAATATATGGCATTATTTGAACTATCTCGAACAAGTGATGGAGCACTGTGACATATGGCTTCGAGGTGGAGGAGCTTATGAAAAGCAACCAATATATCTTTCGTCTACTTGGCGAGCATTTGACATGCTAATGTTCTGTAATGCGAACTTTTGGAGAAAGGAGCTTTTTTTATTAATTAATTTTTTTTAAATTTTGTTTTAAAGTTAACCCCGGTGCACTTTATTTCCAATTCTAACCCTTTTGGTCACGTCACGGGTGGTGACGTGATAAAACAACACTGTCACGCGTCAGGATAAATCTCAAAAATAGTGTTTTTTGTCACACCACTGGTTGCGGCGTGACCAAATAACACTGTCACGCTACTTCCAGTAGCGTGACAAGAGTTTGGTCAGAAATGGGCTAGCGTGACAGTGTTGTTTTGTCACGCTACGGGTGGTGGCGTGACCGAAGGGGTCAAAATTGGAAATAAAGTGTGTCGGAGGTTAACTTTAAAATAAAATTTTAAAAAAGTTAATTAATAAAAAAAATTCTGGAGAAAGAGAGCAATGAAGTACACTTTTCGTGAGCTAACTTTCTGATGCAGGCTAATAATGTATCCTATGAAACTGACAAATGAAGTAGCACTCCGTGCCACTTTTTGTTAGATCCAACTAATTAAGCTTCGGCCGAATCTTGTGATGATCTCGCACAAGACGACAGTCAAATGTTAATCAGTATTTTTGGGAAAGAAAATGGTGCTTCAGTAGTACGTGTCCAAAAAAAATGGTTCATCGTACGTATAATTATGTCTAACGCAGGAATTTCACATGTTTTTTCGTACGAAAACGGTGCAATTCTTACAATAACCCTTAAAAATCCCTACATTCTAAATGGAAACTTCATGTAGGTTGTCATCAAGTAGTGGAGACGTATTCTCTAAAAAAAAGTAGTGGAAATATATGGATGCAAAGATGGAAGGAAAACAATCTTTTTTAATGAACCTCATGTGATGTCAGGAGCCATTAGTTAAACACTAGTAGTTGAAATGCAGGGCTGGTACCGACTATCATAGACAAAAAAAAAACATGTTTTTCTCCTTTATGTCACCTAAAGTGCTCAATCAGTTGTTAATCAGTATGGTTATCAAAGACCGGGGTTAGTTAGGGTCATAGGATTGGCTGGCTAATGGTCGCTTTGATTAGGTCGCCAAGCAAGAAAGAGACCGAGCTAGCTGGATGTTGCAATGCACCAGAATACCCAAGCTTAAGGAGGAAGTGTACGACGGACGGATACAAATCAAAGAAGCTTGTGGTGAAAGCAGACAAGGACTAGCACAAGAGCCCAAGATCATCGCCGTGATCTGACGGCGACGTCTCCACCCGGTTGGTGTTAGTTAATGGGTCGCTGCCCTGTTTGCGTGTGTAGACCGCCGCAGATGTCGTCGCTTTTTACATGGACGGTCTCGAAAAATTCAGAAAATAATGTTGGATGGTAAAATGTATAGTTCGGCCTGTGACAGATGGAACACGTTTCAGTAACTGCGGTCACACTTCCGAAAGCAATATATCTGCCTCTTTTCCTTTCTTTTCTTTCTTTTTTTGACATGATGGCATGCCGTGTGAATGATTTGTGGCGGAGTCGCGATAAGTATCGACAGAGTATAATTTATTTATCTGGCCCCGCGTGTCAGTGTCTATTCATGACCATTTCGTGCAAAAAAATCGTTGTGGTTTTTTTTTTCTTTCCAAATTTGTTTTGATATATTGTGATACGACTAAGTCCCTTCAGGTCGATATGGAATTTAACTAAAATCTGTCATTGGATCTAACAATCCCTCTCTAAAAAAAAGTCCTCGGAGAGATTCTGGTGCGCGCGGTCTCCTCGCGTCGTCACCGTCATTTTCTTCGTTTTTGTTACCGGTTTCGATCGTCATCGCCATTGTTGCTTTCTGGTTCCTTCTCGAGGCAAGCAAGAAGAAAATGGGATTGATTACCATTATCCGTTGCTTCTGCGCCACTGGATAAGGGAGAGCCTACCGATGCTTCGCGCGATCGCTCGTGCTTGTAGCCGCCTCTAGGACCAACTGATCTACGTTATCGCCACTCCCTGACGTACGGACGGGGGATTTCAGTGAAATTTTGTGAAAGAAGAATACACTGGTAGGATAAAACATGGGTCACTCACGTGTAGGGGGTGAAAACAGAATGGATCATTCCCGCCAGACTGACATTGTATCTAGAAAAAGTTCGTCTGAAGTATCATTTTTTAGTTCCCATCTGCATTCGTAAAATATCATGAAATATAGGTTAAGATATAGAAAAAGCACTATTCAATCAGTATTTTATAGGAGATCCGAAAGATATCCAATAAATCAACAAAATGGATATCCGATAAACATCAATATCCTTTAATATATTTTTATGGTTTTGTCTATGTTGTTAAGTAGGATAAATACTTCAATAATATGTAGTATAATTTGATACTTTTGTTGGTAAAATTATATCTTTTCTTTATGTGTACACTATCCGTCCAGTTATCCGTGACCGATTTGAATCATATCCGTATCTGACCTGTGACCATGTCCCAAAAAATCCGTATCCAGGGTATCCGCATCCGCTTCCGAATCCAGGGCAAAAATATGGTTTATGATACAAAAATAGCGATATCCGCGGGTACTCACGTACGCTCCACCGGTGGATAAATCCCGAGTGACTCGAGAGTGTTACACATGTACAAAACCACACTAGTACGGCCTCACTTCGGTGACAGTTACACAGCTTTGAGAAGAAAAGCCCTTTAATTAGTTTGCAAGCTTTTGTACATGCTAGGGTTGATCTCCCAGCAACCATGGGTGTATGTATGTATGTATGTATCCGTCGATTTGGCCTGACTACGCGTAAAGACCAAGTCGAGTTAGATCAAGGTAGACGACGCGGTTCACTTAATTCCAAGCTTGGCTTAGCCTAGTCAGGCCAGGCAACGGGTCTGTTCTGCTATAGTACTGCACACAATTAATCACTTCTGAACAAATATGCTTTGAACAGGTCCAGAAACATGTTCAGAGTTAATGCGCGAACGCTACATCAAACTAATCGTGGTTAGGAGCGCCTGTGAAGACATTAAACCAGCCCTGGCCACGACACGAGCCTCCATTAATCCGTGCGAGAGTGACATGGCATCAACTACGTACTACTAGCCAGCCAGACCTCGCTCGCTCGAGGATAAGTACGTGCGTGTATTAGTGGTACCTGACAGGGACGCTATGTCACGCGCCCGCGCGCCGAACCGAACGAGTCGATCGGCACACGGCAACAAAACTGATGATCGTGTCATCACGATGGATCCATACATGGACGCCGGCCGTTAACCACTTGTTTTCTTATCAGCTGCCATCGTCGCTGCAGTGACAAGGCCGGCCGTGCATTAGAACATCTACAATAGTCTATATCACTTATTACCAAAGATAGACACATCAGCATTTAAGTGATGTGGAGCAGAGATGGTGAGAAGAGAAAGTAAGCATACTTCTAGATGAAGAAATAAGCAAGTTGTTGATACCAAGACACGAGAAACAACAAAATAGTTATTGGAGACTTGCTTGTTACCTACAAATTTGTTTTTGTGAGTATCAATTTAAGTCTTAGATACAAGCGTAAGAAACAAACTATTAAAGGGTTTGTTTCTTTTAATTAGATTAAGTACCATCTCCTCTTAGTAAAGCTAAGAAACAAACTATTGTAGATACTTTTAATACTTAATAGGACCCCCAAAAAAATCGTATAGTTATAGCCTAGTATAAAATCGTCCTCGTTTTTGCAAACAAATGAGGCGGCTAGATGAGTGGTGCCACGAACACGGAGGGTTAGGTAGTGACATCTCTGGTGAAAATGGTGAAAATTCGATTTTAACCGGAACTTTCAAGTTTGGTTAAAATCAAAATTTCACCATTCTCGCATTTTCATCAGAAACGACACCGGGTTAGGTCTACTTGTCAGCGAGACATTACGAACACTACTATGTGCTATAGTGCTAGGCTGCTCAGCGTGCATGTCTTGACTTGTGTAGGTACTTGGCACTCGTGACACGCTTGGTTGCCTTGTCCCTCGGCTAACCGGTTGGAAGCACGCGTAGACTAGCTAACACCGGTGCTTCAGTCAGTGTGCAGCCAGAAGCCGTAGCATGGTGATAACAATGAGTATTCGATTCTCGTTTAGCATGTAGATACTCCTACGTACCAAAGCTATCAATGGTTTCGTTTTTTTTCTTCTCTTGGTTGCCAATCAAATAACAATAATTGGACATGTATGATTGGAGCTCCATCCCTCTCTCTTCAAGTGTGATCATACATGCCTTTTTTGGCTTTGGACTTGACTTCTTATCCACTGAATAATGGCCATTTCACTTGATGTATGGAATGGAATTTCTTTGGTATATTATGAAGGATGGGATGGACAATTTAGGCTTTAAGATATAGAGGAATATCGAGATTTAAGATTTTCCAAGTTCGAGGGTACACTTGAGAGAGACTCCACATAAGATTCTCTCACTGATCATCACATTGAAAATTCCAATATAGTCATATCTGAAGCATATATAGGCTTTGCTTAAGAGATGCAAACTATTGCTTAGGCAGCATAAAGCAAGAGGTGACTTTTAACACTGCAAGTCAGCATATCACTTTTACTTGGTTTGTGAGGAAACAAAAACCGAGGCCTATCCATTTGCTTGAAAAGTCACAAACAAAAAATAGTTCCGGCGATCCCAAATAGAGGTGCTTCTGAGGTGCATTGCAACTGGCAACTGACAAGCAACTCGGAGCGGAATCATGCATGTTCCAACACAAGGTGGCAAAACCGTTCTTGAAACTTGGAGTTGTTGCGTCACTTCCGTCTCTATATCTCGATCTAATTAACCTTTCTTTGCCACGTACGTCAGCAAGGAATGGAAATGTTAAGCATCATCAAGATTGCACGAAATGAAATTAAAAGTTGCGGAGTACGTACCTTGCAGTTTGCAGGCCCTGTTTGACCAATCTGTTCTTGAGCAGTTCCATCTGTCAAACAGACCTCTCTGCAACATTAAATTTCTCAACAATTAAAGTACTTGACCTTGTTGGTGGTCAGAGTGTGCTCATCAGAGAGATGCCTAGATATTTCACTAGGATGGATCACGGAGAAATCTAAGTACTAGTATTTGTGGATTACAATAACCATTCCTCCAGGTTGCAGCATGTGGTGTTCATGTGTAGGCCTGCTAATGGGTTGACACCTAACCTAAACCCATCCCAACATATTTCAATGCAGCACATCAATTCAATCCAAACCAGCACACTGCTCAACCTCCAAAATCCAATCCAACCTAACTCATATGCAACTCCAACCCAAACCAACCCAACTCAATTTCCTCAATATGGGTTCAACCCATTTCAAATCCATTTCCAACCCATCCCATCCATCCAGCCCAAGTTGGTCTTGCTCTTCCTCGTCGTGTGCAAACTGAAGCACCAGCTGTGGAGGAGGTAGGATGGCCATGGGATGAACTCTTAATGGAATGCTTAATGGAATGCTGCGATGCGAGAAGAAGATTGTTCCTCTGTCTCTCGATCAAACCACTAGTACACGCAAGCAAGCTAGGCTAGGGAAAGTACAAGTACAATTGTGAGGAAAAGAACTAGTACTAGTATGAGTAGTAGCTCGTTGATTAATCACTTGAGCTGTCACTCATCCCCGTAGGCGAGGAAGCGGTAGCGCTCCTTGTACGGCCCGTCGAAGTGGAGGTTCGCCTCCAGCCACTTAGGGTACCTCACCGGGTCACCTGCCACCAAGTACATGTACTCCTCGCCGTTGCTCGCATCGGCAGGGAGCACCCATACCTCGCTGGACACAATGTACACCATCTGGTCCACCTGCCAATCCCAGGGCATGCGGCACCGACCCCCCGTGCGCTAGGAGGACCACGTCTCCATCACCTGCAGCGCCTCTACCCGCGCCTACGCCTATTCCGCCGCCCCGTGCTCCACCCGCACCTTGTACACCTCCTCCAGCGGAAGGCAGCCCACCACCGACCCAGCTGACGCTGCTAGCGCCACCCTTCTTTTACTTCTTCTTCCAGGACTAGGGATACTAGGACTAACAAAGGGCCGGAGGAGGAGGAGGAACAACGGTGGAGATCCAGGAGGAAGAGATGGGGAGAGTCGGCTGAGGAGCGGGATTGGCAGCGGCGCAGATCGAGGGAGGAGGGGAGCCACCGAACCCATGGAGCGAACCCTATTGCAACACCCACGGGTTCAAACCGTTCTCAACCCAGATTTCTGAACCCACCCCACCTCACCCCAACCATTTCTATGAGGAAACCCAACCCGACCCAACCAACCCGTTGTCACCATCCAAAACCAACCCAATCAAGGACCCAACCCATTTAAACCCAACCCATTAGCACCCATATTCACGTGCCATCTATCTGATGTACACTAGAAGATAAATTGCACGCAAGTAGGGCTGGAAACAAGCCGAGCTGGCTCGAGCCAAACTCGGTCCGAACTACGGCTCGGCTCGTTTTTAAAACGAGCTGAAATCCTAGCTTGGCTCGGCTTGAATGTTGGCTCGAGCCGGCTCGTGGTGGCTCGCGAGCCGAGCCGAGCCTCATTTTTGGACAAGACTTACTAGTTGCAACTTGCTATGTTGGTCTAGCATAAACACAAACACATTGCAGTCGTCTTCCCTACTACTGGTACCAATCGAATTAGAGCAGCATGGAGCTACACAAGAGGTGAAAACCAACATAGGAATGAACAAGAACACAAATTATAACAAATTCGTCAATGATTCTTGGCCGAGGATCCGACCGGGTCACCACACCAGGATCCGTTGCGGCGGCGCACCCAGATGAGCGCCCCCATGGCGGGCATGGCCCCATCTCCCCGTCTGCGCAAGTCAGCTCTCCCGCGTGCTGTTGCCGCAGCTGCTGGTCGCATCCTCTGCAGACGCCGCCGCCACCCTCCCGTTCCCGGCCACGCTCCTCTGCCTCAGCTCCATGTCGACGTACGTCACGCAGCTCGCCATGGACCTCTCCGCATCTGAGCTCTCGCACACCTTCTCCACCATGGACCTTAGATCTGTGACTCAACCCCATGCGCCGCATCGTAAATGCGTCTCGCTGCTCCTCCTCCTGATCGGAATTGCTGCGACCATCACCACCGACCGATTCGATCGCGATTCTGAGCTCATGGAGGCAAGACCGCGATCACGAGCCGCCGCCATGGGGTGGTGGCCGTGGAGGAGCGGCAGCGGGTGGAAGTGTTGGCAAGTGCAGAGAAGGACCAGGTGGTGGAGAGGTGGGAGCACAAAATGGCTGGTCCGTCGCTGGTGGAGGTCGCCGGCGACGGCGAATGTGGGTGGGGAGGGGAATGGATCGAGGGAGGATGGGGAATCGGGGGGAGAAAGGGATCGGGCCGGGTTAGGGATTTGAGGCGAGCGAGCGTCGCGGCTAGGCTGGGCTCAGTGCTGGGCCAAGCCAAATGAGGCTCGCGAGCCGGCTCGGGCTCGGCTCGTTTGCTTGGCGAGCTAGACAGGCGGCTCGGCTCAGCTCGAAAATTCACGAGCCCAAGCTGGCTTGTGAGCCTCGAACTTTTTTTCCAGCTATACATGCAAGCATTCACTGTTCCTGCCTGCCTTAGAGTTCATGACTTAGAAACATTACTGACACCATGTTGTCAACATGTCAATAGTACTTGTGCTAGCTTGCTTTGGATCCAGGACTGCGTCACTGGAGCACTTTTGCTGCAAGCAACCGATTTGATAGTGCTAAATTATTCGCGCAAATCATTTGCTCATAACATGCTCAGTTAGTTACTACTACTGCTGCCAGTGCCATGACCACATCTGCTCAGTTGCAGCAAAGTAGCAGCAGCTGCTGGGTGCCCAAGTACTGCTGCAGGTGTGGTAGGGCAACCAGGACCGGTTGTTGAGCAGAGCTGATAATAATCTAGTGCTGTACAGCTTGGAGCTGCTGACCACTGTGACCTTGTTTTTTTTTTCCCCAAAAGAAACAGGCAGAAGGCAGAAGAGCTAGAAGAGCGGTATAGGGCTTGATTACACGATAATTATTTGCTATAGCTATTTTGCCCTGGCTAGGGTCCAATCTCTTCTTTCGGTCTTTATCCTTGCAAGCAGGTCAAGGGTAGAGGAGGGACTGTCATTAAAGATCTTGGCGTTGCGTTTTTTCCAGATCTCCCGGGTGATTAGAATAAGCACCGTAGTTGAAGCTCTTTTTGGGAAAAGTCTCAGCTTACAAGTTTTTCCTACCACTCTGGAGATTGCCTGCAAAGTGGACATGTGCCCTGGTTCGGCCAGCCTTGCGCTTGCATCTTGGGGGCGCTGCGGTTTTCCAGATCAGTTTTTTGTGCTCAGTTGTTGTCGAGCCGAGGAATTGTAGCGCGTAAGCTGATTTTGCTGTATATTCGCCCCATGGAGTTAGTTTCCAGATGATATCATCTGTGGCAGCTGGGTCTAAAGTGATTTGGTGCAAACTTCCCCACAGGTCTAGGAATTGGTGGACTAGCTGAGCTGTTACTTCCCCTATGATGGTGAGATCCTAAACCCAGCCAGTGGCGGATCCACCATAGGGGCGCGACGAGGCTAGAGCACTGGCTCTGCTCACCGTACCCTTAGTACCCTCCTAGTACCTCTGTCATTATTTGCATAATAAATCTAGTTAATTTTATTGTTAAGATTGCTACTTGTGTATATTTTTATGCTTTCAAACCGACTATTCATTATTAAAATACTACATTTAATGTATTTTCCATTTTAACTTTATTTCTTATAATTTATGTATCAATTTGAATTACATATGATATTTAAATATGTTTTTATTAGCTCACCCCATAATAATTTTGTCCCACTAGCACCCTCTATATTTTCGTCCTACGTACGCCACTGAACCCAGCGGTTATCCTAGAGCATCTGCTGAACTGTCGTGTTTTTTTCTCCTAGAGAATCAGAAGATCTCCAGGGCAAGATCTTTGGGGGCTGTACTGCGCAGCCACGATGAGGTCCAGAACTTGGCTTTTCTCCATCTTTGGGGGATGTACCGTGATTGAAGTGGCTGTCACGAAGAGGCGCCTGTCAGCATCATCACACGGTAATTCCATGCCTACCCAGGGTTTGTTCTCGACTTTCCATTCTTTGCCACAACCACCGAAGCCCGAGTGCCAGTGACCTTGTGAATGGTGATGATATGCATGTATCAAATAGGAAACTGGGTGCTAGAGTAGCATAGAGTCTTTGGCTGAATTGATACATCTTTTATTCATAATAGCAAAAGTAGTCTTTGCTCATGCGAAATTGCAAAAATAGCTCTACGACAAGCTAGGCAGACGCCGTGTGTTACTCGCAGTGCTCCTAGACCGCGACAGGACAAAGGCACTGCGGCTAGATCAATCGACCACTGGTGGATGGCGTGGCGCTGCGACAACAAACATGTCACTCTCCCAGACTGTTGCAGGCTTCTTCCACGCTACTAGAGCGCTGTAGGCGCCTACCGTGCATCCGGTCTGCAGAAGCATGGTGCACGATTTTTTTTGTCCTTTAGTGATTAAGCATGCATACACCGGTGCAGATTCCTTCCACGGACTAGGAGCACGATAGGAACCTACAACGCTCCCTAAGTGCGGTATGTGGCCTCCTCCGTCCCGCCGTGTTGTTCCATTATTGCCATGGTCTAGAAGCGCTACAGGTAATACGCGGCGCCTGTCGCGGTGCCATTTTTGTAATTTCATGTGAGCAGATGCTACTTTTGCTATTATAAATATAAGGAATAAGTCCAATTTACCCCCCTGAACTATGGTCCAAGTCCAAAAAACACCCTGAACTACAAAACCGTTCACTTTACACCCTCGAACTATCAAAACTAGATCAAATAACCCCCTTCGTTGGTTTCATTGGTGGTTTTCGCCTATGTGGCACTCGGGCCCACTTGTCAAACGCCAAATATAGATATAGAGAGAGAGAGAGATAGAGAGTGCTAGCGCCGCTCATTCCTCCCCAAATCTCTCTTCTCCACGCAGCTGCTTCCCCCGCACCAGCGTGCTCGGTCGAGACGCTCGCATGGACGCCACCTCGCCCTTGTCGCCCTCGTGTCCTAGCCTCACCCTCATCTCTTCCCCAACCTTCCCTCTCCATCCTCCTTCACTCTCCTACTATCCTCTCTTCTCTAGACTCAACTCGAGTTCCAAAGCAGAATGCCATGGCAGTGCCGTCGAACCGCTCGTCGTCGTTCCAGCCATTCTGGCTAGCTACGACCGTGGCCGACCGCATCACGGCGCACCCTACACCCCGAGGAGCAAATCCCCTCGATCGATTTGGAGAATCCATCACCGAAGCGCTGCACATCACCTTCTTCTCCACCGCTGGCCTAAAATCGCCGCCACCACTGCCGTACTTCCTCCAACGAGCCCCTGCTCAATTCCACCTTCCATGAGCATTATCTAGCTTCCCTCTACCTCCCCCAGCCTCTCACTTAGGCTCTCCCTCCCCGCAGGTCGCCACCACCATTGGCCTACCTCAGCCGCCCAGTCATGGTTGTTAATTCGCTCACCACCACCTCCGTCGCCACACCACTCCAAAGATACTCTGGTATCCCATCGGTACTCATGCTCCATCCATCTCGACCCCTACCACACCCGAGCGCCACCGCATCATTTCACCTCCCTCAGCCGGCCGCCACTCATCGACACGCGCCCGCTCAAGTGAACGCCCGGCCGCACCAAGACAACCCGTAGGATCGCCTCCCTCTAAAGAACCCATTTTGGGGGTATCAAGCCGCCGCCATCCACGCAATCGCTGGCGACGATCGCCGCCCCAAGCCGCTGCAGCTTCCTCTATTCGGCCGCCGAAGAAGAAAGACCATGTATACAATTAGCTGCCATGTAAGCCAAAATCAGTGATGTAGCTACCAACAAGGCGAAAACCACCAATGAAACCAACGAAGGGGGTTATTTGATCTGGTTTTGACAGTTCGAGGGTGTAAAGTGAACGGTTTTATAGTTCAAGATATTTTTTGGACTCGGACCATAGTTCGGAAGGTAAATTGAACTTATTCCTAAATAAAAATATACCAGTCCAGCCAAAACTCGTGTAGTATCCTAGTACTACTAGCTATACTAGTTGATGGATTTGGATTAGATAAAGCCGACCTAATGCTGCCATCAGCGCCACCTGTACATGACTCGGAAGATATTGGATTGCATCAACTGCAAATAATGCATGCTGGGAATCAGAATAATATAGTGCTTTCCCCGCCAAAAAGAGAGAGAATATTTTAGTGGTTTATTTGGTGGACTTGGGGTGTTTAAGTTGTTATCCTTACAGCAGTAGCTGTTTGGGCCCCAGCTTTTGGATAGGTCGGACGGTTGAAACTACCGGACAGCTTTCTCTGCTCCAGTGGGGCTACTGGTGTCTGCAGGCGGTCCGAGATTTTGATTTTTAAATTATATATATATATATATATATATATATATATATATATAAATATAGAAATAAATAATGAAAAAAACTACAAAACTGAGACCCCAATTCAATCGGCGATGGCTTCTCCAGTGGCATATCTCTCTAAACAAGAAAGCAATTCATTATTGCACTTGTTGGCGACAGAGATATAAATTGGGGACAGAACCCTGTTCTCCGGTCCCCGTCGTCAATTGAAATGGCGACAGCTCCCTGTCATCAATTTAATTGGCGACGGGGGTCTAGTTTTGTTATTTTCTTTTTTGACTATTTATTTCTGTAATTCTTTTTTTAAAATGTATTACTTTTTTAAAAAAATCCCTACATTCTTATTATCCCATTTAGCAGCCCTTTTGGCCTCCGGATTTCTGTAACTGTCCAACAGAGAAATCAAAATGCACATATAGAAAGGGAATATGCAGTTTTTTCCCCTGTACAATTAGTTACACTTGCACTTACAGTAGTGTTATTTTCTTTAGCTATTGGTAATTCGATCGAACCTAGTGCACATGCGGATGCGAAGACGCGCACTTCTCCTGCGTGTTTTCAGACAAGGAACGTAATGTGCCTCTCTGATCAGTGGAAGATAAAGCAGAAGACGACTCCCCCTCCGATCAGTGTGTGCCTGCTTCTCTGCCACCATCTGCATCATTACGGGTATCCGCATATTTCTGTTGCCATAACAAACACTAGCTAGGAACCAATGTTCCCTTCAACAGGTACACCAGCATGAATGATGACTGATGAGGCGAAGAAACAGCGGCCATGCTTGAAAACATATGAAATGGTAGGGCCATGGGCTGATGGCATCCTCACAAGGCAGGGCAATTTGCAGGTATTAATCTAAGAGCTAATTCGTTATATGTCACTGAATAACTTTACATTTTTTGAGCTCACGTGTCAACCTCACAATATATGCTACATTGTGAACAATGTCGTTTTTTCAGTGATATATTATGAATTTTCTCTTAATCTAAACACAAGTGCATCCGTAGATTATCCAGGCTGCAGGAAGGCAGAATGCCAGGTTAAGTAGGGCAAGTTGGCCAAGTATCGTACTGACAGTGCACATGTGCAGAGAGAGAGAGAGGGGAGGAGGGAGGATGTGATCGAAGATCCTAGGGAGATGCAGATGCTAATCAACTGGAGTATCATATTCACAACCAGTGTGTGTGCTGTTTGTGGGAAGTGGATTTAGTATTAGAGCTGGCACAGTGTAGTTCTCTTTAGGTCATGTACGTGGTCTTATATTAAATATCTATACCCTCTGTCACATGAAATTTAAACTAATGTAGATGAAAATAAATAAAGAGAGAAATATATTATCTATAATCCTGTAGCCGACTGTAGCACCAGAACAAAAAAAATATTAAAAGATTGTGTGATGCCTATAACCCTGTAGCCGACTATATCACCATAACTTATTGTATAAACTGTCTATAGATGATATAGAGAGTTGCTATAGACAACAGCTATATATACTATTATACATACCCTGAGCGTTTGGGCTTCCGGGTGGTTCCTTGAACAGGAAGCACGCACGCCGAGGGAGGGTGGCATGTGATGAGAGGCCGTGGATAAGGTTGGCGCAGGCGGTGGTGCCTGGGGGAGAAATGAGGCGTCAGAATGCGCCAGTTGACCGGAGCGCATGGGTGAATCTAACGATGCTGTAACTCTGAAAGTAACGGATGGAATCTCAAATCTGGCTGAGAACTGAATGTGCCTGGTAATGGATATGCAGAAAAGTCCGGGAATGTCGGGGGAGAGAGAAAAAAACTAGAAATTTTTCTATAGATGAAATTTTCTCAATGATTTGCCGTCTAGATGGGAGATGGGAGCTATCTCAGACACCAAAAAAAACCACCAGTTCTACCAAACCGGGAACAAACCTGTGACGCTATAATGAGCATTCTAAAGCATGGGGTTGTCGCTCAAAATGTAGACGATTTAGCTGTAAATGTCCTCCAAATTGCATGGATCAACCTCTTCGTAGAAAACAGTTCAATTCCCACAGAATTCGTAATAATTTCTAAAAACAAGGCCAAAGAATAATCATTCACATGATATTAGCCTCGAAGGTCACAACACTATCTTCAACCAATTCTGATGCTAGCCAGAAGCCCAGAACTGAACTCCACGTGGGCCAGGCGACCAAGCACATTCCATCCAAAATGAGGAAACATCATGATTAAGTGAAGTTTTCATTATTCCTTAAAGCAGTGAATGGCCTTGGAATCACGCCCGTGTACCGCCGATGAAAAAAAACACACTCAATTTCAGGAATTTATTGATTTCTATTCATGCCAGTGCAATAAACAAGACACTGTCCCTCGTATTAATCATCTAGAGTACTTCGAGTGTCCAAACTGATGAAGTCTTAACCGAAAAGGGTAAAGAAAATGGACCAGCTATAACAGACAAAGTGGCCTCTTACAATTAATATTTTTCAAAACCAACAACCACCCAAGAACTGATCCTCTTGCAAAGAAATATGGAAAAACTATTATCAAAATGTAATGGCGATCAAATAACAGACTACTTTGAGCAACAAGCTTCGGCAGAATTGGCAGACGAGAACACAAGAAGCAGGTTAACACCTCTGTGCAGGCGAACCCTCGAAATTGCTAACACTAACAATTTTGACAAGCAGAAAAGGTGTACACAGAACTAGCTGCAGCAGAAGGCCACAGACGTTTACATTCTGAAGTTCTGCCTTGTCTTGATCATACGCTTCAATGCTGCAAGCCAAAGGTTGCACTCATCCCAGTCACTCGTTGTCAGAGAAATCTGTCACCATTGAACAAATGTTTATGGTTAGCATCAGAAGCAAATAATAATAATAAATAAAATAAATAGTTAGCATCAGAAGCAAAAAAATCAACATCTGGTTTCTGGCAACTTTTCAAGAACAGGCAGCTTCCACCAGAACATGGACAAAAGAGAATGGTGCAATGCATACAAACTCGGCATCTATTGACATCAAGTACAATATACTGCTATAATGTTCGTCTCAACTAAAGATTCAGTACAGTGTATGAACCATAGATGGAGCCCAAACCTATATATAAACTAGTGAGTCAAAGACGCAGCCTTGTGAAAAGAACTCTAATTTTGATTAGGAGCAAGGATCAGCATGTGATTTGTCCACTCCAATCAGCGGCAAAGAGGGAATTACAGAACATATCAAGAGATTAGCTGTAAGGTATAACCACAACCACAACTATCACATGCAGGAGATGACATTGTTTTCATCAAAGAGTAGAAAAATAGCTTATTTTCTAAAAAAATATTAGCAGGTCACAACAGGGGACATTGCCCCCATCGTTTTCATCAAAGAGTAGAAAAGCAACTCATTTTGTAAGAAATATTAGCAGGGCACCACGGAGGACAGGTACGGGCCCCAATGGAAAAATATCCCTGTGGGGGCAAGTGCCATCCGGCCCATCCCTAATTATAAGACGAATTAGTAAAGTCTACCTGAAGTTGCATCGCAGTGGCAAAATCACTACTATCAAGTGCACTGCACAGCTGAATGAGTTTCGATGAAACGTTTGGAGATATATCCCCAGTATTGATTTTTGCAAATAATGCCCCAATCTTCCTTGAGTTGTCTTCTATTTCACGCTTTTTAGATCCTCCCAGAACTTTGGATGTCTCATCGAATAGTCTGGTCAGTGTTGCAATAACAGGTCTCAGCCCAGCTGCAAAAGACGACCAGAGAAGTCAGCACCAGTGTAGGACAGATACCAACATGGTAGAACATAAAAGAGTTGCTTCCTGGTACCATAAGTAAATATTTGGTAGAATTCAAAATTTCAAATGTAAATCAGGTGAATCACATAAGGAGTAGCAAAAAAGAATATTTCTTAAAACCAGAACAGTAAACATATGAATCTTGTTAAAAACGAACACATTACTGATAGGTTTTGTCAGTATCACTTTACTAGGCAAGTGAAGCAAGAATAAAATTAATCGACAACAAGACAGATCCAAGCCTTGCATCTGCATTCCACGTACCAGATACCCTCGATGTATCAGCTGTCTGCACAGTCAGGGGAGGTGCAGGAGGGACAACAGCAGGTTGTGGCTGTGCCTGTGCCTGTGTTGGACTTGAGGGCTGTACAGGACTCAAACCTGGCCTCTGAACAAAACCTTGATTGCTTGATGGAATAAACCTTGATGTTGAGTCCGTTGCAACAGCATGGGGAAACATCTGATTCGGGATTGTTCCTAGTACAGAGGCACTAACACCAAGAGAAGGGACCGATGGAACAGTCTGGAATTGAGCCGGCGGTCTAGGCTGATGGTATGTGGTGGGAGGTACACTTTGATATGGAGTGGATGGTCCAGAAGAAGTATATGGTGGATTCGCAGAAGCCTGTTCAGACCAGAGAGAGAGAACTTTGTAACTGATACTACATAAACATGAGGTGAAACTTAAATTACCATTCTACATACTGCATAAAGCTGGGAGCCCAAGGTATTTGGTTGCTGATATTGCTCTGGGTTTTTGAGACCCGGTAAGTTTGTAGGAGTAAATGTCTTCACTGTTTGCTGTGGCACTGGTAGTGGAGTTGAACTTGGCTGTTTACAGAAAAAAATTACAAAACAAATAATGAAAATGTAAAAGAATTTGCATAAATCAAAAGAAATATTGAAACTTCCCGAGAGAAATGAAAATAGAACAAAAAATCACTAAAATGAGGGGAAACAAAGCATTGAACTAACTTCATATAAGTTAACATACAAAGTTTCCAGGTGAAAGTAAGCTAGTAAAAAGTAACAGATACTTAAGCAAAAAAAAATTTACAAAATAGATGGAGGATTACTATCTGTCCAGAAATCGCACATCATAATCCTACATTATATTTAAATCTCCTATGCTAGCACCGAATGGATAGTACACTAGATACTTAAGCAACAGAATAAAAAGAAAAGAAAAGGCTTCCTGAATCATAAAATACCTGGGAGTTCACTGGTGTGTTTGATGGAACAAACATCTGGGTTGGTTGTTGAGGTTGATATGTGTTGCTGTATCCTCCAAAGGACGAATTAGGTTGTTGCTGGTAAACTTCTGAATATGTATTACTTGGCACATTATATGGTTGAGGCACCTGCAGTTCATGGTAGTCAGAACAGAAAATTACAAAATGCGTCTCTCCAACAAAAGATATTGTTTTATTTTTACAAATATTACAGGGCATAAATTACATGGGAGAAAAATAAGGGGAAACCTGGTAAAGATTCTGAGAAGGGCCTGGGGTGCTATAGCTCAATTGATTTGTGAGGTAGGGGGAGCTGTTGCCACTGGTCTCAGGAGCTGAACTCCTGGCAGCATCATTCTCTGAAAAGCATACTTCTAATCAATACCATGATATAGAAATTTTCAAGTCTAATTAATTAAGTAATTAACTTGCTAAAACATGAAGATATCAGCATGACAGCATGACGAAAATATGAATATACTCTATATACAACAAGACGTTTTTAAAAAAGGCAAAACTATGCTTTTATGTTCAGTTATGAATCTTCACAAATCACATGCATAAAGGTTTGAAAGAATGCTGCTTCAACACTTTCAACCAAGCAAGAGTTCCACAATGGTAAAGGAACATAAGCAAAAGTGAGAAAAAAATCGTCAAATCCAGCCTTTTAACCTCTTCCTGTAGAATGTTGCACACCAGAAAAACAAAAACAGAAAAGAAAAGTGAAAAAAATGTAACGTAATAATGTTAATATGCAAGTTTAAGCTACTTAAAAGTTCTGGCAACAAAAGGCTAGCCGAAAGCTGAATGAACTACTGAAACATTTGATAGCAAAAGAAATACAAAACAGGCTCCAATACTTAAGATTTTTGTGATAGTGTAAGTGGGAAACAAATGCAAGGCAAAAGATGGCCAATGCTATTTAATATGCTTGCGGAGAATGCATGACAGCAATAATGAGTCAAACTTGCTCAGCTCTACAATACAAGTATACAATTTAAAATGTCAAGCACACAAGTAGCAAATAAATGACTCTGAAATAGCTGCCGTCACAGCATAACAGCAAAATATAAACCAGTTCAAAATGCATAGAAAAAATTTAAACCAATAGAAAACAGCTGACATAACAATAATATTAAGTCATATAAGTTTGCGGCAACCTTCTGTAGAAAATGCAATTCGATCTCTCAGTATTGCCAGTTCAGGTGAATGTTCATCTGATCCCAAAAGCTTTAAGTACTCCATCGCAGTTTTAAGAAGGCCTTGACTGGCCAACAACTCAGCATAACTCTCAATAAGCTTAGATAGTGACGCGCTAAACCTCTTATGCTCTGTAGCAAGGGCGAGAGTAATGGTCTTTTCCATCAAATCCTGCACTTACACACCAATCAATTAGGACTGTTTGGCAGCTTGCCATAGAACAATTAACTTATATTGTCCATTTGTACCTGGAGAAGATCAACATAAGTCTTCCCACCATCTTCAGACTTCAAGTTGCGAGACCATATTTCCACAGCTTTGTCAATATTTCCAGCACAAATATAACAGAGGGTCGCAGCTAGTGTGTCTCCAACACTCAGAAGTCTAGATGCAAGAGTGTCGCATAAAACATTCCACTCCTCCTTCTGGGCAAACTGTTGCAAGGTTACAAGTTACAACTTATGTTAGCTTATGAATACAAGTTCATACTGACTATACCATAGTTTTTGAAACCGGATCAGTCACTGATTGAATCGTCAGTACTATAAAAAATATCAATCTATTAAAATGTATGGTATAGAATTATAGATAACTATTGTTTGTTTAATTCAAGGTGTGTAGTTTGGACTTTGGACACAACAAAACACTTAGATGGGCTGGTCAACAGCCCACATTTCCTCTAGGAACCCCACAACATGGGTTTCTAACCCCACTAGAAACAATTTTTCAAGTGATTACCCTCAGGTACTACTGCTCACTGGTTCGACCATAGCCAGTTTAGCTACTACTGCTCCAGTTTGAGGCAGTCCCATTACATGGGCAATCTGACTACACGAACCAGGCCAGTCCAGGCACCATTTCCAGGTTTTTTCCTGGTCGAACCTCTCCTCTGGTCCGGTTTTCATAACTAGGACTATATGCTACCCATTGTTGTCAAGACGTTGTCGCCTAGTAGTCGCCTAATCGACGATTAATCGTCCAGTCAGCCAGGGATCACAACTAGGCTAGTTTGTCTAGTCGTGCGACTTGTCGACTAGACGTCGACTTGGGAGTTCAAGTCGGGCGACTAGCAGGGCTGAGGCCCACTGTCAGGAGGAGGCAGGGGCAGCTCAACTCAGCAAGCAAAACAGAGAGAGGTGCGGGGGAAGAACCCTAGTCCGCAGAGCCACGGCCACCGGCGCCTCGTCCTCCTCCCGACACCTCCTCCGCTTCCCAACGCCGGTTGCCGCCTCGTCCTGCTCTTCCGGTCGCTGCTCCTCATCCTCCTCCCGACACAACTCCTACGCCTCCTGCTCCGCCGCCTCCCGGTCCTCTGCCTCCCGACGCGCCGCTGCCTCCTCCTGCTCTGCCGGTCGCCGGTCCTCGTCCTCCTCACAACACACCTCCTGGTAAGTAGCACTTCCCCCTCCCCTCTCCTCATCATCTCCTTCTTCTTTTGTAGATCTAGCAAGTAGTAGAGTAGCTGCAGCTCTGTTTCTTCACCTCATGCTCTGTTTGTGCTCTGTTTTAGTAGCAGCAGCAAGTAGAGTAGCTCAGTTCAGCCCAGTCTCCAGCCATGCCATATTGCCCTGTGCTGCTGCCCGGCCATAGACCAGTCACGACTAGTCGACAAGTCGGTCCTATGGTGACTCAACTCGACTTTACGTCTTAATAACCATGATGCTACCAACATGAAGTTAACACACAGCAGAAAAGCTAGGCTCTATATCAGTTCAGTGAATAAATGTAATGCCAGTTTAGGCCAATAGATGAAAGCCTGAAACAACCATGGGGTAATTCTTCTACATGGAAAGAGATCAGATCTTATCTCTCAGATTTGTGCTAAATAATAAATAACAGAACAGGCAAACTGATTGAACAAGATAAAAGCATTACAATACATAATGTAACAAAGACACTTACTGTGCACAGTAGTGCAAGTGTTTCCTTCCAGGCATTTAGTGGCCAAGTACTTACAAAACTCATTAAATCATTACCCACCATAGCAGAAACAACCTGAGTTTGAACAAACGTAAAGATAAATCATGGTAATGCAAGCATAAATATTGTAATCAGAAATAATAAGGCACAGATATTCAATAAACCGAGAATACAATAATACCTTTAGATAGGGTGAGATACTATTCTTAAGATAATGAATTCTTGTGCTTTCCCATAAAGCAGAACCACCAGCATGGGCAATAACCAGAGCATCAGCCATACGATTTGCAGCAAGGCACTGATTAACTGCCCCTTTGTAGTCTCCAACTACCAATGCATGTTGAATACTTTTGTCAATGGATGGATCAGATGGCACAACATTTTCAGGCATTTCCTCCTCTATCTGTTGACCATTTGTAGATATTGATTCCTCAGCCAAACTAGTCTCTGAAGGTTGAGGATTGTTGAAAAAATCCTCCCCGTTATCAACAACAAATTGAGCATCCGTATTATCAGTCAGTGTGCCATGATCAAGATTAAGTGTGTCTGCCAATGTTTTGCTCAGTTCATCGGTTGAATTCACAGTCGGTTCTTGAGGTGGATTGAAGCCAAGATGAGCAAGCAATTTTGTCCGGGCAATATCCCCATCCTCGAACATAACCCTTAAGAAGCCCCATGTTTCCCTCTCCTCGTCAGATCTATTCAAACATTTATAGCATAGAGTTAGTTGGCAGGCAAAGATTAGGAGGTGTTCCAGCCATGGGAAAGAACATACAAAGATTCTTGTGACTTTTTGTCACACAGAGCACGCAGTGAACTTTTGTCCCCATTCTGTATAGCAGCTTCAAATTCAGTTGACCGGCTTACTAGACTCTGCTCAATCACCAGATTATGTACATGCACCTATAAAAGGAACAAATGCCTTAGCACAGAGGAACTTGAAGAGAAGCATACAACATGGCAAAGACCAAGTAAACTTACCTCAGAAGTAGCCACTTGTGCGCCTTGGGTAGGCACTGCCGGATGGAAAGAAACGAGTTTACCCCCGAAGCCAAAAGATGAGCCAGTGGGGCATTTCAACCATTTTGGAGCTGGAGCTCTTGGACGTGCTAAATATTATTTTATTTGTCATTAGAGGAATAATATCCCAGTAACATTAATACATTATGCACACTTATATAATTAGCGACAACAAAAAACCTGAGGTTGCTCAGTTGGTGCTTGGCAGACCAAATAAACAGATGTTTTTAATTCCATGTTTAGTGTTTATAGATCTAAAGGTATATGCTTCAAGTCGCCCGAGCAACTTTTCTCAATCAAATCAAGTCATACAGTTTGTTTCTCAGCGGAGACAAAATAAGCAATACGAGTAATAAGCAGTTAACACAACATAGTGGGGGAAACAAAGCCATCAACAGTTAACAGATTACAAGCCTGAATGTAGATACATGTCATTTGACATTAAACTTAATATAGAAGCATGGCATTCAGTTTTTGTGGTAAAATGAAGGATAAGCATCGACATGGTTGAAAATTTATTTCAGCTGACGTAACGACTGTAAACATACAAGATCGAAGACATTCTGAACTTACTGAATAGTTAATTATTTCAGAAAGTTAAACATCAGGCAGTATTCTAATTTACCTGGGGCACCAACAGCACCTTCACCAGCTGCGTAAAGGCCAGAGAACTGTAAAAGAAATAAGTAAGAATTTCAGAGAACTAATTAGCATTGTGTGCCAAACATGAAAGTACTGGCACTGGCAGGTCATAGGGACCTGCACATACTATGAGTGATACTGTATGAAGTCAAGTCATTCTGATAACTGTTTTGGAATAGGACCTTATTGTATTCCAATGAGCCAAAAGGGCTAATATACAAGTTACAGTGTGGTTAAATAGGCAACAAGCACCCTATACAAACTACGAACTAATATCTAACATCCCCCCCCCCCCCAAAACTCACGGTGGATCAAAAACACTGAGTTTGGAGAGGTAGTAACTATACTGAACTCTAGCTTGTGCCTTGGTGAAGAAATCTGCTAACTGAAACTCCGAAGACACATACTGAAGAGCAATAACTTGGTCTTGCACTTGCGATCTCATGTACGAAGTATCTACTCCAATGTGTTTGGTGAGCTCATGCTTCACGGGATCTCTAGCAATGCTGATCGCACCAGTACTGTCTAATAAGAGAGGAGTCAGTGCAAAAACTGAAACACCAAAATCCTCAAGTAGCCACCGAAGCCAAGTGATCTCAGCTGTCAACGACGCCATGGCTCTCAAATCGGCCTCAACACTCAAACGGGAAACAGCAGTCTGCTTCTTGGTCTTCCAGGCAATCAAAGAGGAACCAAGGAAAACACAATAGGCATAAAGAAACCGGCGATCAGAATGATCGCTAACCCAGGTCACATCAGAGTACGCCTGAAGCTGCAGAAAACTGAAGCGAGGAAAGAAAAGGCGACGAGTGCTGGTCCCATGAAGATATCGCAGAACACAAAGAAGATAATTGTAGTGGAGTTGAGTGGGAGCAGAGACAAACTGACTCGGGATGTGAACCGGGTGAGAAATGTCAGGTCGAGTGATCCCAAGATAGACGAGGTTCCCGACAAGATAGCGGTAACAAATAGGGTCTTGAATCAGTAAGCCGAAGGTGAACACCAAGCTCCATGGGAGTATCCACCATGTGCTGATCAGTGAGACAAGCGCAAGCAAGGATATCTTGAATATACTTCTCCTGGGAAAGGTAGTAGCCCTCAGACGTAGAAGTGACCTCAATCCCTGGGAAATAACAAAGAGGGCCCAAATCAAACATCAAGAACTGCTCACTGAGACGCTCCTTCACAAAGGCAATGTATTGAGAGTCATCTCCAGTAATGATCATATCATCCACATATAGAAGGAGCGTCCGACCCCGAGGAGAGGTGTGTACAAAGAGGGCAGGGTTGTGATCACTGGCAGAGAAGCCGACAGTAGTGACAACGGAGGAGAAACGATCAAACCAAGCATAAAGGGCTTGTTTGAGCCTATAGAGAGAGAGCGCCGAAGGCGACAAACCATACCATCAAGGACAGAATACCCAGGGGCAGCTGCATATAGACCTCACGCAGTTCGCCATTGAGAAAGGCATTCTTGACGTCTAGCTGGGAGATGGACCACTGTCGAACAGAGACCACAGCAAGGAGAGTGCGAACAGTGGTCATGTGAGCGACAGGAGCGAAAGTCTCATCGTAGTTACGACCATGCGCCTGCTGAAAACCACGCGCTACAAGACGAGCCTTCCACTTGCATGTGATGGGAGTGACATGCGCAGGTAAGGGCACAAGATCCCAAGTGCCAGTACGCTCCAAAGCAACAATCTCCTTGGACATCGCAAGCTACTACTCAAGGTGAGAAGCGGTCTCACGGTAGGTCGTAGGCTCAGAAGAGCAAATGCACGCAAGCCAGAAGCGCCAGAGGCTCGACGATGTGGCGATCACGAAGATCGTATTTGGGAGGAGAAGGCGGAGCAGGACCCAGCAAGGACGGAGAAAAAGAGCTGGGAACAGGACCCAGCAAAGATGGAGGCTCAACTGGAGGGGTAGGCCGAGAACGGCAAGAGTAGTGCAGGGGAAAGGGTGGAATCTCAACAAAGGGGTGGGAAGGAACCTCCGTCGGAGAAGGAACTAGTGGAGCCGGAGGAGAGGGAAGCGAAGAAGGTGGAGGATGAAACAAAACAGTAGTGGAAAGCTGAGAGTCAGGAAAAGTGACTCAGCAAGAGAATCTGAGCTGACAGTAGGGGAACGCGGGTAGTAAGGTCGGGACTCGTCGAAAGTGACATCCCGAGAGATCATCCTGCGAGCAACAGGGACGTAGCAACGATAACCATTATGCTCAAGACTGTAGCTAAGAAAAACACACTCAACTCAAGCGATGAGCAGTCGACTTTGGTCGCGCTTACGAGGTGGAAGAAGGACCAGCGCAACCAAATTAAATCGAAGGTGATCAGACTCTGGAGCTCGATCAGAGACGCCAGCAGAGTAGAACCTCAAGAAGCGGTGGAAGGTCATGTTGATGAGGAAAGCAGCAGTGGAGACAGCCTCAGCCCAAAAGTAAGGTGGAACGGAAGTGGCAAGAGTGAGAGCGCAAGCTGGCTCAAACAAGTGACGATGTTTACGCTCAGAGACACCGTTCTGAGCGTGAGCACCGGGACAAGAGTACTGGGGAAGAGTACCCTGCTCAGCGAGCAAGTGACGCAAAAAAGCATATAGGTACTCGCCAGCAGAGTCGGCACGAAACACACGAATGGCCAAATCAAACTGAGTGCGAACCATAGCGGCGAACATCTGATAAATAGAGAGAACCTGACTGCAAGAGGACATGAAGTAGATCCAAATATGACGAGAATAATCATCAATAAAGATCACATAGTATCGATGACCCTCTTTTGAACCGAAGGGAGCCAGACCTGAGACCCCAAACATCATAGTGAACAAGATCAAGAGGACAAGTAGAAACAGAATCACTACAAGGATAGGAGAGCTGCAGCTGCTTTCCAAGCTTGCAACCCATACAATGTAAGGAGGTGTCCCGAGAAACAGACCCAAGAACACCACGACCTACTAGTGACGACAGATGTGATCCGCAAAGATGACCCAAGCGATGGTGGCACTGAGCGAAGTAGTAGAGGACGCAGCAAAAAGAGACAGTGGTAGTGGCTGACTGATTGGTGGAGACAGCGAAAGGTAGATGCATCCAGTCGAGCTCCCAAAGACGCTACGAATCACGTCGCCGAGGGCCAGTACCCAGCAGAGTCCCCGTTCGGTGATCCTGGACACAAGAGTCAGACTTAAAAACAACACAACGGTCGTGATCAGTGATCTTACTAGCCGACATAAGCTACATAGTAAGCTGAGGAACATGAGAGACTGCGGGAACATGAAAAGAAGTGAAAAGGGTGCCTCGGCCTGCAACAGGAAGAGAGGTACCATCTGCAGTCTGAACAGTAGAAGGAAGAGTTGTGTGACTCACAGAAGTGAGATGGGTAGAATCTGGTGTCATGTGAAAGGAAGCAATAGTCTAAGATCTACGGAGACAAGATACCTGATGAGGGAGGAGGCGGAGGCGTGGAAGACTGCTGAGAAGCAAGAGCCAGACGAGCAGAACCCGAGGAGTCACACCGAGGCGCTGGAGTAGGGAGAGGAGCTGCAGCGTGGTGTCGCTGGAGGAGCCCTGGCGAGAGGCACCAGCTTCTGAGTAGGAGGGACCCCAGAGCCCTTTGGGGGACGTCCACCACGGCGACCCTAGTTCCTTCTCCGCTTGTAGCAGTCCTGATATCTATGGCGATCATCTTTGGCGATGAGTCGCGATAGAGACCATGATAGGCAAAGAACCATCGGTGCCCGAGCGGGAGGCACCATAGTTAGTGCTGAAGGAGCAGGTGCTGAAGCAAACAAGGCAGCTTGCATCTGAGCCACACCATGATGACGAGTCTCCTCAGCACGCACACCCGTGAGGGCCTCCACCAAGCTCGGGCGCAGATGGCGAGTCAGGAGCTGAGCACGCACGGTATCAAACTTAGGCCGGAGACGTGTCAGGAAGTCGTAGAGACGGTGAGTCTTCTAGTGAGCACGGAGCCGTACGCAGCAGGGACAGGTCCGGCAGACATCCGGCCCCAGAGAGTCAAGCTGACGCCACACCTCAGAAATCTACTGGTAGAAGTCATCCACAGTGGCATCGAGCTGCTGAAGAGAATGCGCCTGATGCACGACAGAGAGATACATAGCATAACTCGTCGGCTGGTAGTGATCTCGAAGGCGCTCCCACATAAGCTAGGTCGTCGGTAGCTCTGCCACATCCATGGAGATGGCCACGGGCATGCTACCCACCAGGATGACGGTAGCACGAGCCTCAGCATCCTGCCATCTCTCATAGGCATGCAGCTCAGACTGGTAGAGCTCCAGGGCCTCCTCTAGGGCAGCATTGGTGACCTCTTGAGCCGCCTAATCTGCACCAGCAAGAAGAGATGGTAGGATTGGCGGCGTAGGGCGAGGCAGACAGGGGTGCTCGCCGGTGAGATGACCCCAGAGTCACCAGCTGTTGAGGTGAATCCTCAAGTGAACAAACCACTCCCGAAAGTTTGTCCCGTCAAAACGAACCGAGGAAATGAATGGCGAAGAGCTGCTGTGAGGCCATCCGAGCAAATGGGTGGTTCGAGGGCACCAGAGAGAACCCAGTGGCGGGAGGTGGTCGGCGACGGCCGGAGCTCTGTGGGCTCGGGGAGGATCTGGAGCAGATCGGGCAATGGCGACAGAGAAGCAGCAATGGATCCAGAGCAAGGGAGGTTCAGTGGTCATTGGGGGACGACGGCCGGCGCAGGACGTTCGAGAGGCAACATGATTAAGCAGAGCGGTCGGGCTCGGCGCGCTTCTCAAGGAAGCAGGAGGAGGAGAGGCGATTCTGAACGTGCTACGGATGGAGTCGACGCAGGAGGGCAGAGGTTTGTGAGTCTCCGACAGCGGATCGAGCAGGCTCGTGGAGAGCACAATGGCCGAGCTCGAAGCGGCGCCGTGGAGGAGCAGAGGCGGAGGCTCCAATGGGAGAGAGCGTCAGGCGGCCAGAGCACGCTGTGGCGAGAGAAACAGAGGGTTCGCTCCAGAGCGTCTCTGAATAGGGAGGAGGCGGGCAGAAGAATGCCGGTCATGGAGGAAACCCTAGCTCTGATACCATGTTTTGGAATAGGACCTTATTGTATTCCAATGAACCAAAAAGCCTAATATACAAGTTACAGTGTGGGTAAATATGCAACAAGCACCCTATACAAACTAACATCTAACAATAACAATATAGTAGTGGCCAATATAAAACCAGGTGCATCCAATGAACAATTCAACATATAAGCTTTTTTTATCCCTAATCTATCTTGGAAAACATATATTGTGAGGCTATAACCCTCTGAGTGATCTTTATAGGATGAAAGGCGGGAATTCGTTAACTTTTATCTTGCGGAGAACTAATAATAAGCATGAAGTGAACTGAACAAGGATAATCAGATGTTCTAGGAGGGTCGCTCATCCAGAACAACCATTATATTTAACTGCCTTCAAATAGAGCACATCAGCACACTTGGTTAAGTTCAGTTTAATTAAACTAAAATTCAAGTTGCTATATAACAGGGCTTACTTTCTTGGCAGTACATTAACGCGTGGAGTAACACATGACTGTTTATATAGCTCTAAGACAAAGCCAATTAAAACAAAATTTAGTCTTCACACTCTAATGCATTTTATAAGTCTGATGTACCGAGTATAAGCATCAACTTTCACGTCACATATTACCTCCAAGTTGTATATGCCGATTTTCAAATCAAATGAGGATGCTGCTATGACACCTGGAGTTTTTCGGTACCAGTGAATGTCAAAGTTCCCATTAGAGCTTGTCGGTAGCTCACTGATAACCTGTAACAAATAATACAAGGAACAGGGCAGAATTAGAACCTCCAAAAAAAAAGTTTAGCTTTCAGATGTTAAAAGTCATAATTTACCTCTCCACTAACAGTATCCCAGCATACTGTTCTATTGTCTTTAGAACAAGTAAGCAAGAATGAACTATCATAGGGGCACCACGACATAGCAATTACACCTGGTCAAAAGAAGAATTGCAAATAGAATATAAGAATGTAGATTACCACTAAGTGGAAGTTGTGTATATATCATCGTTCACTTGATGGAAAAAAAATAGGAGAGCAGCAAGAAAAACAAAACCTTTTGAATGTCCCACAAATTCTCGTACTGGTGAAATGGTTTTCCTCACATCCCAAACCTAGGACAGGGTATATGAGCAAAGTTATTGATATAAATAGAAACTCTCCACATAAAAAAAAAGTTCCTAATGTGGATTAAAATGAAGGAGCAGCGACTGTACTGCTACCCTTTTTATTCATAAGCAGTAGCGCAATTAGAACTACAACAGACACTTTACGAGATTCAATAAAATGAAGAAACAAATTTGTTTCATATATTCTAGCTATGCGCTGCATATGGAGAAGGCAAGTAAACTAAAGAGAGAGAGAAAAGAAAAGGAATGAAAAAATAGAGAAAATGGTCATTACTCTCAAAGAAGGAGAGTTGTCATCATCTGATGCAACAATTAGCTGGGTGGACATGTCTGGATTCCATTGCAGAACAGAACATTTCCTTCTATTTGAATCTGCAAAACTATTTAAACAGCAGATTGAAATTTAGTAACACAAATAATACATTACATCAGTATTTAACAGTGAATTAAATATATCAAAGTGCAGAAGTAACTTGGGTAGCTAAATCAATTACCTAGTCAACGGTTTCTGGTTTCTTAAATCCCAAACAACTGCAGAGTAGTAAATTAAAAATAGTGAGATAAACCAGTATAAATGAGATAAACCAGTAAAAAGTACTAGATAGGAAAATTATTACACAAGCAACCAAAGTGTCCTTTACCTGTCATCCCATTACTAGAAGCGGTCGCTAGTATATGTTGAAACTTGGGATTCCAGGTTAAATAAGATATTTCAGCTTGAGCACTGGAGCCAACACTCTGTAGAAAATTACAAGAATCATTAACCATTCACATAAGTTGAGCAAAATAAAGTAGAAAAAAATGGTGAATTGGTGATAAACTGAAACATCAAAATAACACTAACACCTGCGAGATAGATCCCCATACATAATTAAGCCACATGCAACATGATGACCAAATGTTTTGCTAGTGCTGACCTCCATCAAGTTGCTCTTGCATACAGGTTCAAAATGATCCAATAACGGAGGACCTCAAACACATATGTATCTCCATAACTAACTTACTGGCAGGTCATGAATGCATTCCTGTTGTATTCTCGACACCTTGGACTTACAGCTTTTCTTATAAATGTTTCTATAAATCATTTCTTAATCCCCCAACGCCTAAAAAAGGACCAAGGGTTCCGATGGTGTTAATTTCCAGTCAAATTAACATCCCCCATCAAACATGTGGAAATAAAATGCATGCTGGTGGAAAGAGGATGGGAAGTGCACGATCTGTTTGCAACAAGCAAACATTAAGAATCTTTCAAAAGACCTGTTTGGTCTTAACACAATTTGCCCAACCCAGGCGCGATTTCCAGGCTACAAAAGCTACAAATAGAATGGCATATCGGCTAGCTATTTTTAAAGCCCTGCATCTGGTAGCGTTGGCACTTCTGCTCATACTGAACGTGAGTTGAAAATGAGAATGGTGCTTGCTTTACACCTAATAGCTGTCCAACAAAAATGTTACAGTATTCAACAACAGCTCAATAAACAAAATGACCATCTGCGTTTGGTGTAACCATGCTAGGACCCTCACAAATACATAACACAACACATTGCTTAGCAGACAAAAAAAAGGAGCCCTACATCAATGCAAGCAGAAGAGTTGCAGAAATCATGCATTACAAAGGTTAACAATAAGGTCGCAATCCTCTTCTATGAGAACGAACTATGTGCCAAACTGCCGATACCTTGAGTGGCGGGAACACGACTGGCTCGCAAGGGTTCCTGAGATCCCAGATGCAAAGCTCCCCCTCGTCAGCCCCTGAAGCTAGCCGATTCGGCGTGAGCTCGCTAAACTCCAACCCGCAAACCTGCCAAACCCAACAAACACAATCAACACACCATCAGAACCACGGACACGCAATTCCAACCATCCAGCCCGGCGCCACTCACCGGCCCGGTGTGCTTCTCGAGCCGCGCGACCATGGCGTTCTCCGCTTGCCCCTCGGAGCTGCAACAGCAACAATTAGATCAGGACACGAGCAGATCTCGAGCGTGGGATGGGCGGGGGAGGCGGATCCGAACCTGATCATGCTCAGCGGGTTCCACACGGCGACGGAGCCGTCGCTCAGGCCGCCGGCGAGGAGGCCGAGGGAGAAGGAGTCGCCCTCGGCGGCGCCCGGGCGGGACCAGGAGAGGCGGTTGAAGCGGTCGGGGGATGGGGCGGAGGCGAGGAGGGGGAGGTCGGGGGAGTCGGACTGGAAGTCCAGGCGGAAGATCTCGATGTTGGCCGACGCGGAGAATTGCATGTCGACGGCGCCGCTCATGGTGCCGGCAGCGAGGTACGGCGCCTCCGGGGCCAGCGCCATCAGCGCCGCCCTCTGCGCGCTCTTGATAGACGCCATCTCCGGTGACCGCACAGATCTGGGCCGCGCGACCTCTTTCTCTCTCTCGCCGCTAGGCAGGGGCGTTACACGGGGGATTGCGAAGGTATGGAATTTTTTTCGCGATCTGGACAGAAGGCAACAGTATGAAAGTAAGAGAGGTGGTGGTGCGGCGCGAGTGGGTTATGGCCGATCGGCTCGTGCTTTGGTTCGATCTGGTGCGGACCTGAATCGTCTGAATTTGTTTGGTTGGGTGAATACAACGTACCGTTGCCCCCCTCTCCCTCCTCATCCAAATCAAATCTCCAACTCTCGTATCTCACCGGCCACCTCGCCATCCATGGCCGCCTCCTCGAACTCCGACTCCGCCATCAATACCCGCAACGACCCCATACTCTCCTTCGCCTCCTTCTCCCTCTCCCTCTACGCGTCACCCGCCCTCGCCACCGCCACCGCCCTCGCCTCCATCCCCTCCACCATCTACCTCCCTACCCAAATCTTCACCCTCGTCGTCTGCCTCCACCCCTCTGCCTCTGCCGCGGTCTCCCCTCCTCCTATCGCCTCAACGCCGTCGTATCCTCCCTTATTGATGATCGAGTCGTCGATCTTACGAAATAAACAGAGAAAAATGATAAAAAGTTTGATAAAGATCTAATAATCCTCATTTATTTATTTATATGTAATTTTTATTATAGATATTAACATCTCAATATTAGTCTTAAGTATACCCCTTAATATTCATAAGGGAGAGGTCAAGCTGACTGGTTGTAAACCACCACGTGGCCGTGAGTCTTCCTACGACCATAGTATAGACGTGAACCTTTCTATGAGTATCGAGCAGTCGTAAGATATTCTACGACTCGGTTGGCTTCGACCAGCCTGACTTCGACAAACTTGTAATTGATAAGGCTTGCTGACTTGTGGGCCTAATCAACTAAGGAATATTATGCACCATGTTTAACACATGGGGTACTTAATATATGTTGTTACTCTCTGTGAGTAACCACATGAATTACTTCTGTCTCTGATAATGTCATAAGGCGCCCACCGCCCCACTCAAGACAAAGACACCCCGGCGACCTCGACGCTTGGGCTCCGCAGGAGATCACGACGAAGAGCCTTCGGACAAGCCCCGAGGCCTCCGAAGATACTCCCGAAGGCTCCGAAAGCGAACCTGAAGGCAACCCGCGAAGGTGTTCTGGAAGCTCCGAGGTGGTCCCCGAAGCCTCCGAAGGAATCCCTGAGGTCCCAGGGAGGCAGGTTCGAAGGCACCTCCGAGGGCAAGATGCCTCAGGGAGGCCGGAGGGCCTCGTCACCACCAACAAGGGCGCAACGAAAGTGGACCGGGTTCACCACCCGGGTAGGCCAGGTCCAGGGAGGTCTACCGCGCGCCCAGACCTACACCTAGACTAGGAAACTCCCTTGTTACCCCTACGTTCAATGTACTTCCTTAGGGGTACGGGTGTAATTTCATGTACCAGGTAGGAAAGGCTATAAATAGCCTTCCTCCTTCATCATGTAGGGGAGAGACAAAAATTTTCTAGCAATAAACACAAGTGCATTTCTAGTCCGGAACTCCCACACTCGAGACCCTTCTACCGCGCTCGGCCAAGGGTCTCTTCTTATTCTTGTCTGGTCCTTTTTATACCACGACAGACAATAACTGTCTAGCAACGTGGGGGTGCCATGTCCCTAGCGACAACTTCTATCAAACTGTTCATCAATTGGAACGTTGGAACATCTCTTTGTTTGGAGAAACTGCCACATCTTCATACGTTATATAAGGTTGAAGTCATAAGGCAGAATGGGACAAGCACAATATGGAGCACAAGTCGTAGTCTTTCTTTTGATTGTAATCAGCATACTCAATATAGCCACACAAGAGTAGGATTGTTATTCTCTCCGGAGAAGGTCTGAACCTGTATAAAACCCTGTATCATTCTTTGCATGATTCTTATCTAGTAGACCCTTAGAATCAAACAATCATACGTAAGATCGGTTCTAAATCACCGATAGTTGACGCCGACCGTGGGGACTCTCCGGTGATCCCTTGTTAACAAATTCTCTTTTTTCCTAATGCTTACATGGCAAGAAAGTGGAACGAGGAGAATTGGTTCGATTTGGCCGACTACGCAGACATCGATATGGATGTCGGCTTCAACTACAAGCCGAGTATCATTTCATCCGATGGTAATGCCGCCTCCAGAGATCATTCGCCAGATCTAGGAAACCATGCCACCAATAGAGTTGAGGAGGGATCCTTTTCCCCACAACAGTATGTCCAACTGAGGGATCAGTTTCCTCCTAGGGCAAGGGTCTATCCGATCGCAATGAGGACTGCAACCAAACAAGCTCACAACATGACAAGGGTTCTCCCTCCAAATGTTCGAGTCCGCCTAAGACAGTTCGACCTGGCGAGACAAATTTTGAAAGCCATCATTCCGGGACTCCATCAACATCTGGTGGTCGTAACTTTGCGGCTACCCTCACAGAGGATATGGGGGAGCGCTTTGTTCGTACGAATTCGACCACACGTTCGCAGGGCTCACCTGCGGACACAGACGGTTATAACCCGGAGTTCCCCTTCTTAGGGGGTTTACTCCAAATCAACACACGGTGTTATTTGACCACTCTTCAAGCCACGAACCCTCAAGCGCAAGTGGAGATCATACACAGGAGGTCTTCGTCCTCCCCTTAGATCATAATCTCTCTCCTAGAAGTAGGCCTGATGATGCTCCCCGCCGATCACACCCTATGATCCTTCGTGGCGATGATGAGGATGCCTCCACCAATGAACGGGGTCAGCACTCTAATGAGCGTGGAAGAAATCCTCGAAATGATCGCACTCTATTAAGACAAACTCAAGGAACAAATGTAGATGATCCTGAGACAACACGAAGAAGAAGAATGACGGCTCAGATAAATTTACCTGGGCGCGTTCAATATCAGTCGGAGGAGGCTCGGGAACTCTAGCACATAAATGATCTGCTCGTGAACCCAACTGAAGAACCCGCACGAGCGCCAGGGTACGACCTCTTCATTGAAGAGATGGTGCGAATGCTCTAAAGCACGATGGCAAGACTTGAGCATCCTCCCCGATATCATTCTGGAAGTCGTAGCGATATGACTCTGTCGACTACCAGTCGTTCGAACAACTCGCCTTGTGGAGATCAACGCAACAATAGGTTACGTCGTTTCCCTAACCTTAAATCTAGTCGGAGAAGAGTTCTTCGAACATCTGATGATTGATAAGCTCCCAGTGAAGATGATCGTTCACCACTACGACCCAGAAATCTACAACGGCAGAAGGAATACGAGAAGTATTACCCTCGTAGAACTGAGACCTATCATAGGTCGGGTCCAACCACGACCGGGTATCGGCGTCTACTATCACCTGGTGATATCAACCCTTCTTTTCTACAGAGAAGGCGGTATGATGTCATTACCGAATGTTGGGCGTTCTCGCCTAATCACTGAGCTGTTCGCTGGCCGCTGCGGTTTCGACCAGTAAACATGGAGAAGTTTGATGGGTCACAGAATCCTATCGAATTTCTTCAAATCTATACGACCGTTGTCCGAGCAGCAGGAGCAGGAGAGCACGTCATGGTGAATTACCTTTCAACTGTGCTCGAAGGGTCCGCTCGATCGTGGTTGCTAAACCAACCACTCGAGTCGATCTATTCGTGGCAACACCTCTGCGACCTTCTGCTGGCCAACTTCCATGGCACTTACAATCACCTTGGAAATGAGGACGACCTGCATAGGATAAGACAAAACGATCACCAAACCTTACGCCAATTCATCAGGTGTTTCGGTCAGGTTCGCAATTCGATTCCAGGGGTTTCTGACTCATCTGTTATCAGAACCTTTAAGCAGGGAGTCCGCAGTAGAAGGATTATGGAGAACATCGCTTTGAATCCACTGGCTACTATTACTGAGCTCTCCGAGATGGTCGATCAATATGCGAATGCCGCTGAAGTAGTCGAGTGGAACAAAACCATCGATCGGGATGACAAAGATCCTCAAGAAGCGAGCGAAAGCAGCAAGAAGGACAAAAAATTCAAGAAATCCAAGAACAAGGCGAATAGTCAAAAGCTTCAAGTCAACGGTTCTAAGGAAGTCTTGGCCGTAAGCGATAAGGGGCCACGAAGTTCCAAGTCGTACTCCGAACGGGGCAAAGGTAAGTGCCCCGAGCGAAAGAACGACAAGCCCAGGTGGTGTCCTTTCCATAAAAAGGAAGGACATGGCCTTCGCAACTGCTGGGTTTTCCAAAGAAAACTCGAGGACTACTACTCCGGCAAAGGACAACTCCCTACACTCGAGGAGGTAGGACAAATGAGTGGTCGTAAGCAGTCGGACGACGACGAGGAGATGTTGTTCCAAAATCTGAAGCATATCATCAGCCACATCTTTGGATGATCTTTGACATACGAGTCAAAGCGATAGTTCAAGGTCGTCGCACGAGAGGTAAACTCTATTGACCCTCCTCTTGTCATTAAATCACCGAAGTGGTCGGAAGTTCCCATCTCTTTCAAGAAGGTGGACTGTCTGATCCCTTCCACTGACCAGGTCGATATCCGATCGTAGTCGAGCCCACTATCAACAGCTGTCGAGTGAATCGCGTGTTAGTTGATGGTGGTAGTTCGTTAAATATTCTATTTATGAGTGCCCTGGACGAGATGCAAGTACATCGGACCAGAATAAAACATGTACGATACTCATTCCATGGGATCGTACTAGGGTCTTCGGCCAAATTTATTGGCCAAATTTATCTTCCTGTCACATTTGGTTCTCCAAGCAATTTCAGGACAGAGAAAATCTCCTTTGATGTAATCGATTTTGATACGACGTATAATGCCATTGTCGGTGTTTTAGGACCGAACTTACGTAAAGATTGTTTGATTCGGGGGTTCCTCTAGACTCAAAACCACACAGAGATGGAGACACGAGGATTTTTATACAGGTTCGGGCCTTCTCCTAGGAGAATAACAATCCTACTCCTGTGTATATGTATTGAGTATGCTGGATTATAAGATCGAGCCAAAGAAAACTAGAGTATTATGCTTCTAGGTGGTTTTCCTCTTTCTCCTGCCCTGATAATTCTTGCCTTTTATACTATCTCCGGGGTGTGCCGTTGGATCTTCAGAATAAAGGTCACCTTAACGCACCAGATTGTGGAGCCGTTACCGGAGGTTATTACGGGAGTTGTAACGTTCCCACATCGTCAGGCAATTATCATCATAACAGAGAGTTAAATCATGCTGTTATATCAGAGAATAACAACGTAATTGATTGCTCATATTCTTGGATACGGTACATAAGATTCCCTGATCGACTAGGCCCACATGTCTGTGAGTCTTGTTGACTAAGGACTGGTCGTAGAAGGGCTTACGACCAGGTAGTGGTCGTAGGAGAGCCTACGACCACAGATCGATCGTAGTAGAGCTTACGATCACGGGATAGTTGTAGAAGGGCTTACGACTATGGGGTGGTTGTAGGAAGACCCACGACTACAGGGTGGTCGTAGGAGAACTTACGACCTCCAACTTCTCCCTTATGAACATTAAGGGGTATACTCAAGAGTTATATGACGTCATTATTATTTATAATATGAATTATAGATATATAATAAAATGAGGATTGTTATATCCTCGTCAGCCATACTTGGACGATCAACTTTGGCACAATTCTTAATAGCTTCTCACTACGAGTATCAATGTCTTAAGATGCCAGGTCCCAAAGGAGTGATCGCAATACGTTGTGACAAGAAGATGACGCTTACATGCGACCACAAGTCCCTCGAGATGGTTGGCCAGATACCGACTCGAGAAGCAAGTAAGGGGTAGCCTTCGACCAAGCAGTAGAAGCCTAAAATTGCGCCAAAACCGAACGATCAAGTTAAGGAAGTCCCTCTGAATCCAGAGGAACCCTCGAAAACTGTTTACATCGAGGTTACTTCTGACCTCAAATAGGAAGACACCATCGTCACTTTCCTCCGAGCTAACACAGATATCTTCGCGTGGCAAACATTCGACATGCCCGGAACCCCCAGGGAAGTGATCGAGCATAGACTAGCTCTACGGCCTGACAAGAAACCCATAAAACAAAAATTACAGAGATTTGCACCTGATCAACGAAAAGCCATCAAATCAGAATTGGACAAGCTACTTAGAGCAGACTTTATAAGAGAAGTTGATCACCCAGAGTGGTTGGCTAACCCTGTAATGGTTAGAAAGTCTAATGGTAAGTGGTGTGTGTGTGTGTAGACTTTACTGATCTCATTAAAGTTTGTTCAAAAGATGATTTTTCTTTACCTCGTATCGATCAGTTGGTTGATTCTACTGCTGGTTGTGAAGTATTAAGTTTTCTAGATGCATACTCTGGTTATCATCATATTAATATGTGTTTAGATGATGAAGAAAAGACCACTTTTATTACACCATTTGAGATATTTTGCTATGTCAAAGTGCTATTTGGTCGAAAAAATACTGGTGCTTCTTTTCAGCGCTTGATGTTAACGACTTTTTCACCTCAACTAGGCCAAAATTTAGAAGTCTATGTTGATGATATAGTCGTAAAAAGTATCAAGCAACTTAATCATATTTTTGACTTGGAAGAAATATTCTACAACCTCAGAAAACACCGTTTGAAACTCAATATTGAAAAGTGCGTGTTCAGAATCTCTTCGAAAAAATTGCTTGGATTCCTTGTCTCTGCGCAAGGAATTGAAGCAAATCTTAAAAAGATAAAGGCTATTGAAACAATGCGCCCCTTGACCACGAAGAAAGAAGTCCAAAAACTCACAGGGTTCATGGCGGGTTTAAGTCATTTCATCGCACAACAGGGAGAAAAATGCATTCCTTTCTTCAAACTTCTAAGGAAACATGAGAGTTTCGAGTGGTCAGAAGAGGCAAACACAGCCTTTGAGGATGTCAAGAGGTATCTTACGAGTGCTCCTATTTTGGTTTCTCCGAAACCAAAAGAGACACTCTTATTTTATCAAGCTGCCACGCCACAGGCAGTGAGTGCAGTACTGGTCGCAGAATGTGAAAACGTCCAACGACCAGTTTACTGCGTAAGTGAAGTTCAAAAACTTCTATATGCCCTCCTCATGTCTTCGAGGAAATTACGACATTATTTTTATGCACACAAAATAATTGTGTCGTTTGAGTTTCCCTTAAGAGTGGTCCTTCAGAATAGGGAAGCAGCGGGACACATTGCAAAATGGTCAGTAGAACTTGGGGAGTTCGACCTCAATTTCATGTCTCGAACGGCCATTAAATCCCAGATCTTGGCAGACTTTGTCGCCGAATGGACAAATCCTGAACCTGTTCAGAATTCTTAGTACGATACCCACGACCAGTGGACGATGTACTTTGACGGGTCGCTTATGTTGAGTGGCTCGGAGCTGGGGTGGTCCTGGAATCTCCTACCGGAGAGAGCTTAAAGTATGCTATTCAATTACACTTTTCTACCACTAACAACATGACAGAATACAAAGGTTTGTTGGCTAGTATACGAGCAGCGAAAGCGCACAGGATTCGACGACTACTCGTGAGAGGAGACTCTCAACTGGTTGTGAATCAGATCGAAAAATAGTACCAGTGCTCTAATCTGATCATGTCTCAGTACTTATCGGAATTCCGAAGGCTTGAAAAGCATTTTTTCGGTTTCAAGTTGCAATATATCCCTCGAAAGGATAATTTTCTCGTTGGCCAATTAGCTCGAATAGCCTCTTCCCAACCTCAAGTACCACAAGGGGTCTTCTTGAAGCAACTTCAGAAGCCGTCTCTGGTCGAAGCACCAGAAACACTTCCTACTGAGACATCCTCTCTAGAGTACGAGCATACCCGGATGAATCCCATCTATGAGCATCTTCAGAAGGGTACACTACTCGATGATAATCTCGAGGTAGATCGTTTATCCCGGAAGGCTAAAATGTATACTTTGGTATAAAAAGTCCTCTCTAAAAGAGGTACTTAAGGGGGTTCTCATGCGATGCATATCGTAGAAAAAAAATAAATCTCTTTCATGACATACACGAGGGCATCTGTAGAACTCATGCTTCTTATAGAAAGCTGGTCAGTAAAGCCTACCGACAAGGTTTTCATTGGCCAACGGCCCTCCATGATGCCAAAGAGTTAGTTCAAAAGTGTGTACAATGATAGTTTCATAGCAGGCAAATACACCAACCGGCTCAGGCATTGCAAACTATTCCTCTTTAATGGCTTTTTGCAACCTGGCGTCTCGGTATCCTAAGGTCGTTCCCAAAAGCACCAGGGCACTTTGACTTGCTTTTTGTGGCTATTGATACGTTCATAAAATGGATCGAAGCCAAACCTGTGACTGGGATAACAACGAAAGCCATAAAAAGGTTTATGATGAGAAGCGTGATTACTCGATTTGGTGTTCCTAGTCGAATAATTACAGATAATGGTAAACAATTTTCGAGCGCAAAATTTTAGAAATTTTGCGACGAGTTGGGTACCAAGTTATGTTATGCTTCTGTTGCCAACCCACAGAGTAATGGGGCAGTTGAAAGAGCGAATGTCCAGATAATGCAGGGCATAAAAACCCGAGTGTTCGACTAGCTTGTCAAGCGCTCGGGGGGTTGGGTACAAGAATTACCCTCAGTATTATGGGCAGTTCGCACGGCTGCAAGTCGGGCTATAGGTGAGACGCCTTTTCTCGTAGTCTTTGGGGCTGAAGCTGTAACACCCCAACCTGGGAGGTCTCTAGGCCTAGCTGTAACAGGACCCAGGAGGTCCTGTCACGGCTAAACCAGGAGGTCTCCTAGTCTAGGCAACGACCTGACCAGAGGCTCACCCGAGAGGTCCTCCAAGTCCGCCCGAAAAGTCCACCAGGACCTCCTAGGAGGTCCAGCAGGACCTCTCGGAAGTCCTCCAGGACCACCCAGGGGGTCCAGCAGGACTTCCTAGAGGCTTAGCGATCTGGCCCAAGGAGGTCTTAGACCTAGGACGTCCTCGATAACCTCCCACGACCAGACCCGAGGGTGGTCATGGAGGGTGGGGAGCACCGCAAGGTCCTCTGTGTGAATCGAGCTAGTCCCAAGGATCATGGCTAGCTCCTCACAGCAACAATAGTGGTAACATTACAACAACGCAAGCTTTATTAGTAACAAAGGAGTTGATTACAAGAGGGCTTACAAGCCAGCAAACAAGATACAGCAGAAGGCAAAACAAATAGGCCAACCGATACGCCACAGGCAATTGGCTGGAGGGCGCATCCTAGTCGGTCAAGACCACTTGGTCCACAGCAAGATCATCTCAAGGCTTCCATTCCCTGCTAAAGACAGCAGCAAGCAAGAGTGAGCACAACAACCGTGCTCGCAAGTTACACCCATTAGATAACAAAATGACATGTATAAATGGATATCACAAGGGAAGGCTTAATATGGTTGATTTGCATAAAGCCACGTTTCTTTCAATTACATATACTAAGTTTCAAGGCAGTTATATAATAGATAAAAATTCTTTTTCTAAAACTCAATTTTCAGTTCGATAATCATCCATCATCAAGATGGTGAAGGATACCCTCCTGTCACAAGGCTCCCCGCCCAAAACCCATCGGGATAGCAATCCCAAAATCAGTTTATCAAATCTTTTCAAAACAAAACAACATCTAACTAAGAGCAGCTTTGCCAGCATGTCCTTGACCGCGGACTCAGCTATTCGAATAGATTTTCACTCTGCAGGGGTGTACATCTTTACCCACATGACATGATTTCTCCAGTTTGTTTGGCATTCGTCAATGCCACCTCTCACTACCAAAGGTAAGAGGTCTAGAGTTCATGACAAGGCCTTTACAATGCATTATTCCACCACAGTCCCTCCTCGCTAAGGTTTCACCTCCATTGGATATAAATCCGCAGGATCGGGGCCCCCTCTTGCGCCAGTGGGAAAACATAGGTTATAAAAGACCATGGGCCATGAAAGACCTCCCACACATCAAAGTAGAACAACTGTGGTAGAACTTTGCAAATTAGTTGGCCAGGTCCTGCCCATACATGACATGTGGTTGCACGGTGAGGCATGACAAAATACACTCAAAGACCGGTCCTTAATTGACTAGAGCGACTGCCACAGAACCCCTGAGCCTCAACTCTACCCAAGTTAATCTCGTGCATGGACATGCACCAACCAAGCATCCAATTCGCCCCAGACCAAACCAATTTTTCTTTCATTTGCTTTTCAAAAACATTTAGTAACTTCCATGACAACCCAATGCCATGGCTTAAAACCTTTAAACAGCAGTTAGTCATGTTGGTAAAATTTTTTCAAATCAAATACTTTTGGTCTAAGCAAGACTAAGCATAAGATTTCACAATTGCTCCTGGTTCACACTAGTGTAGCAACCAGGTTTTCCTATGGTGACAATATGTTCGATTCAAGGTCAACAGAGGCCAAGCAAAGGATTTAGGTATAGCTATGAATTTAAAGATAGGTATTGAAATAACTTAGTAAAGTAAGCATGCATTAACATTTAAAACGAAACATATATAGAGTGAAATAATGGGTGCAATATGATCAAGAGTGTAATTTGCCTCTTGCTTGAAAGTTTAAGAATCTACTCCTTCACAAAGCTCTAGCTTCCTAAAACCATCAAGATCTACACGGGAACAAGGTAAAGCAAATATAGATCAAACAAGATCCAAATAAACTTCAAAGCAACAGAACAAGAGATAAATAGCAAAGAACAGAACTAAAGGAACTATAAAAAAGGCTCTCAGGAGGAGGCCCAACAGGTTAGGGAAGGTCCACGGGGAAGAGTGGTCTTTGCAAAAGATCAGATAGGGTGGTCTTTTGCAGAGAGGCCAGCAAAGACCAAAGGGTGGTCTTTGCAAACGATCAAGGAAGGTGTATTTACAAAAGAGAGAGGTCCTGAGAGGCTCAAGGGACATCCTGAGGAGGATGTCCTAAGTATGTTATGGGAGGTCTTTAGGGAGAAGGTCCAGAGAAGGACCCAAGGGGGTTGTCTTTGCAAAGAGGCCGAGAAGGTCATCCTTGTAAAACATCCATGGGGGTCGTTTGTGTAAAAAGGCAGTGGAGGTCTCTACATTCTACACAAAAGATAGAGACAAATTTATACAAAGGTCAAATAAAGAACCAACAGAGCTCCAAAAAAAACTCAAAACTCGAACCACAGAAGAATATCATACTAGAAATAGGTTCTTTGGGAGAGGTCCCAACTTACTGGGAGGAGGTTCCACGAGAGAGGTCTTTATGTAAGTGAGGTCTAGACACAAAAAGATCTGGACGTAAGAGAATGTCCAAGCAAGAGAGAGGTCTGGGCATAAAGGAAATGCCCAAACAAATGACACAACAGAAGGTCTTGGACCAGAAGGGAGGTCTGAACCAAAGAGATTCAAACCAACAAAGAGAAGATCTAAATACAAAGGTAGAATAGGCACAAAAGAGGTCTAAACACACAAGAGAGTTCCAGACATAGAGAGTCCTGGACTAAGGGAGATGGCTGGACAGGAGGGAGGTCTGGAAAGAAGGAGCTGGGCCTAGTGGAGAGCAAAACAAAGAAAGAAAGGGATAGATAGATCCAAAACTCAAACAACACCAAATCAACCAAGCTTTCGAATTAGTTAATGTTTGGTTTAGTCATTTTAAACACTCAAATTCTGAAAATCTCAAGTTAAACTTTGAATTCTCATCAAAACAAAAGGGTTCTCTTTATTTTGAAATTTTTTAAAAAAAAGCTCAGAAAACCATGGTGTTATAGAAGCCATGCTTCCACCAGAACTAAAGATCCGGTCGACAAGGGTCGAAACCTTCAACGACTCTACCCAGGAACAACTTCGAGCAAATGACATTAACCGGCTCGAAGAGAAGAGGAATCAAGCCCTAATCTGTCTAGCGGTTTACCAACAAGCCCTGCGCAAATACTACGATCATAAGGTCTAACCTCGCAGCCTTGCTGTAAGTGACTTGGTATTGAAGATGATTCAATCTCAATCTAATCGGAATAAGCTTTCCCCCAAGTGGGAAGGTCCTTACACAGTTGTTGAAATTACACGACCAGGTTTGGTACGACTGGCAATGGAAGACAGCCGGGTTCTCTCCAATTCTTGGAACATCGACCAGTTACACAAATTTTATGTGTAACTCCTTACTATATCAATAAAGTTTCAGGTTTCTTCACTATTTATTGTCTTACTTTTGAATAGTGTTTGGATAGTCTTTCAATTATTTTTATACACTCAGTTTCTCTTTACACTGGTCGAAGAAGAGTAACATCACCTAGTAGAAGTCTTTCCTCTCTACACGTGGTCCCGCCCACTAGAAGGAACTTTCTAGTGTCGACCTGTTCCTAACTTTTGCTACTAATACAAAGAGATTGGGTTTAACAAAACTGGTCGAAACGTTCTCAAAGCTAGCTCTTTTTAACCTTAGTTTATTTCTTCATTACTTTTGAAAAATTCTCTAAGTGGAGTATACTTTTATAGTTTGTTTGACTCCTTTTAGTAACCTCAAAAGCGTTTAAACTGGTCAAAGAAAGACACAACACCTAGTTGAAATCTTTCCTCTCTGCATGTGGTCCTGCCCACTAGAAGGAACCTCCTAGTGTCGTACTGTTTCCAACTCTTGCTATCAGTCTGAACAAATTGAGTTTACTAGAAATGGTTGAATAAAATTTTAAGGCACTCCAAACAGTTTATCCCACTCATGTTGATGCTCTTGATTCGATTACTATGGTCAGAGAACGTAGCTTCACCAGTCGAAGTCCTTCCTCTCTGCATATGGTCCTACCTACTAGAAGGAACTTTCTACTGTCTATCTGCTACTAAACTCTTACGACCAGAACATGGCAATCAAGATCAACAACACAAGTAGGAAAAACTTCTTTTTTAAAAAGCAAACCCTTATATATACTATTTACATAGTTTATCTATATAAACTAAGCAAATAGTCGAGGGCTAGGATAAAGCCATTAATATGACTTCAATTCTTAGTCTTAAATTTAATTTCTCTTTTCTATCCATTATCTTATGAGTTACTAACTACTCGACAAGATAATTTGCAGGAAAAAAATAGGTATATATACTCATAACCAAAATACTTGTCTTTACAAATTTTCCTATTACAATCTACTCTAATGAAGGAGATCCAATTTGTATCTCCACCACGACCTTTTGGCTGACTGGTTTCACCTCTTCGATCAGACGAGTTGCTTCTGCTTTAGAGCAGTCGATGTCGTCCTCGATTGGTTGAAGATCGAGATTACGGTCGTGTGCCTTAAGTTTTGCCAAGGCATAACCTAATAGACAAATAGACAAGGAGGAGGTCCTAGAGGCCATGGGGAGGTCCTGAAAGGCACGGGGAGGTCTAAATGAGTACATGGAGGTTTAAGAGATATGAGAGAGGTCCAAGCACTTGAGAGGTCTAGACCAAAAGGTGGTCTAAACCAAAAAGAAACCAGAGAGGAGGTCTTGGCCTAAAGAGGTCTAATCCAAGGTGATTCAAGGCAACAAAGATGTGGTCTAGATGAAAAGAATCCAAATAAAAGATGTGAGGGGAGGTACGGCAAGGTCAAACCAGAGGAAGGTCTGGACATAAAAGAATGTCCAAACAGGATAGAGAAAAGAGATCTGGGCTCAAGAGCTGGGCAAGGGAAGAGTAAATCCTACAGAGAAAAGGAGAAATAGCTCCAGGGAGCTTGAATGGCACCAAATAAATCAAGCTTGCGATTAATTGAAGTTTGACTTAGTCATTTTAAACACCTCAAATTCTGAAAACCTCAGGTTAAGCTTTGAATTCTCATCAAAACAAAATGGTTCTTTTTATTTTGAAAATTTTCAAAAAGGCTCCAAAAACTAAGGTGTTACAGTAACTTACCCGCCAGTCGAACATCAAGTTGCTTAATTTCGTTGTCATGGGAGGCATCCTTCTTTGTGATTGCTCTGCCCATGACTTTATCACCTAGTCTTTTTCTTTGGTGGAACGGGATAGTTCGTGAATTACGAAGGCCTTTTAGTTAACCCCGGTTTGGAGCCTACCCATTTCGACCTTTTTTCTGAAGAGAAACAAGAGTTAGAGAAAAATTAGGAAATCATTATCATAAGCAGTCTTAAGTTTTGAACTTACTGTTTATCTCACTCTGCAGATCAAGAGTTGCAGAGTTGGCCTCCTGAAGTTTCTTCATCTGGTCAAGATTTTCATCCCTTATCCTCTTCGTCTTGACTTTCTCGCGGTCGAGTGCGTCAGCCAAGGATTTTTCGTCACTCTTAGACCTGTAAAGGTTAAAGATAGACATGAGAACTGCACAAGTAGTCAAGTAAAAAACGATTATGAATGGCAATAGCTTACCATTTCTCTGCCTGCTCGCAGAGTTTCATCTTTTGTTGTCATAGTTGTATAAGTTGTTGGTTGTATTCACCAACAGTGATAATTTGTTCCAAAACTTTCTGCATTAAGAAAGACAATGAGAAGCGAGAAACAAACCACATATGTAAATGTTTGGCATCAGATGCTTACATTTATGCTTGTTTGGGTAAACATGGAGAATACCCTTGTGGGATCCTTCAATTCATTGATCTCCTCGACTCGGTTTCACTACACCTTTTTCAGACGTTCGTCATCGAAAAAATTCCCCTGTTAGGAATGTCCTTAGGGTGAGGAACTCGGTTACGAGACCTGAATGCGGAAGATCCCACAATAGAAGCAGGTCCAAAGAACTCATAGAAGAAGTTAAGGTACTCTTCTTCTTCTTCTTCGGTGATGACGGCGTCGGTAGTTTTTTCTTGGGAGGCCGAGGGAACATCCGTAATGACTTCCTTTCCGTCACAATGATCAGAGGTTCAGCCACCTTGCCCAGATGCTTCCGCCGCATCATTCGTCGTCTTCGCCTCTGCCTTCATAACCACTTCAGTGGTCATGGCTGCTTTGGTAGGAACGACCACCTCCGTCGGAGGAACAACGGTCGATCCCGTGAAGGCCTCCGTGGTCGTAGTTGCTTAAGCAGTAATGACTTCTTCCACCACAGAGACAGTGCCCGTAGTCATGGCCACTCCATTGCCGCTTCCTCGACTCTGAAGAAAGGACGGCGGCTTCTCGACGTAAGCGTCCTCGAAATTTGGAGGGCGGGCTAAGATCACAGAAAGAAAAATATGTCAAATTTATAGAAAGCAAAAGGTAAATGATGTTCTTATACTTTTGTCTTTTTACATACCTTTGTTTCCTAGACTTAATCTTGAATTCAGAAGAAATCTTTCCTAAGGAAGATTTCTTCGACTTATTCTCTTTGACCACGTCTAGTCGAAATTCGAGTTGAGAAATGGGGTCGACCACGACCACGTCTGATCGTTGGTGTTGAGCGAGAACTGCCGCTCCTTGGCCCTCCTGACTCTCCTGATGGCCGAAACCTGTTTCTACCACCTCAGGAGTGGTACTTCCCTCAATCATAGGCTCTGCTGACGCAACGGTATCCTTCACAAAAGATACCAAGCCTTTTCAATTCTCCTTTTCTAATCGCTTAACAAAGCCGTGAGAAGTTGAGACTGAAAAAATCTTGTCATCGTAGTAGAATGGTACCTTGGTCTTGGGGGCTTTGTGCTTAAGGGCGGCAATCACTTCAGTTGTCTGTGCTTTCTCCGCAGTAACTATGTCTGTAAAGAACTGTGCAAAGGGCCTGGTTGGATCGAAACTTGATCCCGCCTCCTGCCTGTTGACGACCTTTACAAGTCGACGTTTTTTGACCGGAGGAGATTTCACTTGCCCCCCTCCATAGAGCTTGGCATTGGGTTGTCTTGCGTCTTTGGCTCGGCCACCCACGGCCAGTGCCTGCCGGTTGGCCCGCCTCATCTCTCGGTTAGGCCCAGCACGCCTCAAAGCCCGTTGTGCATTGGGTGCATGCGTTACCAAGCCCAATTCTAAGTAACTATAGACGGTGGAGGCGGCGGCGACGATGGTGACGGCGACCGCCATCTTCATTCTTCTCGTGCCCTCCTCGTTAAAAATCTAGTTAAAATTGAATTAATTACGTAAAAACATGGGCATGTAAATATTTCAGGGGAAAAGTGAAAATTTCTTGATATTTTACAGATACAATGTTACTGCCTCGTTAAAAATCTTACGTCCCAGAGTGGAGTTCCCCAAGTAAGGAAAAGAGTACAGTAACAACATGCGTACATACTAACTACTCATCAATGTTGAGATCGTTCATGCGTTCGATGTTAGCGTACGCCTGCACGATCTCAAGATCCTCCAATTGATGATGTTGCCGCTCTTTAGCCAATTCCCAGTCTTTGGCGCATGTGATTGCCTCCACCATCCTAGGCATGAGGAATGATCTTCTTTCTTCAATTATTCTCCCTACCACGCTGAACGTTGCTTCTGAAAAGACAGTGGACACCGGCACCAGCAGAACATCCCGAGCGAAATGTGACAGCACAGGAAATATCCGCTTGTTGTTCTTCCACCACTCGAGCAAGTCTATCTTTCCACCGGAAAGATCAGAATCGATGTTTGCAAAATCATGCTCCAGGTAGTTGTTTAGCTCTGAGACAGAATTCCACTTAGGGACTACCTGAGACAGAGAGGATGAAGAACTGGACTCGCCCTTTAGCTTCTTCCACAAGTGGGATGTCAAGCTTGTCTTTCCCTGTTTCATCTGCTGTGAGGCCTCCGATCTCGTGCTGCTGCCGAATTTGTCATGATACACCCAAAAACACGAAAAAGCTCCTCTTTGACATGTGTGAAAGCTTCCGATTAATCAAGACCAAGGCATTCACCTATTCCCTCCATACCGATCTACAAACCTGTCAACTTTTTGGTATGATCGAAAATGATAGTAAAGCAATATACGTGTGAAATAGAATCAAAATATTTAATAATTTTTTCTCCATTAGTGCGACAGCATGACCTAAAAGAGGATCCTCCCTAGATTTGACAATCTTGTCTACAATTAACCAAATAAATTCTATGACTAAGCAAGAGGTAGGGTAATAAACACCAAATAGAACCTTTGTTGCTTTATAAAAAGGTCTAAAAAACTCTCGAAAATGGCTAGCAATCTGCCAATTTGAATTAGTAACTACCAATTCATTGTTTAAGAGTTAGCATTGACAAAAATGGATATGACATGTTCTTACCCTTGTAACTTCTTTAACATGATGTATGTCGAGTTTCACCTCACCTTCATGTCAAGACCGAATTTTCTTAGTTCATTCCCATTGGCCATGCAGTACTCCACGAACCTAGCTGCCACTTGTGGGGAATTTGTGAGGTAGTGAATGGCATCGCGGACACTGTTCAAATATCCGCCAATCGCTTCCATACCGTCTTGAACAACAAGGTTCAAGATATGGCATATGCATCTCTGGTGGAGAACATAACAACCAATATAGGTCTGCAATCTTGGGGTGAGGATGTTCATAGCAATCGTGTTTGCTGATGCGTTATCAAGAGTTATAGTAGCAATCTTCTTATCTATCTTAAAATCATCAAGCACGTGTAGTATACGCTCGCCAATGGACTCTCCCGTGTGTGATTCGTTAATTACCTTAAACCCTATGACTCTCTTGTTTAGCTTGTAATTGTCATCTAAATAATGGGCTACAACACTAAGGTAGGCACTTCTCTGGTGTGATGATATCCAAATGTCTGAAGTTATAGCAAAAGATAACTGAACTTGTAGGAATAGTTCTTTTAGCTCTGCTAGTTCCTTATTATACATCTGTAAAATATCAAATGTAGTGGTTCTCCTACTAACATGTTGGTACTGTAGGCAAAAGCCGCGTTGGATTATTCTTTCGAACGCTTGACTTTCACACATCCTAATAAGTTGATCTTCCGCAACAATATATCTAGCAAGTTCTTCATGGGTAGAAAGCGGGTTGTATACCCAAGTACTTATAGAGCCATCGGCCTCGAAGTTTAGCTGCGTTTGTACTCCTCCCCCTCGGCTCTGCGCCCCGATCTTGCGCAAGCATACTTTGTAGTGCCGGTTCAAGTGCCATGTCCCTATAGCTGTACGAGCAGTTAATTTAGCTTGGTAATAATTACAGGTTGCAAACTCTACCGTTTGGCCGTGTTGGATTTCCTGGCTCCAGGTCATGTGCTTCCAACAATTCGCCCTTCGTCCAGACCTACCAATGTTGCCGCCAGTGGACGAGGTCTGGACGAGGGAGAGAACTCTGGTATCCCCATTGCCTCCGGACCACCCTGGTACTCCTCGTAGCCCTCTGTACCGTCCATATAATGGTCATCCATGCTGTAGTCTCCCATGCTTGGTTAGAGCTGACGAGCATCAATGGGAGTCGGAGCCGGAGGAGGACTAGGGGAGTGGCGGCGGGAGCTTACACTAAGTCGCCCTGCTACCCTTTTCGTGCTACGACTCCTCGGTAGCATACCGCTCGAGAGCTCATTGGTACTCCGACTCCTTGGTAGCATAATGGATGGATGGATGGTGAATAAATGGAGAGAGTAGATAGATGTTGAAGAAATGGAGAGAGTTGATAGATGTTGAAGAAATGAGGAGAGTAGATGTATGGTGAAGAAATAAGAAGATGAGTTGATTTTATAGCCACCAGGAAAAAGACCGTTGCTCCTGAACGTTGTTCCTGAGTTCTGAACGTTGCTCCTGATTCCCGAACGTTGCTCGACACCGTTACTCTCTGACCTCTACTTTGTGTCAAAAGGTGAGCCATCTCACCTTTCTCAGATTCTCCCCCATGGCCCCCCATCTCCCCCAGCGCCTCCCCTAATACCCCATGTCCCCATCCCCCCAATCGCCTCCCCTTGCAAATTCAACCCCCATCGCCTCCCTCTCTGGCCCTCCCCCATCGCCCCCATCTCCAACAGCGCCTCCCCCTTTGGCCCTCCCCCATCCCCCATCCCCTCCCCCTCTGGCCCTCCCCCATCCCCCATCTCCTCCTTCTATTCCTCCTCCCGAGCTTCTTGTGCCACCCCACCACCACTCACTCATCACGCCTCACTCATTGTGCCGCCACCGACTCCTCTCCCCGGCGCCTCCTCCCCCGGTCCACCGTGACTAAGCACACCTGCGCCTGTGCCATACTTGGTCCATACCACACGATGTTTCATAGTCCTAAGACACTGACAACCACCACCATACGGTTGAGTGCCTCACAGACATTAACCGATGATCAGTTACTGTTTTACTAACTGTAACCGACCCTCCGACTAGACGCGTCATCTCCAATAGGCGTCTTCTCTAGGAGTAACTACCACCTCTTCGATGATTATTTAAAGATGGAGCACGGAGGAACAAGGGTATTTCGTCAGATTGAAGCACAACAATCGACATTACATTCATGTTTCAAGCCTGATTCAGTAGTATAGCAAGCCTTACGCTCAATGTAATTAGGATTAGTCCATCGCAGAGTCTTTTGTAATCCAGGTTTTTAAAACAAGGTTGAGAAATCGCCAGTTTACGGAGGATATTGCAATAAATTCTCCACGAACGACCGTCGAACTTTTCGACATGGCAGACAAGTATGCAGCCGCTAGTGAACCGGTCGAATGGTATGAAGCTATTGATCGAAAAGATTAAAATTCTCAACCTGGCTTGGAGAAACAAGACAAGAAAAGCAAGAAGTCTCTCAAAGGTAAAAAGAATCGCAAGCCCAACAAAAAGGAAGTCCTTGCGATTCCCGAAAAATTTACTAAGAGAAAGAAAGACTTCACTGGTCGGAACAAAGCTATGGCTCCGACCAGTGACTACAAGAAAATTAAGAAGTGGTGTCTGGTTCACTAGGCAGTAGGGCATGATCTGCGCACCTGTCGAGCCTGGTAAAATAAACTGGAGGATTACTACTCAGGCAAAGGTCCCTTCCCCTCCGTAACAGAACTTGGAGAACCTAGCTCCAAGAAGGATAAAGATGGCGACGAAGAGATGGAGTAGCAGGTGCCACAACACACTGTGGATATGATCTTCGGGGGATCTTCTTCATACGACTCAAGATGACATCTGAAAGCCGTAGAGCGAGAGGTCAACCTTGCCGAGTCTCCGATCATTGTCAAGCCGTCCAGGTGGTCGGAAACTATAATCTCCTTTAGCAAAAAAGACTGCCACATCTCGTCGACTCGACCAGGTAGGTTTCCTATCGTAGTTGAACCTACTATTAACAATTGTAAAGTTAATTGAGTCTTAATAGATGGAGGTAGCTCTTTAAATATTTTATTTACGAGAGCATTGGAAGAGATGCAGATTCCTAAGTCTAAGGTAAAACCCGTGAAATATGCTTTCCATGACATAGTTCGAGTGTTTCTTCGCCAAACCGATAGGGCACCGTCCTTAGGTTACGTTCAAGACGACAACCACGAGCATACAAGGTTCTATTTGATGTGGTGTATTTCGAAACCGCATACAATGGAATCCTCGGTCGTCCGGCTTTAGCAAAAATTCTGAAAGCCACACATTACGGTTATCAGAGTTTAAAAATGTCAGGACCAAAAGGAGTCATCACGGTTCAAGGAAATCGAAAAATGGTTTATGCATGTGATCGGAAGCCCTTCAAATTGGTCGATGAGCTTCCGATCAGGGAAACTAATCCGCTTACTATGCAGGTCAAGCACTCGAGGCCAAAGATGGCGCCAAAACCTTCTAACCAGACCAAGGAGGTGCCACTCGGCAAAGACGCTCCTCTGAAAAGCGCCAACACACCGTCTGGGTCGGGAAACGCTAACGCGTCTTTCAAAAAGGTACTATTTGGGGTACGACTCGACCATAAATAGAAAGAGTCGCTCGTCTCCTTCCTCGAGCAAACCAGGACGTATTCGCTTGGCAGACGTCTGACACGCCCGGAGTCCTAAGTGAGGTGATCGAGCACAGGCTAGCTCTCTAGCCAGATAAAAAAAGCCGGTCAAGCAGGGGCTAAGGCGCTTCGCACCTGACCGGAAGGAGGCAATCCAGTCAGAGATCGACAAGCTCCTCAAGGCTGAATTTATTTGTGAAGTCGACCACACAGAGTGGCTCGCGAACCCTGTAATGGTTAGAAAAAGCAATGGAAAATGACGAATGTGTGTTAACTTCACAGATCTTAATAAAGCTTGTCCGAAGGATAACTTTCTCCTTCCACGCATTGATCAACTTGTAGACTCTACTTCCGGGTGTGAGTTGTTAAGTTTTTTAGATACGCACTCAGGGTACCACCAGATTAATATGAGTAAAGATGATGAAGAGAAAACTACTTTCATCACTCCATATGACACTTACTGCTATGTTATGATGCCTTTTGGTCTCAAAAACGCTCGTGCAACTTTTCAAAGGTCGTTACAAAAAACTTTTAATCCTCAGATAGGTCGAAATCTAGAAGGCTATGTTGATAACTTGGTCGTGAAAAGTTTCAATGCTGGAGACAACATTTCTGACCTACACGAGACTTTCAATAACTTAAGAAGGCATAACCTTAAGTTAAATCCAAAGAGATGTGTGTTCGAAGTTTCTTCTGGAAAGCTTATGGGATTGCTAGTTTCGGCTAGAAGAATTAAAGCAAACCCAGCAAAATATCGGCCATCGACCAGATGCGCCCTCCGACCACAAACAAGAAAGTCCAAAAACTAAGTGGCTGTATGACAACGCTAAGTTGTTTCATAGCACGGTTATGTGAAAAAAAGGACTCCATTTTTTCAAACTTCTTCGAAAGCATGGAAATTTCGAGTGGACTAAAAGGCAAACAATGCTTTTGAATAACTTAAGAAGTACCTTACAAATGCCGCGATCTTAGTTTCTCCAAGATCAGGAGAAACACTGCTGATTTATGTGGCTGCAATGCCACAAGCAGCCAACGATGTACTGGTCGGAGAACGTGATAACGTTCAGCGATCGGTATATTACATAAGCGAAGTCTTACATGGACCTAAGGAAAGATTCCCACTGGTACAAAAGTTGTTCTGTGGTCTCCTTATGGCTTCAAGGAAACTATGGCATTACTTTCAGGCCCACAAGGTGATCGTACTGATCGAATATCCCCTTGGTCAAGTTCTCGGAAACAGGGAATCATCCGGACGAATAGCAAAATGGACGGTCGAGCTTAGGTCGTTCAACCTCCATTTTATCTCAGGTACAACAATAAAGTCCCAGGCAATAGTAGAATTAATTGTCGATTGGACAAACCTTGAACCCTCCTAAGGGCCCAAGTATGAACACCACGACGAGTGGATAATATACTTTGATGGTTCCTTGATGCTCAAAGGCTCGTGGGCTGGAGTCGTCTTAATATCCTCTACTAGAGAACACATTAAATATGTCATTCAGCTTAACTTTCCTGCTACAAACAATATGACAGAATACAAAGGTTTAGTGACAGGACTCCGAGCAGCCAGAGCGCTAGGGATTCGCAGATTACTAGTGAAAGGCGATTCTTAACTAGTGGTGAATCAAGTTGGAAAAGTATATCAATGCTCAAGTACCAAGATGTCATCTTATTTGGCGGAAGTACGAAAACTCAAAAAGCACTTCTTCGGTTTTCATATCCAATATATTCCCAGAAAGGAAAACTTTCTAGCAGACCAGTTGGCACGGATGGCCTACACAAGATCACCTGTCCCGCCTGGAGTTTTTCTCGAGCAACTCGATTCACTCTCGATGGTCGAGCATTCCGAGGACATAGATGTTCTACTAGAGGTCATACAAATCGATCCTGCGAACATGGATGCTCCACAGGAGGTCGTCAAGCACGATACCAGTAGAAATTGAATGGTATCAATCTGCAATTATCTTCAGCACGACCTTATTCCTGAAGATGATGTAGAGGCTGATCGTATAGCTCGGAAAGCTAAATCATTCACTCTGATCGAAAGTACCCTTTATAAACGGGGATCTCACGGAGTGTTGATGATATGCATATCTTAAACGGATGGCATTAAGTTGCTAACCGACATTCATGGAGGAGTCTGTGTAGCACATCATTTCTATAGAACACTAGTCGGTAAAACCTTTAGACAAAGATACTACTGGTCAACTACCCTTCATGATGCAAAAGAGCTCGTGACGAAGTGCGTATAGTGTCAATTTCATAGTTGACAAGTACATCAGCCGACACAAGTTTTGCAAACAATACCTCTTTCTTGGTCTTTTGCAACCTAGACTAAACATTCTGGGACCTTTCCCAAGGGCACCCGGGGGCTTAGAGTTCTTTTTTGTCATGATTGACACGTTCACAAAATAGATAGAAGCCGAGCTATTTGTTAAAACAACAACTGAAGCTGCTAAGAGGTTCCTCACAAAAAAATATGATCACACGATTTGGTATACCCAATCGTATAATCACAGACAACGGTACCCAGTTATCTAGCAGAAATTTCAGGAATTCTGCGAAGATCTAGGTATCAAGATACATTTCGCTTTTGTCACTCATCCGTAGAGTAACGGAGCAGTTGAGCGAGCTAATGGTATCAGCATGCAAGGAGTGAAACGCCGGGTATTCAACCAGTTAACAAAACAGTCAATAGCTTGGGTTCAAGAACTACCCTTTGTGTTATGGGCTGTTCGAACCACGACCAGTCGTGTGACCGGTGAAACACCATTTTTTTTTCTAGTTTACAGTGCTGAAGACACGCTTCCTCTGGAATTGAAAATAGGCTCTGCTCAAACTGATTGTTTTAATGAAAACGATCAAAAAGAACGACGACGATATTAATGTCCTTGAGGAACGACGAGACCAAGCCCTAATACGATCGACGGTTTACCAACAAGCCATGAGAATGTATCATAGTAATAATGTGCAACCTCGCAGCCTAACTGTAGGTGATTTGGTTCTCAGAAAAATTCAGAGCCAGGCTAATTGTAATAAACTTTCTCCCAAATGGGAAGGTCCATACACTGTGGTCGAAGTCACCAGACCTGGTTCAGTACAACTAGCTATGTCAGACGGGCGTGTTTTGTCAAATTCTTGGAATATTGACCAATTGCGTAAGTTCTTTGTATAAATGTATTTTACATTTTTTTTCAATTTTAATAAAGATTTATCATTTCTTTACTCTCTTCGATGTGTGATATTGTTTATATGATTGTACCCATATTCTGGTTGCCTACTATTATTGTCTAATTGGTCGGAGAAGACCAAATTCTCTTCGACATCCTTTTAAAGGATCTCTGTTACTCTCTGACTAACACATATAAGTCAAAAGCTGCAAGGGTCCTAGTTGTGATCATTAAGTCAATGGTTCTCACAAGCGACCACACTCTTTTCTTAAAGAAACATGCGAGTACAAGGAGCATAACACATGCAACTTAATATAGTTACTTACATGCTATAGAACTTATGGACTTCATTTCATCAATTCAACATTCTGTTCTACTCTTGTTTTGGCTACTAGTCGGGACACGGAAAGTCTCCTAGTCGAAGTCCCTCCTCTTCGCATGTGGTCCTGCCCACTAGAAGGAGCTTCCTAGCGTGGTCCTTTTCCTATGATCTTCACTGCCAGTCAGAACTTGAGCATGAGCACGTTTCGCGAAGTGTTTTTCATGTCTTTGATTCTTAGCAACCCTTACGACCAGTTTGGATAATAATTATAAACAAGGTCACTTATCATTTTTTGCATACATTCTTTGCATGGTTCCTTATCATCAAGCTAAGTCTAAAAAATATCTTCCGGCCACTTAGTGTACTATACAGTATTTCGATTATGGAAAGGGTCTGAAGCTAATCGAAGTCATACACTGGTTCTGACCACATTGATTTCTTAGTGCTACTTAGATCATTTTATTACATAATCAGCACATACTTTGTACCATGGTCGTAGCTTATGCTCTCTCTTTTGGTCTACTGCTTATTTAGTAAAGTTCCTCTACTAAAAAAAACAGTCAGGAACTAGAAAATATATGAGTACTAAGCAAAATAAGGAGATAAAACACAGACTTTATTGATGGTAAAAGGTAAGTTTTATAATTCTTATATTACAACCATATATTTAGAATCACCAGACTGGTTGCTGCGCGCTGGAGATCTAACTTCCATTTCCTCCACAACCTTATTTCCGAGAGGCACCATTTCCTCGATAAGTTTGGTTGCTTCATCTCCCGAGCAGTTGAAATCTTCTTCAACAGCTTGGAGATGCACGGAGGGGGCGGAGGCCTTCAGTTTTGCAAGAGCAAAGCTGACTCCAGTAGCGACAGCTTCCCTTATCGTATGTGCATAGTTATCCCGGGTAGCTTTAAGCAGACCTCGGAGATCTTTGAGTTGTTGGCCCACGAAGTTAATTTTCTCTGCAGGATCCTTCAAGAGAGGCAGTTGTGATCCTGATCCCATATCGAAAAGCATCTTGTTTAGAGCCTTAACTTTTTCGTCAAGGCCCCGATCAAGTTTTGCCCCCTGGCCACACTCGAACTCAAGAACTTTCTTCTCTTTGGTTATTTCTTGAGTTTGCTCTGCACAAGTGAACCAAAGATGAATAAATATAATTAGAACAGATAGTTCCCTAGTTAAGCTTACGACCAATTACCTTGACTTTTCTTCTCACAAGTGTCGATAATCTCCTTGTTCCTGGTTTTCAAGAATTCGATCGATCGGTCCTTAGCTTGGCATTTACCTTCAAGCTTTGTTATTATGGCTTCCTTGGCCACGATCTCTTCTTTAATTTTCTCCGAATCTATCAAATACGACATGGGAATAAGTTAATTAACAGAAGAGAAATAAGATAGCAAAGAAGGAGAGGAGAAGACAAGAGGAAAGTTCTTACTTCCTAATTCGGAGTTTCTTTTCTCTAAGAGTTTTATTCGTTGGGTCAGTCCTCCGACCACAACGAAGTTCTCCACGATATACTACAGATATGGCAAACTCTTTTAGTTTTTTTTTAAAAAAAACTTTAGGGGAAAATGATATGGAAGTGGTCGTGGATATTTACCCGAATTGCCATATCATTATACCCGACAAAAATAATATCGGGACTTGTCTCTGCTTGACGATCCGATATTCTATCCTAGGACCTTTGAAAATTCAAGAACGGAAATTCAAGATCTTAAGGACATCAGAAGCATTAAATGTATGTATTTACATAATTCTCTTTCATCTATGCATACCTGGTATCCTTCTTTGTTTTGACCTTGAAGTGCACTGGAGCAAAGTCCGTAGCGCAAGCCTTCCTTTTCTTGTCAACAGATTTCACCGGTTTTGAACCAGTAGGGTTGGTTGCACCCATGACATCCCCCGACCACTAGTTAGAAGTGATATTATTGACCAGTTGGTTGAGGTCCTTGACCAGCTAGTCGGAAATGGTGTCTTCATTGGTTTCTAGGATAGTTGCTTTGGTAGCAACTGTCTGGTCGTGAACGATCGCCCTGGGGCCAACGACCTCCGCAGCTCTGGTCTACGAATCTTCTTTCTCTCCTATCTGAATTACAACTCAAATTTAATCAGGCGATACAATTTTCCATCTAAATTATATATTCCTTTCTACAAATGCTCTTGTTTACCTTTAGGAGACCATCGTCTTGTGCGATCTCTGAAAGAGAATCGGTCGTAACTTGGTAGGAGTAGAATCCTCACCGATTTGATAATCCTCACCGATCAGAACGACTCCACCTCTAGGGCACCCGAGAGGTCCTCCAAGACCTTCTCGAAAGTCCATCAGACCTCCCAGAGGTCCACAAAGACCTCTCGCAGCTTCTAAGACCTCCCAGAGATCCCGCAGACCTCCTGGGCGCCCAGAGAACCCGACCCGAGAGGTCTTGGAGCCGAGGAGCGCCCAATGACTGCCACAGCCAAACCAGGGAAAAACAAGGTGGTCGTGGAGGTCCAAGATCACCTGTAACCTCACGTGTTCCTTCCCCGTGAGGACATAGAGGTCCGAGCTTGCTCCCAAGTTCCCTGTGAGACCCGAGCTAGTCCCAAGGATCATGGCTAGCTCTTCACAGCACAAATACACAGTGGTAACATCCCGAAAGCATCTTTATTAAAGTAAAATATTTACAGAGTTGTTACACAGTGGCCTTGGGCCCAACATAAACACAAAAGAGCAAAAGAATAACAGCCCAAAGAAGACACCACAGTAAATCGATCGAAGGCACAACCTATTCGCTTTGATCTTCTTCATCGACAAGATATCTTCTCCCGCAAAGATTGTAATGAGCAAGAGTGAGCACAACAACCGTGCTTTCGCAAGTTACACCCGTGGGTTAGCAACATGACATGCATATATGGATAATCAAAGGATGGCATAATATGGTTATTTTGCACAAAGCCGCTTTTCTTTCAAATACCATTACTAAGTTCCAAAGGTGTCTTTAATAGCTAAAATTCATTTAGCAAAGCGCTTTTTTCAGCTTGAGTAGCATTCATCAACAAATTGGTGAAGGATACCTCCCGACATTAGGCTCCTTGCCCAAACCCATGGGATAAAATCCCAAAACAGATTTGATAAACCTTTCCGAAACCTCAAATCCAACATCTAACTTCAAGTGGCCTTTGCCAAGACGTCCATGACCGTGGACACGGCTATTCAATAGATTTAACTCTGCAGAGGTTGTACACTTTACCCACATGACATGATTTCTCTAGTTTATCCCAAGATCCGTCAATGCCACCTCTCACTACCAAAGGTAAGAGGTCTAGAGCTCATGACAAGGCCTTTACAATGCATTGCTCCACCACGCCTTTTCCTTGCTAAGGTTTCACCCCCTCTCGGACAACAATCCAAATGAAGCCCCCTCTTGCACCAAGGGGAACAGAGGGTCATAAAGACCATCACCCTACAAGACCTCCCACACCTCCAATGGAGCAAAGATATGGTGAAGTTTTGCAAATTACTCACCAGTCCCACGCCCATTCTCGAGACATGTGGTTGCACGATTGTGGCATAGCCCATTATAGGCTTGGCATCGATACGCTCAAAGACCGGTCCTCAAATGACTAGGGCGACTTCCACAAACCCAAGGGCATCGATCTACCATAATGGCACGATCCCGTGCATAAACTTGCACCAACCAAGCCAACCAATTCGCCCCAGTCTGAATCCATTTTCATTTTCATTGCTTCCCCAGCAACCTTTTTATATTCCCATGACACCCCAATGTCATGGTCAAAACATTTTAAGCAATATTTGGTCAAGTTGGTAAAGATTTCCCCAAAGCAATATTTTTGGTCTAAGCCTGACTAAGCACAAGTTTTTCAAATGGTTGGGCTCACACTATTGCATGACCCAATTTTGATCTAAAGGTGATAATGAGTTTAGTCCAAAGTCAACAGTGGCCATACAAAGGAAGTAGGTATAACTATGAATTTAAACCAGGTATTGAAATACTTGGTAAAAATAAGCATGCATTACACTTTGAAACTGAACATAATTAAGTTGAAGTATTGGGTGCAATATGATCAAGAGTGTAACTTGCCTTGCTCACTATCCTGCGAATCCTCCTCTTCAGTACACTCAGACTCCCTGGAGTCTTCACGATCTACACGTATGAAAGAGCAAATTCAAAGAAGGTTCAAATAAAGATCCAATTAAGAACAGTAAGAAAACCAAAAGGACCCCAGAGGAAGTCCAACACGCAACCAACAGGAGAGGTCTAAATTCCAGATTAGGTTCTTAGGGAGGAGGTCTAAACTCACCAGAGGAGGGTGGTCTTTAGCAAAAGACCCCAAAGAAGTGATGTAAACGATGAAGGTGGAGGTCCCGAGGAATGCCCTTGCATAAAAAGCCAGGAGGAGGTCCTCTTACAAAGGCCACAGAAGTCCAAAAGAAATCCACAAGAGGAGGTCCCATGAAGGACACGATCATCACAATACAAAGGGTAAAAACAAGAGTGGAGCAGATCACCAAGGACTTACTAGGAAAAGAAGAAACAATGGATGGAGGGAGATCGTGAGCAAAGAAGATCTTCCAGGAGCCACCGAACGAGAGCCAAGATAGCAGAGTGTAGAGAAAGGTGATGTGGTAGAATTTCTTGGTCCAATTGTAGTCAAAATGGTGAAGAAAACTAGAAATATACGTGTCAAGGATAAGTATAGAAATAGGTCAAAGGTAGGTAGTGGCAGGGCAGGTGTCACTACCATTCTGGGCAAAAGGTACGAGGAAGGACAATGTATGTTGCTATGGGAAGGAACAAAGAAAAAAAATGTCAGGGTACGGTTAAGTGACCCAATTCAAAGTAATTACCACGTATGTGGATGCATTTAATGTGACAAGACATGCATTAAATGCCCAAGATATTTTCGTATGAGGAAATGAGAATGACCAAGTCACGGTGAGTGGGGCACCAACTTAGAAACAGTCGGGTCAAGAGGGGAGGTCTTGCCCAGCAGAGGAGGTCCTTGAGGAGGTCCGAGAGGCTTAGGAGGTCTTAAGCCCAAAGGACAAGGAGGTCTAAAGGTTGAGGAGGTCCGCACACACAAAGGAGGTCTCGAACATGGGGAGGTCTGACGGCCGTGGTCTCTTCAAGGGAGGTCGTGCGAGGAGGTCCAAAGCCGTGTTTAAAAGGTCAGAGAGAGGTCTTGGACAAAAGGTCCAAAGAATTACAACAAGGTCCTGCGGTTGAGATTAAAGGCAAGTTGAGGTCCCAAGGTTGGATCTCCAAGAGGGAGGTCCAACAGCAATGACCAAGATCAAACGTCTTGAGGGAGGTCTGGCCTTTGGATTCAAAGTAAGGAGGTCCAAACCGTTAGATTCAAAACAAAGAGAGGTCCACAGAGGGACATAATGCACAGTAGATCGGGACCTTTGGATAGGGATGGGAAGAGATCTGAACCGCCGATCCAAATGAAAGAGAGGTCCATGCCGAGGGTTCCAAGAAAGAGAGGTCCTAGGGAAGAAATCCACGACAGAGGTCCAACAGAGTTCGCAAGGATCAAAGCAACCCTAGGAAGGTCCTTTCACCAAGAAGAAATGCCAAGGAGGTTCAAATGAGCTCAAGGTTCAAGGCATACCGTAAATCCAATCGAATACAAGGAGGTCCGAAGGAAAAGAGGTCTGGCCTAGAAAGGTGCCCAGCAACAAGAGGTTTAGACTTAAGAGAAGTCTCAATGTAAAAGAGGTCTGATTCCAAAGAGATTCGAACCAACAAAGAGGTCCAAAGTGACCAAACTCAAAGAGGTCGGCCAGGACATAAGGGTACCTCCAGACGAGAAAAGGTCCAAGCCTCAAGGGAGGTCTAGCCTCATGTACCACTGGGGAGGTCTAGGCCACAGAGAGGGTCTAAACCTACATATCCAAAGAAGATATGCTAAAGGAAGGTCTACTAAGCATACCAAAAGGAGGTATCAACAACTCAAACCTCTCCAACCGAACCAAACTTGGAATTCTCATTAAAATAAAATAGCTTTAATTTATTTTACACATTTTAAAAAGGATTTAGAAAATCAGAATGTTACACCGACCGCCTACATATTCGAGCACAATCATATACATGTCAGAGGATATATAAAAGATGAAGAAAAAATTGTTGTTTACCTTTAGTCTTCTTAGTTTCTCTTCTTTAGAGTCGATGGCCAAAATACCCGGGAATGCAGCGTTAATATCAGGCTCCCAGGCGTAGATTATTTTGATCCACTCTCTGACTTCATCAGAGGAAATAACTTGAAAAAGACAAAGAGATTTTAAGGTTAACTAAATAGGCCATACTAGTTGGTGTTTTTCAAGACTTATCTTCCTTTGAGTCCTTGATCGTTTCGTCACGACCAATATACCAGAGCAGGAAATGCTCTCGGAGCTTCAAGGGACTAATTCGGTGCGTGGTGAAATTCCTCACCACGTGCCAAGAATTCAAACCTTCCTTTTTAGGTCTTGGATGTCTTCAATACATCTTCCGACCGTCCTTGTCTCCTCCACGGTCGACCTCCATTTTATATTCTCGTTCGCCCTATTACCGATGAAGTACCGTCGTCCTTCGTGATCGTCATATAGAACCGATTCTTCTTCCATGACGACAACGAAGATTTTGAGTACATTTGGATGTACTCATCAGCCTTCCCGTCGTGAAGGCACCGTGAGCCAGCGAATATTCCTCAGGTCCGGCCACTGACTTCCAAGACCTCTTTATCTGGTAAAAATACATGAAGACCTTCAAATTCGGTCAGATCCTCAAGTACACCTCGCATAGATAGGCAAAGATGCTGATATTGGTGATGGAATTTGGGGCCAAGTTCACCAACTCAAATCCGTAGTACTCTAGGACCTGGGAGAGGAATTTGTGAGCGGGCAACCTGAGCCCGCACTCAATGTAGGTGAGGAAAATAGGGATTTCCCCTTCCTCACGGCTTGAAAAGTATTCTTCAGCCGATGACCTCCACTTGATCAAATTCTTATTCGGGAGCATCCCGATCTCCTATAGAGCCTTGAGCTTCTTCTCACTCAGATCTGAAACCAACCATTTGGTGATTGAGTCCGACATGCTTGGGTTTAAGAACAGTTGTCGGGGAAGATTTTGGGTGAGAAAAACAAAGGAGGTCAGAAGAGATTCTTCATGAGAATATGGATAGGGATTGAAGGAAATATGAGAGAATAAAAACCCTAAAGCCAAGTGCAATGGGGATTTTATAGCCAAAGTTTCTTAACTGCAATCGGGAGTAACCCAAAAATCCAACAGACACAATATTTTCTCCAACGGACTGAAAAACTCTTCAATTTCCAAGGTAATTTCCGAATTTTAAAGTGAATATAGATTATCTCGTATGTCATGACATTAAATGAGGGTCTACCCGATACGACTTCATCGGGAGATTGTGTTCACACGACCAATTCATTTAAAGTTCGGGGGTTAGCCGACGAGGATTAAAATATCTATGTATTACTTTAATACATAATAAAAGACCATATGTCTTCATGGTCGTAACCCCTAAGGCTAATGACCTCTATGATCGTAAGGATTCCAGAGGCTACATAATAGGAACCCTGGTCGGATGAGGCCTTGTTCCCAGTCCCCAACCAGATGACTGCTCGAGGAAGCAATGAACTGGCATTTAATCTAATTCCAAGTATACTCCTTATCGTGTGATGCATGAAACACATGTCATATTTGGTCTATACCACGCGACGTTTCATAGTCCTAAGACACTGACAACAACCACTATACGGTTGAGTGTCTCACAGACATCAACCGATGACCAGTTACTATTTTACTAACTGTAACCGATCATCCGGCCAGACACGTCACTTCCAACAGGTGTCTTCTCCAGAGTAAATGTCACCTCTTCGATGGTTATTTAAAGATGGAGCACGGAGGAACAAGGTCTTTCTATCAGATTGAAGCATAGCAATTGACATTAGATTCATGTTTCAAGCCTGATTAAGTAGTATAGCAAGCCTTACGCTCAATGTAATTAGGGTTAGTCCATCGCCTTGTCGAGGACACCCCCTGTAAAGGATACAGTTCATAGCAATAAAGAGCAATCTCATTCTCTCCCAAGAACTCTGTCAGTGATATAGAACCAATCTTACGTATGTTTGTTTGATTCGGGGGGTCTCCTAGATAAGAATCACGCAGAGAGTGATACGGGGATTTTTATATAGGTTCAGGCCTTCTCCGGAGAGAATAAAAACTCTACTCCTGTGTGGCTACATTGAGTATGCTGATTACAATCAAGAGAAAGACTAAGGCTTGTGCTCCAGATTGCGCTTGTCCCCTTCTGCCTTCTGACTTCAACCTTATATAACATATGAAGAGGTGGCAGTTTCTTCAGACAAAGAGGCGTCCCAACGTTCCAATTGATGAACCACTTGATGGAAGTTATCGCCAGGGACATGGCACCCCACGTTGCTAGGCAGCTGTTATCAGAGACATAAGTAATTCATGCGGTCATTTACAGAGAGTAACAACGTATATTAAGTATCTCATGTGTTAAACATGATGCATAATATTCCTTAACTGATTAGGCCAATAAGTCAGCAAGCCTTATCAATTACAGGGTTGTCAAAGCTAGGCTGGTCGAAGCCAACCGAGTTGTAGAAGATCTTACGACTGCTCAATAGTCGTAGAAAGGTCCACGATTATACCATGGTTGTAGGAAAACTCACGACCATAGGGTGGTTTACGATTAAAAGACATAAATTCCTTTCAGTTCTCCTTTTCTAGTTGCTTGACAAAACTGAAAGTGGCAGAAACTGTGAAAGCTTTCTTGTCATAATAAAAAGGTACCTTGGCCTTGTGGACTTTACGCCTGGGAGGTTCGTTTTTCGACCTCCTCGGTCTCTCACCGCAGTAGCCGCTCTCGGCCTTGTGCTTGTGGACGTGTTCTGCCCTTACTTGCCTTGCGACAAGAGGTTCTTCATCCTCCTCAACTTCAGCTGTTTCGACCTCGGCTATTGTTGCGAGCGTGCATGCCGCAGATCTTGCCGAGGACCTGGTCGAAACAAAGGAACTTGAGCTCGGTCCTCCCTTGTCGGCGACTCTGGTAAGTCGACGCTTTTTCGTTGGAGGAGATGAGCCCTTGTCCACTATCGCCCTTGCGCCAATGGTCACCAGTTCGACCTCTTCGTCGTCCCGGCGGTTTTCCATGCCTACTTTCTGTAAAGAAAAACAGAAAAAGAAGAATCAATGACCAGTCGTAAGTTTTTCTACGACTAGCAGTAGTAAGCTCTTCTACGACATATCCCTGATCGTAAGATTTTCTACGATCACTACATAGTCGTAAGTTCTTTCTACGACTATGAAGTCCTAAGGATAAAATCAACTTTTGATTACCTTTAGGCGCTCAACCTTTTCCTCTGCGGACAAAACCGCAAGGATTTGTGGAACCGCCATTCCGGGTGGCGGGGGCTTCTCACAAACGAGTTTGACTCGAACGTCAATCTCGTCAGGAAAGATCTCAGATAAAATGATAAAGATACTCGTTAGACAATTACAAGAAGACCAAACCGAGAGTTAAGTCGAAAAACTACTTACCTCCTCATAGTCCCCGGTGGGTCTTTTGGCCCTGTGTTCCTCCACATAGGAGGTACTCATTTCATCAAGGGCTAATTAGACGTGTGATGAAATCCTTCACCACATGCCATCCGGTTAACCCCTCCGCTTTCAAATCCTTGATGGCTTGAATATAGGGGGCAATCCGACTGATATCCTGGGGAATCGAATCCCAAGAAGCTTTCTTTTTGGCAGCCTTCCCCTCGAAGGTAAGGCTGTCTTCGGAGGTGACTTTCTAGTAAAACCACCTCTTCCTCCACGACGCCACGAAGACCTAGTGAACATCTGAATGTACTCCTCGACTTCTGTCATGGAGCTTGATCATGACTTCCGGCTATTCCAAATTTGTCGAGCCATTCCAGTAGAAATATCGAAGAGCTCAACGTCATTGGAATTCCTGTGCACGCCTCACGAGAGATACACAAATCGCCAAGATTGTGATGGAATTGGGACCAAGGTTCACCAATTCCACCTCAAAATGCTCGAGTATAAGTGTAAGAAAGGGGTGAAGCAGCAATCGTAGACCACACTCACAAGACGCTTGGAAGACGGGATTTGTTCATCCTCCCCGACGACCATTCTTTGCTTAGGCCGAACCACTCCACGAGAACTCTCTAGAATCTTCCCAGCGTTGACAAGGGCTTGCATCTTCGCCAGATCCATCTCCGACTGCCCACTCGAGACCCTCCCACCATTTCTCTCGAAGGGGAGATTCTTGATTGAGTTGGTGGCGAGAAGACAAGAACTTGATGAACAATTGGATGATTTGGGGAAAAGTGTGAACCCTAAGTCTTACCCCCAGTAAGTATTTATAACCGCGTGCCTTGGGCCGGAGGTGTGGTATTCCAAAGGTTGCCACCGTCTCGGGAACCGCTCCAACGAACAGGCTAACGGGTGTCGTTTGAAATTCCCCAACGTGTCCATTCGAGAAAATCAGGTTTGCTTTTACACCTCAAGCAAAATTACTTCCTTGGTTAGATTCTTTTTAACCAAAGGAAATGTTAATCGGAAAGGTTTTTTCTTCCGATCACCATGCTACGACCACCTCGTGATCGTAGAAATGTTCTATGACTATTTGATAGCCGTAAGCAATTTCCTTGACCAAGCATACTTCTGGTCAAAGTAGTACACTAATGTCGAAGAGTTTTTCCTTCGACTATCTTTTTACGACTCTCTCGTGGTCGTAAGATCATCTATAACTCCTTTACCAAGTAAGTTACTTTCACTTGAAGCTGGGGGGCTAGATGACGAGGATATAATAATCCTCATTTTATCTTTTATCTACAATTCTTATTATAGGTAAATATGACGTCATATGGTCCCTGAGTATACCCCTTAAATGTTATATGGGAAGAGCCTACTGGGTGGTCGTAAGTTCTTCTACGACCACCCCCATAGTCGTAAGTTATGCTACGACTACCCCATAGTCGTAAGTCTTGCTACGACTACCTCATAGTCGTAGGTTCTTCTATGACTAGGTCACCACGACCACCTTATGATCAATTAAACCTCTGCACAAGTGGGCCCAATTGATTAAGGGATTCAAACGATCATCATCTGTTGTTACTCTCGCCAAGTAATAGCACGTAATGCTCCATTATCTCTCGGTATATAGTTAGGCGACGTGGAGGAGTTAATACGGTGATTACTACCAACGTCTTGAATTCTGAGATGTGATGAGACGCCGCTTCACTGGAGAAACCGCCGCTCCTTCACGTACTATATAAAGGCGGTAATCAGAGAAGGAATGGGCGATCGAATGAGGCCATCAGGAAGACAAGCACTATCATCTGTAATAGTCTTAGTTTTTCCCCTGGTTGTTCAGAATACACTCAATACTATACACACACGAGTAGGGTTATTATTCTTCCGAGAAGGCTGAACTCAGTATAAAAATCCCCGTGTCAATCTCTCTGCGTGATTTCATTCTAGGAGACCCCCCGAATCAAACAATCTTTACGTAAGTTCGGTTCTAAAACACCAACAAAAGCCATAAAAGACTTGAAGGAAGTGGGGCTCACCGGATGGCACGTGGTGAAGGGTTTCATCATGTGTCGCATTAGCCCTTTAAAAAACGAGCACATCCCATATGGAGGTACTCGGTGGCTAAAGATTCGACCAGAGATTACGAGAAAGGTAAGTAATCTTTCAACTTAGTTTTCTTCTAGTTAATCTCAAGTCTAACTGCTAAATGTTTTATCCGCTTGCGCAGATCTCCCTCAAACAGAGTTTGACACCCGAGTCAAACTCGTTTGCGAGAAAAAGTCCACCACCTGGTGCGGTGGCTCCTAGAATCCTAGCGATTGTATCCGTAAAGGAGAAGAAGGAATGCCTAAAGGTAAGTAAGGATTTATTCCTTCTTTGGACCCTATCAGTCATAGGAAACGACCACTAAATAATATTTCTCTTTATAATCTTTGCAAAAAAGTAGAAATGAAAGACTGTTAGGATGATAAAGAGATCAGACTGATGGTTATTGGTACGGAGGAGTCGAACTGGTACGCACGGCACGATACGCATCGTCTCGTTTACGGCTCTGCATGCACGGGTGGGGCTCGACGGATGTGTCAACCCAGTGGCATGAGTGCATGACAAGGCGAACTTGGCCTTGAATGCGGTCTAGCGCGGTCTCTCAGGTCGGCACCGTGCGGCCGGCGGAGATCGATGCATGGCATGCTCTGCTGCTCGCTGGATCTCGAAGTCCTTCATGTGAACGCTTCTGTTATATGCAATGCAAGAGCGGCGGCTACTCCCCCAGGTGCATACACGAACTTAAAAGCCAAGCCGCGCACACCTTCCCCCGTCAAGCTCGCTTCGATCTGTACGTTACGTAGCGGTTGCTAGTGCGCAAGCCAAAATTAAACTAGCTAGCCGAAATAGGAGAAGAGTGCAAGGGCGCGACGTCGGACGTGCGGGAGCCGGGAGGAGAAGGGCGGGCGCATGCACGGCCTCGTCGACCCGTCGGCGTCCGAGAAGCTGTACGAGGACGTGCCGCCGATGCCGCTGATGGCGCTCAACCACATCTCCCGCCTCTGCAAGTCCGTCGACGCCTCCGTCCGGTTCTACGTCAAGGCCCTCGGCTTCGTCCTCATCCACCGCCCTCCCGCGCTCGACTTCACCGGCGCCTGGCACGTCACATGCATTAATATCACTATGTGCAAAAAATCGCTTATTCCTATCGCGATTCTTGTGCATCTAGGCTTTTCAACTATGGAGTTGGGATCCATCTCGTTCAGAGAGACGACGCGAGGAAAGCCCCCGATGTCAACCCCGGCGACCTCGACCCCATGGACAACCACATCTCGTTTCAGGCGCGTCCTTACATTCCTCCAGTCATCAAGCGGTAGTTGCATACGTAAGACAGTAAGTTTTGGTTGCAGTGTGAGGACATGGGGGCGATGGAGAAGAGGCTGAAGGAGATGAGGATCAAGTACATGAATAGCGGAAGCGTGTCTCAGTTGGCGTGACGGGCTGGCGTGCCCCAGCCCACCCGCGCTTGAGTCGCTCGAGCTGTTTACTGTAGCTGATTTCTTTAATTGAAATCAGGAGAGATAAGTACCCCTATAATTAAAAAAAAATGAGGAGGAGGGGTCACCCATCGACCAGCTCTTCTTCAAGGACCCAGACGGCTTCACGATCGTGATCAGGCTGCCCCGCGACCGCCACAACCCGCCGCTCCGGATGGACGGCACCGAGTAGAAGCCAAACGCGCGGCGCCGTACGTGTACGTGCGATGCCATGTAGGTGTACTGTGGGGGTGCGCCCGCGGGGGTAACTGGGCAAACAGCTAGTGTTGCGTTGCGATTTTGAGCTGCGAATGTTTCTTCTGCCCCATGTTACGTGTTTTCTACCCTGAGTTTGGTGGTCGGTTGGTTCGCCTGAGAAAACATTTTAATGGAATATGCTACGGGCTTTACCACGAATTTAATTTAGGATGTTTAATTTAAGTGTAAGTTACATTTTTAATCATGAGATCAACGAAAATGCAAAGTCTACATGCACTTTGTATCGCGCTTGTACCTACATGCACATTGTGAAATTGCTCCTCACTTCATTGCCAGAAATGACTCATCCCTTCATTGCCATCAGATCTTAACTCCACCCCGTTTTTTACACCCCCATCGGTCAACCATGAGTTAATTGTCAAATTATGCGTGAAAAGACTTATTTACCCTTCTTGCTCATGGGCATGGTCGGGTTTGGTGTTGTGGCTTGGCTTGATAGTGTGCAAACAGAAGTGAACCTGAGGCAGAGTGCCTTGTCTTCCTTGATGCACAGTGGAGTAGGAGAAGTTAGGCGGTGGCGGTGCTCCGGCGGAGTAACGGTGAAGAGTACGGGAACCCATTTGTGACGACGCACGTGGACGGGAAGGACTACGGAGGCTGGAACGATTGGGGCAAGGGCGACGTCCATGGAGAAGAGAAGCTCGATCACGGGCGGCGACCTCCGGTGGCTAGAGGAGGGGCGGCGCGGTGGGAGCGGGAGCGACGTGGGCGAGAGGCTGGGTCGAAACGCGGAAGGGGCGGCGAGAGTGGGAGCGGCAGCATTGGGCGGGGAGGTCGGGTCGGCGTGCGGAGGGGCGACTAGAGTGGGAGCAGCTGCGGTGGGAGGCCGGGTTGGCGGCGTGGTCAGAGGAAGATTCGGGCATGAAGAGAGGGAAGAGTGAGCAGGAAGAAGAAATGTAAGATGGACATTTTGACAATTTTTCAGCGGTTAACAGTGGCCGAATGTAACGAGGCTAACGAGATGGAAAAACGGGATGAAAGTTGAGGTCTGATGACAATGATGAGAGAAACAATTTTACGATAGTATTTTAGAGACCCAACTAACTTTCCGTGGCAAATAAGAAACTAATACTTTCGCTTTAGAGTTAAAAAAAAATCAAATACATACAAACTTATTAATAGCAGACCCGTTTTATCTGTGTCCTGGACTTGACGTGCTTTATTAGCTGTGGAGGCCCATCATCTGCTTAAGTAACGAAGGCAGCTGCGTGCTTTCAATTCATGACCTAAATTTAGGCCCATTTACGTGCGGAACTATCCCCTAAGGTCCTAAACCTCGCCGCAGGCAACATGCAAAGCCTCCTCCTCCCCAACGCCGCCGGCGCGCCTCGTGCGCCCAACCGCCGCCCCGCCGCGTTCCCGTCCGCCCGTCAACGGTGGCGCGGGCGCCTCGGCGGGAGACCGATCCGAAGAAGCGGGTGGTGATCACGGGGATAGACCTGATGTCGGTATTCGGGAACGACGTGGACGCGTACTACGGCCGGCTCGGCGGCTCCTCGCCGGGGAGAGCGGCGTCGGCCCCATCGACCGCTTCGATGCTCCGAGTTCCACACCCGCTTTGCCGCCCAGATCCGCGGCTTCTCCTCCGAGGGCTACATCGACGGCAAGCTCGGCCGCCGCCTCGACGACTGCCACTGCTACGCCCTCGTCGGTGCCAAGAAGGCCCTCGAGTCCGCCGGCCTCTCCCTCCGCTCCAACGCCATGGAGAAGGTGAGGATGGCGTGCATATATACTCGATTACGCACCATTGTTACTAACTATTCCGCGGTTCCATCTATATCTAGTAAGTGCTATCCTAATCATGAGCAGATTAACAATGAACGAGCCGGCGTGGTCGTCGGCTCCGGCATGGGCGGCATTAGAGCGTTCTCCGACGGCGTTGAGAATCTTGTAACCAAGGGGTGCAGTAAAATATCTCCATTCTGGATCCCGTACGCGATATCGAACACCGCGTCTGCCCCTCGTTGCCATGGACACGAACATTGGTTTCGAGGGTCCGAACTACTCCGTCTTAACAGCCTGTGCCACCTCCAACCACTACTTCCACAACGCCGCGGACCAGATCCGCATGGGCCGAACCGACGTCATGGTCGCCGGCGGCGCGGAGGCCGCGGTCGTCCCGAGCGGCCTCGGTGGGTTCGTGGCGTGCAGAGCGCTGTCGCAGAGGAACGACGATCCCGGAACGGCGTCGAGGCCGTGGGACAGAGACCATGGTGCCTTTGTCATGGGCGAAGGAGCCGGACTACTGGTATCGGTATGTTTGCTACTTATTCAGTGTAATCTGTACTACATATTAGACTTGACTGACAAAAACAATGTAGGTCATGGAGAGCCTTGGGCATGCAATGAGACGTGACGCTCCGATTTTCGCCGAGTACTTGGGAGGTGCCGTAAACAGCAACTCCTATCATACGACTGACCCGAGACCAGATGGCCGTGGTGTTTCGTTATGTATCAGGCAGTGAAATTTTTTTACTGTTGTGGTCCTGTAACAATTTTTAATTTCAAAAATAACCTTTATTCATCATAATTTACAAAATGATCTCTGACAAGGTTCTTCGCATGGCTACCGAGGGCGGCGACGACTGCCCGCCACCGGGCGCGGCGCGCTTCTGTGTGCATGCCAAGATGGTGGCCACCGGTGCAAAATTCATTTTTTTTTAAAAAAAAAGAACGAAAAAATTGAAAATCTTTAAATTTAAATATTATTTCATTATATTTGATTCAAAAAGAATATCGGCACTGAGATTTGTAAAAAACTTTCATTAAGAAATAAGGGCATGGAGTAGGGTTTCCTTTTATCCGAAATCAGGGTTTCGTCGCAGTTTGAGCGCATATATAAAAAGGTATCAGGACTATTGGAGTGTCTCCTCGATGAAGTCGTCTGAACGTATACGCATATATAGGCAGGTAGTCGATGAAGTACTTTATGAAGCTTATACAGAATATGATTGGAGGGGCTGAGAACGCTCGTTGTAATGATGAAGATGTCCGAAAACATGGAGTCTCTCCTCGATGAAGTCGGTGCGAATGCTCGTTGAGGTGGTGGCCATGGGGGCACCCGCGGCACTTCGCCTCGATAGCAGTTGAACGACCACCATGATTTTGGATGAAGCTCAACACTGTCTCCCGTGATCTCCATGTGTGCCACCAGCAGCCATGCTCGCCGCTCGACCCACTTCATTGGCGGACAGAGGACATGTGTGCAAGCGAGTTTGTCACCCTGGTCAATGGAGAGAAGGGTGACATGGTCCGACCTGGCGATGGCATCGCCTGGAAAAACACTGACCAGAACACCGTGGCCAGTGTCGGTAATGAGGTAGCACACCTCGCGCACTCCGCTGGAGGGCAGTGCCACACGGGCTAGATACACCCTAGTTGGAGCGAAGATGAGCGTTGGCCTAGCGCTCGGCCATGGCCAAGCCACGGAGTCGACCACGGTGTGCAGTGGCATTTCATCGAGCAGTTGGTGTGCGGCGAGGTCACTGGTGCCATCACGCACCAGAATGGTGGTAACCGTCATCTCGGGGCTGGTGATGGCGACGTCGAGCAGGACGGCGGTCGAGGGAGAACCCAGGGCCACGTCTGGCATGAATGCGGACGTCTACGAGGCAGTGTCGTCGCCGGCATGAATCATCGAACACCTGGTAGGCGACTCGGGGGCGAGGGCAGCTTCTGCACGTGGAGTAGCTGCCGCCACAGCGACAACAAGGGTAGTCGTCGGTGCGGTTACAGACAGTGGCAAGGCGTGAATAGATGCTCCTAGTGGCTGGACGATGGCCTTCAAGCCGACCGCGAGCTCGTTCATGCGTACCGCCAGGTCTTCCATCTCCAACGTTTGCTTCTTCACCTCCGAGATTAACTTGTCCAGCATCGCCTTGCATCGTGCTTCGCTCTCCTTCTCAGCGTCGCTCATTGCCACCTTAGAGCACGAAATCACCAGGATCGAATGCTTTGATACCATAATGTTACAATCCAACTTGGTTATCACTGATGAACACCAAGCATGAGAGATATATTACCAATTCCAAAGCCAACTACAAAGTGTTTGGGGATACAAATTGGGAGAATTGAAAGCTGGAAACTGGGAAGAGCAATTAGACTGGGAATTTGAGAAAAGGGATTTGGGGGAAGGGAAATAGCAGGGAGGAAGAGGGGAGCCGGTTGTTGTTCTGAATATCTTCGATGCCCATTGCTTTCGAGCACTTGGTGTATTTATACATCTCCATCCTCTCCGTCCTCTTTGCTTGAGACTTGGGGCCCCAGCCCATTTCCACTGCTAGAGCATTGGTAGCCCATTAGCAAGGCCATGACACTGCCCTTGCTCTCGACAATAACCAGTTGGATGATTGTCCCATAGCTCTCTAACACAAGGCAAATCGAGTGTCCTGCCATGCGCCGGCCAATCAACAATGAGATTTTTTTGGTTGTCCTCTTACAAATCATACTTCTGCCTGTGTCTTACTTCCTCGTGCCTCAAAAGAGATGCTGCTAGCTACCCAAAAGTTTAGACTACTGCCAGAAAGCTTCCAATGTTAGTGCGACAGCCAAACGAACAAAGCCGGCTGAGCACTGAACAGATTTAGACGACGAAGAAGACTGAACATGGTGACCATTAGATCAGCGGTATGGAATTACGAGGATTGTGCACTAAACACTTGTGTGGAAGTGTTTGTGGGGTGTGTTTGTACAAAGTGCCATTAAAAATAGAGACTGGACGTAAAAAATAGATAGAGTTTTGTGAAAAAGTCCAAATAGGGGTGTTTTGAGAATTGCGAAGCGGTCTAACAGGTAGGATGTTGGCGGCCAGGCTGGTGAGTGGTCTGAGCGGTCCCCTGTTACCGGGGCTGGAAGTCAGATCGTCCAGCGCGCGATTAGACCGGCCGCAGACCACCGATGGTCTGGAGGTCAGACCGGCCGAGGGGCGACGGTCTGACTGACCAGGTGGAGTTAATGCACCAGTTATGCTTAACTTTGGGAATCGGTCAAAGTCATAGGATTTAGTGCATAAGTGTTGCATGATGCATATTTTAGCTAACGTGGGTCAAGTTGCTAAGAACTTATGCTCGGAATTGATTTCTTGATTTATTGTTGTACAAGAACTCTTGGAGTCAACTACGATCAATGGTGAGGATCATCTGGACTAGGCTAGGAGAGCTGAGATCCAGAACGATCGAGGATATCGGGTGAAGTGGTTGGACTCAAGTATGACGCAAGATAGACATGAACGACCGAACGAAATGTTCGGTGCAACGGGTTGCATCAAGTGACTTGGGGCCGGTGGGAGCTAGATGAGAGTGACTTGCCGGTATGTGAAAATCCATTGATGAACCTACGCGTGGCGAAGCATGGGATTGCTTCACGAGATTGGACTAGGTCATGGAGAATGATCGAGGAGGTGCAGTTTAGGTTAAGAGAATGAGAAGATCATGAAGAGACGAATTCGGGAGACCCGAATCGTCATCCGCTTTGAGAAACGTGCATCAATGTAGACCTGTTTGTGTGTGGGCTTACCTAACCTCTACTATATAAGGGTTGGCGCATGATTTGCATAACGAAGCCTCAGAAACCCTAATTTGAGATTAGGAGAAAGTGGAGAAAATAGAGTATGCTAGGGTTTGAGAGAGACGTATTGAGAGATTGGTTGCTCATGAGTGAGTTTTTGTCCTCTATGATGGAGTGGATGTAAACCTACAATCTCTTCAATGAAGTTTGTCTCAAGATGAGTTATATCTTATTCTTGCTCTCTCTTTGGTGATTTTCGGGTTCTGTAATCTAGGGGTTTTACTTTGGTCTTTTGTTGTATTCTAGCTTGTTAGGACTTGTGGGATCTGATCTAAGATCATGTTGATCTTCTTTCATTCACAAGCAAGCTTTTAGATCGAAATTAGGTTTTTCCCCGGTTTTAAGACTTCTTACTCTCAATCAAGAAATTTGTGGAAACATGGCTACGATCGTCTCGATCATCGATTGGAATAGTTTCCTGATCTTCTTGTTGGGCTATGTCTTAAATTTCAGGGGATTTGGATCACTAGATCAAAAGTTAGATCGTTTTGTGGATCCTTCGTCGTGCTGTTTTTCAGGGAGCGGTCAGACCAGGCTCGCCAGCCGTCAGACTTGCATGGTCAGAACGGCGTGGTCTCGGCGGTTAGACCGCAAAGGCCGTTGTGCTTTGGTTTTCTCGGTTTGAACTAAGTCTTCCTCTGTGATATTGAATCTTTGATCTTCATAACTTTTGTAACTATTGGAGTGAAAAGAAATTTTACCAGAGATGAAAAAGAGTGTGCTCCTACTCACCCCATCTAATCCTATTTCGGTTCAACAGCCACCATAAAATACTTTTACATCTGATGGAGCATGCACGGTGAGTAGAAAGTAGGAACGGAAAAGGTTTGCCGCCTGCAACAGAAAGTGGCGGCCCGTCCCGATCGACCAGTGCGTGCGTGCAACTGCTATATTGGGCAGGATTAGGCGCCGATTTAGACCCACCGCAAATGATTGGCTCGTAGAGTGGTTGCTGGAGTGGTTATGTGGTGTCTTTCCAAGCGAATATCATTGCAATGGAAAGGGACCCAAGAGCCACCCCAAATAATAACCAGACAACCAGGGGCAAAATGTTATCTCAAGCATAGTCAGTTCCATTTCCACAGTCCACTTGAGATGTGATCATTAGTTAGGCAAGTGGCATCATTATCTTAAAGCTAAGGGAAGATTCCTGTAGCCCTAGCCTTGTTCTTTCTCCTCCAAGTAAAGTATTGGACACAAATAAAAATGACCTCACCAATAGATCACGAGGCTAAATCAGAGATGGAAATAGACGTCTCACGCCCTCTGGTCTCACCTGCTCCAGTGGTCAACAGTATCATTCTGTCTCCGATTGCACAATCTTATTTCTAGTTCGACAGGTCTTGTACCCATGCGATTTGTTACGGCCCAGTGCCTGCCAATAAGGATAATAAGAATCGCATTTTTTGTGGCAAGGATCTAGGATTGGTTAGTGCACCATTCCCCGCGCCAATTTGCGAGTGGTGATGCGACCGGCGCCACTTTCATACCCACGCACGCATTGGTGCCCACTACATATTAAGATCGACGTCGACCGTGACCGGATCGATTCGGACATCAGTTGAGGCCGCAACACCGGCCGCATTAGGAACGACCTGTCACGTTGCACGTCTAAATTGGGCTCATATGTCTGCATATAGGGATGGAGCTGTCTCTCGGGTCACTAGGGTAATAGTTTGAGGACTAAAATCAAAAGACTATAAAAAATCAATAAAATATGAGCTCGGTCCAAAAACAGCTGGCCTGGCTCGAGGCCTGGGCTGTGACTGGCTCCGGCTCGAGGCCTGGGCTGTGGCTGGCTCCGGCTCTATTTGTATGGCTCACGGGCTGACCTGAAGGATATTCAGTTGTATTATACCATGGCGAAAATTGCAAGCATATGTGTTCCTACAGTCCTACTTTGCCGACTCGGATCATGATGTTTATCGATGGATTCAGAGAATTTTGATGAGTGCGGTACAGAATTTTGAGATAGAGTTCACAAAAGGACGATTTCTTTGGTGAAATTTACACACGGACGGTTTGCACCAATGATTTCTAATTCTCACTGAATTGTTACAAACACTCGCCGACAGATGGAGCTCCTAGTTGTCCAAAAAAAAGAAGGATTGGGCTCCTGGTTTTATCTTACACACAGAGCCGTCTTATCTGCCTTATCATGTTTACTAGTATGATTCAAAATTGAGACCGTCTCTTTTCTTTTCTTGCTGTGATCACAGTTTTCAGTGATGCTTTGTTCAGTATCTGAGTATATTTTCAGACCAACACTGATTTCACCATATGTGCCTTACTTAACTCTAACTGTGATATGTCAATGTTTACGGCAGTTGCACCTGCCGTGCCGGTGATAAACATTCCGACAAACGGCTCCGAATGGGCAGAGCTAGTCGTCAAGGAGATGCCATCTGCTTCGAATTTGATTGATGCCAAGAATCGAGCCTTCAGGATACTCGAATTGTTCGAGAAATCTACTGCGGACTGCAGTAGTCCAGATGCAGCACAGAAAATGCGCGAGGTAACCAACATACCCGCACTTGATTGAATACTGCTTAATGGCCAACTATCTTCTGTGCCCACCTGTGTGGCTGTTATGCTTGCCTGGTTCATCCAGGAACACAGGATGCTGAAGCAGATGCTAGGAGGCCTGCTTCACCAGAACGGCATCCTGAAGCGAGCATTCCTTGTCCAGCACAATCGGCTGAAGGATTACGAAGATATGGCGCAGGAGTGATCTCAGTTCAAGGAGATCGTTAAGAAGTACCAAGAGCAGATAAAGGCACTAGAGGTATGTGAACTTATCAAAATTTGCTTATTTTGCATTCTCCACTGTTCGTTTTAACAGGAAATCTTGTTCATTCTTCTGTCGCCTTACAGGATAGGAATTATGTCCTGTCATTTCATCTTGAACAATCGAAGCAACAGAACAGCATCTCTGGGCGTTGCAACCCTGACGTCTTATAGGCAGTACTGCAGCTACGATTGCTAGCTTCACATCTGCAGTTACTTCCCTGAAATTTATGCTACCTCGATCCACGCTTGGAACCAAATGCGCAAGATCCTGAAGCTGCAACAGCCAACGAAAAGATAAACAAAGAAAGCACATTGTTCTAATTTATCGTAACGAGTAACGAGTTCGTGTTCGGCTTGATCTTTTGAATACCACAGTTATTCTTGTCGATAGATGAGACAAAATTGAGTGAACCTGTTTGTTTTGAATTCTTATACTCTCATACAGTCATACAGACTCCTGTTAATTCACTCTGAAGATACTGTGAAAGAAACACTTCTCATATGAGTCATGACCCGTACAGACAATACATATCGTTATATTCATCACTGTTCTCTCTTTTCTTTAGACCTGTTGCTTCATTGCCACATTGCTTCCAGATCTAAATACAAATCTCCATAGTATAATTCACTCGCCATTCACACGCTCCTCGCTTTTCACATCTCCTGTTAATTAAGCATTGACCATCTATCCAACCAGCTGGCCACATGGCACAATCTCTTCTGTTTCTCCTACATGGTGTCATTACTGTGCTGCTACTGCTACACATAATAACTAATAAGCTTCAGGCACAAAGAAAGATGCATTCCTAAGGCATGGGACGAGATCTCCAGTACTACTACCAAGGAACAAAGATCCGGAACCGGACACGTGTAATGCGCACAGGGCATAGGCTGGCACCAGGCCAGCGGCAGCACACTTGTTGCGTCAAGCAGTCCGGACAGTACACAACCCAAACGCGTAGAGCAGGGGACGGAGGCAGTGAGATGGTTCATGACGCTTACAGGTGGCGTTGTGCGTGTGGAGGAGTTCTTGTACAGGACGAAGGGGAAGGCAGCATTTCTTGCGTGTATAGATTAGGGAGAGAAGAATATACATGGCATGGGCAACCACCAGCCAAGCAACAAGGCACATGGCGCATCGCGAAGATCGAGACAAACGGATGGGAGACGTGCGGGCCCACGAACACGGATGCACCGACGCGAAAATGACACGCACGCGAAGTGAAACGGAACGACGGAGACGGCGCACGCACAATGACAAGCGGACCGCACAATACAATGGTCTCATACGAACGAATGAGAAGCCAGAGATTCTCTCGCGTACAGATCAAAGAGAGATAACATAGCATGTTTTCCCTATATATGTAGACACCAATTTAGGTAGCTAGCTGCTAGCTTATCTGTTCAAATAGACTATACTTTTTAACGGGTTCAAATGGACTATAAATGCATTCAAATTTCAGAACATGAAATAAAAAACATGATAGAACTTAACATGGATTTCTACATGCAACAGCTCACCGTACATAGGCGTAATTGCGTAAACCGGAAATGAACTCCACGCACAAAGGTCTAGAACCAAAGTACACGGGCGATAGCTACCGGAATGGATAACCTAAAGAAAAACAATATCATAGACCGATAAAAGTGTGTGTCATTTTTTAGTGCAAGACCCCAAAATGCTGACCATGCTTAGGTCTAAATCATGTGGTAAATTGCCTGCCTTATTGGGAACTCGCCCAACCAAACTAAGGATAATAAGTACACGGGCGATAGCTACCGGAATGGATAACCTAAGGAAAAACAATATCGTAGACCGATAATAGTGTGTGTCATTTTTTAGTGCAAGACCCCAAAATGCTGACCATGCTTAGGTCTAAATCATGTGGTAAATTGCCTGCCTAATTGGGAACTTGCCCAACCAAACTAAGGATAATATAGCTAGAGCAGTGAGCACAGAGCTAGGACAAAAGTTCTTTCCACCCTCCCCCCACAAGGTGCAAAAAACCATTCAATGCTTGAGGTCACGAGGCGTACGATAATCTGATACGCATAAAATTATCTATATCAACTCTCCATATCACCTATACATAATACTATAGACAGCTCATACAATGAGTTATCTTTTCACTTGTATTTATAAATGACACAATCTTTTAATGCTTTCATGGACCTAAGACATTTTCTCCTTAGTTCTGGTAATACAGTTGACTACAGAATCGTAGACAACACATTTCTCTCTCTTTATTCTTTTTCATCCACATCAGCTTAAATCATACGTGACAAAGATTATAGACAGCTAATGTAAACTCATTGTACATGACTTAAGGTGTACTCCTCCAGAGTCTAGACTAGACTATCAGCGTTTGGGGAGTCCAATATCAACGGCAGAGTATTCAAGAGAGAACGGCGTAGCCAATCGATTTGGGGAGTCCAATATCAACGGCAGACCAGGCTTAGTTTCTTTCATTGTATTTTTTTCTTGTGAATTTTCATCTCTTTTGCTTCCGTGGTCCTCTTTGATTGGCCTCTAAAATTACAGTACGTAGCATTATCCAGCTTCAGTTTGAATCTTAAAGGTTACTCCACTTTCCTAAATTTCGCCGATAAGATGTTTCTTTTGAACTTGGAAATTGATAGCAGTCGGGCGTCCGATGCAAAGCTGACAGTTCGGACATTATCCACTCTCTCCCAGCAACTCCGACCATCCATTCCTTCCTTCCCGTGAGTGTCTTTCTCAAATGCTCTTCAAGTGCTCTCTGTCTCTACCCCCCCCTCCCCCACACACACACCCCCACACACACCCCCCCACCCCACAACCACTGTAGCAGCGAGCTCCAGGAGGTCCCTGTAGGTTCGTCCCCTTACCCTTCCTCCTCCCTCCTCGACGGCTCCTCCTCACACGCACACGAGCGCGCGCACAAGGAGGGCCATGGGGGAGAGAGGGAGTGGGAGATGCCGAGGAGCCAGTGTGCTTGGAAATGTGATCTTTGCTCGTTCTTGCGGTTCTTGGTACTTACAGTGTGGAGTGAGTGGTTGAGATTTGCGAGAAAGGGACTATTTTGGGGACAAAATTGTGGTTTTTATCAGGTTGTTGCAGGCTTCTCTTTAATGTGTTGCAGCCCTTTTATGAAAATGTTGCATAAAGTGATTTTTTTTGTCGCAATTCGATCTTTTCTTAAATTTGTTGCATATCTTTTTTCTGATGTTGCATCCTCTTTTTTTGATATGTTGCATCAAGTGATAAAAAAATGTTGCATCATCTTTTTTGATATGTTGCATCAAGTGAAAAAAAATGTTTGTTCATCATTTTTGTTGCACTTGATGTTGCAAGATGAGCCTTTTAACACGTCCTTTTCCAAATGTTTTGATTCTAAGATTTTTGATATGTTGGCATCCTTTTCCAGATGTTTGTTTTGATTCTGAGATTTTTGAGACATTATCTTCTTTGAAATGTTGCATATGAATTTTTGATATGTTACAACATGTGAAAAAATGTTGTGATTGTGTCGAAGAGGAGCGTACGGTGCTAACACTCAGACCGTACGTCTGAGCGTTAGTTGCGCCCTTCGAACTTTCAATGCTGGATCGGTCAATCAAATCTACCCAGAGAAATTGCGACGGCTATCGATAAAACAACTACAGATTCCTTCCTAGCCCAACTAGTTCTTTGACAGTGGAATCTTCGATCAAATTGTAGGGATGATTTAACTAGACCAGTAAAATCTGATGGAAAAACTATTTTATACTTGCAACTTACCCCCGCCCCTTACCAGTAGGAGTATCAGCAAATGGCTAGTAACAACCAGTGTTTTAAATCGATATTATCGCGGTGCCTCCGACACAGCAAAAAAAAAATGCTATCGCGGATATTAGAATGGGTAAATTTTCAATTTTGATTTATAGAAATTCATAATGTTTGTTGAACTCCGGCTATTTTAGTTGAATTTTGGAATTTTAAATAAATTATGGATACTTTAATGAATTAATTTGAAATGAATATGTCATCATATTTTTGAATCTCTGGAAATTAAAATAATTTTAAATCCTTGGTGTTAAAGAACAAATTTTAGTTGGCCAAAAATCAAATATAGCATGAAAATATGTTGGATATTTGCTAACAAGTCAAAAAAACATTATATGTAGAATATCAATCACTATTTCCGCTATCCGCTAAGCGTTACAGCAAACCGCTATTTCCACTATAGAGGATGTAGTTGTTACCAGAGGCGGATCCAAGAGCATGGCAGTCTAGGCTTCAGCTCAAGACATAAGATATTTACCAGTGCAAAGCCCAGGTAAGCTCGGGACCCAATCTGCCCTCCCAGCCCATGTTACAGTGGCCTCCATCCATTCACAACCTCAGGTGTAACGAAATCATGGTCCCACCACTGTCTGTTATAGCATAGATTAGGTATATTGTTCAGACCGCAAAATCACTGGTAAATGTCAAGTGGATGCATGATCTGCGTTCGAATTCTGCCACCAATTAATTCCTGCCTAAGTTACCATCGGATATGTCAAGTGGATGCATGAACTGTCTTCGAAATCTGCCACCAATTAATACCTGCCTGTCATTTGTCCCACATCGAATTTAGCTACCCGTTTCCGCCCTATAAATATCTGACACGGGCACCCATCGTCCCCAGTGTGCTCGCCCCCGTCCCATAACTACCGGATAGAACAGTACCGACACGAGGGCTGGGCGCACCATGAGGAGGAGCAAGACCACAACTAGGACCGTACTGTTCTTGCTGGTACTACAATGCCTCGCGCTCGCCTTCGGCACGGCCGCGGCGAAGGCGCGGACGCGGCAGGGCGACTACCTGGACCGGCTGCGCGGGTCGCCGTCCGCGCGCCAGCCGTGGGCAGCCGAGTCGCTGGCCGTGTCCACGGATAGCGCGCCCGCTCCGGCAGAGAGGCGGCACGAGGAGCCGGCGGAGGCGGCTGTCGGGAGCAAGGAGTCCGACCGCGTGGAGGCGCTGCCTGGCCAGCCGCACGGCGTGGACTTCGCGCAGCACGCTGGGTACGTGACGGTGGACGCGGCGGCCGGGCGCGCGCTGTTCTACTACCTCGCCGAGGCCGTCGGCAACGGCTCGGCGTCCAAGCCCCTCCTCCTATGGCTCAACGGAGGTAAGTGCGGCACATGCATGATTGGGTTGACTTGAGCGTGGCCTGGTTTTCACGTGTGTCACCGTGCGTTTACAGGTCCCGGGTGCTCGTCGCTGGGGTACGGCGCCATGGAGGAGCTCGGCCCGTTCCGCGTCATGAGCGACGGCAAGTCGCTCTACCGCAACCCCTACTCCTGGAACCACGGTACGCACGTCACGTCCACACGCACCGCGCGTACCATGCACACTTGTGAAACTCTCCTGGAGCCATTGTAATTGCCCGTGATGACGTGCAGCGGCGAACGTGCTGTTCTTGGAGAGCCCGGCCGGGGTGGGGTTCTCGTACTCGAACACGACGGCGGACTACAGCCGGAGCGGGGACAACCGGACGGCGGAGGACGCGTACCTGTTCCTGGCGAGCTGGATGGAGCGGTTCCCCGAGTACAAGGGCCGCGACTTCTACATCGCCGGCGAGAGCTACGCCGGCCACTACGTGCCGCAGCTCGCCCACGCCATCCTCCGCCACGCCGGCAGCGGCAAGTCATCCTCCCACATCAACCTCAAAGGCATCATGGTACGTAGCACGTCAGCCTGGACATTAACTGTACTGTATATACCACTTAGCCCAAAGTCTTACGAACTAACCTTCAGTGGGTGTCGTGTGGGTGCGTTCGATCGATCGGTACTTATGACCAATTAAGATTGGGAACGCGGTGATCAACGACTGGACGGACACCAAGGGCATGTACGACTTCTACTGGACGCACGCGCTCATCTCGGACGAGGCGGCCGACAGCATCAGCAAGAACTGCAACTTCACCGCCGGCGCCGCGTCGAACCAGCTCTGCGACGACGCCACCGGGGAGGCCGACGAGAGCCTCCAGACCATCGACATCTACAACATCTACGCGCCAAATTGCCAGTCGGACGGGCTCGTCACACCGCCGATCACCCCATCGGTACGTCACGATGTGATCGAGATTTCATCACGAGCTACTGCTAGCTAGTACAGTAGTATACTACTCTAATTAATCGATAAGGTTAATTTGGATTCTACGTGACGTGCCTAGATCGAGAGCTTTGATCCGTGCACGGATTCTTACGTGGAGGCCTACCTCAACCACCCAGATGTACAAAAGGCGCTCCACGCAAACGTCACCCGGCTCGACCACCCCTGGTCAGCGTGCAGGTACACCCACCGTACGTACACAGAAATCAAATCAATTCATAGATTAGGCAGGCAAACGGCATGCCTATAATTTACGACGCCTGTTTGAGCAAAATAGGACTTCAAATTTTCAATAAAACACTTTCCTATGCGTTACAGCAGCGGACAAGGGCTGGTGCTATAGCATCAGTCCAGTCCACCCTTTGTCGCATGTCATTCTCTCTCACTTTAGTTTTAGAGGGCTCTAGGCACTCATCACTTTCACTGCTAGTATCTTCTTGCTCTATTGCTGGATCCACTATTGGTTTCAAATGGTATCTCGTACTGGTTTCAACTTATATATAGAGACTTAATTTCTGGGTGAGAAAAAAAAATAAATCGAAGCTCATTTTTTCGCAAGTAGCTCATCAGCTGAAACTAAAGCTAAATACTACGCCACAATCACCAGAGCTTGCAATTCTTAGGCCATGGACAACATTTGCATCGGTGTTTCTCATGATTTTATCACAGTACAGCGTACCTTCGAAGTTTCGAAACCGAGCGATCAGACAAACTATGATCAGGGCCATCGACATGACATGCACTGTGGGAGATATTTTTGGTGCTTCATCCATCAATTGTCAACCTGATTGCTTTGCTGCACAAGCTGGATCCAATCATTCCAATAAATCGTCTCTCACGTCATAGGAAAATCATACCACATGGATATCATGTTATTTGTTAGGCTTGCACTTAATTATGTATGTATGTGCCACACATGCACGAACAGTGTTCATGGTGCTAGTTTAGTTTTGACTCTACGATCCATATCAAGATCTGATAATGCTATCTGCATAGTTTTTTCTCCATGGCATGTCCGATGCACATGGCGAATTGCATTTACCCCATGTTCTTGGGCTCCTTAGGCTCCTTATTTGTATCGTAGAATTTCGCGAATATTACATGTCCTTCTTGGGATCTCCTGTATTTTATTTATAGTGTTAAATATTACAGCCCGACTTAACACAATTCACAAACGACTTGAACTCTTACCTAAACTCTAATATCTCCGACACTCCCCCTCAAGATGGGTATGAGATAACAATCATGGTCATCTTGTTACATATTGCAATATCATTACTAGAATCTACCAAAACCTACCATCTATCGACTTCATAACCTATACTATAAAAAGTTGCTCACCACCAATACTACCAGAGACGTCACCAAATCTATCTCCACCATCTACCAGCTGTCCCGACCTCAACCTCATCTTCCTCTACCCTCATGCCCCCAGCCACCCTCGGCCTTCATCACCACTACCCACACGCCTCCAGTCTTGGCTTTCACTATCTCCACCTCTATTAGATACCATTACGCCTGACTCCAGTCTCAATCCTCTTCCAGGCCTCTCCAGCAACACTATCTCCGGCACCCATACCAACACCACCGCACAACACAGATACCATCACTGTCGTCCGACATAGCTTCCACTGAAGCTACCACCATCTCCTGCTTCATTCTCACCATCATAGATCTCATCACCGTTATCCAACATTTACCACTACAAACACATCCCCTACTAGTACTAACACCAACTCCAACGAGCACATTCCCTACGAACTACGACGCCAACACTATCTTCGAGACTGCCACCAATTCCACCATTAGCACAACCACCAAAACACCACCTGAACAATCTTCTCCCCCTGTTTTCCATGCCTTTTTGTCGTAACCTCCGATACTATCACCAACAGGTAAGACAATAGCTAGAACTCTAAGCAAACACACCATCATCTCTCTCATTTTCCCAACACAGCACACACAATCACACCAGATCCTCCACCGTCAAACTTCCACACCAGATCAGATCTTCCACACTGGATCAGAAGATCCTCCACCGACACCACACCGGATCCTCCTAAAAAAATCCTCCACACTAGATCACCAATCCCCTTCTGTCTCTTTTTTCCTTTTCCTTTCCTTTTCCTCCCTTTTTCTTCCCTTTCATTTTTCTTTCTTTTTTTCTCCTTTGCTCACCTCCCCTCACCGAGCACACTTTCTCTTCCTCTGCTCACCTCCCTCACCGAGCGCGCAAGCCAAGTCGCCTCCATCCTCCTCTTCTCTTTTTCTCTCTTCCTCTCTCTCCTCATCCCTCCAACCGATCCAGGCCGGATCCAGCCATAGGTTGTCGGATCCCGCCGCCGGCCACCGCCACCTTCTGCGTCATGCCCCCACGCAAGCCACGCCACCGTCGCACCTGCACCACCACCTGCGCTACAACTGCTGTGACGACCAGAAACTCCCTAGGGTCACCTGGGAGATCCTTAAAGGCGAACCGAGAGGTCAGGTCCACCCAAAGGTCCGCCAGAACCCCCCCCAAGAGGTCCAGACCGCACAGAGGAACCTCAGGAGGTCCCACAGGATCTCTCCTGGAGGTCCATCCAGACCACCGAGAGGTCCAATAGGACCACCGAAGATATTTCAAAACCTCCAGGAGGTCCGGGAGAGGTCATTGGGCTCAGGAACACCCCCAAGCTCATGACCATAACCCGAAGGAGGTCGTGAGGCGTAGGGATGACCCCAAGACCTCTGTGCAAATGAGCTAGTCGCAAGGATCAACAGCTAGCTCTGCACAACAAACAACAGTGGTGACATCCAAAACACATACTTTTATTTACAAGTATCAACAGAGTTGCTTACAAAAGCGGCCTTGGGCCGAACATAAAATACAAAAGATCAAAAAGAACGATAGTCCATCAGCACGCCACAGGCAACTGACTGTAGGCACAACCTAGTCGGTTTGGTCTTCTTCACTGTCTGAGCCTTCTCTTGCCAAATGTTATGTTGAGCAAGAGTGAGCACAACAACCGTGCTCGCAAGTCACACCCGTGGATTAACAGAATGAAATGCATAATGGATATCTCAACGGAGGGCATAATATGGTTGATTTGCACAAAGCCAAGTTTCTTTCAACTACATATACTAAGTTCCAAGGCAAGTAATCTTATAATTGAAATTTATTTTCTCAAATCAACTTTACAGTTGGATAACATTCATCATCAAGTGGTGAAGGATACCCTCATGTCACATGGCTCCCCACCAAAACCCATGGGATAGGAATCCCAACAGAAATCAGTTTGTCAAATCTTTTCAAAACAAAAACAACATATAACCAAGAGCAGCTTTGCCAGCATGTCCTTGACCGCGGACTCGGCTATTCGAATAGATTTTCACTCTGCAGAGATGTACAACTTTACCTACATGACATGATTTCTCCTGTTTGTTTGGCATTCGTCAATGCCACCTCACACTTCCTTTGGTGAGAGGTCTAGAGCTCATGACAAGGCCTTTACAATGTATTATTCCACCGCAGTCCCCCATCGCTAAGGTTTCACCCCTTGTAGATAGAAACCCACAGAGTTCATGGCCCCCTCTTGCGCCAGTGGGAATGCATGTACGTAGGTCATGAAGGACCACCCAACTCAACCATATGGACAACTACAGTGGAACTTTGCAAATTAATCAGCTAGGTCCTGCCCATACAGGACATGTGGTTGCACGGTGAGGCATGGCAAAATACACTCAAAGACCAGTCCTTAATTGACTAGGGCTTCTGCCACAAAACCCCTAAGCCTCAACTCTACCCAAGTTGAGCTCGTGCATGGACATACACCAACCAAGCATCCAATTCGCCCTAGTCTAAACCAATTTTCTATTTATTTGCTTTTTATAAACCTTTTTACAAAACTCCATGACAACCCAATGTCAAGGACTAAAACATTTGACACATTGGTCTTTGGCAGTGAAATCTCCTAAAACAAGAATTGATCTAGGCTTAGCTAAGCATCAAGTTTTGCAATATCTCTAGTCCATACTAATGTATCAACTAGGTTTTCATCTAGAGTATCAAGGGTGACAGGACAATAGCAAGTTTGGCCGTACAAAAGATTGCAGGAATAACTAAGAGCTTAAAACAGGGATTTAAATAATTTGACACGAAATATGCATGCAACATTTATTTAAAACTGACATAAATAACTTAAAATATTGGGTTCAATATGATCAAGGGCATGACTTGCCTTGCTCACAATACTGAGGGTCTTCCTTCTCATGACACTCAGGCTCCTCGGTGTCGTCACAATCTACACGGGGAAAAAGCAAACTCAAACAATGTCCACATAAAGAACCAAAAGAGCTCCAAAAGAACCTCAAAACTCAACCAACAGGGGAACACTACACTTAAAAACAAGTTCTTTGAGAGAAGTCTCAACTCACAGGGAGGAGGTCCAACGAGGGTGGTCCTTGCAAAAGAGTCCTAAAGGGTGGTCCTTGCGAAGAACCAAAGAGGTGGTCTTTGCAAAGGCCGAAGGAGTGACCTTGGCGTAGGGACCAGGGAGGTAGTCCAAAGGGTGGAGGAAGGAGGGGAGGTCGTGGGATGGCCGTGGCGGTTGAGGCCGGTGCAACCACCCCAGTGGAACCTTCAACGGCGAAGATGCAGCGCTGGAGGTCCCTGGCGAAGTTCTTGGCAACAAGGTCTCACCACAGAGCAGCAAAAGCCAAAACGCTGGGTGTGAAAAAAGATGAGGAGGAAGAGCTTCCTGGCCAATTATAGCCTAAGTAGGCAAGAAGACACTGGAAACATACGTGTCAAGGATATATAGAAAGATAGGTCAAAGGTAGATGATAGTTAAGATAGGGTACGACCAGGCTTAGTAAAAAGATAATAAAATAATGTTTGCTATGAAGGAAGGGAGCAAGGGAAGGAATCAAGGTGCCACACAATGTGAGCCACGTACATGGCTGCATTTAATGCGATGCAACATGCATTAAATGCACAAGGTACTTATGTGGTGGAGATGTCCAAGAATAACAAGGCTGGCAAGTGGGACCTGTCAAACTTGGGAACAACTTAGTCAAAAGGAAGTGGTCACAGCCAAAGGGAAGGTCATGGCTGAACAAAGGAGGTCGTGACCTATTAAGGAGGTTTTACAAGGAGGTCCAAAGAACTAAGAGGTCCAAAGGACAGGGAGGTCCTGACGGTTAGATCTCTCAAGGGGAGGTCCGGACCCTTAGATCTAACAAAGGGGAGGTCTGGACCCTTAGATTCTAACAAAGGGGAGGTCTGGACGAACGCGAGGGAGGTCCAAGTGAACGTAGGGGAGGTCCTAAAGGACACAGGGAAGTCCTGAAGGACACGGAGAGGTCCAAATAAGCGAGGAGGAGGTCCTAAAGGACACAAGGAGGTCCTGAAGGACACGGGGAGGTCCAAATAAGCGAGGAGGTCCTAATGGATACATGGAGGTCCAAATACTTGAGAGGTCTAGACCTAAGGAGGTCTGGACCAAAGCAGAATAAAACAAGCATAGAAAGGGAGAGATCACCAAAACTCTAAAAAATCCAACAGACCAATAGAGAGTCTTTAGTTGAAGTTTGAGTTAATCAATTGATATTCATTCTAAAAATTCCAAGTTAAGCTTTGAATTCTCATCAAAACAAAATGGTTCTTTTTATTTTGAAATTTTCAAAAAGGCTTCAAAAACCAGGGTGTTACAACTGCTCCTCTGCCTCGACACCATTGGTTGCTCCAACCGCCGCACCACCTCAGGCCTTGCAGTTGCTGCGCCGTCTCTTCATCGGCCGTCGCGCCCACGACGCTTGTCCTCGGTCGTGGCTTCCTCGCCCACGCCTGGACTGCCCTCAGCTTCCTCATCCACGCCCGAATTCGGCCACCTTCGGCCACCGCCGCGCCACCTCAAGCCTCCCTTGGCCGCCGCCGCTTCTCCACGCCGCACGACCTTGGCTTCGCTATTGCCTTACCTCCTTGCTAATTGCACCTCTGGCGCCCCACTGTCGGATCCGGATCCACTCAGATCCCATCTCCTCCTCTCCACTGCCGCACCAACCCTCCTCTCTCACCGTCGCCGACCCCCAGCTCCCTCCTCCCTCACCGTCACATCACCGCCGGCCCGAGCAGATGCAACCCCAAACGGCGGTCGTGGCCCACGCGGCTTGGTGGTGGCGTCTCATGCACAACCCGGCCGGCCGCAGTCCTCTCCCGTGCGACGTGGTCGGGGAGGACCACATGCGACGAGACGCCAGTGGCTGACTGATCGTCTGAGGAGCGGTGGCAGCGGCTGTTCTGAGGTAAGTTTTTTTTTCCGGGTTAGGGTTTTGGGTTAGGTTAGCTCTGATACCATATAAAATTTTGGGAATACTGTGTGTCCCTCTTAGGGTCCCCACACTTTTTATTTATAGTGTCAAATATTACAGTCCGACTCTAACACAACTCGCACACAACTAGAATTCTTACCTAAACTCTAATATCTCCAACATGTACACTAGCGTGTATTGGGAATTATTTTTGCATGTCGGAAAGTATATGATTGATCGACTTGCTTGTTGCCCATGCTGCAAGAATTGATTGGCCCATGTGCAATCACATCCATGTAGAACACATCGATAAAATTAAGCGTATTTTCTTCGAACCATGGCTTGATTTACAGAAGGATTAATCTACTTTCAGTGATGTCTTGGGAGGCTGGATCGACAGCCCCTCAACAGTCTTACCTATCATCCAGGAGCTCTTGAAAAACAACATCAGGGTCTGGGTGTACAGGTATGTATGATGTAACCTTTTCAGATACTTGCACTCGGATCCAACAATCAAGATTGGATCAGAACTAATTTGTGGCATACATGAAAATTAATCAATACAATGTCACTGATCTTTGCAGTGGAGACACTGATGGGAGAGTGCCGGTCACTTCCAGTAGATACTCTGTCAACCGGCTCAACCTTTCAGTTGTTGATAAATGGAGGCCATGGTTTAGCAGCACTCAGGTGCTTACACTCTACTCTTCCCTGCCCTCTCCTGTTTACTGCAATAACAACCAAACACACCACCACCAAAATCTGTAGCCAACATAGATGTAACACTCCTAATTTTACTTCGACAATAATCTCGAAGAATTCGAACTTTTGAAGTAGTAACTTTTGTTAGGATTTGACAAATTATAATGATCTGTTCAATCTTCTGAACTCAGGGTGCTGGAGAGGTGGGTGGATACGTTGTGCAGTACAAGGGCAACCTCAGCCTCGTAACCGTGAGAGGAGCAGGCCATGAGGTCCCCAGCTACCAGCCGCAGCGAGCGCTTGTGCTTGTTCGGAATTTCCTTGCAGGCAAAACGCTCCCTGATTGCAAAAAATGCGAACAGGTTTAGAAGAAAAAAAATTACTTATTTACAATAAAAATAGTACATCAGCATCACAAGTTGTATCACTGCCATTGTTGTGCCCATTTCATTCAGTACAATAAAGAAGCAAAATCAAGTGAAGTTAGGTATAGAAACCCATTAATCTTGTTGATCATGTAACTGCAAGCATGCAAATGATTTATATAGAGATAAAGCTGTACGATGGAATTTATCAGTCTGAAGATTGATTGCGAAAAATCTATGATGCAAAGCTGGTGCTTCCATGTGTTACACAGATCAATCAAGACAACGAAACATACATAATTTATATGCGGGTACCAAAACAGGGGATACTGTAACATTGGCCTCCATAAAGCACTACAACTTGCAAAATGATTAGGTCTCAGATATCTCAATCAGGCATCAATAACAATAATTCTAGAAGAAACAGTAAATATGATAATCTGCTAGAGATTCAGAACGATCTGCATGAGCACACTACTTGAAAAAGCTGATAGTATTTTACTTCCACAAACACAAAATACATATGTCTTGAAAAAGGCCGACTGCCTTCGCATTGCACAGCAGATGAAAACAAAGGATCCAAGGAGGAATCTTCTTCCTCAAATGCGCCAAACAATTCGGTTCTGCCTTCCCACACAACACAAAAACCAGTGGTAGCACAATACAATGACTCGCTGATTCTTACAAGATCAGTTAAAGAAATATACATACATGCAAAGGCACACTTTCTACCTTTGGATGGCCGTAATGGTGGCAACATCACGTCGTCTGATCTTGTACAAATCACAACAATGCGCAAATGTTGTGAGATGAATCGGCCTAAAGTTTACTCTGCGTCTTGTGTCTCTACATGGTTTATGGTCGGAGAACTTGTCCCTGTTAACCCTTGCACCTCTTTGCAGACATAGATATAATGAGAGTCAGGATCCTCCGGAACAAAGCCAACAGGCAGTCTACCCCTCTCTGTCAGTGGAACAGGATCCAAGATAGACCTTGTCTTTCCTTTGAACCCAGGTCTTGCTGCAATACATTAAAATGAGGATGATAAAGTCCACATAAAAGTACAGAAAAATAAAATTCACTCAGCCAGGATTTGTGACAAATATTTGTTTTCATTTCATCATACTACTTTCTATCCTCTCTTTTTATCACCATTTGGAGTAGTCTGGACAAAGAAATCTTTTGTCTTTTGAGATGCTTTACCAGAGTTTTTTAGTTGTCAAGCTCTTTGTATTTAGTGCTACTGCTACAATACAAAAACCATCACATTGGATAAAAGAAATTACGTGTAACTTACTTTATGATGAACATAAAATTTGCTGCGTAAGTCAAACATGTAATCTCAATGCAATCAGTGCAGTTTGAAAAAAGTTTTCTAGATTGAGCCTGTATGAGAGAGGTATGGCATCTCTTTTTCTATTTTGCCTCAGTTGCTGAAGCTTGAAACCAAAAGCCTGGATCGCTTACTCAACTACAGAACTACAGAAGAGTGACTCCACACTTTGTATTCTGCCTAAGAGGACCGAATTTGTGAGCAGAGAAAAGACGTCATTCTTGGAAAAAAGATCCGGGCGTAAATAGGTCCGCCAAAAAGTTACAATCCAGACAATCTAGGGCAATCTGAGAGCTAGTCACAAATAAATGTTCAACTTTGAAGCCCTATTGATGATGTGGAGAACCCTGTAGCCCAAAACCATTTTTTTATGTTGGAAGTCTAACGAAAGCATATGACATCTTTTACAATTTTATAATCCAACATACAACCAATGCAATGGTAGTGTGGTATAAATAAAAGTACTCTAGTGCATTGCTCTTGTGTAATCCTGAAAGCAATCAGCTAAATTTAACTCTTGTCTATTTATGGGCATATGAACATATAAATTCAAATCTGCCAGCGCAATTCTTCTTTGTAAAAGGCGCACTACAATACCTGTGAAGAAAAACATGATTAAATAATGAATCAATGATGAATAAGCAAAAGTATAATGTTCAAACACCTCATTGGAAGTACATGAGGCCTTTGGTAATTGGTAGGAGCAGTCGAGCAACATCCTCATGGCCCAGTGGAGGCAACTAAATTTCTACTCAATGCAGCTGTCATCTCCATGTAACTCAGAATTACAAAATATTAGCTAACTGCGGCAGGTTCAGGAGCTGCAGGCCGATTGGTCAGGTCAGGGGTATTTAACCTGCTCTACTATCTGAGCATAAGAATAAAGTAGATCAGGGAATTAGCAAAACAAAATGAAAAAAAATAGATGAAAATCTGGTACATTAGAAATATATATCATTATCAACGCTCCATAGGAGTATATTTGCTCGACTGGAGATACATACCTATACATTGGGAACATGCTTCCACCTTCTCATAACTTTGTAGCTTCCTTCGGCATTGAGTATGTTGTGTGTCTTTTCAATGTAGAATAATCTGACATAGAACAAAAAAAATGCTCCAGTGATGCATGATAAACCTGCAATCATTAACATGGGTCCTCTGATTTTATGCTAATAAGCTTACCTTGATATTTTTTTTGTTGTTGTCAATTCATATCAGAAGATATTACTAAACAGGAGGCCATAAAGTGAGATTCCTTGAACCTATTTATTTCCTACTGGGCTTCATCTACCATGGAAGCAACATCATTATCATAACCAACATTTAGTAACATCAGAGGAGTAATTGGTGTTAAAGTAATATGACGTAAAGGACATGAACACGATAAAAGTAGAAATGAAAACTAAATGTGCATGGTAAAAAAGTACCTACCAACACTGCCAGAAGCAAGCTCCAGCTCTATAAATCTCCCAACATCCCAACGATCTGTTGAAATTCCTTTTTTAGTTCGTAATGGTGTGGAATTGTACAATCCCCATGGGATCACCATAAAGGCCCATTGGACGCACATACTTAGCAGCTATGCAAAATAATTCCAACCACATGACAAAACATTGTTTTTGAAATCTGATTTACCAATTAGAAAACAAAATAGTTTGAGCTTTTTAAGAAGCTCAAATCCTTTTGAATCATTTGATCTAAGCACAACTGAAAGTAATAGATCATTTGTAGCTTTGTTTTGCACTGGAACCAATTAATGGCACCAAATCCTCGGCGTGTCTAAGAGGATAAACTAAATTTGTGATGAACACTCTGATCTAGAAAGAAATGTGTAGTGATGATGAACTAAAGAAATATATGGACACACTTCTTATACGTAACCTGTACATAAACCAAGAAGAAGAGACATAGGGAAACTCACGGAGACCACTGCAGGAGTGCAAACTGAACAGCATGGGCTGGTTGCATCGTGCGGTACTTGCTGCCTGTGCCGGTGATAGCCACACCCAACCATCCGGTGAATAGTCTCCACTTGTTGCTTTGCCCCAAAATCTCCAAACGACGATGCATGGCAACAAAATGTTGATGGATTGCAAGGTTATAAAATGGGGAATCCGAAAAGTATGCATGCAAGGATACATTCCAAATTTTAAGAGGCTGGTTTACGCAAGAAAAGGGAAGAACTCACCCTCTTGGTAGGGAGGAGAACCAGGAGGCACAGATGGGGAATGGGGGATGATAGACGACGGAATCATCACCCACACGAACGACAATAAAAATCATAATGAAATCCTTGTCATCTAAACGCCCGTTTGCGATGCGGGACACCGCCAAATCTAAGAATGGGGGTACCTGGAGGAGGTGTCTATGATGGTGATGGCCTGATTGGGACGCGGTTAGGGAAGTAGTCGACGGGGAGGCGGTTGGGGAGGGCATGAAGCAGGAGACATTCTCTTGGAACTGCTCGGTGGCGAGGGCGATGAAGATGGTGGACTTGCTGGTTCGTGGGTCGCTAATGATGACGACCCGCCCGCCCTGCTTGCCCACCAGGTTCACTGCCATAGATGCCATGCACATGCATCCTCCCTCTCGCTCCTCGGGCTAGGGTTTTGGGTGATCTAGGTGGCGGAGGTCGTCGAACCGTTGGGGAGGACGACAGGAGGGAAGGGAAGGAGGCGCGGAACGCCAACGCACTCGGGGAGGAGGGGCCGGGACACGACGTACTCGGGGGGCAAAGAGAGGTAGGGAGGACGACCCAGACCGTGGCCACATCGGGGTGGCACAATCGGGGAGGACGGTGCGCCGACGCACTCGGGGAGACAGGATCGGGACACGGGGGCCTCGGAGCCGAGCAGCGCGACGCAGTCGAGAAGGAGGATGCGGTTGGTCGCAGCGAAAGGCAAATGCTATGATGCACCCGAGACGACACGACCAGCAAGCAATGAAAGCACGTAATGCGCGTAGGCATAGGTCGGCACCGTGCCATCAGCTGACACATGTTGCGTCGAGCAGTACGGACAGTACACAACCCAAACGCGTGGAGCAGGGGACGGAGGCAGTGAGATGGTTCGTGACGCTTACAGGTGGCATTGTGCGTGTGAAAGAGTTCTCGTACGGGACGAAGGGGAAGGCAGCATTTGTTGCGCGTATAGATTAGGGAGAGAAAAATATATAGGGCATGTGCAACCACCAGCCAAGCAACAAGGCACATGGTGCATCGCGAAGATCGAGACGAACGAATGGGAGAGGCACAGGCCAATGAACTAAAACACAGACACACCAATGCGAAAACGACACACACGCGAAGTGAAACGGAACGACAGAGATGGCGCACGCACAATGACAAATGGGACCGCACAACACAGTGGTCTTATACAAACGAATGAGAAGCCAGAGATTCTCTCACGTATAGATCAAAGAGAGATAACATAGCATGTTTTCCCTATATATGTAGACACCAATTTAGGTAGCTAGCTGCTAGCTTATCTGTTCAAATAAACTATATTTTTTTAACAGGATTGTCGGTGTTTTAGAACCGAACTTACGTAAATATTTTTTGATTTGGGGGCTCTCCTAGGCTCAAATCACGCAGAGAGGGAGACACGGGGATTTTTATACAGGTTCGGGCCTTCTCCGGAGAGAATAACAACCCTACTCCTGTGTGTATGTATTGAGTATGCTGGATTACAAATTAAGAGATAAACTTGAGTGAAATGTCTCGTGCTCCTGATTGTGTTTCTAATTGCCCTCTCCTCTCCTCCTGATGATCCTGCCTTTTATACAGTACTCAGAGCAAGCTGCCGTTTCTCTAGTCCATGAGGCGCCTTAATGCTTGAGATGATGGAGTCGTTACTGTAGATTATTATAGGAGTAGTAACGTTCCCACGTCGCTAGGCAGTTATCACCATGACGGGGAGTTAAATCGTGCTATTATTCCAGAGAATAACAGCGTAATTGATGGCTCATATCCTTAGATATGGTACAGAAGATTTCCTGATCGACTAGGCCCACATGTCTGTGAGACCTATCGACTAGGGACTGGTCGTAGAAGAACTTACAACTAGGTGGTGGTCGTAGTAGAGCTTATGACCCCAGACTGATCGTAGGAGAACTTACGATCAGGGCATAGTCGTAGAAAGGTTTACGACTATGGGGCAATCGTAGAAGGACTTACGACTATGGGGTGGTCGTAAAAAAACTTACGACCTCTAGCTTCTCCCTTATAAATATAAAGGGGTATACTCAAGAATCATATGACGACATTAGTATCCATAATATGAATTACAGATAAATAATTAAATGAGGATTATTAGATCCTCGCCATCTAGCCCCCCAGCTTCAAGTGAAAATAACTTTCTTGGAAAAGGAGCTGTAGATGATCTTACGACCAGTAGGTGTTCGTAGAACGGTGGTTGAAAGAAAAACTCTTCGACTGGTGTTTCATTTGACTAGAAATTAACTTGGTTAAGAAGGTTGTAGAAAACCTTATGACTTGCAAGATGGTCATAGGAGATCTTACGATCACCAAGTGGTCGCAGTACTGTAGTCGGAAGCAAAACCTTTCTGATTGCTATCGCATTTGACCAGAAAAGATTTGGTCAAGAAGGTAATTTCACTTGAGGTGTAAAGATGGACTCGGTTTTCTCGAGTAGACAAATTTAAGAATATCAATCGACTCTCACAGACCTGTCTGTTGGAGCGGTTCCCGAAGCGGTGGCAACCGTTGGGTCACCATATCTTTAACTCAGGCGTGCAGTTATAAATACTTATTATGGGTGAAACTTAGGTTTTTTACCTTTCCCCAAATCGCTCCAACTGTTCACCAAGCTTTTGTGTCCTCCGTTGCCATCCAAATCGAGCATCCTCCTGAAATATTTCTAAATCTAAATCTCCGACCTTTAAGAAAGATGGCCGAAGCCAGTTCTCAGTAGGCCGAATCGGAGATGGAAGCGACCAAGATCAAGGCTTTGGTCGTCGCCGAGAAGATATCGAAGAGAAAGTTCGTGAAGTGGATCGAGGCTGCTGGGCAGCATTGGCCGTCGGGGGAGATTGGGCAAATTCCAGTCTTCTAGGCATTCTATGAGTGTGGCCTTCGATTGCCTGCTCACCCTTTCCTCACACTTGTACTTGCATGCTTCGGGGTGGAGTTGGTGAACCTTGTTCCCAATTCCATCATGATGATAGGCGTGTTCGTTTACTTTTGTAGGGCCTACCTGGGGATTCCAGCCGACTTGGAGTTGTTCCAGTACTTCTATGGAATGACCAGGCTAGCTAGAGTCGCCGGTGGTTGTAGTCTGAAGCTCCACGATAGGAAGTCGAAGGAGTACATTCAGATGTTCACCCGGTCGTCGTGGCCGGGATGGAAGAAGAGGTGGTTCTATTAGGAGACGACCTGTGAAGACAGCCTCTCTTTCGTCGGAAGACCGGCCAAGAAGGATTCTTCTTGGGATTCGACTCCCAAGTATCTTGACTAGATCGCCCCCTATATTCAAGCTATCAAAGATTTGAAAGAAGAGTGGCTTACCGGATGGCACATGGTGAAAGATTTCATCACGCGCCGTATTAGCCCTCTGAAGAAGAGGGCACATCCCATGTGGATGTACTCGGGGCCGCAAGACCCGACCAAAGATTACGATGAGGGTAAGTAAACTTTCAGTTTTAGCCTTTTTCTGTTGATTCTGAACTTAGCTTATTGAAAGTTTACGTGCTCCTGCAAACCTCTCACAAGAGGAAATTGACGCTCGAGTCAAGCTTATTTGTGAGAAACCCCAGCCACCGAATGTGGTGGCTCCTCAAATTCTGGCAGTCCTGTCCGCAGAGGATAAGATGGAGCGCCTAAAGGTAATCAAGAATTGATTTCATCTTTAGGATCTTGTAGTCGTGGAAAAACTTACGACTAGGTACTAGTCGTAGAAAAGCTTACGACCAGGTACTAGTTGTAGAAAAGCTTACGATCAGGGGGTTGTCGTAGAAAAGCTTACGACAAGGTGATGGTCGTAGAAAAACTTACGACCGCTTTGTAATTTCTCTCTTTCTGATTCTTGCAGAAAGTAGGCATGAAAAACCGTCGGAACGACGAAGAAGTCAAACTGATGGTCATTGGCTCGGTGGTGGAGCAAGCAGATGCTCCTCCGGCCAAGAAGTGCCAGCTCGTGAAAGGCGCCGACAAGGGAGGCGCGAGTTCGAGCCCTGCTACTCCGACCGCACCCTTTGCAAAATTTGCTGCGGATATGGCTGTCGTAGAAAAGGCAAGGGCGATCGAAACAAGAATCAGTGCTCTCATACCCAGAGCTCCCAAAATCAAGGTACCCTTCTATTATGACAATAAGACTTTCGCAGTTTCTGCCTCTCGTGGCTTTGTTAAGCGACTAGAAAAGGAGAACTGGAAGAGTTTTGTGTCTTTTGTGAAGAAAACTGCTGCACCAGCAGTGCCTGTGGTCGAGGACAGTGCTGCCCTTGATGTGGTCGAGACAGGTCTTGACTACCCGAAGAGCCAAGAGGCTCAAGGAGCAGTGGTGCTCATTCAAGACCCACGACCAGACGTGGTCGTGGCTGTTCCCGTTCCTCAACCCGAGTCTCGACCAGACGTGGTTGAGAAGAAGTCAAAGAAACTTCCTTAGGGAATGTTTCTTCCAAATTCAAGATCAAGTCCGGCACCCGAAAGTATGTAAAAAGACAAAAAAAAGTAAGAATAGCATTTACCTTTTGCTCTTTACCACCTAACGTGTTTTTCCTTTTTATGATATTAGCCCAACCCCTTTAACCATCAAGGATGTTCCTGTTGAGGACTCCACTGCTGTTTCTCCGACAGCCAGAGAAATGACAATGGCGGTGGTCGAAGAGTCGTCTACCGTCCGAGTGGTGGAAAGTGTTGTTGGTGCCGAAACAACTGCGACCACTGGAGTGATCATGGAGCCAGAGGCAAAGACGGCAGAGGTAGCGGCAGAAGCATTCGGTCATGGGGGTGAAGCATCCGATCACCGCGCCGGGAAGGAAATCGTTGTGGATGATCCTCGCAGCCCCCAAGCTCAAGCTTCTGACATCGCTACCACCGAACAAGAGGAAGGGTTCGATTTCTTCGACCATTCCTTTAGGTTCTTCGTTCCTGCTACTGTCGTGGGATCTCGTGCGTTCAGATCTCGTGATCGCGTTCCTCACCCTAAGGACATTCCCAACAGAGGGGATGTTTTCGATGACAAGCGTCTCGAAAGGGTATGGTGGAACCGAGTTCAAGAGATCGATGAACTGAAGAACCCCACGAGGGTATTATCTTCATTTGCTCGAATGACTATGAATGTAAGTACCTGCCATTCGGTACTCACATACGTGTCTTTTCTCGCTTCTTACAGTCTTTCTTTATGCAGAAAGCGTTGGAACAAATTATCACTATTCTTTGAATACAACAGTAACTTGTCCAAATGACGACAGAAAAAGCGTAATCATGAAAGCGGCGGAGAGATGGTAAGTAACTGCTATTGGTAGTCGTTTTATGTTTCGACCATTTACATAGTACTTATGGGGATTTTCGTAGAAGATCTTACGACTAGGTACTGGTCGTGTGAGGACTTATGACCAGGGTATTGTCGTAGAAAAACTTATGACTAGGTACTGGTCGTAGGAGGACTTACGACTAGGGTATTGTCGTAGAAAAACTTACGACTAGGTTCTGGTCGTAGAAGAACTTACGATCGCTTGTTTTATGCTGATGTCTACTCTTTTCCTCTGTAGGTTCGCGAGCGACGAAAAGACCTTAGCTGATTCGCTCGACTTTGAGAAAGCCGAGACGAAAAAGCTAAGTGAGAAGAATGAAGACCTCCTGAACAAGGTTTAGGAGGGAAACTCTACAATTCAAAAAATTACAGGGACTAATAAGCGGTAAGTGCTGGATTTAGAACTGCTTATGATCTTCTTTTCTTTTTCTAACTCTTATTCCTTGTTAGAAAAAGAGGTCAAAGTGGGGAAGCTCGCAGTCGAGGTCCACAAAAGACCTTGATTCTTCGCGATGTTACCAGTCTCGCCAAACAAAAAGATCGAGAGGTCCAATCGTAGGAGGCGCACTATATAACGAGCACTGCCTCTCATCATGAAGAAGTCAAGAAGTTAGATTCTCGACTAGCTAGTAAGCAAGTCTTTACCTATGATCGGTTTTGTTTTCCTTTCGAGGTCATTTTATCTGACTGGTCTTATTCTTTTCAGAGCAAGCAGTCGAAATAAAACGACTCCGTGAGGCTTTGACTCATAATCAGGAGGAGATGAAGTTCTTAAAGGTCAACCTTCAAGACAACATTTTCCTTTTGAACAATGTACTCGGTGGGCTTCATGCTGAGGGGATCACTCCGCGTGAAGACACAATGATTGCTCACTCGAGTACCATTGGTGATCAAGTCAGAACTTTGCAAGAGTTGGTGACCACTCTGAAGATGAACCAAGCTGACTTGATAAAAGAGGCGGTCAAAGAGGGAATAAGTTTTGTTTTGGCAAAACTTAAAGCTCATGACCCCAGCCTTAATCTACAACCCATCAAAGCTGACTTTGACTGCTCTGAAGTAGAAGTGGAGCGGTTGATGAAGGAGATGCAGTCGATCGGCGAGGAAGTCATGGAGGAGATGCACATAGGATCTCCCTCGTCAGAGTAGTCTGTAGTTGAATCCTGTAAAGACTAGTTTTTTGATGTTGATATATATAATCCTTCTTCTAGAAAATCATCTTGTCGAGTAGTTAGTAACTCATAAGATAATGAATGGAAAACGAGAGTAAGACTAAGAATTGAAGTCAAGTTAATAACTTTATCCTAGCCCCCCCGACTATTTGCTTAGTTTATTTAGATAAACTAAGTAAATAGTGTGAAATGGGTTTTCTTTCTTAAAAAGAGAGAGGTTTAGCTAACTTATAGTTTTTCGATCACGATTATCATGCACTGGTCGAAAAAGTAGGAACGAGTCGACACTAGGAAGTTCCTTCTAGTGGGCAGGACCACGTGTAGAGAGGAAAGGCTTCGACTAGGTGATGTTACCATCTCCGACCAGATTAATCAAATGAAGAACGGTCAACTTGAGTTAGACAAACGTCTGGAGTACCTTAAATATTCGTTCGACTTGTTTCCGTGCACTCGGTAGGTTCGCTCTGGTAGCAAGAGTTAGAAACAGGACGACGCTAGGAAGTTCCTTCTAGTGGGTAGGACCACGTGTAGAGAGGAAAATCTTCAACTAGGTGTTGCATCTTCCTCCGACCAGTTGAAACGAAACAAGTGTACCGAAAGTAGTTGAGCAAATTACAAAAGTGTACTCAGCTTAGAATATTTTTCAAAATGAATGAAGAAATAAACTAAGATACTAAGAGTTAGCTTGATATTATTTCGACCATGTGTTTTAATCCCAAGCTCTTTGTGTTGGCAGCAAAAAGGGATGAACGAGTCGACATTAGGAAGTTCCTTCTAGTGGGCAGGACCACGTGTAGAGAGGAAAGGCTTCGACTAGGTGAAGTTTCCATCCTTTCGACCCGTGTAAAGATAAACTGGGTACTGGTCGTAGAATGTATTACGACCAGTCTATTGTCGTAGAAAAACTTACGACTAGGAACTGGTCGTAGGCGGACCTACGATCAGAGTATGGTCGAAAAAATTGTCAAAGTCCTACTTAAAGTAAGACAATAAAGATAGAAAGAACATGATGCTTTATTGTAGGGTTGGTCAGTTACACGTAGAATTTGCATAACTGGTCGATGTTCCAAGAATTAGAGAGAATTTGGCTGTCTTCAATTGCCAGTCATACCAAACCTGGTCGCATAACTTCAACCACTGTGTAAGGACCTTCCCACTTGGGGGAAATCTTGTTCCGATTAGACTGAGATTGAATTTTCCTCAATACCAAGTCACCTACAGCAAGGCTGCGAGGTTAGACCTTACGATCGTAGTATTTACGCAGGGCTTTCTAGTAGACTGCTGAACAGATTAAGGCTTGATTTCTCTTCTCTTCGAGCAGGTTGTTGTCATCCGCTCAAAGCTGTTCTTGGGCTGAGTCGTTGAAACTCTCGACCCTTGTAGACCTGATCTTTAGTTGTGGTAGAAGCATGGCTTCGGCACCGAAAACTAGAAAAAAAAAGGTGTTTCGTCTGTGGCCCGACTAGCAGTCGTACGAATTGCCCATAATACTGAGGGTAATTCATGTACCCAAGTGTAACACCCTAGCCCAACATGAGCGTGGAATGCTACTAAAATAACAATTTAAAACTAAGACAATGTACTAAATTTCGGCAGAACCTCCTTTGTATAGTTAACCATACAGAAGATTCTAACGAATATCAGTAACATAATCAAATAATTCAACAACCAATTTAAATCACAATCATAACATCTTCCGAAACAACTCTATTACAAATCAATAGATGCATAAGACATAACCAACAGAAAACATCTTGGCAGTTTGCTCAATTATAATTCATAAACCAAAAGTAATCATTTATGGGTGGTTCGTGGTAGTGTGCAACAGATCCTAGGAAGGAGGATGATCTCCACCGAATCCGGCAAGGCTCTGATGAGACTTTACATCAATACATCAAGAGGTTTAGCCAGGTTCGCAATTCTATACCCGAGGTCGCAGAGTCATCTGTTATTCAGGCTTTTAAAACAGGTCTGAGAAATCGGCGGTTTACGGAGGATATAGTAATGAACCCTCCCAGAACAACCGTTGAGCTTTTTGACATGGCCGACAAGTATGCCACCGCTAGCGAAGCAATTGAGTGGTGCGAAGCCATTGATCGAAAAGACAAGATTCCTCAGCCCGGCCTGGACAAACCAGAGAAAAAGAATAAGAAATCTCTCAAGAAGAAAAAGAACCGCAGACCCGACGACAAGGAAGTCTTGGCCATTCCTGATAAATTCATGAAGGGTAAAAAGGACTACACCGGTCGGGGCAAGACGAAAGCTCCGACCGAGGGATTCCAGAAAAAGAAGAAGTGCTGTCCACTTCACCAGCAGGCAGGGCATGATGGAGTACCAGGATCCCCAACACACAGTCAACATAATTTTTGGAGGATCTTCTTCATACGAATCCAAACGTCGTCTGAAGGCCATGGAGCGGGAGGTCAACCTCGTCGAATCTCCGACAATTATCAAGCAATCGAAGTGGTCGGACATGGCAATTTCCTTCAGAAAAGACGACTGCCCCATCCCTTCGACTCGACCAAGTAGGTTCCCAATTGTTGTTGAACCAACCATTAATAATTATAGGGTTAATCGAGTCTTAGTAGATGGAGGTAGTTCATTGAATATATTATTTGCGGGAGCTTTAGAAGAAATGCAGGTCCCCATGTCAAAGGTGAAACCAGTGAAATATGCTTTTCATGGCATAGTTCCTGGCTCCACCGCTAAACCGGTAGGGCAAGTTTCCTTACTGGTTACGTTCGGAAAGCCTGATAACTTTCGAACGGAAAAAATTCCGTTTGATGTGGTAAACTTTGAATCCGCATACAACGGAATTCTTGGTCGACCGGCATTAGCAAAGTTCTTGATAGCCACGCATTACGGCTATCAGAGTCTGAAAATGCCGGGGCCAAAGGGAGTCATCACTATTCGGGGAGATAGAAAATGGCTTACTTATGTGATCGAAAATCCTTTGAACTAGTCGATGAACTTCCGACCAGAGAGGCTAATCCATCTACCATGCAGGCCAAACACTCGAGACCGAAGGTGACACCCAAACCCTCCGACCAGCCAAAAGAGGTATCACTCGACAAAGGCGCTTCTCCGGACAGCACCAAATCACTACTTGGGTCAGAAAATGCTAACCCACCTGCTCGCAAGGTTCTGGTCGGAGCAAAACTCGATCCTAAATAGGGAGAGTTGCTCGTCTCCTTCCTCCGAGCAAATCAGGACGTATTCGCCTGGCAGGCGTCCAATATGCCCGGAGTCCCCCGGGAGGTGATCGAGCATAGGCTAGCTCTCTAGCCTGACAAAAAACCGATCAAGCAGAAACTACGGCGTTTTGCACCTGATCGGAAGGAGGCAATCCAGTCAGAAATTGACAAGCTTCTCAAGGCTGGATTCATCCGTGAAGTCAACCACTCTCAGTGGCTCGCCAACCCTGTAATGGTTAGGAAGAATAATGGGACATGGCGAATGTGTATCTACTTTACAGATCTTAATAAAGATTGTTCGAAGGATGATTTTCCCCTTCCACGCATTGATCAACTGATAGATTCTACCTTCGGGTGCGAATTACTAAGTTTTCTAGATGCGTATTCAGGGTACCACCAGATTACTATGTGTAAAGAAGATGAGGAGAAAACTTCCTTCATCACTCCATATGGCACTTACTGTTATGTTAAGATGCCATTTGGTCTCAAAAACGCTGGTGCAACTTTTCAAAGGTTGATGCAAAAAACCTTTAGTCCACAAATAGGTCGGAATCTAGAAGCTTACGTTGACGATCTGGTCGTAAAGACCACCAACGTTGGCAATCACATCTCTGACTTACAAGAAACTTTCAACAACTTGAGAAGGCATAACCTCAAGTTGAATCCGGAAAAGTGTGTGTTCGGAGTTTCTGCTGGAAAATTACTCGGTTTCCTAGTCTCGGCTAGAGGTATTGAAGCAAACCCAGTCAAAATAGCAGCCATCGACCAGATGCGTCCTCCGACCACGAAGAAGGAAGTTCAAAAACTAACCGGCTGTATGGCAGCACTAAGTCGTTTCATAGCAAGGTTAGGGGAAAAATGATTACCTTTCTTTAAACTTCTTCGGAAACGTGGGAGTTTCGAGTGGACTAAAGAGGCAAACGATGCCTTTGAAGAACTTAAAAAGTACCTTACAAGTACCCCGGTCTTAGTCTCTCCGAGATCGGAGAAACATCTGGCGATGTGCGTGGCGACAACGCCACAAGCAGAAGCGGTGTCTTGGTAAATGAAAGGGATAACATCCAATGACCGCTTTATTACGTGGCGAAGTCTTACATGGACCAAAGGAAAGATACCCACAGTACAAAAGTTGCTCTATGGTCTCCTTATGTCTTCAAGGAAGCTAAGGCACTACTTTTAGGCCCTAACGTGGTCGTACCAACCGGATATCCCTTGGTCAAGTCCTTGAAAACAGGAATCATCGGACTAATAGCAAAATGGGCGGTTGAGCTAGGGCGTTTGACCTCCATTTCATCTCACGAACAACAATAAAGTCCTAGGTAATAGCGAAATTCATTGCGAATGGACAAACCTCAAGACACCCAAGGGCCCGAAATACTGACGCATACAAGGAGTGGACAATGTACTTTGAGCGGTTCCTTGATGTTAAAATGATCGAGGCCGGAGTGATCTGATATCCCCTACTAGCGAACATATCAAGTCGCCATCGATTAAATTTTCCCGCCACAAATAATGTGGTAGAATATGAAGGTTTATTGGCGGGACTCGGCGGCTCGTTAAGCTCGGGATTCGCAGACACTAGTGAAAGGTGATTCTCAACTAGTAGCGAATCAAGTAGGGAAAAAGTATCAATGCTCGAGTACCAAGATGTCATCTTATCTGGCGGAATACGGAAACTTCGAAAAGCACTTCTTGGTTTTCGGATCAACATATTCCTAGAAAGAAAAACTTTCTGGCGGACCGGTTAGCACAGATGGCCTCCACGGCGTCAACCGCCCCGCCAGAGTTTTTCTCGAGCAACTCGATTCACCCTCGAGTCGAGCCTTGAGAACATACATGATTCTTCTGGTCGAACAAACCGATCAAAGGAACATGGATGCTCCACGAGTCCTTGACGGTTGGCGCTGTCACGATCACGGTAGAGATTGGATGACATCGATCTATAATTATCTTCAGCATGACATAATTCCGGAAGATGATGTAAAGGCTGATCGTATAGCACGAAAAGCCAAATCATACACTCTAATCGAATGTACCTTGTATAAATGAGGATCTCATGGAGTTTTGATGAGATACATATCTCAAACGGATGGCATTAAGTTCTTGACGAAATCCATGAAGGAGTCATGGAGCACATCATTCCTCTGTAACTTTGGTCAGGTAAAGCCTTGAGCAAGGATATTCTTGCCAATCGCCCATCATGATGCAAAAGAACTTGTGACGAAGTGCGTACAATGTCAGTTTTATAGCCGACAAGTACATCAGCCGACACAAGCCTTACAAACAATTCCTCTTTCTTGGCCTTTTGCAACATGGGGACTGGACATTCTGGAACCTTTCCCAAGAGCACCCGGGGGTTTTGAATTCCTTTTCGTCTTGATTGACATGTTTACAAAATGGATCGAGGCCGAGCCGGTTGTTAAAACAACAAATGAGGCCGCTAAGAGATTTCTCATGAAAAATGTGATTACACGATTCGGTGTACCCAGTCGTATAATCACAGATAATGACGCCTAGTTCTCTAGCAGTCAATTCCAAGAATTCTGTGATGAACTTGGTGTCAAAGTTCATTTTGCTTCTGTCGCTCATTCGCAGAGCAATGGAGTAGTTGAGCGAGCTAATGGTATCATTATGCAAGGGATCAAACGCCGAGTATTCGACCAGTTAATCAAACGGTTAGGAGCTTGGGCTCAAGAACTCCCGTCAGTATTATGGGCCGTTCGAACCACGACCAGTCGTGCAACCAGTGAAACACCATTCTTTTTGGTTTATGGGGCTGAAGCCATGCTTCCTCCAGAACTCAAAATTGGCCCTGCTCGAACTGATTGTTTTAACGAAAACGATCAAAATGAACGAAGACTTGACGACATCAATTTCCTTGAAGAACGATGAAACCAAGCCCTTGTACGATCAGCAGTCTATCAACAAGCCATGCGAAGGTACCATAGTCGTAAGGTGCAACCTCACAACCTTGCTGTAGGTAATCTGGTTCTTAGAAAAATTCAGAACCAAGCAAATCAAAATAAACTTTCTCCCAAGTGGGAAGGTCCTTACACTGTGGTCGAAGTCACCCGACCAGGTTCCGTACGACTAGCTATGTCTGATGGGCAAATTTTGTTAAATTCTTGGAACATTGATCAATTGCGTAAGTTCTATGTTTAATTGTTTTTTACATTCTTTTAATTCTTTTAATTTCAATAAATTCATTTATTCATTAAGAAAAGTAACCTTGCTTATATATACACCTATAGGCTGGTTGTTCATGATTGTTAATTTAAACTGGTCGGGGAAGACAATTTTCTCTCCGATATCCTTTCCAAGGATCTCTGTTACTCTATGGCAACGACTTCTATATCATACGCCGTATTGGTCCTAGTCGTGAGCATTTTCTAAATGATTCCCACACGCAACAACACTCTTTTCTTAAAGAAATATATGAGTAATCAGAGCATCATACAAATGACTTTCTATACTGAATGATATGCCTAAGATTATGAAGATTATATTTCATTATCTCAAGATTCTGTTCTGCTCTTGTCTGGCTACTGGTCGGGACACGGAAAGCCTCCTAGTCGAAATCTCTCCTTTTTCGCACGTGGTCCTGCCCACTAGAAGGAGCTTCCTAGCGACGATTCTTTTCTTATGGTCCTCGCTACCAGTCGGATAGAGAGCTTGAACACGTTTCACAAAATACGTTATATATGATTTCAGATCTAAGCATTCCTTCCGACCAGACTTTAGGATAATAGATATAAACAAAGTTCATTTATAATCTGTTGCATCCATTTTTGCATTTCTTCTTATGTCAAATAACAAGGTCTTTTGTCCGACCATATACAATTTTTGATTGGTATTTCGATCATGACAAACAAGGATCTATAACTAGACGAAATCATAAAGCTGGTTCCGACCACAGTGATTTCCTAGTATTGCTACGATTAGTTTTGTCTTCATATCGGCATATACCTTCAAAACAATGGTTTCGACTTTCATTCTCTTTCTTGGCTACCTGCTTGTATAGTAAAGTTCTTCTACTATAAAGCAGTCGGGGGCTAGGACTTATATGAGAATTTTAAAAGTCAAATAGGATAAACAAAGGCATTGTTAATGACATAAAAGGTAAGTTTCATACATATTCAATATTTTTACATTTTGCAGGGGCCTACTTTAGAAATATTCCCAGACTTATTACTGCTTGATGGAGATCCGACCTCCATCTCCCCTACAACTTTATCTCCGAGTGGCCTGAGTTCTTCCATGAACTTGGTCGCCTCTTCAGGTGGGCAGTTGAAGTCATCTTCAACAGCTTGGAGATCAATGGAGGGGTCGGAAGCTTTCAGTTTTGCCAAATCAAAACTAACTCCATTAGCAACGCCTGTTTTCATGGCCTGGGCATAGTTCTTCCGAGTAGTCTTGAGCAGATTATTAAGATCCTCTAGAAGTTGACCCAAGTAGTTCATTCTCTCTATTGGATCTCTTAAAGTAGGCAGGCTTGATCCTGATCCCATATCAAAGATCATCTTATTCAAAAATAGAGTCTTTTCATCAATACTTTGAACGAGAGCCTCCTTATCTTGCTCAAATTTGAGTCTTTTACGCTTTCATCCAAATTTTCGTTTGCTCTGCAAGAGTAAAACGATTGATAAACACAAACATAATTGAAGGAAAATAATAAGTCAAGTTTACGACATATTACCTTCGATTCTTTTGTTAAGTGTTTCATTACTGGTCGTTGTTTCGGCGATCGACCGGTCCTTGGCTTTAATCTCTTCTTTAAGCAGAGCTGTCTTGGCTTTCTCAGCCAGGATCTCTTCTTTTATTTTCTCCAAATCTATCGAATACAATAAGGGAGAATAATTAGCGAAGGGCAAAGCATTGAATAAAGAAAAAGGTTAAGTGGAAAGTTCTTACTTTCCAATTCGGAGTGTTTCTGCTCCAAATCTTTAATCCATTGGTCACCCCCTCCCACCCAAAGAAAAATTCTCGACCATATCTTTGCTCAAATAGCATTTCCTCTTTAAAAAGTTCTCTATAAAAGATTTTTTAGGAGAGACTATGAAACTAGTCATAGATACTTACCCGGATCGCCAAATCATTATATCTGCCAAATATTGAATCAGGATGCATTTTGATTTGATGATCCGATATTTTTCCCCATGCCTCGTCAAGCTCCTTATCCTCGATGAATCGGGGGAGAAAAGGGAACTTGTTAGGTTGAGGAGAATTACCAACAATGGTCGGAACCTGTTGAGGGCCTGTTGAGGGCCTTTAGGGGCATCTAACTCCGCGGAAGGAGTTAGAACCGCCAATGGTTCCAACTCGACTATTGGCCCTAACACCTGCTCGGGGGCTTCTCCGACCACTGTTTTCTCAGGAGCTCTGTCCTGGGAAATGGTCTGCTCATGGACCTCTTCAAATACCTGGTCCTCAAAAGGAGTCTGGTCGGAAATGACCGGAACACCAGAGGACCTATACAAAGCAAAGAAGGGAAGTTCAAAAACATCAAATCATCAAGAAATTATTCGAGGTATGCGCTTATACGACCACTTTCATTTGTACATACCTAGTTAGTTTATGAGATTTTACTTTGAAGCGTGGAAGAGTAAACTCTGTGCTGTCAACCTTCCTTTTCTTTTCTTCTAATTTTGCCGGTTCCGAACCGGCAGAATTGGCCAAATCCGTTGCATCATCCAACAAAATGTCGAAGCGATGCCCTCGATCACTCGCCGAGGATTCGTCCTGACCATCTGGTGGGCGGAGTGGTTTCACCGACCTCTAGACCGCTTGTTTCATAACAAGCTGTCCGTTAAATCAACGACCGGCTCGGGGTTTCTGCACCTCAAATCGTCGCGCCTTCTGCGCCTTGACTTTCTCCACCAACCAATAAACGAATTTGGTTAGGTGATGAAATCTTTATCTAAACTACATATATATATATATATATATATATATATATATATATATATATATATATATATATATATATATCCATCTCAAATGTTCTATTACCTCGGGAGAATCATCTTCTTCCAGTGCATCTGGGCACGAATCGGTCGGAACAACGGTGGGATGTTTAACCTCACCAGTTTGTGCGATTCGTAACCCGACCAACTACAGAAATAGAACATGATAAAAAAATCTGATCGGAGAGTATGTATGCATGATAAAAGAAATTTTGATTGTTTACCTTAAGCCTTGTTAATCTTTCTTCAGCAGAAACTATGGCCAAGATCTTAGGGAATCTAGTCTTTTCTCCAGGCTCCCCTGCACAGATCAACTTGATCTGCTCTCTAATTTCCTCAGGGGAAAGAGCTTTAGAAGAAAAGAAGAGAAAACAAAACATGAATAGGTTTTAAGGTAGTACATTAATCAAATATAGATACTGGTCGGAGTTTATCTCAAAGACTTACCACCCCCGGAGATAGCTTCATCACGACCAATGGACCAAATCAGGGAGTGAGTCCGAAGCTTTAGTGGACTAATCCGGCGCTTGGTGAAGTCCCACACCACATGCCAAGAGGTCAAGCCCTTGACTCGCAGGTCGTAGATGGCATCTACCCATCGTCCGACCACCCCTGTCTTCTCCACGGTCTTCCTCCACTTGAGATTTTCATTCGCTCTCATCCCGACGAAGTAGAGGCCATCATCCCTCGTAACCGTCATGTAGAACCAGTTTTTCTTCCATGAAGACCACGAGGATTTCGAGTACATATGAATGTACTCATCGGTCTTCCCGTCGTGAAGGCGCAATGTACATTCTCCGGGAGTTTCCGTGGTTCTCCCCATCACCATTCGGTAGAAATACCTGAAGAGCCTCAAACTCGGAGGCACTCCCAGGTATGCTTCACACAAATATGTGAAGATGCTAATATTGGCGATGGAATTTGGAGCCAAATTCACCAATTCCACCCCGTAGAACTCAAGAACATGGAGAAGGAATTTGTGTACTGGCCACCTCAGCCCGCATTCGATGTAGGCGAGGAAAACAGGAATTTCCCCATCTTCGCGGCTCGAAAAATGCTCTCTAAATGCCGATCTCCATTTGATCAGATTCTTATTTGGAAGCATCCCGATCCTCTCCAACTTCTCAAGTTTCTTCTTGCTCAATTCCGAAGGCAACCATTTCGTGATTTGCTTTGACATGATGAAAATCCTCAAGATGAGTAGTGGACGTAGGAGATTTTGTGGTCGGAAGAACAAGAAAAGAGGGCTAAAGATTTTTTCTCGACAAAGGAGATCTGAAAGGGGATCTGGAAGCATAAAAACTCCAAAAGGTCTAGCGATGGGGATTTTATAGCCTCGGATCTTTAAATTACGATCGGATGTTATCCACAAAAGTCTGAACGTCAAAAAGCTTCTTTTTCGCCCAACGGACAGATAAACTCTTCGGTTCCCAAGGCAAGTTCTCAACTTTAAAATGAACACAAACCATCTCGAATGTCACTACATTAAATGGGGGTCTGCCCGATACAACTTCATCGGAACAAGGTGTTCACACGACCTGTTCATTTAAAGTTCGGGGCTAGCTGACGAGGATTAAAACCTCTATGTATTAATTTAATACATAAAAGACCATATGTCTTCATGGTTGTAACCCCTAAGGCTAACGACCTCACTGGTCGTGAGGATTCCAGAGGTTACACGACGGGTACCCTGGTCGGACTAGGCTTCGACCAGATAGCTATTCGGAAAAGCTATGAACTGGCACCCGTGTGATGAATGGAACACGTGCTGAACGTTCCATACCATGCGATGATATACAGGACTCTGACAATAAACCACCCTACAGTTAAGCTCTTCACAGGCACTTAACCGCAAGGTAGTTAACACGCTGTTAACGCCTTAAACCTCCGACCAGATATAACGTTTCACTAGAGACGCCTTCTCCAGGAGTAACTGCCACCTCTTCGGGAGTTATTTAATGGTGGGACGCAGAAGACGAGGAGACAACATAAGACACATAGAGCAAGGCAACACAGAAGCCAAAGCAGTAGCAGGGAAATCAGTCTTTAAGCCTGATTACTTTGCCTAGCATTCAATACATTCGGTGTAATTAGAGATAGTCCCAAGTCAGGTCTTGTAATTCCAGTTCATATTAATAAAGAGCAGCCCCCAATTCTCTCCCAGGATACTCTACGTCATTTTCCCCTTTTTATTTCATAAGATCGGCGACTCGATCGTCGACATTACCCAAATTAGTTGAGGGGTTTTCAATGTCACATCTAAGGACACGATATGACGCGCAAGATTGAGGATAACACTCACCGAGGACCAAGTTGACACAAAGGTGGCCTTCGGGGCGCACTCTAGGGCGGGAAATGGCACGGAGGCGTTACAGGCACTACACAAGAAATCAAGAGCTTGCATTAGCCAAAATGGAAACGACATGCAAGAAGGAAACTCAAGGACTTGGAGGTGAGGATTTTACCAAAAAGATGAGTCAATGTGAGCCTCCTTCTCCTCGGCCGAAAAGAGGAGAACTGAAGAGAAACTAGGGTTTGGAGGGGCAATGGAGGCGGCGTTAAGCAACGAAGCTCCCGGATAGGTCGCAACGAGCGGTGGCTCATGGCGATGACGGAGCAGCGCAGCATGCACTAGGCGCGTGGCGCTTGAGCTCTGCACGCGAGCCAGCGTGTTGGAGAAGACAGGTCCGACAAGTGGGCTCATTGCTTTCGGCGACACAAAGGCGCGAATGGGTGCAACCTGGCCGTGTGGCTCGGTCGGTTTAAGCGAAGGAATGGGTTTCAACCGTTAGATTGAAAATGGACGGCCCTGATTGAGATGAATGTTCGGACGGTCCGAACGGCCCACTCAATCCAGACCATCGGAATCCAATCGAATGGCTCAAAACGAAAGGGTAAGTGGTGCGGCTGAGTTGGTTGGGTTCGGCTCGGACCAGAGGAACAGTAAATTCTAGTTTTTGATAATTTGGCTGAGAGAAGTAAGGAATTTTTAGAGAGAGTTTAAAAGCTCCAAAAATTTTGAAATTTTTATGGAAGGTTACAGGATCTAAGAGAAACCTTGTGTAATTTTTTCCCAGAACTTTTTATGCATTGAATTTCTTTCTAGAAAAATCATAAGGTTAGGTCCTAGGATTTTGACCAAGAGTCAAACTGGTTTGACTGGCCTCTTAGAAATAGTAAATAATTTCTAAAAATTATGAGATTTCTCAGAGGGGTCACTAGGGTGGTCTAGAAGCTAGGAAAAATATTTCTAGAGGATGAATCACAAGATTTGCTTAAGGAGTTTTCGAGGACTATGTTTCCATTAATTGAAACATTGGTCTTTGAAATGACATCATGAGGCATCAAAAGTTTTAATTTCTCCTGATTTTTACACATTTGAAACACAACCATTATTTGGGATGTTACATGAATCACTTAAGAATCAAATAGAACTTTTCCAACACTTCGCTTTGTTCAACAAATTTCAACTACTACCCGAATCATGAGATCCGGAAGATCACAAACGCAAAACTCAAGACATTTTCACCCAATTTATATCACGAAAGGCGATCAAATTGCTTTCTTTTTAAAAGAGTCATCACCACTCCAACAAGTCACAAGGTTGAAACAAACCTCTTTTAACAAGACCATGCTATCGAATAACAATTTCGCAAGGCACGCTATCAGATACCACTTATTAATTCATCCACTCAACCACTAGTGTTGCTCAACACCCACTTCAACTATCATTAACAATTGACAATTGTATTTATCACGTATGCAAATAGGGTCCTACTTCTATTTGCAGTCACATAACTATTTGTAAACACATAGTCAACATTCCACTTTATGCTTAAAGTTTAGGGCAAAATATAATTAAAGATTTAATAATATCATCTCATGTAAAAACAGGGTTTCACAAGGTACCACCCCAACATTCATTTAATCCGATATACATATTTCAATCTAGCAATTATGTATGATCATCAAGTAGCCAGTTTATGAAAATTTTCGAATTAATATCCTCTAAGGCAACGTTCAAACACATCTTTAACATAACCATCGCCGATGGGTAGATTAATCCATTGGGACCCATTACTCTAAATTATCCAATAAATTTACCAAATTCAACAATCTTAATGATCAAACCAAATCATCAATATCTCAGACTTCTTAATAAATCTTAGATTTCTAGTATGTATAGTCATACCACTAAACAAGTTCATCATGTAATTATTCTATGACAACAACAATTTAATCACATTTACTCCCAAGGATCTTGGTTAAAATCGATTATGCACCACGCTACAAACTCAACTTGATGACTCATACATTGTCCGTTATCTTCCATACTTGCAACCTCTCACTTAACACAACAAAACGTTACAAAAGAGTTTTGACACTTTCTTTCTCAAAGAAGAAGTACCAAACTTCAACACTCCAACTACTACAAAAGAAATACGTAGAGTCAAAGCTTTCACATGTTAAATAACTCGCAAAAGATTAGTTTGCATTATCCAAAGTACCAAGCAAATAAGTGAATCATTTTTTTCCAACAAGGAAGGCAAACCTTCACAATAAAATATTAACCTTGCGAATCAACAACGTTAACAACCAGCAACTCTCGTCAATCAGAAGAACAAATCATCGCTTTATGGAACCAATAAAACCAAGGGAAAACGTCCAACTACATTATAACCACTAACCCAAGAAAATTAATCAACCACCCGCGGTTTATCAGAAAATCCTAATACAACCTAAGGAAGACATTAACCTTCCCAAAGAAATCCATTCTCAACATTTGGAATTAGTTTACCCAAGGTAAGCACTCCACTTTTCTCATACCCCAACCGGCAATACAACCTGGCCATGCCCATGGCCACAACCAAACTCTACCTCTTGACATCGATTAACCCCACACATAACAATCATATAATCAATTAATAAGAAATCATACTCAATTCATATCAACAATCATCAATACGATATAACGGAAACGTAAATGCAATGCTTTGCCCATTTCCATCCTACTGTGCACTAATGTGTCAAATTTTAAGTTGATTAGCCATTAGCAAATTTTAATTAATCTATTCACCACTGATCTAAAGCCCGCTCTGATACTAACTGTAACACCCCAGCCCAACATGAGCCTGGAATGCTACTAAAATAACAAAATAACAATTTAAAACTAAGACAATGTACTAAATTTCGGCAGAACCTCCTTTGTATAGTTCACCATACAGAAGATTCTAATGAATATCAGTAACATAATCAAATAATTAAACAACCAATTTAAATCATAATCATAACATCTTCCACAAAGCACTAACCAACATTATTACAAATCAATAGATGCATAAGACATAACCAATAGAAAACATCTTGGCAGTTTGCTCAATTATTAATTCATACACCAAAATTAATCATTTATGGGTGGTTCGTGGTAGTGTGCAACAGATCTTACGACTATCCCCTCCCATGCATGACGTCCACGTAAGAGGTATCTAAAATAATAAGCAAATAGCAAGAGTGAGTCCATGACTCAGCAAATACAATTAACACAGTGATATAATATACAACTTTGACAATATCATCCAATCACAATTCTTTATAATAAACCAGATCATATGTCCATGCAATGCAAATGCATAGATGCACCTTTTTTTTTTCTCTTTGCATATACCAGTAATGCGGAGTATGCATCCGTCGATGCATACCCATGCCTGTGCCTTCTAGCACAGGGACCATAAGGCCACACTCCACGAGTGTGGGGACCTCAAGCCCGTCTAAAACATGACGGGGATCTCAAAATCAATACTTGGTCACCGCGTGACCAAGTCTCAAAGATGATAACATGATGCATATGAGTCTATCCACTTATCCAACATAAGCATGTAATAACCAACAGTGACCTTCATGAGTAAAGAACATACACATATTACTAACATTCACGAGTAAAGAACATACACATAATACTAGCATTCATGAATAAAGAACATACGCGTAGTACTAGCATTCATGAACAATCACTTTTAATTGTACTACCACTAATTGTACTTGCCTCAACCGTGCGAAGTTTGATGACGCGAAGAGGGCGCTGCCCCCGGAATCAAACCTCCACCTAAATAATTTTAACAACCACTCTAAGATAGCATTTCTAGACAAGACATTGCTAGAAACTAATATATGACTAACTACGCTCCCTAGCGTAACCCAAAACTCCAACTCCCATGACATAGATCTGTCCTCAAAACAGAACAGTCATCTTCTAAAAATCATAACTTTTCGTCTAGATATCCAAAAGTAGCGTTCTTTGATTCTATGAAAAGCTTACTGAAATACCCACATAAAACTAGTTGGTGAGATTCCCAAATTCTGAGATCCTCTAATCCTACCAAACAGATTACTAAAACTTCTAAACCCCGTCAGAGGTTCTGGACAGCGAGACTAACACTCATGTAACATTCAATACAAATATCCAAAATCTACGTTCTCTAGCTTTCTGAAAACATTATTAAAATACCTACAACTTTTGTGTTGGTGAGATCCTCTAAATAATTTGTTAACTAATTTCTAATGACCATTTAATACTAGCTGCCAGAATCCTAACAGAGTTTCTGAACTGCGACGCTACAAAAATCATAACTTATGATACGTTCATCCAATTGACATAATCCAAGATCCTACGGAAAGCTAGTGACGTTACCCACAAATATCTAGGAGATGGCCAAACCTGAATTCGCAGTTAACAATCCTAAATCAGCCAAACACTACAGACTACCAGAGACCAATCTAATACCGACATTGCCAAAATACATGACTACACGTCTAATCGAACGGGGTTGGGGAGGTTACCCTTAGAGAAACCGCTGAAGAATGTAGGAACCACCACGTGATCCCTCTCTCTTCTCTTCTCCCTTCTCCCTTTCCTCCTTTCTTCCTCTTCTTCTCCTTCCTCTTGATCCCTTGGCAGCAACGGGGGAAGGAGCTTGGCCAGGGAAGGGTGTCGGCCATGGGGCAGCAGCAGGGGGTGCTACAGTGCGGCGGCGCTACAGTGTGTCGTGCTACAATAGCTGGTGTTTAGGGTTTGGTGGGGACTACCTCCTTCCTATGGCCTGCTCCCCCTTGGGCCCAAAAGCCGTGGACCAAAGGCCCAAAGTCTAATTCTCTCATAAAATCTAAATTTCCCTCTTTTATTTCCTTTAATTCTCTCTCTAATTTAATTGCACTCTCTAAGGATATTCGGGATATTACACTAAGCCCCTGAGCGCTTGACAAACTGGTCGAAGACTCGAGTCTTGATAAGCCCCTAAGCGCTTGACAAACTGGTCGAAGACTCGAGTCTTGATTCCCTGTATTATTTGACCATTCACTCTTTCGACTGTCTCATTGCTTTGGGGATGGGCAACAGAGGCGTAGCACTGTTTGGTACCCAACTCGTCGCAAAATTCTTGGAATTTTGCGCTCGAAAATTGCTTACCATTATCTGTGATTATTCGACTTGGGACCCCAAACCGAGTAATCATGCTTCTCATCATGAACCGTTTTGCTGCTTCCGTTGTTATTCCAGTCACAGGTTCGGCTTCGATCCACTTTGTGAATGTATCAATAGCCACAAAGAGAAACTCGAAGCCACCTGAAGCTTTTGGGAACGGTCCTAGGATATCGAGACCTTAGGTCACAAAAGGCCAAGATAAAGGAATTGTCTGTAATGCCTGAGCCGGTTGATGTGTTTGTCTGCTATGAAACTGGTATTGTACACACTTCTTAACCAGCTCTTTAGCAACGTAGAGGGTTGTTGGCCAGTAGAAACCTTATCGAAAGGCCTTTCCGACCGACGTTCTGTAGAAAGTATGAGTTCCACAGATGCCCCCGTGTATGTCGTGAAGGAGATTTAGTCCTTCTTTTTGCGATATACATTGCATGAGTACCCCTTGAGTGCCTCGTTTATAGAGGACTCTTTCGACCAAGGTATACATTTTGGCCTTGCGGGATAAGCGATCTGCCTCAAGATCATCGTCAGGTATGGTACCTACCTGAAGATACGCATTGATGGGGTTCATCCAGGTATCTTCGTATTCTAGAGAGGCTGCCTCAATAGGAGTTGTCTCTGGTGTCTCTGCCAGAGACGACTTCTGGAGTTACTCTAGAAAGACTGTTTTTGGTACTTGTGGTCAGGAAGAAGTCATTCGAGTAAGCTGGTCTGCAAGGAAATTATCCTTTCGATGGATAAATTGTACCTCGAAACCGAAAAATGCTTTTCAAGCTTTCGAACCTCCAATAAGTACGAAACATGGACGGATTAGAGCACTGGTACTCTTTTCCGACTTGATTCACGACTAGTTGAGGGTCTCCTCTCATGAGTAGTCGTTGAATCGTGAGCGCTTCCGCAGCTCGTATGCCAACTAGCAAATCTTCGTATTCTGCCACGTTGTTAGTGGCCTGAAAGTTTAATTGCATGGCATACTTTAAGGTCTCTCCGTTAGGAGATTCTAGGACCACCCTAGCCCTCGAGCCACTTAAAGTAAGTGACCCGTCAAAGTACATCATCCACTTGTCGTAGGTATCATACTAGGGATCCTGAACAGGTTCAGGATTTGTCCATTCGGCGATAAAGTTTGCCAAGATCTGGGATTTAATGGTCGTTCGAAACACGAAATGGAGGTCGAACTCCCCAAGTTCTACTGACCATTTTGACATGTGTACCGCTGCTTCCCTATTATGGAGGATCACTCCTAAGGGAAATTTAGACGGCACAATTATCTTGTGCTCCCGAAAATAATGCCGTAGTTTCCTCGAAGACATGAGGAGGACATATAGAAGCTTTTGGATATGAGGGTAACGCTCCTTAGACCCGTGCAAAACTTCACTTACGTAGTAAACTGGTCGTTGGACATTTTCACGTTCTATGATCAGCACTGCGATCACTATCTGTAACGTGGCAGCTAGATAAATCTCAGAACATGAAATCAAAAACATGATAGAACTTGACATGGATTTCTACAATAGCTCACCGTATATAGGCATAAACCGGAAATGAACTCCACACACAAAGGTCGAGAACCAAAGTACACCAGCGATAGCTACCGGAATGGATAACCTAAGGAAAAACAATATCATAGACGGGATAAAAGTGTGTGTCATTTTTGAGTGCAAGACCCCAAAATGCTGACCATGCTTAGGTCTAAATCACGTGGTAAATTGCCTGCATAATTGGGAACTCGCCCAACCAAACTAAGGATAATATAGCTAGAGCAGTGAGCACGGAGCTAGGACAAAAGTTCTTTCCACACTCTCCCCAAAAGGTGCAAAAAACCGTTCAATGCCTGAGGTTACGAGGATATATACAATGGTACAAACAGCTGCTGTCTAAATCAACTCTCTAGTCACATATAGATAACACTATAGGCAGCTTCATACAATGCATTGTCTTTTCACTTGTTTTTATATATGACACAATCTTTTAATGCTTTTATGGACCTAAGACATTTCCTCATTGGTTCTGGTGATACAATTGGCTATAGGATTGTAGACAACACATTTCTCTCTATTTATTCATTTTCATCCACATCAGCTTAAATTATATGTGACAAAGACTATAGATAGCTACTGTAAATCCATTGTACATGACCTGAGATGTACTCCTCTATAGTCTAGACTAGACTATTAGCGTTTGCGGCAAAAACATCGGTTTGATCTATTTTTATAAGAGATCAACACTTCTAGATGATCGCGATTCACGCTATTGCTTTATTGATTAAGACATCATCGTGATTAAGACTTGTCCATACATAGATTATTTGGGAAATAAAACATGTGCAGGTTTCTTGTATTACGTCCGAGTCTATTTTCCAAGAACAAGCGTATCATTTCATTAAGGAGAAGAAACAGCTCAGAACAAGAATTCAAGAGAGAATGACGCAGCCAATTCATTTGGGGAGTCCAATATCAACGGCAGACAAGCTTAGTTTCTTTCATTGTATTTTTTTCTTGTGAATTTTCATCTCTTTTGCTTCCGTGGTCCTCTTTGATTGGCCTCTAAAATTACAGTACGTAGCATTATCCAACTTCAGTTTGGATCTTATTGGTTACTCCACTTTCCTTAATTTCGCCGATAAGATGTTTCTTTTGAACTTGGAAATTGATAGCGGTCGGGCGTCCGATGTGAAGCTGTCAATCTGAACATTATCCACTCTCTCCCAGCGACTCCAACCATCCATTCTTTCCTCCCTGTGAGTGTCTTTCTCAAATGCTCCTCAAGTGCTCTCTGTCTCTACCATCCCCCTCCCCATACACATACACACCCCACACCCACTGCAGCAGCAAGCTCCAAGAGGTCCCTGTAGGCCCGTCCCCTTCCCCTTCCTCCTCCCTCCTCGACGGCTCCTCCTCACACGCACACGGAGGGCATGGGGGAGAGAGGGAGCGGGAGATGCCGGGGAGCCAGAATGGCCTGTCGAAGCCGGCCAAGGCGGCGACCATCCACGGCCTCGTGTGCGTCGGCGACCTCGCCGGTGTCCAGAGGAAGCTGTAGGATAACCCCTCCCTGCTGAACGACAAGAACCCGATGGTCTGTGCACTCCCTGCTTATTGGGTTCCCTCCTTCGTACATTTATGTGCTTGGAAATGCGATCTTTGCTCGTTCTTGCGGTTCTTGGTACTTGCAGTGTGGAGTGAGCGGTTGAGATTTGTGAGAAAGGGACTGTTTTGGGGACAAAAATGTGGTTTTTATCAGGTTGTTGTAAGCTTCTCTTTAATGTGTTGCAACCCTTTTATGAAAATGTTGCATAAAGTGATTTTTTTGTTGCAATTCGATCTTTTCTGAAATTTGTTGCATATCCTTTTCCTGATGTTGCATCCTCTTTTTTGACATGTCGCATCAAGTGAAAAAAAATATATTGCATCATCTTTTTTGATATGTTGCATCAAGTGAAAAAAATGTATGTTCATCATTTTTGTTGCGATTGATGTTGCAAGATGAGCTTTTTAATGCGCCCTTTTCCAAATGTTTTGATTCTGAGATTTTTGATATGTTGGTGTCCTTTTCCAGATGTTTGTTTTGATTCTGAGATTTTTGAGACATCATCTTCTTTGAAATGTTGCATATAAATTTTTGATATGTTACGATAAGTGAAAAAATATTGTGATTGTGTCGGAGAGGAGCGTACGATGCTAACGCTCGGACCGTACGTATACGGTCCGAGCACTAGTCGCGACCTTCGAACTTTCAATGCTGGATCGGTCAATCAAATCTACCAAGAGAAATTGCAACGGCTATCGATAAAACAACTAAAGATTCCTTCTTGGAATCTTCGATGAAATTGCAAGGATGATTTAACTAGACCAGCAAAATCTGATGGAAAAAACTATTTTATCGATCAAATCCAAGAGCCTGGTAAAGTGGTAATACTTGCAACTTACCCCTCCCCTTGCCAGTAGGAGTAACAGCAAATGGCCAGTAACAGCCAGTGTTTTACACCGATATTATCGCGGTGCCGCCGACACAGGAAAAAAAAAGCTATCGCGGATATTAGAATTGGTAAAATTTCAATTTTGATTTCTAGAAATTCATAATGTTTGTTGAACTCCGGCTATTTTAGTTGAATTTTGGAATTTTAAATAAATTATGGATACTTTAATGAATTAATTTGAAATGAATATATCATCATATTTTTGAATTTCTGAAAATTAAAATAATTTTTAATCCTTGGTGTTAAAGAACAAATTTTAGTTGGCCAAAACTCAAATTTAGCATGAAAATATGTTGGATATTTGTTAACAAGTCGAAAAAACATTATACGTGGAATATCAATCACTATTTCCGCTATCCACTAAGCGTTACAGCAAACCGCTATTTCCATTGTAGCGGATGTAGTTGTTATCAGAGGCGGATTCAGAGGCATTGCAGCCTAGACTTTAGCCCGAGACATGGGATATTTACCAATGCAAAGGACAAGTAAGCCCGAGACCTAATCTTCCCTCCCAGCCCATGTTGTAGTGGCCTCCATCCATCCACAGCCCGAGGTGTAACGAAATCATGGTTCCACAACTGCCTGTTATAGCATAGATTAGGTATAGCATTCAGACCGCAAAATCACTGGTAACTGTTAGCCAAATAGGACCATGCACGATACGTGCATGTCCCACACGCCACCACCAATCCTTCCGAAGACTACGACCAAATCATAGGAGTTAGTTTCTATGTTTAGGAGATTATCTTGCCATCTGTTAGGCAGCTGTATTTGGCATGTAATTGATCTGGTTCCCACCAATCACACCTCTCTGTACTCCATATAAGCCAATGGCTCCTAATCAATCGCCAAGTGTGTTTTCTCCAACGCCTTCATGGTATCAGTTAGCATACGATCCTGATCTCCTTCCCTAACCTCCTCTTCTCCTCCAACCATGACAGGTCCCGTCGATGACACCACCGCCCAGGCCACCGCGGCACAGGCTGAGCTCGAAGCAGCTCTTGCCCAGGCCGAACTCGACGCCAAGGTCGCGCTCTGGACGCAGGCCGTCGGCGTCTCGAGCGTCAAGCTCCTCGTCCCCATCACCCTCGATCTGCAGGCCGACAACTACGGCCAATGGCGCGGCCTGTTCGAGGTCGCCCTAGAAAAATTCTCCCTCGACAACCACATTCGCGCGTCTCCCTCTTCCCCCGATGCGCAGTGGCTTTGTCTCGACGCCCTCGTCTGCTCGTGGCTGTACGCCGCCGTCACCCCGAACCTCCTCGCCATGGTGATGGACACCTCGGCCACTGCCTACACCATTTGGTCGCGCATCGAGGGCCTCTACCGCGACAACGCCGACACGCGCGCCATCTACCTCGAGCAGGAGTTCCATAGCCTCATGCAGGGGTCCATGTCGGTGGCGGACTACTGCCGCAAGCAGAAGTCTCTTGCTGATGAACTGAGTACCGTGGGCACGCCAATCCTGGACAGGAGCCTCGTCCTCAACACTCGTGCGGACTGAGCTCTCGCTTCGCGCACATGCGCACATTGATCTCCATGCAGCGTCCTATGCCGACGTTCTTGGAGACCTGTTCCGCTCTCCTCCTTGAGGAACTCACGTCCGGGACAGATGCATCAAGCGGCTCCTCCAACCCGTCGGCTCTCGTCGCATCTTCGGCCGGTCAGTCCAACAAAAACTCCACCGGCGGATCCTTCTCCAATAGCGGCTCCACCAACCGCGGCGGCAACAACTCCAACAACTACCGCCGCCGCAACAACGGTCGCGGCAATGGCGGCGACGGCTCTTTCAAAGGCGGCGGCGGTGGCGGCTCCTTCAAAGGCGGCGGCGGCTCCAACAACAACAGCCAGGGCTCCGCTCCCTGGCCGTTGCTCCAAAACCCGTGGGCCGGGTCCATCCAAATGTGGCCTGGACAAGGGCCCCGGTACAACCCGGGCCTGCTTGGCCCACGTCCTCCTGGCGCCTTCACCGCCACCGTCCCCACCATGTCGGGCCAAGGCACGCAGTGGTCCGGTGCGCCGACATATGAACCTTCCCCAGGACCGGGTGCCCAGTGGACGAGCGTGCCTGCATTCCCCTCCTACGCGCCATCCGCTTCATGGGACCAAAACCAGCTCATGCATGCATTCAACACCATGACGCTGGTGCCGCCATCTTCCGACTGGTATATGGACTCTGGGGCGTCCGCTCACATGACATCGGATCATGGTAATCTTTCCTCCACCTCTTGCAATTCTTCCGCTGCATCTCAATATGCTATTGTCAGTAATGGTTCTCGTATTCCAATCACTCACACTGGCACATCGTCTCTCCACACTCCATCCCATTGTTTTCAGTTAAACAATGTTCTTGTTACGCCTAACTTAATCAAAAACCTCATTTCCGTTCGTTGTTTCACTTTAGATAATCACGTCTCTGTTGAGTTTGACCCTTTTGGTCTTTCTGTGAAGGATCTTCAAACCAAGAACGTGATCATCAGGTGCAATAGCCGTGGTGACCTCTATCCTCTCCGTTGGCCGCTGCCCACCTCACATGCTCTTGCAGTCACTACACCTTCCTCCACCTTGTGGCATCGACAACTCGGTCATCTTGGTCTTCAAGCTTTATCGCATCTAGCCAGTGCGTCTCATATTTCATGTAATAAAGCCTCGGTAGACTCTTTGTGTCATGCGTGTCAATTAGGCCGCCATGTATGTCTCCCGTTTTATGCATCTACTACTCGCACTAATAAAGCTTTTGAGTTGATACACTGTGATCTCTGGACCTCACCCGTCCCTAGCATCTCCGGCTACAAGTATTATCTAGTCATCCTAGATGATTTCACTCACTACCTGTGGACGTTCCCACTTCGCCTAAAGTTTGATGTGTACGACACACTCCGCAATTTCTTTGCTCATATAGGCACTCAATTTTCTACCACTGTGCGTAGCATCCAATGTGACAATGGTGGCGAATTTGACAATCACGCCATGCGCCTGCACCTTCTCTCCCATAGCATCGCACTCCGCATGTCATGTCCACACACATCTCAACAAAACGGTAAGGCGGAACGCATCATCCGTACTACCAACGACGTCCTACATTCCCTTCTATTCCAAGCCAGCATGCCACCTTCCTACTGGGTCGAGGCACTTCACGCCGCTACTTATCTTCTTAATCTTCACCCCACAAAATCACTCAACTTCGGTATCCCACACCAGACTCTTTTTGGCACTCCTCCCGACTACTCGCATCTCTGAGTTTTCGGCTGTAGGTGTTATCCTAACCTCTCCGCCACTACCGCCCATAAGCTCGCACCACATTCTGTGGTTTGCGTTTTTCTGGGATATCCGGCAAACCACAAGGGGTATCGCTACCTTGATCTCACCACAAATCGCATCATCATATCCCGTCACGTCACTTTTGACGAATTTTCATTCCCTTTTTCCGAGCAGCCTAATCCCCGGTCCCTGAGGACTTTGATTTCCTGTCACACGTTGCACATGCATCGACTGCCGCTTTACCACCCATTGCACGTCCCAGGGCACCCGCATCCTCTCTTGTGCCTGCGCCACTCCAGCATGCATTGGTGCCCCCGTCCCACCCGAACACCGCAACCGAGCCTCACTGCAGGCCGCGCGTTCCACTGTGCTGGCGCCTGCGGCTCCTTAGCAGGCCGCGCAGCCCCCTGCGTCGGCGCTGCGGCTACCAGCGAAGCAGCGCAGCCCCTGCGTCGGCGCTGCGGCTACCGGCGAAGCCGTGCAGACCCTCTGCTTGGCGGCGCCATGCGACTTTGTCGAACGCCGCGGCAACCGCCACCACTGCGGCTCGAGCCATCACCGGTGGTCAATGATCACACGATGACCACACGTGGTAAGCGTGGTTTTCGACTTCCCATGGACCGGCTAAACCTCCACTGGACGTCCCCTCACCGCTTCCATGCACCTACCGCGCCGCGCTTAACGACGAGAATTGGCGTCTCGCCATGCAGCACGAGTTTGATGCCTTGCAAACTAACAACACATGGGTACTTGTTCCAAAACCTCCTGGTACTAAAGTTGTTTCAGGAAAGTGGATTTTTCGACACAAGTTGAAGCCTGATGGCTCCTTGGATCACTACAAGGCGCGATGGGTACTCCGGGGCTTCTCTCAACGCCCCGGTGTTGACTTCAGTGAGACGTTCAGCCCTGTTATCAAACCAGCTACCGTACGCACCGTCCTCACCATTGCACTGGCTAACGGTTGGCCGATGCATCAACTTGACGTCAACAACGCCTTCCTCAACGGCATGCTCACGGAGACCGTCTACTGTCAACAACCATCAGGTTTAAATCGACACGACACGCAAAGACGCATGTGCATCCGCCTCAACCGTCCCTCTCTGACCTCAAGCAAGCTCCACGGGCTTGGTTCAGTCGCTTTGCGACCTACCTTGCCTCGCTGGGCTTCACGGCTTCCAAGGCGGATCCTTCGTTGTTCATCTACCGGCATGGCAATGACACCGTCTACGTCCTGCTGTACGTCGACGACATTGTGCTCACTGCGTCGTCACCGACTCTCCTACGACAGGTGATTAGTTCGCTTCACCACAAATTTTCACTGAAGGACCTCGGCGACTTGCATTTCTTCCTCGGCATCCACGTACAACGCACCGCCTCCGACTTCTTCCTCTCGCAGCGCCAGTACATCGAGGACATCCTTGCTCGTGCCGGCATGACTAACTGCAACCCCTGCAGTACTCCAGTCGACACCAGCGCCAAGCTCCTTGCGGCCGGAAACCCAGTGGCTAATGCCACTAATTACAAGAGCATCGCTGGTGCCCTCCAGTACCTGACGTTCACTCGTCCGGACATCGCGTACGCCGTTCAGCAAGCGTGCCTTCACATGCACGACCCGCGCGAGCCTCATGCCAATCTTCTGAAATGCATCCTTCGCTACCTCAAGGGCACCATCGACTACGGCTTAAAACTACATCGGACTTCACCAACTTCGCTCACCGCCTATACAGACGTTGACTGGGCCGGGTGTCCTGACACCCGCAAGTCAACTTCGGGATATGGTATTTTTCTCGGTGATAACCTTATTTCATGGTCGTCCAAGCGGCAACAGATGGTCGCTTCGCTCGGCCGCCAGGCCGAGTATCGTCTTTGTTGCCAACGCCGTCGCCGAAGTCTCTTTAACCGTCAACTACGCGCCGAACTACATCGCCCTCTTCAGCACGCCACTGTTGTCTTTTGCGACAACATTAGTGCCGTTTATCTCTCGACTAACCCCGTCCAACATCAGCGGACGAAACATGTCGAGATCGATCTGCACTTTGTGCGTGAGCGCGTGGCCCTCGGCGAGGTGCGCATGCTCCATGTGCCCACAAGCTCGCAGTACGCCGATGTCTTCACCAAGGGTCTCCCTACGACTGTCTTCCGGGAATTTTGTTCCAGTTTGAACATCCACCCCGCTCCCGTTCCAACTGCGGGGGGTGTTAGCCAAACAGGACCATGCACGATACGTGCATATCCCGCACGCCACCACCAATCCTTCCGGAGACTACGGCCAAATCATAGGAGTTAGTTTCTATATTTAGGAGATTATCTTGCCATCTGTTAGGCAGCTGTATTTGGCATGTAATTGATCTGGTTCCCACCGATCACACCTCTTTGTACTCCATATAAGCCAATGGCTCCTAATCAATCGCCAAGTGCGTTTTCTCCAGTGCCTTCAGTAACAACAAATGGGCACGAGTAGGTTACCATCGGATATGTCAAGTGGATGCATGAACTGTCTTCGAATTCTGCCACCAATTAATTCCTGCCTAAGTTACCATCGGATATGTCAAGTGAATGCATGAACTGTCTTCGAAATCTGCCACCAATTAATACCTGCCTGTCATTTGTCCCACATCGAATTTAGCTACCCGTTTCCGCCCTATAAATATCTGACACGGGCACCCATCGTCCCCAGTGTGCTCGCCCCCGTCCCATAACTACCGGATAGAACAGTACCGACACGAGGGCTGGGCGCACCATGAGGAGGAGCAAGACCACAACTAGGACCGTACTGTTCTTGCTGGTACTACAATGCCTCGCGCTCGCCTTCGGCACGGCCGCGGCGAAGGCGCGGACGCGGCAGGGCGACTACCTGGACCGGCTGCGCGGGTCGCCGTCCGCGCGCCAGCCGTGGGCAGCCGAGTCGCTGGCCGTGTCCACGGATAGCGCGCCCGCTCCGGCAGAGAGGCGGCACGAGGAGCTGGCGGGGGCGGCTGTCGGGAGCAAGGAGTCCGACCGCGTGGAGGCGCTGCCTGGCCAGCCGCACGGCGTGGACTTTTCGCAGTACGCTGGGTACGTGACGGTGGACGCGGCGGCCGGGCGCGCGCTGTTCTACTACCTCGCCGAGGCCGTCGGCAACGGCTCGGCGTCCAAGCCCCTCCTCCTATGGCTCAACGGAGGCAAGTGCGGCACATGCATGATTGGGTTGACTTGAGCGCGCGTGGCCTGGTTTTCACGTGTGTCACCGTGCGTTTACAGGTCCCGGGTGCTCGTCGCTGGGGTACGGCGCCATGGAGGAGCTCGGCCCGTTCCGCGTCATGAGCGACGGCAAGTCGCTCTACCGCAACCCCTACTCCTGGAACCACGGTACGCACGTCCTGTCCTGACGGCCACACGCACCGCGCGTACCATGCACACTTGTGAAACTCCCTGGAGCCCTGTTAATTGCCCGTGATGGCGTGCAGTGGCGAACGTGCTGTTCTTGGAGAGCCCGGCCGGGGTGGGGTTCTCGTACTCGAACACGACGGCGGACTACAGCCGGAGCGGGGACAACCGGACGGCGGAGGACTCGTACCTGTTCCTGGCGAGCTGGATGGAGCGGTTCCCCGAGTACAAGGGCCGGGACTTCTACATCGCCGGCGAGAGCTACGCCGGTCACTACGTGCCGCAGCTCGCCCACGCCATCCTCCGCCACGCCGGCAGCGGCAAGTCATCCTCTCACATCAACCTCAAAGGCATCATGGTACGTACGAACGTAGCACGTCAACCTGGACATTAACTGTACTGTATATACCACTTAGCCCAAAGTCTTACGAACTAACCTTCAGTGCGTGTCGTGTGGGTGCGTTCGATCGATCGGTACATATGACCAATTAAGATTGGGAACGCGGTGATCAACGACTGGACGGACACCAAGGGCAGGTACGACTTCTTCTGGACGCACGCGCTCATCTCGGACGAGGTGGCCGACGGCATCAGCAAGAACTGCAACTTCACCGCCGGCGCCGCGTCGAACCAGCTCTGCGACGACGCCACCGGGGAGGCCGACGAGAGCCTCCAGAACATCGACATCTACAACATCTACGCGCCAAATTGCCAGTCGGACGGGCTCGTCACACCGCCGATCACCCCATCGGTACGTTACGATGTGATCGAGATTTCATCACGAGCTACTACTAGCTAGTACAGTAGTATACTACTCTAATTAATCGATAAGGTTAATTTGGATTCTACGTGACGTGCCCAGATCGAGAGCTTTGATCCGTGCACGGATTCTTACGTGGAGGCCTACCTCAACGACCCAGATGTACAAAAGGCACTCCACGCAAACGTCACCCGGCTCGACCACCCCTGGTCAGTGTGCAGGTACACCGACCGTACGTTTGTTTGACCAAAATAGGTCTTCAAATTTTCAATAAAACACTTTCCTATGCGTTGTTGCACTAGTTTATTATTAGTAGTAATAGTCCCAAACAGAGGAGGACCTAGGGCTGGTGTTGTAGCATAAGTTCTGTCCACTCCATCCTTCGCTGCATGTCGTCTTCTCTCACTTCAGTCCTTTAGGGCTTTAAGTACTCATCATTTTCACTGCTAGTAGCCTCTTGCTCTATTGCTGAGTCCACTACTGGTCCCAAATAGTACCTCGTTCTGGTTTCAACTTATATATGGAGGGTTAATTTTTGGGTGAGAAAAAAAAACAAATCGAAGCTCATTTTTTCGCAAGTAGCTCGTCAGCTGAAACTAAAGCTAAATACTACGTCACAATCACCAGAGCTTGCAATTCTTAGGCCATGGACAGCATTTGCATCGGTGTTTCTCATGATTTTATCACAGTACTAGAATCTACCAAAACCTACCATCTATCGACTTCATAACCTATACTATAAAAAAGTTGCTCACCACCAACACTGCTATGGACGTCACCAAATCTATTTCCACCACCTACCAGCTGTCCCGACCTCAACCTCATCTTCCTCTACCCTCGCCCCCAGTCACCCTCAGCCTCCATCACCTCCACCCACACGCCCCCAGTCTCGGCTTTCACTACCTCTACCTCTATTAGATACCATTACGTCTTACTCTAGTCCCAATCCTCTTCTAGACCTCTCCAGCAACACTATCTCCGGCACCCATACCAACACCATCGCACAACACCAATACATCACTGTCAGCCGACATAGCTTCCACTGAAGCTACCATCTCCTGCTTCGTTCTCACCATCATAGATCTCATCACCGTCATCCAACATTTACCACCACAAACACATCCCCTACCAGTGCTAACACCAACTCCAACGAGCACATTCGGTACCAACTACAACGCTAACACTACCTTCGAGACTGCCACCAATTTCACCATTAGCACAACCACCAAAACATCACCTGAACAATCTTCTCCCCCTGTCCTCCATGCCTTTTTGTCGTAACCTTCGACACTATCACCACCAACCAAGACAATAGCTAGAACTCTAAGCAAACACACCATCCTCTCTCTCATTTCCCTAACACAGCACACTCACACCAGATCCAACACTGATCTAGATCCACACTAGATCCTACCAGACCAAATCAGATCCTTCACATCAGATCAGATCGTCAGACTTCCACACCAGATCAGATCTTCCACACCGGATCAGAAGATCCTCCACCGACACCAAACAGGATCCTCCTAAAAAAATCCTCCACACCAGATCACCAATCCTGTTCTCTCTCTTTTTTTTTCCTTTTCCTTTTCCCCCCTTTTTCTTCCCTTTCATTTTTCTTTCCTTTTTTTCTCCTCTGCTCACCTCCCCTCACCGAGCGCTCTTTCTCTTCCTCTGCTCACCTCCCTTACTGAGCGTGCAAGCCAAGCCGCCTCCATCCTCCTCCTCCTTTTCTCTCTTCCTCTCTCTCCTCCTCCCTCCAGCCGATCCAGCCCGGATCCGACCATGGGCCGCCAGATCCCGCCGTCGGCCACCGCCACCTTCTGCGTCACGCCCCAATGCAAGCTGCGCCACTGCCGCACTTGCACCACCGCCTGCGCCGCAACTGCTCCTCTACCTCGGCACCGACGGTTGCTCCAACCGCCGCACGACCTCGGGCCTTGCCATTGCTGCGTCGTCTCTTCATCAACCGCCGCACCCACGACGCGCCGCCCTCGACCGTGGCTTCCTCGCCCACGCCCGGATCCGGCCACCTTCGGTCGACGCCGCGCCACCTCAAGCCTCCATTGGCCGCCGCCGCTTCTCCACGTCGCACGACCTTGGCTCCGCCACCACCTCACCTCCTCGCCAACTCCACCTCCAGCGCCCCACCATCGGATCCGGATCCACTCGGATCCCTTCTCCTCCTCTCCACTGCTGCACCAACCCTCCTCCTTGACCGTCGCCGACCCCCAACTCCCTCCTCCCTCACCGTCGCACCACCGCCCGCTCGAGCGGATGCAACCCCAAACGGCGGTCGTGGCCCACGCGGCTTGGTGGTGGCGTCTGGCGCACAACCCGGCCGACCGCAGTCCGCTCCCGCGCGACGCGATCGGGGAGGACCACGTGCAACGAGACGCCAGTGGCCGGCGGATCATCTGACGAGCGGTGGCAGTGGCTGTTCTGAGGTAAGTTTTTTTTTTCGGGTTAGGGTTTTGGGTTGGGTTAGCTCTGATACTATGTACAATTTCGAAAATATTGTGTCCCCCTTTTGGATCCCCACACCTTTTATTTATAGTGTCAAATATTACTGTCCGACTCTAACGCAACTCGCACACGACTTGAATTCTTACCTAAACTCTAATATCTCCAACATGTATACTAGTGTGTATTGGGAATTATTTTTGCATGTCGGAAAGTATATGATTGATCGACTTGCTTGTTGCCCATGCTGCAAGAATTGATTGGCCCATGTGCAATCACATCCATCTAGAACACATCGATAAAATTAAGCGTATTTTCTTCGAACCATGGCATGATTTACAGAAGGATTAATCTACTTTCAGTGATGTCTTGAAAGGCTGGGTCGACAGCCCCTCAACAGTCTTACCTATCATCCAGGAGCTCTTGAAAAACAACATCAGGGTCTGGGTGTACAGGTATGTATGATGTAAGCTTTTCGGATACTTACACTCGGATCCTACAATCAAGATTGGATCAGAACTAATTTGTGGTATACATGAAAATTAATCAATACAATGTCACTGATCTTTGCAGTGGAGACACTGATGGGAGAGTGCCGGTCACTTCCAGTAGATACTCTGTCAACCAGCTCAAACTTCCAGTTGCTGATAAATGGAGGCCATGGTTTAGCAGCACTCAGGTGCTTACACTCAACTCTTCCCTGCCCTCTCCTGTTTACTGCAATAACAACCAACACAACACCACCAAAATCTGTAGCCAACATAGATGTAACACTCCTAATTCTACTCCGACAATAATCTCGAAGAATTCGAACTTTTGAAGTAGTAACTTTTGTTAGGATTTGACAAATTATAATGATCTGTTCAATCTTCTGAACTCAGGGTGCAGGAGAGGTGGGTGGATACGTTGTGCAGTACAAGGGCAACCTCAGCCTCGTAACCGTGAGAGGAGCAGGCCATGACGTCCCCAGCTACCAGCCGCAGCGAGCGCTTGTGCTTGTTCAGAATTTCCTTGCAGGCAAAACGCTCCCTGATTGCAAAAAATGCGAACAGGTTTAGAAGAAAAAAAAATTACTTATTTACAATAAAAATAGTACATCAGCATCACAAGTTGTATCACTGCCGTTGTTGTGCCCATTTCATTCAGTACAATAAAGAAGCAAAATCAAGTGAAGTTAGGTATAGAAACCCATTAATCTTGCTGTCATGTAACTGCCAGCATGCAAATGATTTATATAGAGATAAAGCTGTATGATGAAATTTATCAGTCTGAAGATTGACTGCGAAAAATCTATGATGCAAAGCTGGTGCTTCCATGTGTTACACAGATCAATCAAGGCAACGAAACATACATAATTTAACGGATTTGCTAATTTTCAGTTGCATGAAATTTTCTTATCCATCAGTCACCTACAATTGCACAGTACTAAGTCTAAAATTACAGTACCAAGTGATGTGCAATTTTAGCATAACTCTACTGTAACTTTTAGTTCTATTTATTTTTGTATTTGTAGGGTTGTAGAGTTCATTTAGATTTACTTTTGTCTAGTTTAGAAATTTTTTTTTTTTGTATTTTTCTTGTAATACTTTTGTCTATTTTAGAAAAAGACAATCTAACCCATAGAATATTGATCTAACGGTGAAAAAAGATGACTGATGGATAAAGAAATTTCAATCACCTGAAGCATAGACACTCCCATAATTTATATGCTGGTACGAAAACAGGGGATACTGTAACATTGGCCTCCATGTGTTAAGGAGCATTAAAGCACTACAACTTGCAAAATGATTAAGTCTCAGATATCTCAATCAGGCATCAGTAACAATAATTCTAGAAGAAACAGCAAACATGATAATCTGCTAGAGATTCAGAACGATCTGCATGAGCACACTACTAGAAAAAGCTGATAGTATTTTACTTCCACAAACACAAAATACATGTCTTGAAAAAGGCCGACTGCCTTCGCATTGCACAGCGGATGAAAACAAAGGATCCAAGGAGAAATTTTCTTCCTCGAATGCGCCAAACAAAAGGATCCAAGGAGAGATTTTCTTCCTCGAATGCGCCAAACAATTCGGTTCTGCCTTCCCACACAACACAAAAAACCAGTGGTAGCACAATACAATGACTCGCTGATTCTTACAAGACCAGTTAAAGAAATATACATACATGCAAAGGCACACTTTCTACCTTTGGATGGCCATAATGGTGGCAACATCACATCGTCTGATCTTGTACAAATCACAACAATGCGCAAATGTTGTGAGATGAATCAGCCTAAAGTTTACTCTGCGTTTTGTGTCCCTACATGGTTTATGGTTGGAGAACTTGTCCCTGTTAACCCTTGCACCTTTTTGCAGACATAGATATAATGAGAGTCAGGATCCTCCGGAACAAGGCCATCAGGCAGTCTACCCCTCTCTGTCAGTGGAACAGGATCCAAGATAGACCTTCTTGTCTTGCCTTTGAACCCAGGTCTTGCTGCAATACATTAAAATGAGGATGATATAGCCCACATAAAAGTACAGAAAAATAAAATCACTCAGCCAGGATTTGTGACACATATCTGTTTTCATTTCATCATACTACTTTCTATCCTCTCTTTTTATCACCATTTGGAATAGTCTGGACAAAGAAATCTTTTGTCTTTTGAGATGCTTTTCCAGAGTTTTTAAGTTGTCAAGCTCTTTGTATTTAGTACTACTGTACAAAACCATCACATTGGATAAAATAAATTATGTGTAATTTACTTTATGATGAACATAAAAGTTGCTGGGTAAGTCAAACATGCAATCTCAATGCAATCAGTGCAGTTTGAAAAAAGTTTCCTAGATTGAGCCTGTATGAGAGAAGTATGGCATCTCTTTTTCTATTTTGCCTCAGTTGCTGAAGCCTGAAACCAAAAGCCTGAATCGCTTACTCAACTACAGAACTACAGAAGAGTGACTCCACACTTTGTATTCTGCCTAAGAGGACCGAATTTGTGAGCAGAGAAAAGACGTCATTCTTGGAGAAGCCTCAATGGACCAACAAAAGAAATGCACATGGGGAATGGATGTGCATGCAGGATGTAAGAGTATAATTAACCTCACTTTGCTACTTGGGTCTAAACTCTAAAGCACCTTCACAGACAAATTCAAAAACTTGAAATTTCTGCAGTGATCTTTTGTATGTAGAATTTTTACAAATTACAATACTCTATGAATTCAATGAAATCAATTACACAGTTCATACCATGAATTTATACAACGGGTGGGGCAAATAATATTCATGAGCAAGCAAACAGAAGTACTATTTTTATTAGAGTAGCATTCATACAGAAAAAATTCAACGACTACCTCTAAGCAGGGAAAGTTGCCAACATGGTGGACAAAACTTATTGTTAGATAACATGTCCACCATGCAAAAAAAGGATCAAAGTAACATAATATTTATACGTACGCAGAATGTATAGTACAATTTTCCAATTGCATCCTGGTTGGTTCAAATGAGGAACTCGCACTGATGGATCACCATAAGTTATCTAGCAGCTCAGACATAAATTTTGACCATTATAATTAGTCAGGCAATAACAGATTAAGAACTGCACTCAACAAACTTATTCGAAGTGCCTACCAACATAAAGACTCCTTCTGGTTTAAGAAGCCTACAATCAAAAGGTACCACTGATTAGTCTGCAGGAATATTGAAATTTATGATATATCTTGGTGCACACGAGACTGTGAGTGATACTTCAATGGGCGAGCAAGATATTTAAAACCTGTCCACTTCCAGAACCATCTGAGCTGCGCTGAGAGGAGCATCCACACCACACTACGGAAGTAGCAAGACCGCAATGTTGAAGAAGTATCAAAATAAGGAAACAACACAATGACAATTGGTACCTAGTACTTACCATCAAAGAGTCCAAAGTACCTAAAAGAAATGCACAAAAAAGAACAAGCGACATTACACATGTATGTCAATACTTGTTAGAACACCATTGTAGGAACTCATACCTTTATCAATGGCACAATCAAATGATTCATCAGAAAATATACCCATATCCCTAACATCCATTTGCATGTCTACAAGTCATAAGGAGATCAGCAGATGGTAGATTTCATTTTCAGAAAAAAAAAAGGTAAGGAAAAGCGATAAAGGATACACTGCAGCTGTGGAACATTGAAGTATTTCTTTCTCATCATCTCAATTACAACCGAAGAAATGTCAATGTTCATTATCTCCATGTAGCCATCATCGACCATATCCTCTGACATAACTACAAACAGCAGAGCAGTGGAAGAACATTTGAATTAGCACAGGAAGTGTAACTAGAGGTAAAGAAGCAATCATTGATATTCCTGAGCTTAGCTACAGAAGTAGGACCTAAACTCTGTCGGAAGAAAGTAAGAATACGACCAATGGAACACACTAGAGCACATGAGGTTTGCAAAACTTATGAAAATAAAAGTAAAACATAAGTGCTGCTAAAACGCCGAGATGCCATGTCATGCAGTACATCTCGTTTGCACCACAACATAACAGTAGCCAAGAGTAACTTCAAGTTACTGCAGAACTCGCAGCGCCAAGTTGGTCCAGATAATCATACAGCACTGTGCTGGTTCCAGGTGTGTGCCCCTGTAGTCCGTGAGTGAAACACTGCCCCTGCCATCATGAGGCCATCACAATGCCTGCTGTTGTGTGGTATCAAAAGCGAGACCTTGTCATTTCACACATGGCCTAAGTGTAGCAATGCACACTCACGCAGAAGCTCACAGTACCAAGCTCCCATTCAGCGTATAAATATCAGATTTAAGCAGTCACCTAGCCAACACGTGGAGTGAGAGAATGGCATTCTCTCGTTGTCATGATGATGATGATTTAGAAGAGACAGAAAGAATTGCAGACAAATCACCGTTCCTTTCCACAAACTATTGCGTAGCTATACCGAAACAGCGACTTCCATCAATACAGACACTGCCTATGCAAGCAACTAGCCCAGAGGATCACTCACTGTCTGTCTATCACCTCAAGTCACAAATCACAATTCGCACACTATCACGCCCATATTTGAATTAAAAAAGAATAAGAGGAAAGGACCGGGATTTCATAATTTGCCATTACGAGATTACGAGATAGATAGATTTCAGGATTTGAATCAGCGTGTCATAGACATATAGGGGACAAATCCTGAAATCTATCATTTTAGTGGCAAATTCTGAATTATTCGGGGGATTTCATAATTTGGGAAAAGAGACAACTACGCAAGCACGCGCACAAGCAGCAGCAAAGCAACGCTAACTACTCCAGTTCACGCATCAAGCGAGCGCAATCTCGAAGGAACTATCGCAATCGATAGTAGAACAAGAGAAAGGCAGGAGGGAGGCTTCTGTGGCAGCGCGTACGTGCCGAGCCGCAGCCGATCATGAGGAGGCGCGACGCCGGCGGGGCGAAGCGGCGGACCAAGGGGCGGAGGGCCGCGTAGCGCTGGTACCAGTCGTACGGCGCGCCGCCCTCCTCCACGTAGCGCGCGTCCCAGTACTCCGCCTCCCCGTAGCTGAACGCCTTGCCGCCGCCGCCGCTGTTTCCATCGCTCCTGGCGCTCCCCTCCTCCTCCTCCGCCCTGTCGTGCGGCAGCGACGATGACGACATCGCCGGGGAGGGGCTAGGTCGCCGAGAGCGAGAGCGTTGGGGGGAGTGAATGAATTGGTGAAGGGGGCGGATAGCGAAGGGGAGGGAGGGCATTAGGTGGATGGGTGGGAGGAACATCGGTATCGGTGCGGTGCCTGCGCCCGAGCTTGGGACCAGCCGCAACACCACGTCGCCGTCGTCGCCTCCCGATGTGCCTTTTATTTTATCTTCTTTTATTTCCCCCCTCAAGTTACCATGTTTTTTTTTGGCTTACTTTTCGACAATCTTTTGCCGTTTTGGTTGGTACTGTGATTCCGTGGCTCTTTTTTTTTTTTTCCTTCTTCAGTTTCTTCCGCGGTGTTGGCTTCACGTTGTCTGTTTTACAATGTTGTAAATGGAGAGCAACTAATGTAAAGCTTTTCATCGTACGCTCTAACACAATATTTTCAAACGCTGACGCTCTAGCGCAATGTTCGTATGGATGCAGCTACGCCGCGCTATAGCGTTGAGTTCCATTTCCGACGGGATAGCATCCCACCGTATGATTCACATCTTGTAATCGTGTGGCGCTGATTAGAGCGTGGCTCTCTCGCGCGCTTTGCAATCGTCGTCCTTCTACTGTGTTTCCGAACGAATAAGAGGGAGCAAAATCGGTTGTCTAGGCGTGCTTTTAGATCGTGCGAGCGAATGGTTAGATGGTGTACGTCGATACGGGATGGAACGCTATAGCTTCATGAGATTTGTGATGAAACTATATGAAACTTATGAAACACGATGTCACTGTTGAAAAACTTGTCTTATACAAAAAAAGATAAAACTCCATGAGACTTGAGGTGAAACTTCATGAAACACATTTGAATTAGTTTCATCCAGTTTTTTAGGATTAAAACTTCATGAAACTTAATGTAACTATATAAAACTTGATGAAACACGATGTCACTGTTGAAAAGTTGTCCTAGACACAAAGATGAAACTTTATGAAACTTCATAAGACTTGTGATGAAACTTGATGAAACTATATGAAACTTGATGAAACACGATGTCACTATTGAAAACTTGTCTTATAAAAAAAAGATGAAACTTCATGAGACTTGGGATGAAACACATATGAGTTAGTTTCATCTAGTTATTTGGGATTAAAACTTAATGAAACTTAATGAAACTCTATGAAACTTAATGAAACATGATGTCACTATTGAAAAACGTGTCTTATATATAAAAAAGATGGAACTCCATGAGACTTGAAGTAAAACTTCGTGAAACATATATGAATTAGTTTATCCAGATATTTTGGATTAAAACTTCATGAAACTATATGAAACTTAATGAAACTTGATGAAACACGATGTCACTATTGAAAAGTTGTCCCGGACAAAAAGATGAAACTCTATGAAACTTGGGATGAAAATTTCATGAAACACATATGAATTAGTTTATGTTAAATATATGCGTACTTTTGTGATTGTTATAATTCCTAAAACAATAATTGAATCGATAGTAGCATATATACTAGGCATATTTGGGACTATAAACAGTAACATGATCATCAACTCAAATATATCTATCTTATATATATGCATTAACAAGGCAAAGCCTAGAACTAATATGCTACTAATAGTAGTAGGCATCAACATCATCATATAACAAATATTTAGGAAACAAAGCCTAGCCATATGAAATGTTATCACCGCGACTTCTGAGAGGATCGCTCGGCGAAGGTCGTGGTAGAGTCTCGATCCAAGAAGACGACGCAGAGAGAAGGATGCACGATGAAGCGATCGTATGAACGCTCCCCAAAAACCCGATTCACCCTAACCCGTGCAGGATCACGAGGGACGACGGCTTTGGATACACTGCTCTCCCCACGTCGGTGTACGCTGAGGAAGGGGTGGAGTAGCCGGGTAGCATAGCAACAAGGAACCGGGCAACAGCACAAAACTGAGTCTGTCTATTCTGAGAGACTCTCTCTATTCTAATTGTGTCTGATCTGAGACGAGAGGTCTTTCTTTTTATAGAGCCAGAATCAGCAAAAGAAACTGCCGTTATAATGCTGATTAGAAACTGTCGCTATAATGCTGATTAGAAACTGTCGTCATAAATGACATTACACTGTTTTAACCACGGTTAAGGCGTGCCATAAAAGCCAATTGAAACAGTGTATTCAGTTTTCAGTTTCTGATCAGTGTGCATGGTTATAAGGTGCAAAAAGAAGCTGCAGCTCCACAGTCAGCCGGACACGAAATCGCCAGACCATTCACGCGCACGTCGCACGCGCGCGGGCGATGGCGTGGTGTGGCGAGGCAAGCGAGCGAGCAAGCAAGCAAGCGCGTGTGTTCTCCTTTTGCTTGCTTCAACTATGTAAGATCAACTCCACCTTATATGTTGGTCTCCTCCCCCCTAGACTAGCAATATGGTACTAAACTTCTCACCTTCCACCATGCATGAGTGGACCTTTGGGATTTTCCTAGGATTTAATTGAAATATTGTATGGGCCAAGCCCAAAATTTCAACAGTTTTATCCAGTTATTTGGGATTAAAACTTCATGAAACTGCATGAAAACTGGGTGAAACTTGCTCTACAAAATATGAAGAAACAATGATACTAGATGAAACTTAATGAAACATGTCCCAAAATAACTGAAAAAAACTAGTTTTAATTCGAAAACTTGAAATTTCAATGAGTTTCAAATTTCAAAACTTTAAGTTAAAAAACATGAAACTTGAAAATTCAATGAGTTTCCAAATCCAGAAACATTAAGTTTCATGAAGTTTCAAAGATGTTTTAGCAAAATTCATGTGTTTCAAAGGTGTTTCAGCAAGTTTCATGTCTGTTTCAGCATGTTTCATGCATGTTTCAACAAGTTTGAGAGATGTCTCCCAAGTTCCATTTGAATTTTGAAATTTTGAATTGAGGCGGCGAGTCACACATAGTTCAATGCAGTGTACTTTTGCATACATGTACTACACGAGCACATGTGTATAATATACACGAAGACAACAGTGAGATGGACCGATGCCAGTGACCAAAGAGGAGGACGACGAGGTGGCAAAGATGATGGATGCACACCGGCGGTAAGGTGGGCATTGGCGGTGCATCTTCACCAGCCAGCCATAAGGCTATCACACGCAAACGCCCAAATCTATCCGCTTCAAGCCTCGTCGACGTCGCCTAGATCCACCATGGCCGGTGACAAGGTAGACGGCATGATCTACCACCGATGTCGAGGAAGACTGCTGGATATCCACGGTGAAGAAGTAGGGGAGGGACAAATCAAGAGGAGGCGGGGTTGGGGACGGTTGGATCCACCACCGGTGACGAGGGAGACGGTCGGATCCGACGGCGGAGGAGTCTAGGAGGGCCGGATCTTGAGGTGATAGGGTTGAGGACGGCCGGATCCACCGCCGATGACGAGGGAGATGGCCGGATCTGGTGGTAGAGGAGTTGGGTGGGTGGCGACACGGAGAACAGGGGTATTGTGGACGGAGGCGGCGGCGAGGAGTGACTATCGGTTGAGGGTGGACAGGGGAGGCGGCACGCAGGGCATGGCGACGCCAGTGAGGAGCGACCGTCGGTTGAGGCAGTGGTTGCGGAGGACACCATGGGGAGGTTCTGGGGAGAAGAGGATTAGGGGAGAAGGTGAACAAGAAAGATAGAGAGAGGGGGGTGGGAGGTCGGGTAGATAGAGAAGAGAGGCGGTGTGATGTTTTATGATGTGTGCGAAGGCCAAGTGATCGAACGGGTGTGGGCTATCCTGTTGTTTTGGATTGGAACGCTATAGTGTTCCTTAGTATTTCTCCATTCGTATACAATATATGTAATAATTTTAATCTATGTGTGTAACAAAATACCACTGCTACAGAAAAGGTCATCACAAATGGTTCAAAATCGTCATCACAAACAGTTTTTTGAACCGTCTAACTTTATGGGTCTGTGATGATATGAGGACATCACATACGGTTTTTGAACCGTCTGTGAAAAAAGCTATCACAGACGGTTCTAAACAATAATCGTCTGTGAAAAACGCTATCACAGATGGTTCTGAATAATAATCGTTTGTGATAGTCAATTATCACAGACAGTTCTTGTTCAGAACTGTATGTGATAGCTTTTTTCATAGACGGTTTTTAGTAAAAACCGTTTGTGATAGTTTTTTCTATTGCAAAAAAAAAATGAAATTTTGAGCCAAACTAATTAATTGCTGGACAGTTGGACCCGAGTATCTACATATGGTTGATTACACAATATGGAATGAAAGAAAACTCAAACTAGACGGCGAACGAATGGCGAAAACGGATGTTGACACTTCGGAGGCCGTTTTGAGGCCCTAAACGACTTTTTTTTATGGGGTTTTCACTTTTTCATATTTGCAAATTTTGATGCTGTGTAGAGGCCCTATCTAAATGAATCAAAGATTGGCTTATGGATTTTCGGATTAAACTTTTCGTTAGCTTTCCAATGAGCCAAAGAACGTCGCAATCTGAGTTTGTATGCAAAAGTTATGGTTGTTTTACCGGACAGTGCGCGATCTGAGGTGGAGGTCAGGCGACGAGGTTGGGGAGGTCGGGCGAAGTGGAGGAGGCTAGGGTGACGAAGTGGAAGAGGCCGGGCGACGATGTTAGGAGCCCATGGACTCTGAGCTAGGTTGGGGAGGCCGTGACAGCGAGAGGCGAGCTCAGAGGCCGGGCAAGAAGGTCGAGGCGGCGGCGGCACTTGCTAGGGTTGGGAGAGGAGAGATGGCAGAGGAGGAGATGGGGGTGTGCGGTGGATAAAGGTGGCTTTTAATATATAGCGAGTTTCGGCAGCCCGCCCATTAAGTTCAAATTTTCGTTTCCCCGCCTAACAAAACGAAAATATCATAGACGATTTTGTCTATGATATGATTATAATCACAGACGGTTCGTGATAAAAAACCGTCTGTGATGATTCACAAACGGTTTTAAATACAAACCGTCTGTGATGTCAAAACCGTCTGTGATGATTCACAGACGGTTTTAAATACAAACCATCTGTGATATTCGAAGGCATCACAAATCGTTTGTATTTAAAACCGTCTGTGATGATTCACAAACGGTTATTAATAAGAGCTGTCTGTGATAATTATGTATCACAGACGGTTTCAGCCATCGCTACATATCACAAACGGTTCTACAGGAATCGTCTGTGATGAGACATCTAGTATAACTTGTTTTGTAGTAGTGTGCATAAATAACAATACAATGCCAAGAAAAAATATTCGAAAAAAAATCATATTCTCACCGAAAATTGTATGAAACCATCACTATAGAACCTACCTACGCTTTAAAAGTGTGAGAATATTGCATGAAACCATCACTATAGAACCTAGCTACGCTTTAAAAGTAGTTTAAATATCTCGATCAACAAAATTCGATGTTACAACATTGCAACATTTGAAAATAATTATTGCAACATTTTTTGAAGGGCTGCAACAAACAAGGGTGGATCATGTAACAATGGATCAAATGAGCCCCAACAAAAAAAAACCACTTGCAGCAACATTTCATGCAACATCATAATAATAAAAAATACATGTAACATTTTATGAAGTTAGCGTGGTACCTAGAGATCGTCCAAGGTCTACCGGTGAAAACATAGATGAGCTTGCAGGAGTGAAGGGAGGAGCGACCAGCCAACACCACCGCCTCGTTGCCCCGACCACATCCACAGCCTCGTCACATCCAGCGAGCTCCGGCCACGCGAGCGGTGGCGACCTCGGACCGGCGGCTGGCAATGGAGTTTGGGCGATGGAGGCATGAATGGCTCCCGACCATCCGCAGCAGCCATCCGCAGCCCCGTCTTCTCCGGCCTCAACCCCACCAGATCCAGCGAGCACCAGTCACGGCTGCACCATATCTGGTGAACTCCAGCCACGACGGATGACTTCCGTCGAGCGTAGGTGGTGGCGACCTCGGACCGAGCTGGCAGTGGAGCTTGGGCAAGGGAGGCATGGAGGACTGCCTGCCGTCGGCCACGGCCGTGTGCGTTGAGACGTAGACGGAGAGAGAAGTGGAGAGGAAGCGGGCGAAGCGTGGAAAACGAAGAGAATCTGGTAGTGGAAAATGAGTGGTGAAGAGGTAGCAGCGCTAGGGCGTCCGACGAATCACTGTATCGGACCGGACCTATGAATCAAAGCACTATCCTCGTAAGCGGGGAGGAGCCCGGAGGCGACGTTGGGCGGGACCGCGGGAGGAGGATCCCGGAGGCGGCGCCCAGTGAATAGTGCTGGTATACACAGATGTTCTGGACGGTAAATCCGAACGCGACAATAGCACCGGTGATCTCCGGGGCCAGGAAGGGAAGCACGAGGATCTTTGGGAAGGTATGGGCTGCCCCATCGTACAGTGCAGCTTTGTCACACGATCGATCTGAAGTCTGAACTGGTCCTCCACTCCTCTTCCACTGGACCACTCGGTAGTCAGTACAGGTCAAGCGGCAGTCAGAGACGGCTTGGAAGTTATGGGAGCAACCCAGCATGGAGGACGGCGCCGAGGTCGCCGAGGAGAGCAAGTTGAGAATGGAATGGCCCATTTGTTGTAAAAGAACCACGTTTCATCTCTCCTTGTTGGGCTGTGCTTATTCTTCTTAGACTTGCAGGCCAATCACTTCTGCATCTGTGAGAAGTTGAAAACCAGGCATCAACAGAACCATGTACGCATTCCGTTATCCTGGTAATGGAATCCGAGTTATCTCGTGTGAAAAAAATGAGAAGATCAACAATTCTGCTCGCAATGAAAATCTGATCTTGGTCTTTTTACAGAGATTGGTTCTTTCTCGCAGAACCGACGATTACATTCTGCTTTTAGCACATCGGGATCGGATGATAGCTTCCTTCCTTCCTTGCCAGCTCCCAATTCGGTTCAGTTACAAGTTTGGCATTACCGACTCCTCGTGTTCTGGCCTGTGAAGGTTGTGCAGAATGTACAGAGAAGCGGACGACAGGAAGATGCAGACCGAGTAGCTAAGGAGGTCCAATCCCGTGGTTATCTTCACCATCTTGCTCCTCTCAAACATTTTCACCAGAAGAATCATCACGATGACATGCCCCACTTTTGTTTTCAGCTCATCGAGGGAGGTAATCTTCATCCACTTTGGTCTTTCCTGCAAGAAGAAATGAACAATTCAGCCTTCTGACACGCTTACGGAATAGCATGTTCAGTAATTTCAACCCCAAGTTATCAGAAAAACTGCAGGGATGAGTGATAAGTAATTTCACTGATTGGTTAGTATTTTTTTTTAAAAAAAAGGAATGATTGGTTAGTCTGAATTGTCAGTAGTGGAGTTAGTCTGAATTAAGCAGTTGAATGAATGAAAAACAAAACAAACAATAGCATTCGAGACTTAAGTGTCAATCCAAAGTAAGCAAACAGACGAGTGCTGAGTGTATAGCTAGATAGAATGTCATCAGTAAAACTTATGGAATGCTTGGGATTTGCCAGACTAACTGGTTACCTTCAAAGCAAACATCCCAAACAATGATGATCCCTTCAGAGCTCGATCAGATTCAGAAGGCACATCAGTAGAAGCATTGCTGATGAACAACCCGTAAAGACCCATCCCAAATATCAACATGACTGTTCCAGCAAGATACACATCTGCAATAACAAGTGCCCATCAAATTAAGCAGCAGTCTGTGCAAAGTTCAGTCACTCAATGTAATCAATTACTACACTTTGTAGCCTTTAAAGGTTGATAAAGAGTCCTAAATAATCTGTTAAGCCTAGAGAGTAACCTACCATTCTACCAGCTGTGACTTCAATACTGTGGTAGGTGTGGGACATACTCGGCCATGTAGCAAATGCAGGAGTGCCGTTGGAGCATTGGGAGGTTCGCCGATGAAAGCCTTGAGAAAATTGACATGGAAAACGTCGTGAATCTTGGCGTGGTCAGGTAGTTGTAGGCGATAAGCGACATTACCCACACGCTGAATGATCTTGTAAGGACCAAAGAAACGAGGTGCTAGTTTGTCGCGCCCTTTGACCCCAAGAGACGCAGCTTGATGATGAAGAAGATGCAACCAGACCCATTGACCCTCCTGATATGTGATGTCGTGATGCCACTTGTAGTGTTGATGTGCTTGAATAAGACGCTCCTGAATTTCGGCCAGAAACTCATCGCGATCTTGAAGGAGTTTTGTGACGGCTGGAATCCGGCCATCACCCTGCTAGCCACCGTCACCCGAAGGTTAGTCCACGACTAGAGAGAGAGAGCAGCTCAGTGCACCACGCTCTCACCAGTAAAATTGTGCGTGGACCCAGAGTCGAGGAGTGCCAGAGGGGTCGGTTGTTGATGAGAACCATGATGCGCATGGTTTGTCTGGAGCGTGGTTGAATGCTTGTCATGACGGCCAAAGAAATCTCCGGGTCAGAACCAACAGGAGCGTCGAGGTCGTCTTCATAGTCTAGTACGGGATGAATTTCCAGTACAAAGAGCTTCTTGCACCAGTGACCCATAATGAACTTTTCTTCACAATAGTAGCATAGGAAGGCCGCGCGTCGACGTTCCATCTCGGCGAGTGATAGCGTATGACGAGGGAGCAGGGCCTTGTCTGTTGGTGTGGGGTCGGCAGTGCCCAGGACTCCACCGGAGGCGGTATGTAGCTTGCTGATCCCGTGCGCCAGGGTCGCCGGGTTGCTGTTGACGACTGCGCACGACTCTCATAAGAGTGAGCCAGACTCATGGACGTCTCCAATGATTGAGGAGCCTGAAGTTCAACATCGGTCTTCAACGGCTCGCCCAATCCAACCGTGAATAGTTGCGTCAGCTGTTGTTCGGATAGGGGGTCGGTGCGGCAGAGTAGCACCAAGAATTTCTCTTGGAACTCGGAGACAAAACCGGTCTTTCGTAGAGAAACGAGTTCGCCGAGTGGATTGATGCGCAAAGGAAGGCCGAACTGGGTGTTGACGAGCTCGGTGAAGTGGCGCCATGATGGGGTACCGAGGTCGCGCTCCAGGCGATGGTACCACATCTAAGCTGCCCCGATCATGTGGAAGGAAGCCAACCAAATTTTATCTTCCTCCATGGTACGTTGGCCTCGAAAGAATTTCTCGCAGCGGTTAAGCCATGATAGGGGGTCATCTTTGTCGTCATACGTCAAGAAGATAAGTTTGTGGAATCCCGGGACATTGTTGCGCTCGAGTGCGCGACCTTCGGTCTCGCCATGCGCCAATATGGCGCCCGCCAAGTCATCATGTGGAGAGGAGAATGTTGAGGTAGCCGGCGCCAGCGGTGATCCCATTAGTTTGTGCAGAAGACTACTCGAGTGCTGCCCTGCTGCATCCAGGGTGATGGGCTACTTGCCGGTGCCTTGCTCCAGTCGGGTGATGAACTGATGACAGCGTTATGGGCACGCTATTGATTGTTGAGGTTGCGCATCGTGTTTGTGAGGGCGTTGATCTTCGCGGAGAGGTGCTACTGGTTTGTCGCCATCTGCTTCATTAAGGCTTCGAGTTGCTTGCTCAAGTCATCGGATGCTTCTCCTTCAGAAACGGATGACATCGCAACGGGCATCTTTGATACCAAGTTGTCATGAGTAGGAAGATTGGAGAGGGGATTGGAACGTAGAGGATGGCCGTGCAAAGTCTCAGGGTGTGGCCTTGGCCACTTGCAGCGCGATGGGGGGGCCGTGGTCGGCTACCGCGCTGCAAGGGCAAGATCACGCCGAGAGGGAGAGAGAGGTAAGTTGGGTTTTCTGACTCTTATTCCCGAACTCAATAATACTCTTCTCCTCCTATAGGAAGAGATGAGTCCTAAACAAGGAAAACTAACTTGGAAAGTAATCCAGACAATCTTGGAAAGCAACAAGGAAACTAACAAGAGGAAACAATCTTTGGAAAGCCATAAAGGAAACTAATCCAAAAGGAAAGGCTTATCTGCTAAGCCGGCAGCATCCCTGCCGCAGCCGACTCCTTCGGCTGTGCATTGCGGCGGCGGGAGTAGTGGAGGCCCCACATGACACTGTGCTAACTGACTAAATGAATTTATGGGATTTTAGGAAGTGACAGTCAACTGAGTTGTTTTGCGTTGGATCAAATAGCTAGCAGAATATCTCACCAATGGCCTCGACGACTTTGAGGACCATCTGCCCCGTATGAACACCATTAAGACAGCTCGTCCAGTAAACACTGTATGCCTCTTTTATGTAAACACAGCCCTGATCACGAGTATATATAAGATGGTAAGATCCATTATAATGTTGTTGCTCAGTAACCCACTGATTCTTAAACTAACAGGCAAAACAGAACATAATAACATGGCTATGTTATACATACTAGTAAGGAATTAAAAAAGAACATAAGCAAAGTAAAGGTTAAAGACATGCTAGTGTCTCGTGCTTTCAACCATTCATTTACTGCATAGATGACAGTGATGGAGTCTCAGAGATCAACTACAGTTGCTTGCATAATTTCACCCGAATCCTGACGAATTGAAATCTCAAGTAAGGTACTATGGTGTAACAACACCTTAATTAGCTTTCGCTGACTAACTGATGATCATTGATCAACTACGTCAGTGATCAAGAAAGCTCGACCAAAGACACACATATTTTCCAATTGCCATCCTGTACTGCCAGTAGAATCATTTTGCATTTCCTACCCAAAAGTAATACCACTTCGCTACTTCGAAATTGTACCGATTTTAAGTACCTAGCTAGCTGCATCATCCAAAATCAAGGAAGACATAGGTGAGGAAATAAAATGGGTAAGCTCAATTACATTGAGGAAGCACAGGAGGGAACCGGCCAGCGACCCGGCGACGGCGAGAAGTGCCAGGAATCGGAAATCGAAGATCACCTGCGGCATGAACAGCATTAGCCTAGTGCACACAACACCACGCAAACATAAGCAAGTCAAATCTTGGGAATGAACCAAGCAAGGACGCGCACGACGTACCCTCTCGACGGTGGTCTCGACCGCGGTGGACTTGGCCGTGGGGGCAATGGCGCCGTTGGGCCCGCCCACGAGCCCGTAGCTGCCGGCTTTGACCGCGGAGGCGTCGGACCCCAACACCGCACTGGGAGTGGTCGCGCCGTCACCGGATGAAGCGGCGGCCGAGGCAACCGCCACGAACGTCCGAGACGGCGGCCGGCAAAGAAGCCGCGCGGCACAGCCGGCGCCGCCCGTCTCCGCTCGCCGGAACGCCGGGGCGGCGGCGTGGACCGGGGCAAGGCAGCCGTGCAGCAGCAGAGCCATCGCGCGCGTAGGGCGTCACCGTGCAGGTGGGCACAAGCAAAGGGACCCGGCTGCTGCTGCTATTGCGTGGCACGTGAGGCGTTTCACAGTGCACCGGTCGTTTCGAGTGGAGTGGATCAGACAGACATCGAGTGATCCAGGGGAGACGCGAGGAGATATTTATCGCGGCCGGACGTGTCACTCTCGGCGATGTGGTTTTTGGCGAGAGTGGAGTATATCGTGCACATCATTGTTTGTTGGTCTCGGCGTGAGAAAACACACCACCGGCATTTTCAACGGTATCATTTCAGCTGTTTCTAGATTTTTATATATATTTGTTGGTTTTGGCGTGTAAAAACCGGCACCATTTCAGTTGTTTCTAGATTTTCATATATGTTTGTTGGTTTCGGCGTGTGAAAACCAGAGTTGGATATATTACTAGTGGGAAACCATGGCGTTGCATGCGAAAAATAAATTCCATATGACTACATGACTTGAAGTTTCATATATATATATATATATATATATATATATATATATATATATATATATATATATATATATATATATTGCACTAGCATCATGAACACAAATTATGCTAAAAATTAGATTGAGAATGCTATGATATACATTTGTGTCTTTGAAAGAGTAGTAAAACATGATCTGACTCTGTCTATTCGATACATTAATTTCATAGATCATACATCCACCTCATGAGGAATCAAAACATTGTAAACCAAGAAAATGTAGAAATATAGCGGAGGGTATGTCGATCTGGCAGGAGGGTGTTCTATGTCTTGTCTTAGTTGCTCTTTTATGGTTTTGTAGCAGGAATAAATTCCATATGGCTACATGACTTGGAAGTTTCATATATATATATATATATATATATATATATATATATATATATATATATATATATATATATATATATATATATTGCACTAGCATCATGAACACAAATTATGCTAAAAAATTAGATTGAGAATGCTATGATATACATTTGTGTGCTGAAAGAGTAGTAAAACATGATCTGACTCTGTCTATTCGATACATTAATTTCATAGATCATACATCCACCTCATGAGGAATCAAAACATTGTAAACCAAGAAAAGGTAGAAATATAGCAGAGGGTATGTCGATCTGGCAGGAGGGTGTTCTATGTCTTGTCTTAGTTGCTCTTTGCGGTTTTGTAGCAGGACTGTGCTATCGGTTCAGCTATGCTATTGCCTTCGTGATAGTAGCTTTTCTGATTGCTATCATTGCCAGTTTTGCTCTCTAGTTTTGACAGGCAAGTGCCCTTTCTATGGATTTATCCTACTTACCAGATAAGGGATCGTTGCATACCTCGTATCATCTCCTTCATGGTTTCACTATCATTTGCATCTTTGTAAGAGCGATTACATGAATCACGCTCTGATACTTTGCAGTTTGCAACCATACATAAAGATGTCATGTAACCCACTTACATGCATGGATGTCAGTTTTCAGTTGCTAATACAGTTTTTGCTTGAAAACCTTGTGTGGCATGCGCTTCCATTTTCCAGGTCTATGTGGATCCGCCTGGCTTTCCTTGTCTTGGAGTTCCCATTGTTCCAGTGGTCTCTGTTTTCTTCAACATGTTCTTGTTTGCTCAGGATTGCAGTTTTCTGCATCTTAGCTGTATTTACCATAATTCTTAGTTACATATTTCATTATGACAATGTGCACTCCCTCTGTGGTGGTACCTTCATAGCCTCTTACTAACGAATCCTCATGAGTCATGACTGATGGTAACTAAACTCTGTTTTGCAGCTACATGAAGAAGCGTGGTATAGATTTGTCATCCTTAGTCTCGTCGTCGTGAGGTTCTATGCCAGCTTTGGTCAGTACAACGCAGTTCCTGCCAGTTCAGAACACTCCGCTGTTGTTTACCACGGAGTTCCTTCTGAAGCTCCATGAGCTATCCAAATTTCAAAGCCTCCAAGATCATCCTTAAAATCATGTATCGTAGGATCACCAGGAAGCTGGGGCCTTAGTTTTTCCTTGAAATCTTGCTCCCACCCCTGCTTAGTGGACACTTGGGGGCCGCCCGCCTTGCCGCAGGGGAAAGCAAAATAGTTGACTATAACCTGAAATGACAATTGCTCGTACCTTACAACAGAATAGTAATGGAAAGCATATCTGCATATGTATTAGGCTACATATATCCCACTTTTTAATTAAAAGTTTAAATTATGTCTCAACATGAATATATATGTTCCAGAAAAACACATGCCTATGGTTGGGCAACATGTACAAATAGAGAAACAATCAGCCAGACTTTTCTTTATTTGATCAACATGTGAATTGTCGCATAAACTGAATCAAAGCTTCATCATTCAGAATTTCATTGTTTTGACAAAATATTAGTGGCACTTTGCGTTTTGGTAAAACATATTAAAAAACACCTACTGACCAACTCAACGAAGCCCATGTCTTGTTCACGGTAGTTGTCTATTTTAGTTATCAATTTCTATTCTCCAAAACAAAAAAGTTCAACTACAAATCAAGGGAAATATAAAATGAAAAGGCAATGACCAATTTTGAAATTTACCATCAAGGGATATTTAGTAGCTACACCGGTAAACAACAGTTATTCAGTTACATAGAAAACAAATACTTCGTGCTTATGACAAATAATAATATACATTAAACATGAGCAGAAAAAAAGAGAGGCAAAATTGAGAAAAATGCAAAACCAACCAAACCAAGGCCCAAGCACCTACGGTCCCACCCCAACAAAAATGAAGCTACTTGATTCCTAAAAATCAAAATAGGTGAGAAACTTAAAACTAACAAGCAGCAGTAATACTTATTAGAAGCAATAAACTTTGCCACTGGAATGGCCTTATCATCGGTATAACTGACAAACAATTGCTGATAGTACACCCTGCAGTCAAGCAGTTGAGAGAGGTGCTTGAATCAGCAGGAACAGGAGCGGAGGTGGCCGTGATGTTAGTCAACAGGTAGTGAGATGCAAAATATTTGTGTAATCTATAAAAAGCGGCAACACACAAGGACAAGGAGACTACAAATCAGGGCTAGCTGATTTGATCAAGATATATACATTTTGTGGCATTTTCCCAAAGAACCAACGGGACTATCCTTGGCGCTGGAAAATGTATTGTCCTAAGAATGATGTTCATTTTATAACAACTGCAAGTGTGAGATGGTCCCGTACAAATTACAATGTATCAAATAGTCATTTTTGCTACAGATAACCCAAGCAGGATACTAAATAGAATCTTTATAGTTTTTTAATAGAAAAGAGTAATTCAAAACTAATAGTGGGACATGAGTTTCATATATGAGTAAAACAAAAGTAGGACTTGGAAAAACCTTTCTGAAAGCAATATGACATCAAGAGAAATAATAGAACCTAACTTAATATATTTAAACTCACTTCATGCTTAAGGCATGTCTTCGCACAAGTACACCCAAGATAACAACCGAAAACAAAAAGAAACTTTTCGGTAAGCTTATTTAGCTTATAGTAAATCTCATATACTTAGAGTTTGTGCATTCATAGTATTTGAATTTAGCATAGTTTTTCTAATACGCACAACCGAACAAAAAAAAATGGTCTTTGATAGATCAATCAGATAGGTATGAATCACAATAAACATAAGGATGATTAATCTACAATGGTGAATCGCAGTCCACAATTTGACTGTAAAGTAAAAAAAATGCACCACTAATAGTTGACCGTAAAATCTGAAAATAGATACACAACATCCATTTTCAGCATTTTGGTTTCTCTGCATATGGTGATGGATCTGAGCATAAAATCTTTCAGTTCTCTGCAGTTATGCATGAGCATGCATTTCAAAAAGGATGAAGGAATCTTTTGCATTATCCAAATGATGCAAGTAATGTTCTTAAATAATCAAACAACTACCATGAGTCGATGACCACCTATTGGTTGACACAATTGGAAATAGATTCGTGGAAAGTAAAGGCGCTTACATCTTTCCTGTACTGCGATGGGTCAATGTACCAAGAAGCGAGCACTCAACCATCAACCCCACAAAAGATAGCCAATCAGATGTGCTTTTAGTTTTCAAGAATAATTCCTGAAACAGGTAAAATACATACGGCAATCAGTTGTGCAAATGATTTTCCAATCAGTTGAGGGAATCTTTTGCATTATACAACTGATGCAAGTAATGTTCTTAAATAATCAAACAACTACCATGAGTCGATGACCACTTATTGGTTGACGAATTGGAAATAGATTCAGATAAAGAAAAGGCGCTTACATCTTTCCTGTACTGTGATGGGTCAATGTACCAAGAAGCGAGCACTCAACCATCAACCCCACAAAAGATAGCCAATCAGATGTGCTTTTAGTTTTCAAGAATAATTCCTGAAACAGGTAAAATACATACGGCAATCAGTTGTGCAAACGATTTTCCAATCCCCCATTCTTTGCTTCCCAGTAAAATTAAAACTATACATTGTATACAATACTAAAAATACAGCTAATGTGATTTGGAAAAAATTAGCAAACTTTTTTAAGCACTCATAATAATTTACTTGATGCAAACATAAAAGGACTGAGCAAAATCATCCTTGCAACAACTTATCTATGGGTGAGTCATAAAGCTTCCGACCATGAAGTAGCACGTTGTGAACTCCATGTGCCTTAATAGTGGAATCTGAATATATACCAGTTAACTTATAAGAACCTGCATTGCAAGGCCCCTAAGTTGTAGTATATCTGTATAATGATGAGTATTACATGGCTAGTTAGCTGGTCAGCCATGAAGAAATCAGCCATCAGAACCTAAATTACAAAGTAGCCTTCTCATCGGAAGGATGTTCATAACAGTTTGTGATGTGAAAAATTAGAAGGTCTTTTACCTTGTAGAATAGTGATAATATAATGTTGCGCATGACATGCATGAAGCAACGAACAAGCCGGAAAAACAGGAGGAAAAGAGGAGATAAAGCGCGACAAGGAATCAAGAAAACAACAATCCAGAGCAACTTAACCAAAAGGAAAAAAGGGAAGAACATGAGGACAGCACGCTGCCGGGAAACAAGAAAAATATGAGGACAAAAAACCGGGGGGAAATCAAATCGTCGTAGATCCATGAGAAACACCCCCACCCCCTGCCATCAGAACCTGATTACAAAGCAGCCTTCTCATCAGATGGATGTTCATAATAGTTTGTGATGTGACAAAATAGAAGGTCTTTTACCTTGTAGAATGGTGATAATATAATGTTGCGCATGACACACATGAAGCAGCGAACAAGCCGGAAAAATAGGAGGAAAAGAGGAGATAAAGCGCGATAAGGAATCAAGAAAACAACAATCCAGAGCAACCTCGGCCTGGAGGAGCGGGGGGAGGCGGAGACCTCGCGTGCGCAGCGCGCGGTCTCGGCGACCTGGAGGAGCGGAGGGCCGCCGCGCGCCGCGAATGACCTCACCGCCGCCATCACCCGCCGCTCCAGCTCGCCGCGAATGGCTTCTAGCAAGTACACTCACCATCGGGAAGAAGGAGATGAGGGTGCGGCGGTGGAGAAGGAGATGGGGGAGCGGCGATGGAGAAGGAGATGGGGGTGCGACGAAGAGTCTGCAATTGCGACGGAGGGAGAGGAGATCGAAGAAGGAAACGGTAGCCGCGTTCGAGAAGCTCCTCTCTGCGCCAACGATCACACGCGGCGAGGCAGACGATGCATAAGAGCGAGGTGGAGACAGCGCGTGCGATCCAGCGCCGAACGCGATCGGACGGACGCGTACGAGCAAAGCGAGGATCGGATGGTCAGAAAAAAAGAGGTGACGTAGCACGTCTACCTGCTCCTCAATTCAGCCCTCTTTTATATAGTAAGATAGAGATATGGGTATACAGATGAACACCTAAAATTTTAGCAAAAAACATTGTATTTATTAGGTATACTAAGTATATACAAGTAAGTGTAGTTAAAATACACGTTTCAGCATTATCTTCCGATCCCAGGGTGTCGCACCTGACCTGGTCACCCGCTCGCCTGCTTTATCTATATGGCCCAAATTCACGGCCCAAGGCTAGTCACCACGACCCAAGCAGCAGCCGGCAGCCCAACCCCGTCCGGCCGTCCCCACTGACCATCCCCAAATTCCTTTGCCCTAGCATTGCAGTCGGCCAAGCCAGCCCCGTCCCCAAATTCGTAAATTTCCCATTCCTTCGGCTGGCCTTAGCAGCCCTGCAACAGTGCAGCCAGCCAAGGGCGCAGCGGCCAGCGGCGGAGCGGCCGGACCAGGCGGCAAGCGCCATGCGTTGTGCGAGGGCGCAGCAGCCAGCGGCAGCGTTTGCTGAGGTCTGCTAGTCTGGGTTTATCGTTGTTCCTCTGGGGGAATTCAAGAAATGCTCCAAGTTCCTATTGGTGACTTAAATCACTGGAAGGGTTTGAGGTACTGTCTTTCTTCCCCCTTCTCAACCGATGAGGGTTCTTGCTTTCGCATTTCGATACCGATTGTCAAATATATGCATGCTAGCCCGTAGCATGAGCATTGCATTCAGGCTGAGATTCAGGAGTAATGCTGGTAAAGTATATCCATATTGCTTCGAAGAAACAACTGCTCTTGTTCCCTTGGTCAATTTATTCCTAAGCATGTTTTCTGTTGAGATAAATATCAGATGCATTTGCTCGACACTATTTTTTGCAGTCAAATTACACATACTATATCAAAACATGCTTTCACCGTTTCCATTTGAAAATATGTCGCTCAAGAAAAAGCACTGTAACATTGGCTTTGACACTTTGTAGGTCTGTACTGAAACATCTTTGACACTTTGTAGACCTGTACTGAAACATCTACTTCTTTTGACATGTACAATACTTGCATAGATGCAGTCTAAAGTTGCTTTCACATCTTTCTGTCTGAAATTTTGTATCATAATCTGAGTAATTGAGTATGTTGCACATCAGTGCCAAATTGGTAACTACTGCAATACTGATGAAGCACAAAAAGTATATTATGATTTAATTTCTCAATAACAATGTACCAAAGAATGACCTACGCTATGTGAAATATTTTGTGATGTTAGTTGTAGTACAAACATGTAATTTGTCACATTTCACTTCCATACTATATCATTTGAACTTTTCTATTAGAATGGATGCATCTTAAGTTCGCATTCCTATAGTCAAAATCCTGGCTTCGCCACTGGTGAAAACACACCACTCAGGGCATTTTCAACGGTATCATTTCAGTTGTTTCTGGATTTTCATATATGTTTTCTGGTGATGTGGAGGAGAGTGGAAGATGAGAGAGAATGAGATATTCCTCTCACGAAGCAACGGACGCATCACGCGAAACAAGACACTAGTGACGAAGTTTTTTTTGCTGTTGGAGCGCATTCGTCGTTTATTCACGCGAAACAAGACACTTGATTCATGCAAAGCTTAAATGCTTGTGAGGCTTTAAAGAAACAGCTCAAAAGACAATCTAATGGAATAGTTGTCTCTAAAATTATCTCAAAATAATATAGAAGATGTTAGAGCCAATCTAAAAGATAAACTATTGAACATGCCCTTATATAAACACATCACCTCTGCGTCAGTGCTGTGAAGGGTTCCCTCGAACACACACAAATCTCAGGCTTAAATCAGGCCTAGTTTGGATCGGTTCGGAATATGTGGGATGGTGGGTCCAGTCTATATAGAGGATAATTAAGAGATATATGGAATGGATCAGAATCCACCCATCCAAACAATTAGGATCCGTTTAGAACACCAGAATTACGAACTGTTTTTAAAAATTGTTATGAAATTACTGTGTTCTAAATGTGTCCTCGTGCATGCGCTACAATTGATTTCGGTCGTTCTTTGTAAGTCTTTTACAAGAAACTTGCCCGTCCTTGTTGGAATGACGAGTACAACTACTTTAACCTAGCATCAGGATTTGCCTAACACCAATTCCATGTGGTGCTACAAAATACAAGTCCTAAGGCAATGAATTCCTCCTCAACTCAACACAACGACGGACGATGACATGTCTGATGTCTGGCTGACATTGCAATCTTCTACTCGTGTCGAGGCCTGTGAAGGTTGCGCAGAATGTATAGCGAAGCCGATGACAAGAAGACGCAGACCGAGTAGCTGAGGAGGTCCATTCCCGTGGCGATGTGCACCATCTTGCTCCTCTCGAACATCTTCACTAGAAGGATCATCACGATGATGTGCCCCAGTTTTGCCTTGAGTTCATCGAGAGAGCTAATTCTCATCCACTTTGGTCTTTCCTGCAAGAAGAAGAAAAGAACAATTCGACTTCGCGATATGCTTGCGCTTCTAACGTTTCAGAAGTAGTCAGAAAAAAACTGCAGAGATGATAAGTACAGTTCTCACTTCTCAAGCGTTTTTTTTTCGTTGTATCCTAACATTTGTAGCGTTTCTTTTTTGTCAGCAAAAACTTGAACTAGAATGTTCTGTGATTGATAACCTATAAGACCGACCGCTTACCATGAGAGCAAACTGAAACATCCCGAAAAACTTAGTTTCAATTTGTTTTGGATTTTCGGCTTATTTTTGAATTCTTTCCCAATTCGGAAAGCCTTCTCTCCTTTCCACTTTCCCTTTTCTCCCTTCTGTTTTCGCAAGCCCGAAGGCGTTCTTTCTTCAGCCGTGTGCTTTCTCTCCAGCCTTCTTCCCTAGTGCGCCACCCCCCTCGTGCCACTTTTGTGTCCCTTCTGTTAGCGCCTCGCCACCTCACCCTGGTTTTCCCCCCTTCTCCGGCGCCAAATGCGCACAGCCATCCACGCCATGCGCCAAACCTGAGCCACCGCCTCCCTGTTGCAACCACCTTCCTGCTCCCACCGCCATGCCCAGGTTATAAAAGCCCCCAATTTCGAGCCCTAAGCATCGCACCACACTCACAAACCTCACCCTCACCTTCCTTCGTCACCAGCGCTAGCCAATTTCAAGGATTTCTGCCGCCCCCACTTTCTTCTCCAGTGAGTTGAATGTAAATTCGTCACCCCCTTTCCTCCTTTTCCCTCCCAAAGCCATCTCTAGCACCACCTCACCACCCCGCATCTTTCCCCACCCCCTGTCCTTGCCAGAGCCTCGTCGACACCGTGCCCCACCGTCCACGGTGCACATGGACAGTGCGCCTCGGTAGGGGTGAAAACGGATCGGATATTTTCCGATCGATCCGGATGAAAACGGATTTGGATTGTCTCGAATCGAAAACGGATACGGATTATCCAGATAGTACGAAGGTCGGATATCCGGATTTTAGCCTAAAAGAGAAAAATGAGATTTTAACTGATTTTCGAATTTCGAATATGCAACAAATCAAATACCCTTTTAGAAAAATAGCAAATAGGGTTTAAAAATTATATAAAAAATCACAAAAATTCCTTGAATTATTTTGAACTTAATAAAATTAATTCCAACTTAAAGTTGGTTTTTATTTTTGCACATAAATTATTTTTAATTTCTAAAAAAGGAAAAATCTTTTAAAATCCAAAAATTCAAGAAATTAATCACAATTTTCTTTTTCACTTTAAATCCAATAAAATCCTAGAAAACTCAATAAATTTTATTTTCAACATTAAAAACTAGAAAATCAAATAATTGACTTTATTTTATTTTTTCCATTTTAACCAAGAAAACTCTTTTAAATCTAAAAAAATATAGTAAAATAATAACTTTATTAATTTTATTTTTGGTAACATACTTTGGGATGTTACACTCATTTATGTATAGATTAACCATCCAAATTGATCGATGTTAGTGTAAACTAAGTTTTATGTATGTGATGAACTAAATGTGAATGCGTGATGACTTGTGATTTTGTGAGTTATGACTTGTGAAGTAAATATGGTAAATTAAGTGTTATGTTTGTGATGAACTAGTTAATGCAGCTTGCTAGTGCCAATGTTATGTGTGGTTGCTGAAAATATGAACAATATGAATGTTTGCATCAAATAAACTAGTTATATGTTTTCGTTAATTTCTGGTATACAATTTAAGAGGTTTTCATATTCCGAAAAATATCCGCGACCGTATTCATTTCGATTCGTATTTGCTCCGTATTTGTATTTGATATTATTCGTATCCGTATTCGTATCCGGATCCGAAAAAAAATATGAAAACAAATATGACAGAGCCATTATCCGTTCGTATCCGATCCGTTTTTACCCCTACGCCTCGGTGCACCCCAACCTTCCCCGAAACCCCCACTAATCACTGATGCTCAAGCGCCACCTAACCCGACCATAGCATGGCCGGAGCACCGCCACCGCCATGTAACATCCCAAGTTATGTTACCAAAATAAAATCAATAAAGTTCTTATTTTATTAGATTTTATGAAATTTAGAAGAGTTTTGTTGTTTTTCTTGAATTTCCTAAATTTTAAAAGTTAAGAATAAAATTATTAAGTTTTCTGGGATTTTTCTTTGATTTAAAGTGAAAAAGAATATTTAAATTAATTTCTTGAACTTTTGGATTTTTAAAAGGCTTTTCCTATTTTCCAAAATTTAAAAATAATTTATGTGCAAAAATAAAAACCAAATTTAAGTTGTAAATAATTTTAATAAGTTAAAAATAATTCAAGGAATTTATGTGAATTTTTCTAGAATTTTTGAACTCTTTTAGCTATTTTCTAAAAGCCATTTCGATTTGTTTGTTTTTCTAAAATTCAGAAATGAATAAAATTTTCCTTTTTCGTTTTGGACCGAAACCCATTATCCCGGCCAGTTTTCCCTCTCTCCAACCCGACCCATTATTTCCCCGCTGGCCCAGCCCACTCGTGCAACCACCTCACCCTCTCCCTCTCTCCCTCTCACTAACGTGTGGGACCCACACGTCAGCTCCACCTCCTTCCTCCCTTTCTTCTCCACGCAACCGGCCGCCATTGCCACTCGGAAGCTTCAAACTCCTGGCCATTTTTCTTCCCCTTTATCCGCGAAAGCGTGCGCACCTTCCTCCCCGTATCTCGCCTCCTCCGTTTTGCCTGTTTTCCCCCTCGTGCGTGCGTCATTTCGACGGAACACCGCCAAAGCCACAACCGCCACCGCGTTCTTAGCCGCCTCGATCTCCTGACCCAGTGCCCCTTCGCCCCTATAAAAGGGAGCACCATGTGCCCCTTATTCCCCTCATCCAATCCCCTCAACTCCCCGTCCCTCTCTTCGCCTCTCACCGCCGGAATCCGCAAGTAAAGCTCGTCCGCCGCAAGCTTCCTTTTCGGCGATTGCGCCGCCGACGACCACGCCCTGCCGCCCTCGTCCTCACCATCGGCATCGCACGGCCACGTTCTACGCGGTGCACTCCTCATCGCCGGAGTACCTCGCCGCCGCGAGCCCGAATCATGCCGCCGCCTTTGCCCTCACCGCCGGCCATCCTTATGCGTCCCGCCGCCATGAAGGTGAGCCCTAGACTCCCCATCCTCTCCTCTCTCCAACAATGCCCTCGCCGACGCCAGCGCGTCGCCAATCGCCGACGACCACCGGTTCCCATGTTTCCGCCGCCACCTCCATGCCACGTCATGCCACCTAGCGCCACCTCAGCGCTGTCTGCCTACGTGGCAAACCACATGGTGCCACGCACCACGTCCACCATGGACCTAACCTATTTTCGTGGACCCGGTCCATAAGACTCGGGCCCACATGTCAGTGGCTCAAGCCACTTTTTCTATTGAGAAATAATTCGACCGAAATTCGAAATTCCCAAGCTGATGTCATCATGATGCAGTAAGTTATTTTCCTTTAGGAAAATTATTCCAGAAATTCCAAAAAATTCATTTTCATCATTTCATGTGATTTTCAATCTTCCGAGAGCCCGTTCTCCTTCGTTCGAGCTCCGATTCAAGAGATTCAAATATATAAATTCATCTAAAATCAAGATCTAGCTATCTAAACCAAAATTATTTAATTTGTAGTTTATTTGAATTTAGCTTATTTTCGTGTATAGATTTTGACGACTTCCGGTGGTCAAATTTCGACATCATTTGAGATCAACTAATTGAGCAAGGCAAGTTATATTCTTTGATCATATCTGATCCCATTATTTTAAATTATTTAAATTCTGTTTTAAATTATTACTGCATGTGTATTTACATTCCGTTTAATTTAAACTCTTGTTTTAAATTTATAGTTATGCCTAAATCCTTTGTACTGTCAATCTTGACATTGAATTAAACCTACATTTTCACCTTAGATAAAATCTAGTTGATGTAATAGTATGAACTAGAATATTTTGGGAAAAATTGTGCTTAGTCATGCATAGACAAAAAAATATTTGATTTGGGAATTTTCAGTCAAAAAATAAATGTGGTTTAAATTGTATCCATAGCATTGGTGTGCTACGGAAGTTTATAAATAATTTTGAAAAATAAAATAAAATAAAAATAGTTTAGACTTGGACGAAATGGATGGTTGGTGGGTGCAAGTTTATGCACGGGCTCGTCTCAGGAATGGTCGAGGCCCAGGGATTGTTTTAGAAGTCGCCTAGTCAATTGAGGACCGGTCTGCGAGCTGCGGATTGTAAAGCCCTTTTGTACTACCACAAGTTTGGTATGGGACAGACTAGGCTAATTAATTTGTAAAGTTCTACTGTTAGTTGTGCCATGTTGATGTGTGGGTGTCGTGAAGACTTATTTTTAATACCCAAATGGTGCAAGAGGGGGTTGTCATTTGGTGTGAAGCCTACAACAATGAAACCTTAGCGGGCATAACTACTTTAGGATGACACATTGTAAAGGCCTTGTGATAATCACTTAGTCGCACACCTTTGAAAGTGTGTCAGACGGACATTAAAAGTTGATTATCTTTTGTGGGCAAAGTTGTACAACCTCTGCAGAGTGTCAAACTATTTGAATAGTCGTGTTCACGATCATGGACATGCTGAGCAAAGCCTTTCGTGGATTAGATTTTGGTTTTTTTTTTAAATAAATGATTTGACAAAAATGATTTCATGGATATTTATTCCATGTGGGAAATTTAGACAGAAAGCCTGATGTATGGGGTTAGTCCTTCGCTATTTGTGTATAGAGGTTTATCCTACACTTGAGAATAGATGAATCAAAATAAAAGTTTGACTTTTAGTTATAAGTTAAAACTGCTTTGGAACTTAGTAATTGTATTTAAAATTTCAAATGTTGCTTTTGCACAAACAACCCTATAAGCCTTCCTTTGATAATATCCACACATGCATTAACTCTATTATGGGTGTAACTTGTGGAGTATATTTTTCTGTTCAGCCTTGCTTAATAAAATATTGTTCAGAGGAGAAGGACTTTGCTACCGGTGTGGACCTCGACGACTAGTCCGCTTCCCTAGTCGATTGCCTGTGGCAGATTAGCTGGGCTCTTCTACTTCTTCTTCGTCTTCCGATGTGTTATGTATTGTTGGCGCGTAAGCATTTCTTGTAATAAACTCTGATATTTATTAATAAAGTTGTGTGAATTATAGATGTTATCATATCTGTTTACTGTGTGAATTAGCTACTGATCACGGGACTAGTTCAGAATACACAAAGGATTTGAGGGGTGTTACTCCCGGATCTGACACGCCATCCCCTGTCCTGCTCGTGCGCCACCCACACCTCCACCTCTTCTTCGAGATACCTCAACCCGTGATAGACCAAAAAATGGGTTGTGCAAGGTGAGGATATTTCGCGTTAGGTAATGACTTCGACAACCAAGCTCTGGAAAGCGTCGGACAAGACGAATTAATAAAATACTTTGAGTAAGGAGGTAAGTTGCACTCTTTGAACATTTTGAGCCTATATTTAATGTAATTATATTATTACTTTCATTATTATATTTTAGCCAATTATTTCAATGAAGAAATAATACCTTGGAATGCCATGTTGAATAGATAAAGCCCATCACCCCACATACAAACCCTCCTATTCTTGTAGGCTATATTCACCTTGACAAGCCTAGACCATATAAAATAATAGCAAATATTCAACAATGTCACACAAAGCTTTCTTCTAAACACTGATAAGGAAGGTTGGCGTTACGTCAATAAGTTTTTTTCTAGAAAGTTGAGGGTTGAGACCAGAAGGATGGACAACCCAATATACTTGATAAAAGTGAGACATCGGTGAGACCTGGAGGTGGATGACCACAAGTTAGTAAATGGTCCATCGCCTCACTGGATATCAAGTAAGGACAAGAACCCTGTGCCAAGTAACAGACACGGATCTCGCTCAACCATGGGTGTGGTATATCCAACTTGGCTTAGTACACTGCTCTTCTGATTAAACATCTACAGGATGTCAACTGCTTTTGTGTGATAGAGCAACCGCGGAATGGGGATGAGTCAGGAGTGGGCCGGTTAGGGCACTCGCTGAACTACACAACGATATTGACTAGTCAGCATCGGATCGCGCACTCCACCGTTGGCCGGTGGTTTCCCGATAGCTGTATTGACCTTGAACCTACCGGGTATAGACTAAAAGGGTTGAGCAGTGGAAAGGTATTGTTATCTCGGCTCAGTCGCACGCTATCTGGTTGCGTGTATATAACTTGACAATATGAGTCTCAGATATCTTGTGGGTAAAGTTGGGCAATTCTGTAGAGTATAATACATGGTATTCGAATACGCCGTGCTTCCGGTTAATGAAGTTGTGTTCATGGGTGATTCCAGTACATGAGGCATAAGTAGAGATTTTGAGATGTTAAGTTGGTAATTGCAATTGTTGAGTAAACCCCTGATGTTATATTTATTATTGTTTTTACTGTTTTAAAGATAAACTGCTTTAAACCCACAATGCATTCACATATGCCTGATATGGTAAACCCTAGATAATCTATTGAACTTCTAGCATGTAATTAGTTAGTTTTTCCATGTGGCTTGCTAAGTACGGTTGTGTATTCATTCGTGCAATATCAACTACAAAGGAAACTTGAGAAAACCCTTAGGATCTTAATAAAGAAGGTTTTGGTGGACCTCCAGATGGCGATGATTACTGGTATTATGTCTCGACCGTGCTCAAGCGTGCCTATGGTTTTGAAGTTCTTTTACATGTAATATATTAACCTTGAGCTTGGATGCTTGTGTCATTGTTAAAACCAGCTGATAAGTCTTATTCTTGTGTAATAAAAGTTTGATTTTTATTGTAATCGGAAGCTTGTTTGAGATACTTCTTACTTCATAATTGCACATCATGGACGGTTATGAAAGATTTGACGGCCCAAAAATGGGGTGTTACACAAACATCCCAAACAACGATGATCCCTTGAGAGCACGATCAGATGAAGGTACATCAGGAGAATCGTTGCTGATGAACAGCCCGTACAGACCCATCCCAAGTATCAGCATGACTGTTCCAGCAAGATGCACATCTGGAACAAGCACCCACGACTCCACAAGCATCAGTTAGTGGTTAGTAGATTATTCTGCAGGTAGTTCTTTTGAACAGAATTTTGCAAATACTTCTCTCTCCCTCTAGCTTGGCATCTAAATGTCCGAAAGCTTTAAGTACAAACAAACTAATGTTACTAATCTGACATTGTTCGTGTTGACTGATTACAAAAATTTATGGAATCTTAGGGAGTCAGTCACCAGCTCAGGAATATTTCGCATCAATGTTTAGCAGAGCAACAACGCCGTTGCTTCAGTAATGGTTAAATCAACAGGCCAAACAGAACATGGTAACTTGTCAAATTTTTCATAGAAGCACACAACTAACGAGTAACGAGAACAGAATCAAGTACAGGCTAAATATATTGAGTTACGGCTAAAAGAAGGTGTCATGGAAATTGCCAAACTGGTATACTTTCTTTCTCTACATGCTAACCGTCTTTCAAATGGAACGATCCTCCGACTTTCTGAGTAAAGTCGTATTTGAACATCTTGATGATATTCGGTGATCCGAAATTGTTGGATTTGAGAAGAACGGTCCAGATCAACAATTCTGATGGTGCTACTGATATTGGTAGCCAAGACCCATGCTACAAGATCTTGTAAACAATACCAATGCTACAAGATCTTCTACTGATGTTTTTGGGAACAGATCACTTACACCGATCTCGCCTCTCATTTTTATCCAACGGCCCGTACAAAATATCACCGCGCTATTCATCCCTGACTTTACTCTGTAAAGTCAAAGGATGCGTTTCCTTTTCAAATAGTATCTCTTTGATCGAGAAAACACGCCTAGTTTAACGCGCAAACGGAACCGAGCAGGCGTACACTGAGAAAGCAAAGGAGGGAACCGGCCAGAAGGGCCAGGAAACGGAAATCAAATATCACCTGACAGAGAGAGAAAAACGGCATTAGACTGCTACACACGACCACACTGTACTACTGCACAGCAAGCAACCTGCAAGCGCACGTAGTTACCCTCTCAACGGTGGACTCGATCGTGGGCGCAATGTCGCGGCCGTCGTCCCCTCCCGCGAGCCTGTAATCGAGCGCCGTGGCGGCCCAGCAACGTATCGGCAGTGGCTGTGCCAACGCGGCCGGACGATGCGGCGGACGCGACGGCCACGAGCCGGGACCTCCCGCCGCGGAGCGGAAGCGCGACACAGCCACCGACCCGTCTCCGCTCGCCGGAACAGCGCCACGAGAGCCGCCATCACGTAGGACCAGTGGCGGATCCACACGGGGCGCGCCGCGCGTGCGAGAGGGTTGGAGCATCAGCTCCGTTCATCGCACCCTGGTACTTTCTTAGTATCTTTATCATTACCTGTATCATAAATTTAGTGAATTTTGTTCGTAAGGCGGGTATCTATGTGTATTTTTTAGCTTGTAAAATGCGTTATTAAGATACTACATTTAATGTATTTTTTTTATTCCTCGTATGTATGTATCAATTTGATTTATATATGATATTTAAATATGTGTTTATTAGCTTATCTTATAATAACTTTGTCCCACTATATTGTAGCAAGCGCCGGCTGGACCTGAAGCGGCTACAACTAATTGCCACAGTCCACTGGTCACTTGGAGCGGAGTGGAAGTGAGACCATTATTTATCTCGCGCGTCGCTCTCCGGCCGGTGTTTTTTTTACCTTGTTTCGGTGCGTGCCCACACCACCGTTGGTTTTTGGCACGCGAAAGCGAGAGGCGCTGCTGCGCGAAAGAGCTGGATTGGCAGCTTGCTTTTGCTGGTGATTCGGTGGAAGAAATGGCCCAGATCGACTGCGTGCTGTCGTGCGGATGGGGGTGGCTCAGTCGTTGCTTCTGAGAGGAGATGCAATTTGGTGAGGTGCCGTGCTGCATATTTGGAAAGCCCGCTCAACGTATTGCCACAGCGTTCACCAGCGGGTTTGAGCTGAGATGGGCGCATGATCAGATGAGCCTACAGACAGTGCTAATTAAGCATGCGTGTAGTCATGGATAGCTCGAGTCCATGCACGGTTCAGTTTTAGATAATTCGATTGATTTTTAAAAGAAAAGCAGAAGAGCTGCCCTCATTTCATTGATAGGAGATGAAGACAAGTACAAAAAAGAAAAGGAAAACTGTACTTGACTACATGACCAGTAAGATGGCCAGGGTCTTATGCTAATGAGGTACTATTTGCTGAAGATTCTTTGCACCTGCGTCAGCCCAAGTTCTGATCTCATCCTTAATGTGTATGAGTAGCACAACAGTCGATCTTTCAGAGCCTTGGAAAATCCGGTTGTTTCACTCCTTCCATAGTTCCCACAATACGGCCATAATTGACGAGTTGATTCCTTTCCTGCTAATCCCCTGACATCTATCACGTACATCCTCTGTCCACACATGAGCCCACGAAAAACTTGCATTTGGAAGGTGACGATGGCTTCGAGGTAGAGAAATTTTACTGTATATTCCACTAGCAGTTTGTAGTGGTAGTATAAATTAAACATGACTATTGATTTGTTAAGGGTTTAACAGATTTTTCTTTGTATTTATAATTTTTTTTGTTAGGGTATTATGGGCTTTTCCAATTAGGGCTGAAAATATTACTCTTGTGACATATCATCCTCATATGCATAATTACAATTCTACCCCTGTACACTCAATTTAATACGGGCCGCACATTCTCTTTGATCAAATGGTTCAGATTAATTATGATTTAGTTATACTACACCAAATCACCGTATCTTGTGCGCTGAGCTTGTTGAATACTGGCCATCTGAAGAGAAACGCCAGGTGACTAAATCCTGAGCATCTGCATACATGACAATAGCTGAAACTTTGGACCAAAGAGCGACGTATTCGTGAAGCATGGCCGGGTGATGTTGTCACGAATGTCTCTAATCCAAAAAGCGTCTATGAATTTTCTCATCAACTTAATAAATTAATTTCAAGATGTAGAACTTCCCTAATAGAATGAGTTATTTTACGGGACACTCAATTCAATATAGGCAATCTATTCTTATTTTATCTAATGGTTTAGATTAGTTATCTATTCTTTTTTTATCTAATGGTTCAAATTAGTTAGGATTTAGTTATACTACACCTGACAGTATGGGTAGTAGAATCTCGATGTAGTAGAATTGTAATTGTCTATATGGGGATTGCATGACTCAAGAGTAATATTTCCAATCCTAGTTGGAAAGGTCCATAATACCCTCATGAAAAATTTATAAATACAAATAAAAGTCTATTATATATTTAACAAATCAATAATCGAATTTAATTTATACTACTATAATATACCGATAGTAGAATAGAATGTAAAATTTCGGCTCTACCAGTGAAGCTCGCGACAATGATAAGCAGTGCATATGTTCTTTATTGCGTGTTTTTCTAATCTGTTGCACGATTCCCGGATACAACGAAGGGCTAGAGCCTAGAGCAGGACAAAAAGAACTTCATTGATGTGTTGAATCAATTTTGTTGGGCCACGCCCATCTAGACCTGCTTAGCGTTACACGCGATTCCTACTACAGTCGACAATTATGAAGTTAGATTGTTGAAGTTGGACCGGACAGGAGCATAATTGCAAAAGTAGGCTGAATCTGTATAGCCCAAGAAAAGGCCTGGCTTGACGATCAAATCAGAAAATTGGTCAAGAAAACGCCCATCCATTTAGCTCAGCACAAAGCATTTGCCCACACCCCGCTGTGTACCGAATGCAAGGCTGCCGTACTGGAATCTTCATGGATCGTAGATGTCACGACCTCTACTGACATGACAAGGTGCGGGAAGAACAACCGGGCGAGAGGAGGATGGGCCAGCGGGAACAGAAGATTGGGCCGTTTAGCTTTGGACTGACTCGAGCAATAATGCAAGGGCTACGAAGTGGATGTCGTCGTTTCTTAAATAGTCAGGCGCTTGTGCAACAAATGCAAAGACAGAAATCCTCTTAACTAATCTACCTTTCTCCTCCCCCTTCTTCCTTCTCTCCAGTCTCGTTCTCCTTTACCTCTGATGATACTCTATCCATTTTGGAATCCGGGAACGTAACATTTGGTATCAGAGCCCCCGATCCTAGTACAAGAAGACAAGCTGGAGAAACCCAAGTGCCAAACGCAAACTCAAGAAAAATCACTGGCCACAGAGCAGGAAATGGCAGCGCTCACTCGGGCGATACAAGCGCAAAATGCCACTATCCAGACACTGGCGGAATCGATGGCAGAAATCAAGCCGGTGGTCCTAGAACTAGAGGAATGGAAGCCGATGATGGTTGCCTCGGTGGATGATCTGCGCGGCAAAGTGGGGGAGTTGTGCGATCAAGTCAAGCAGATGGCTCGCGAAGCGGCCCCAGTGCTCAAGGCGGTAGGATTGCCTCCATTGTTGCCGATTCCAGAGCACCTAAAAATCAAAGAGACCAAGTAGGAGGGTGACTATGGTCACAGGCCAAACGACCACGACGCATCAACTCAAAACCGAGGGAAAGCCATGGGGAATCACACCCTAGAGCTACCTCCGGACAATGGTACGTATGGTTTGCATCCCCTACCTATGCCTCCTTTTGATTCGGGGGAGTTGGGTGGTCGAAACTTTGGGGGATACTACCGTCATCCAGCGCCGCCGAAATTGGATTTTCCCCAAGTCGATGACGAAAATCTAAAGGCATGGAGGCTAAAATGTGAAGTGTACTTTCGGGTGTGTGCTACACGACCAGATTTATGGATTAGTATAGCCACCATGCGTTTTGAGGGAAATGCGGTGTTATGGTTACAATCCACTCAATCACATACTAGATGTACTAGTTGGGAAGAATTTGTTGATGCTATTTGTTTGCGTTTTCGTCGGGAGGAGTTCCAGCAACAACTTTGTTTCTTCAATCGTCTTATGCGGAGTGGAACAGTCACCGAGTTTGCTAAAAAATTCAATGAATACATGCATAATCTTCTTGCTCATCACACTTGGGATCCCATGTTTTTTGTGACCCAATTCACTGAGTGAAATTAGAGTTGCCGTGATATTATATCAACCAAAGGACCTCGATATTGCTATTTTTCTGGGTTGTTTGCAGGAGGAGGTTCTGGAGACGATGCGGCATGAGACGCGTCGATTTGATTTTCAGACCCAGGGGGGTGACCCTCGACACGAATGGTGTTGTCATTACCTGCACCATCGGGAATACCACCGGGTTCCACCGAAAATCGAGCAGATGACCAGAGAGGTGTAGATGGCGCGCGAGCAAGTGGACCTGATGACAAGATAACAACACTCAGGGCATACCAACGAGCTAAAGGCTTGTGTCACACATGTGGGGAAAATGGAGTCGGGAGCATTGATGTGGATCCCCTGTTCAACTGCATGTTGTTTAGGAACTGTGGGAGTTGGTCCAGGAACCAAGTCCGGAGGCTGAGTCGGCAGAAGAAGGAATTTCGCAGGGGAAGAAGCTCTTGCAATTTCTATAGCTGTAGTGAACGGCTCAGAAACACCGAAGACAGTGAGACTCAACGGTAGTATTCAAGGAATTGTTGTCACTATCTTGATCGATTCAGGAAGCACCATAGCTTCGTGAGGGAGGAATTAGCAGTTAAGCTGCAAGGGGAACATAAGCCGCAACTAAAGATGAAAGTCAGAATTGCAGATAGGGGTACCCTGACATGTATAAGAGAGTTCCCGGATTGCCAATGGCAAGTGCAAGGATTGAATTTCATAACGTCACTGAAGGTTCTGGCACTTGGTTGCTATGATATCGTTGTGGGTATGGATTGGCTGGAGCAGCATAGCCCGATGACCATTCACTGGCGGTAAGAAAATCCTGTCGTTTTCATACCGAGGCAAAAGGGTTGTGCTACAAGGACTGAAAGGAAATACTTCTAGCTGTGTGTTATTAACAACTCAAGCAGAGTCGTTATCCTGGGAAGACAGAGTTCAGTTAAGTTTAGAGTTTGCAGAAGTATTTGAGGAGCCGCAAGGTCTGCCGCTGACACAAGAATTCGATCATGCCATTCCGTTACTTCCAGGAGCACAACCTGTTAACTTGCGACCTTATCGCTATCATCCAGCACAGAAAGACGAAATAGAGAGACAGGTGACTGAAGTGCTCAAACAAGGAATTATTCAACCCAGCGCTAGTCCTTTTACGTCACCCGTGTTGCTGGTTCCCAAAGAAGATGGAACGTGGCGCTTCTGTGTGCATTATCGCCATGTGAATGCCATTACCATGAAGAATCGATATCCACTGCCAATCATTGACGAGCTGTTGGACGAGTTGGTCGGTTCATAGTGGTTTTGATGAGGACATGACCCCTATGGATATAACCATATTTGCTATGCTTGCTGTTCCAATTACAAGAGCTCGTACACTTCACTTAAATTATCAGGTGAGCTCGTTTTTAGGAGTGCCTTTATATTACATGAACTATATGATATTGCCTAATAAATATGTTGTTATTTTCAGAAATAAAAGACAGAGAGTGGCTTATTTGCAAGAGTTCAAGCTGGATACATTCTGGAATCCAATTCGACCTCCGGAGACAGCACCGACTTCAAACGTGCATAACTTTCACATACGAAGTCCGTTGGAGGTCCACAAGTACTTCATGGAAAGCTTGCGATGAGGCCTTTCCAACGGATCTAGCCCCACCTCTAAATTCATTCAGAGCACTTCAAAATCGTCGAAAGAAGATATTGTGTCACCTGTTTGGGCCATGGGCCTTGTAATTCGGATAGAAACCATAGGCCCCATACTGTTCACGCAGTTACTGTTCATGTACGAATAGTGCCACCACCTCTCCCTCTTCCTTCTATACATAGTGGCCACAACCCTTAGGGTTTGTTGGATATCGTTTAGTTAAAAGTTAGCTACATCGTAACTTCGTATATTGGCTTGTGTCGACTAGGAACCTTGAATACCGCTTCAGAATCCCACCTTATTGAGTATTTCAATCCTATTTGCAATTTCATATTGCTTATTATCTTGGTCTGGCTTGTTCTTCAATTGCATGCAGGAATAGACCTTCGTGGTTAGGTCGATCGTGCTTCTAGCAAGGTCGATAATAATCACGTAATTGGTTCAGCGATTGCCGGACATATTGGTCGTGTACGATTGGTAGACAAATCGTGAGAGTCGTCTCCACTCAAATCGAATTATCCTTCTCATCGAAAGATCGGGACACCCATTGTTGCATCAGGTTTACCAGTTTGGACTTATAGGCAGGTTACCATCAAATACATATAAAAATGGAGGATGAACATAAAACTGCTTTCAAAACGCATCACGGGCATTACGAATTCAAGGTGATGCCTTTATGGGTTGACTAGTGCACCAACTACCTTCCAAGGCCTGATTAACACTATTCTCGGGCCTTATTTGCGCCGTGGAGTTCTAGTGTTTATTTATGACATACTTGTTTACATTCGAACATTGGAAGTGTAATACTCTGTTTAATTCTAAGGAAGAATCATTCAAAAAGAGAAAAATAGAATTAAGAAAGAGGGGGATTTCCATAGTTATTTGCCAACCTGGGCCTAGGCCTTTGGCCAAGAAGCCCATGAGGGGCCAGCCAAGGGGAAAACCCTAGGGTTTTTCCCCTTGCGCCCTCTCCTCTCCCCTCCAAGCCGCCACCACTCCTCTCCCCTCCAAGCCACCGCCCCTACCTCCCCTCCTGGCTGCCGCCCCATCTCCAGTAGCTCCTCCCCAGCACCTCCTTCCCCTTGGTGCCATCTCCACTGCCGGCCAAGGTAAGGAAGAGAGGGAGAAGTCTCGCGGGTGTTTTGGCCAAAGGAGATAGGACGAGTGAGTGGTAGAAGGAGGATCTCGCGGAGGTTTCAGCGAGTTCATCTATCGTCAAGGGTAATTTATCAATCTTCCCGCTGTTTTGAATCAAGTTAGATTCGTTTTGCCATCAAGTAGGGGATCGTAGTACTGCTGTGTAGATCGGTTGAATCTGTCTATCTATTGACGCGCGGTTTTGAGTTATATCCGAACAGATTCAGGGATTAGTGTCTCCTGGAGATAGACGGGAATTTTCTTTAGCTTTCCAGAAAGTGCTAATTCATAATTTTTGTCTAAACGGTTAATTAGTTATGAATTTCGCAAGACTGGGTGCTAAATCAGTCTCAGGGCTTGTGCAGCGAACATAGATCTGCAAATTTGATCTTGGAGATGGCCTAATTGGGTCAGTTGGTATCCATGAGATTTGTAGGTATTTTCATTATGATTCCATAAAGTTAAATTTTCATAATTTTTTGATTTCTAGATCAAAAGATATGAATTTTAGAAACTAATGCTGTAATCTGTCTCTCTGTTGTGGACAGAAGAGATTTACTTGACTGTTTGCAACCTTGGTTGCACAGTGAGAATATTTGTGATAATTTTATTGAGATAGCTTGTTTCCTGTAGTTTCCAGAGATTATTATAACAATGTGTTTGGTTGTGTCGAACAAAAGTTATGAAACTCACAAGTTAGTAGTACCGAAGATGACAGATCGGTCTTGGGGATTAAAAACAAAGGCTTAGATGAACTAGTTTGATCTTTTGATCACCTGAGAAGTTGTAGCAAGACTTGTGTAGGTTCTATAAAAATTAGATTCATGGCTTTTGGAGTTTTGACTCAAAAGTTATGAATTTTTCCTTAACAGCTGTCTGTTTGGACATATTTGGGAATTGGAGAGTGTTTTGATTAAATGTTCGGATTGCGATTAGAGACGCTCGTTCTCGTTTTGTTCCATTGTAATGTTGTACACTTTTTTTTGGTGTACTTAGTATATTATTTTATGGCTGCCAGGTGGTGGTGAACCCCAGGGCTAGAGCTTTCCATCGTTGTCTTCCGTCTCACGATTGAGGCAAGTACAATTGAATTGTCTTATTTGTTGTTTGTTCCACTTGATTGATGAATATGCAATGGGTAATTTCGGTATTTCTTGCTTCCCTTCATAATTGATATGCCATGATTCTTCGATAATATGTTTATGTTCAATATATTCATTCGTTCCTTCTTTCATGTTCACCACAGAAGTGGGTAGTGAAGTCCTATCATTCCAATATGGGCAAGTACATTGTGTAGTGTATTGCTGTTGTTTGTTCATAGTGTCTTATGTTCATGCCAAGACTGAGTACTATGGTCTGTGAGTAGGTTTCGTTGATTTTTGTTTTGTTCCATGTATGTGAATACATGCTTCTTGAGTTTTCGTCTTACAAATTCATATATTCATTCATTCATACATTGTTCATGATTCACCCACGGGAGTGGGATGTGAAGACCCATCAATTCCAGTATGGGTATGTAAGACCCACCATTCTAATGTGGGCAAATTGGATCCCCGTTATGAAACATTCTTCATACGGGCCTTGGATCCCCGCATTTTGGATAATGCGGATCTGAGTGAACACCGACGGGTGTTCACTGGCTATACCGGTATAAGCAGAAGAGAAGATAATGTATTTCATTCATTCATATGATTTCTGTCATTCTACATTCAAATTCTATTATGTGATGTTATGTTCTTATTCATCCATTATATATTTGTATTCTATTCTGTGAATGTTATGTTCTTATTCAGTATTGTTCATATTGTTCTGTTGTACTTGCTGAGTCGTGGACTCATTCTTGCCGTGTTTATTTGTTTTAGGTAAACATTGAAGACGACATGCATGGGAGGGATTAATCACATGAATCACTTCTTTCACTACACATTCTTCACTTTTAATTATATGAACTTGTTATTACCTTTCATTTGTTAAATATTGGATTGTAATAAATAGAGGTTGATGGCTGATGTTATCCTTCCTTATGTTATAGTTGATTTAATAACTACCTGTGATCTTTGAATAGTTTATTGATAGGTTTGTCTTGATGGACTCAATATGCTTGGATATTTAGAGTTTGTGTTAGACTTTAGGTAATATTTTGGCTTCCATATAGCCAAGGTGTTACAGGAAGTTCATGTGATGTAGCTTCGGCAAGTACTGGAAACTTTGAGGCACCATAAACTGAAGATCAAGCAATCCAAATGTGTGTTTGCTCAAAGGCAGCTGACATATTTAGGACATATTATCAGCCACAAAGGAGTAGCAACTGACCCAAAGAATATTTCGGTAGTCAGAGAATGGCCAGTTCCAGAGAATGTTAAGCAAGTACGAGGATTCCTAGGCTTGGCAGGTTACTACCGAAAGTTTGTCCGACAATTTGGAATGATCAGTCGCCCACTTACTGAATTACTAAAGAAGAATGTTGTGTTTACTTAGACTAAGGACAAGGAGGCTGCCTTTCAAGCCCTGAAAAATGCTTTAATCTCAGCACCAGTCCTGGCTTTACTAGACTTCACTCAAGAATTCATAATTGAGACTGATGCATCAAAAATGGGAATCGGTGCAATGCTAATGCAGAACAAACATCCAATTGCTTACCTCAGTAAGGCCTTAGGACCACGGGCACAGGGGTTGTCCACTTATGAAAAAGAAGGATTGGCAATTTTATTAGCAGTGGAGCATTAGAGAGCTTATTTACTGTAACAGTACAAATTTTCATTTCCAGTTAAAAAAAATTAATTAATTTTCTATAATTCTAAAAGTTGTTTCCTATTTAGTTTAAAGCCAAAATAAATTATTTACAAATTTAATTACTATTATGAGTTGGAAATAATTTTATTAAGCTTAAAATAAGTTAGGAACTTTCTCTGAATTTTTCCTTAATTTTTGAACTCCTTTTAGCTATTTTCTAAAAGCCTTTTTGGATTGTTGTATTTTTCGTAAATTGAAAATGCATTTAAAATCCCTTTTCGTTCTGGGCCGAATCTCCCCCGGCCCACTCCTGCGCGTCAGCCCGCTCCACGCTTCCTTCCTCCCTCTCTCTCTCTCGCCGACAAGCGGGCCATGCCTATCAGCTCCCTCTTCCTTCCCGTTGAGCGTCTATGCCGCCCGTGTGTTAGCATGCCTCACTCGCCTCGTTGCCTTCGCCCATCCTTGCCGCCCCTGTCAACGTGCATTGAATGCCCCGTACCATCGCTACCCATCCCCGTGCCCATGCCCCTCTAGCCACGAATCTTGCCATTCCGCGCCATGCCCTACGCTTGCCAAAGCTCGCCCGTGCGCCCATGCTGTCGAACTCCTCCCTCTCTCCTCCTCAGCCGTAATAATTGGAAGCCCTCGGAGCCCCTCGCCTTTATCTCTCTTTCCCCCCATTTCTCCCTCTCTCTCTCGCCTTCGTTCGTCGGATTTTTGAGCTCCAAGTGCTCCGGCCGAAGCTTGCGCCGCCGGTGATTGCGTCGCCGTTGAAGGTCCTCCACCGCCTCCGTCCCCACCGACGGCTTCGCACGGTTGGGCTCTACCCCGTTTTCGCACCATCTCCCTCTGAGAGCCACCGGACCGCCGTCGGTGCCTTCACTCGCATCTCACCACTGGCCATCTCATTGTATCTCGCCGCCGCTGCTCCGCGTACCAGGTCTGGCATCGTCTTAGCCCTCTTTCGCTCACCCTTGCTTCGCTTGCCGTGGTGCATAGCGCCAACGAGCTATGCGTCAAGCCGCCGCCGTTCATTGTGCCAATGTGGCCGCCACGTGGCTGGCCACGTTAGGACCACCTCACCTCCTTCGCCTACATGGCAGCCCGCGTGGACCCTTGCACTATTGCACAAGCCGGGTTTACGGTGGACCCTTGTGTCCTCGTGGACCTAGTCTATGAGACATGGGCCCACATGTTAGTGACTGGCCGATTTTCCTTTTGGAAAGTAATTCGATCGAAAATCATAAATCCCCTCGTTGACATCAGCATGATGTAATAATCGATTTTCCTTTAGAAAATTAATTCCAGAAAATCCAAAAACCACCTTTTCATCATTTTATCTATTTGCAAACTTCCAAGAGCCCGTTCTCCTCCGTTCGAACTCCGATCTCGACGATTCAAATTTCTAAATTCATCAAAAATCAAGATCTAGATATTTATACTGAAATTATTTAATTTGAAGTTCATTTGAATTTTTTTGGATATTATTTGAATTCGGCTCGCTTTTGTGTATAGATTTCGATGACTCCGGGGAAACCGAATATTTCGAACAAGTAGATCCTCAAGCATTTGAGCAAGGCAAGTTACATCTTTGATTATATTTGAATCCCAGTATTTTAAATTATTTAAATTATTATTGCATGCTTATTTAAATTCAAGTAATTTAAGTTCTTGTTTAAAGCTTTATAGTTATTCCCAATTCCATTGTATAGCAAAACTTTGCTATTAAATTAGCCATTCCTTGATACCTTAGTTAAAATCTAGTTGGTACATTAATATGAGCTAGAACATGTTGAAAAATATTATGCTTAGACAAAGCTTAGACAAAAAATATTTAATTTGGGGAATTTATTCAAAAGTTCAACTATGATTTTAAATGAGACTATGTATTGTCCTTACCATAGAAATTTATTAAATGATTTGAATTGGCAAATAAAATGAAAATTGGTTTGAATTTGGGCGAAATGGATGCTTGGATGGGTGCATATTTATCCACAAGATCGATTCATTTTTATGATTGAGGCCTAGAGTTTTATTGGAAATCGCCCAAGTCAGTTAAGGAGTGATCTTCGAGCCGCATCTTGCTAAGCCCCATCGTACTACCACATGTCCTGTGTGGGCGGGACCTGGCTAAATAATTTGTATCATTTCACCGTGGTTGTGCCATCCGGTTGCGTGGTTGTCTTTATGACCTACTTTTCCCACATGACGCTAGAGGGGGCTTAAATCCGGCGGGTTTCTATCCAAAGAAAACGAAACCTTAGCGAGGCATAACTACGATTGGGATGATGCATTGTAAAGTAGACCTTGTGATAGTCTCTTAGTCGCACGCCTTCGGAAGTGTGTGAGCGGACAATATAAGATGATTATCTCTTGTAGGTAAAGTTGTACAACCTCTGCTTAGTGTTAAGAACTATTCGAATAGCCGTGTCCATGGTCAAGGACGTGCTAAGAAAAGCCACTCAAAGTTAGAATTTTGGTTTTGATTTCAAAAGATGTTGGCAAATGATTCTGGATAGTTTATATAATTGGAAAATTGGGTGGTTTATCATGTGATAGGAAGGTATCCTTAACCAATTCTTGTATGGAGGTTATCTACTATAAAACTTAAGAATTTAGAAAATAAATTTTAGTTATAGAATAAACTGCTTTGGAACTTAGTATGAATATTTAAATAAAAAGTGTCGCTCTATGCAAATTAAGCCATATAAGCCTCCCTTTGTTAAATCCTTGCATGAATTATAATATGTTATTGGGTGTAACTTGCGGAGCACGGTTGTTTATGCTCACTCTTGCTTAGTACATTGTTGTTCAGATGAGGATTACTACAAGGAGAATGAGAACTTAGACGACAAGGCTACGCCCCTAAACGATTGCCTGTGGCGAATCGTGTGGTCTACCTTACTGCTTTTACTTCCGCTGTATTTTGCTTATCGGCTTTATGCCCCTTTTGTAACGAACTTGAATTATTATGAATGAATTGCATGTTTTGGATGTGTTATCATCTTTTGTTTTATTGTGTACACTAATTGTTCCTAGACTAGTGTATGAGGCACAGAGAATCCGGGATCCTTCGCTCCCGGGTTCGACATTTACAGTCTAGGGAGTTTGTAATTCAGACAGATCGAAGAAGCCTAGTGCATATGGGGGACCAATGTCTGACTACCCTGTGGTAGCAAAAAGTCACGACTAAGCTACTTGGATTGCAATACCGGATCATGTACAAGCCTGGTATAGCTAATAGAGCAGCAGATGCTCTGTCGCGTAGAGAAAAAGGGAATGATAGGGAAGTTGTGGCAATCTCTACTGTTGTGCCGGATTGGATGGAGGCAATAGCAAATGGTTATCAACATGATCCACAAGCTAGCAAATTATTACATGATCTGACAGTCTCTGGTAATGGCACATCCAAGTTTCAATTAAGTAATAGTATTCTCAAATTGGGGAACCGAGTGTGGGTAGGAAACAATGCAACTGTTCAATGAAACATCCTGAACTCATTGCATTCTAGTGCACTAGGAGGGCATTCGGGATTCCAAGTTACTTATCATCGGATCCGAAATTATTTGCATGGCCGAGTATCAAACGGGATGTGCGAAAGTTTGTGGATTAGTGCTCAATATGCAAACAGGCGAAGTCTGAACATGTGCGCTATCCCAGACTACTTCAGCCACTGTCAATGCCAGACCACGCTTGGTAGATTGTATCTATGGACTTCATAGAGGACTTGCATCGGTCTGCTGGCTACAGTTGCATCATGGTGGTGGTTGACAAATTTTCAGAATACGCTCATTTCATAGCTATGGCACACCCTTTCAAGGCTTTCCAGGTAGCACAAATCTTAATGAAACATGTGTTCAAACTCCATGGCTTACCACAATCTATTGTTTCCGATCGGGATAGAGTGTTCACAAGTTTATTGTGGAAGGAATTGTTTCGGGCATTGCAAACTCAGCTCCGGATGAGCTCAGCATACCATCTGCAAATTGACAGGCAAACTGAGCAAATTAATCAGTGCGTGGAATCTTATTTGCGTTGGTTGGTTCATGCGTGCCCAAGTAAGTGGTTCAATTGGTTGGCTTTGTCTGAATATTGGTACAACACTACACTACATTCTACTCTAGGCAAAACTCCATTTGAGATCTTGTATGGCTACAACCCTCGACATTTCGGCATTAGAGATACTGCAGCCTGTCAGAGTAGTAAATTGTCAGTTTGGTTGAAGGAAAGGAAATTGATGACAGAGCTATTGAAGCAACCTCAATCGAGTAAATCAACACATGAAGGCTCAAGCTGATAAAGAAAGATCGGAGAGGGCATTTCAGGAGGGCGACTGGGTGTACTTAAAGCTCCAACCGTATGTTCAGAGTTCAGTAGCGGTAAGAGCTAACCACAAACTAGCATTTTGTTACTTTGGAACTTTTTAGGTTGAAAAGAACATTGGATCAGTGGCCTTTTTCACTCCAGTTGCCATCCACTACGGTGATACATCCTGCGATTCATGTGTCACAAATTAGGAAGGCGGTTCCCCCCTTCGAGAATGGTACAAGCAGAGCTCCCTGGATTGACTAAAGACCTCCGAATTCCGCTCAAAGTACTACGACAGCGACTCCATTACAAGGGATCAACATCAATCACCCAAGTGCAAGTGCAATGGTCGAGAACAGCCACTTCAGCACCTACTTAGGAGGACTTGGATGATCTGCAGGCTCGTTTTCCACACGCACTAGCTTGGGGTCAAGCTGAATCTGAAGGGAGGAGGGATGTCACGACCTCTACTGACATGGCGCGGGAAGAACAACCGGGCAAGAGGAGGATGGGCCAGCGGGAACAGAAGCCCAACCTACGATACACAATAGAAGATTGGGCCGTTTAGCCTTGGATTGACAGGAGCGGTAACGTAAGGGCTACGAAGTGGATATTGTCGTTTCTTAAATAGTCAGGCGCTTGTGCCAGTTTGAGGCAATAAATGTAATGACAGAAATCTCCTCTAACTAATCTACCTTCCTCCTCCCCTTCTTCCTTCTCTCTGGTCTCGTTCTCTTTTACCTCTGATGATAATCTTATCCATTTTGGTATCCGAGAAGGCTACACTAGAAGTTCAGACAAATTAGCCTGCATCGCTTAAACGAGTGTTGCTGCATCGCAAGAAGAGTACGACCCGGTTCCTCCCAGGGTACCGCGCTTACCTTCACCTAAGGACTAAAAAGAGTCCGACACTTAGCGATTAGCACCGTGGATTAAAATCGTGGTAGAATCATGGCTATCGCATCAAGGGTGGTCGGAAAGGAATCGTGGGTTTTCTCGGTTTTCAAATTCAAATTCTAAATTTTGAATTTGGATGGTTTTAATCAAATTTTGGCGAATTTAGTCACGAAACCAAGGTTCATGTAACCGAACCGGCCGGTTCGAGGCGAACTGAACCCGATTCGATTACATGAACCTTGGTTAGCACCATCTTACTCTCGGCGGAGAAGCGGACCGCCATGGTCATGCTTTCGGTGAAGTCGACCAAGATTCAATGATTCATAAACGAAACCGCCAAAGCCGAAACCCTGGTGCACGATCACGCAGTCACCTCTGACCTCTGAGGGCACACTATGCGCAATTTCAACCTTCGTCGATTAGCACGAGGATTAAAATCGATCGGTAACCGCCGGTTACCGCTTACCGAAGGGTGGTCGGGAAAGGGAATCCCGGCCGGTTTTCTCGGTTTTTTCAAATTCAAATTCTAAATTTTGAATTTCGGATGGTTTTTAATCAAATTTTGACGAATTTCGTCCTGGGAAACCAAGGTTCATGTAACCGGAACCGGGCCGGTTCTAGGGAGCGGGAACCGGCCCGGTTCCGGTTACATGAACCTTGGTTAGCACCATCTTACTCTCGGCGGAGAAGCAGCACCGCCAGCGGTCATGCTCAGCTGAAGTCGACCAAGATTCAATGATTCATAAACGAAACCGGCCAAAGCCGAAACCCCTGGGTACGCATCACGCAGTGCAGCTACAGCCTACAGGGCACATACATGCGCAGCCCCAACCTTCGTCAGTCCGCACCGATCACAAACTTCGTCCACTTGTCTCACGGACGCGTCCTTCCACCGTCCGCCACCCCCAAAGCCCAACGAACCCCTTCCACGAACCCAAAACGCCCCCACAAATATCATATGGTATCACGCGAAAGCGAAATGCACGGCCCAGGACGGAGGTAGAGAGAGAGAACAAGAAAAATTAACCAAGGCGACGGACGACCTTCCCAGCCGAAGGGGCGGTGCTCTGCCGCCCTTGGAGTTGAGGCTGGGGTCGGCGCCACGCGCAGGGCGCGAACAGCAACCGCAACTTATCCACCCCCTCATCGCCTCCGTCCGGCCGCGCGAGCCCAGGAAATCCCCCGCGGCCAATCACAGAGCGCGCCCCGTCGATTGCGATCCGCCTTTCCCACCCCCGTGCTCCACCGCCGCGCGCGGCCAGCAAAACATCTTCCCCGTCATCGCCAACGTGTCCCGGCTTTCCGCCACCAAATCCCGCGAAACCCCCCTTAGCCGCTAGACAGCCACCCCCGTGGCCCCGTCCGTCGTCTCTCGCAGCGGAGTACACTTGCAACCAACAACCTATACATTCCCAGCTCCCACACTCCCCTGCTTGCTTCTTGCCTCCCTGTTTTACAGGGAAACAGAAACAAACGCCGCGAGGCACCAACGAGAAGAAGCCAGAACCAGGCCACCCTCGCCAAGAGAAGAGAAGCGGTGCTGGATTGTTAAATTGTGGTGGTAGTTTTTTACTGACTCGTGTGTGTGTTTTTATCGTGTGAAGATAAAGATGTCGTCTTTAGTGTCGACGCCATTCGCTACGGCCACCGGGGCGCAGAAGCTGGGGGCGCCCGTGCCGCTCCAGTCGTTCCTGATGAGCCGCCGGCAGCCGGGCAGGAGGGGGCGCGCGGCGATACGGTGCGCGGTGGCAGGGAACGGACTGTTCACGCAGACCAAGCCCGAGGTGCGGCGGGTGGTGCCGCCCGAGGGCGACGGGGCGCGGCGCGGGGTGCCGCGGGTGAAGGTGGTCTACGTCGTCCTGGAGGCGCAGTACCAGTCGTCCGTCACCGCCGCGGTGCGCGAGCTCAACGCGGACCCGCGCCGCGCCGCGGAGTTCGAGGTGGTGGGCTACCTCGTCGAGGAGCTCCGAGACGAGGAGACGTACCGGACCTTCTGCGCCGACCTCGCCGACGCCAATGTGTTCATCGGCTCGCTCATCTTCGTCGAGGAGCTGGCGCTCAAGGTCAAGACCGCCGTCGAGAAGGAGCGCGACCGGATGGATGCCGTGCTCGTCTTCCCGTCAATGCCGGAGGTCATGCGCCTCAACAAGCTCGGCTCCTTCAGCATGTCGCAGCTCGGCCAGTCCAAGAGCCCCTTCTTCCAGCTCTTCAAGCGCAAGAAGAACTCCGGTGGCTTCGCCGAGAGCATGCTCAAGCTGGTGCGCACGCTGCCCAAGGTGCTCAAGTACCTGCCGTCCGACAAGGCGCAGGACGCGCGCCTTTACATCCTCAGCCTCCAGTTCTGGCTCGGCGGCTCATCGGACAACCTCCAGAACTTCCTCAAGATGATCGCCGTGTCCTACGTGCCGGCGCTCAAGGGCGCGGACATCAAGTACGACGATCCCGTGCTCTACCTCGACACCGGCATCTGGCACCCGCTCGCGCCGACCATGTACGACGATGTCAAGGAGTACCTCAACTGGTACGGCACGCGCCGGGACACCAATGACAAGCTCAAGGACCCCAACGCGCCTGTGATCGGGCTCGTCCTGCAGAGGAGCCACATTGTCACCGGAGACGACGGCCACTACGTCGCCGTGATCATGGAGTTGGAGGCCATGGGTGCAAAGGTCATACCAATCTTCGCCGGTGGACTCGACTATTCGGGTCCAGTCGAGCGGTACCTGGTCGACCCCATCACCGGGAAGCCGTTCGTGAACGCGGTGGTGTCGCTGACCGGATTCGCGCTTGTCGGCGGGCCAGCGAGGCAGGATCATCCCCGGGCAATCTCCGCGCTGCAGAAGCTCGACGTGCCGTACTTAGTCGCGCTGCCGCTCGTGTTCCAGACGACGGAGGAGTGGCTGAACAGCACCTTGGGGCTTCACCCGATTCAGGTGGCGCTGCAGGTTGCGCTTCCGGAACTTGACGGTGGGATGGAGCCCATCGTGTTCTCCGGCCGGGACCCGAGAACAGGCAGGCCACTTCTCCATCCCGTTCCTCTTGGTCCGGTTTGTTTTCTGTAATACCTGTACTTGACGCTGAATTGGAAATATTCTTTCTTGTGTTTGATGCAGGGAAGTCACATGCATTGCACAAGAGGGTGGAGCAGCTGTGCACTAGAGCAATCAGATGGGCAGAGCTGAAGAGAAAGACCAAGGTATGCATTTCCACACAGTTTCTGTACATTAGTACTGTACAATCTGCACTGTTTCTGCTAAAGAGCAAAGGCAACGAAATGTCACATATAAATAGTTCTGACGTCCATCTCTCCTCGTCTCCTTGAGGTATATGTAAGATTACATGGTAATAAACACATTAGCTCAGCTACTTCATTGTCATGCTGAAAACTGGAACTGCTCATTCAATTGATCAATTAACTCCTCCATCTCGCGCCCTTCATCCGCTAAAGAATTTCTTACTCGTATCCGCAAGCCTGCTATGAGAAAGACAGGTTAAATAAATAAACGATGAAAACTCTAATGCATCCCTGTAATGCATATGATCACACGAAGTTTAATGAAAATTAAGAACAGGATACAAGGTTTAGCTGCCAACTGACTGAAATTCTAATCCTTCAAATGAAACAATAGATCATGTAAGGACAAAATTCAATACTTTGGGTGCATAATCCTAAATTCAAATTATGTGATCTAGTCTGCACATTCATGGCAAATTCCTACTGGGTGAATATATCAATATACTTATAATCATTTCTCAATTCATGTATGTATACCTTTTTTTATTGTCTGCTGCAGGAGGAGAAGAAACTGGCAATAACTGTTTTCAGCTTCCCACCAGACAAGGGCAATGTTGGGACTGCAGCATATCTGAATGTTTTCAACTCCATCTACTCCGTCCTCCGAGATCTCAAGAAGGATGGCTACAATGTCGAGGGTCTTCCAGAGACACCTGAAGCCCTCATCGAGGAGGTTATCCATGACAAGGAGGCTCAGTTCAACAGCCCCAACCTCAATGTTGCTTACCGCATGAACGTGCGGGAGTACCAGGCATTCACTCCCTATGCCTCCTTGCTGGAGGAGAACTGGGGCAAGCCACCTGGACACCTCAATTCTGACGGTGAGAACCTCCTTGTCTATGGGAAGCAGTATGGCAATGTGTTCATTGGAATTCAGCCCACTTTTGGCTATGAGGGTGATCCAATGCGGCTTCTGTTCGCAAAATCTGCCAGCCCTCATCATGGCTTTGCAGCATACTACACCTTTGTTGAGAAGATCTTCCAGGCAGACGCTGTTCTGCACTTTGGCACACATGGGTCACTAGAGTTTATGCCAGGAAAACAGGTTGGGATGAGCGATACATGCTATCCTGACAGTCTCATTGGCAACATCCCAAACATCTATTACTATGCAGCAAACAACCCATCGGAAGCAACCGTCGCCAAGCGCCGAAGCTATGCAAACACCATAAGCTACCTAACACCACCAGCTGAGAATGCCGGTCTCTACAAGGGTCTCAAGCAGCTGTCAGAGCTCATCTCCTCTTACCAATCTCTGAAGGACACAGGACGTGGCCTGCAGATTGTGAGCTCAATCATTAGCACCGCAAAACAGTGTAACCTAGACAAGGATGTCCCCTTGCCTGAGGAAGGTGTGGAGCTCCCACCAAATGAGCGTGACCTTGTAGTTGGAAAGGTGTATGCAAAGATCATGGAGATAGAATCACGGCTACTGCCATGTGGTCTGCATGTGATAGGTGAGCCACCAAGTGCCATTGAGGCTGTGGCCACATTAGTGAACATAGCTGCCCTTGACCGCCCAGAGGATGACATATACTCACTGCCCAGCATTCTTGCTGAGACGGTGGGCAGGAACATTGAAGATGTCTACAGGGGAAGCGACAAGGGCGTACTGGCTGATGTTGAACTTCTGAGGCAGATAACTGAAGCTTCACGTGGTGCCATCACTGCCTTTGTTGAGAGGACTACAAATAACAAAGGGCAAGTTGTGGATGTTGCAAACAAACTGAGTACCATGCTTGGTTTTGGTCTCTCAGAGCCATGGGTGCAGTACTTGTCCAAGACCAAGTTCACCAGGGCAGATAGAAAGAAGTTGAGGACCTTGTTTGCATTCTTGGGAGATTGCTTGAAGCTGATTGTGGCAGACAATGAGCTGGGCAGCTTGAAGCTTGCCCTTGAGGGAAGCTATGTTGAGCCTGGCCCTGGTGGTGATCCCATCCGTAACCCAAAGGTTCTCCCAACAGGGAAGAACATCCATGCTCTCGACCCTCAGGCAATCCCAACTGTTGCTGCCTTGAAGAGTGCCAAAATTGTTGTAGACCGTCTTCTGGAGCGGCAAAAGGCTGACAATGGTGGCAATTATCCTGAGACAATTGCACTTGTCTTGTGGGGCACTGACAACATCAAGACCTACGGCGAGTCATTGGCCCAGGTGATGTGGATGATCGGTGTCCGCCCAGTTGCTGATACCTTTGGCCGTGTCAACCGTGTGGAGACTGTCAGCCTTGAGGAGCTTGGACGTCCCAGGATCGATGTCGTCGTCAATTGCTCGGGTGTATTCAGAGATCTTTTCATCAACCAGGTATGAATATTGCCTCTGCCTTTGATTTGTAGACACTTTGCAGACAAGTAAATTCATTGCTGAACTGATGCACTTATGGAAACATCTGATGCAGATGAATCTGCTAGACCGAGCAGTGAAAATGGTTGCCGAACTGGACGAGCCAGTAGAGATGAACTACGTGCGCAAGCATGCCCAGGAGCAGGCGGAGGAGCTTGGTGTCTCAGTAAGAGAGGCAGCGACAAGGGTGTTCTCAAATGCATCAGGCTCTTACTCATCGAATGTGAATTTGGCAGTGGAGAATGCATCATGGACCGACGAGAAGCAGCTCCAGGACATGTACCTGAGCCGCAAGTCTTTTGCATTCGATAGTGATGCTCCAGGGGTAGGCATGCGAGAGAAACGCCAGGCATTTGAGCTTGCTCTAGCAACAGCAGATGCCACATTCCAAAACCTAGACTCATCAGAGATCTCACTGACAGATGTCAGCCACTACTTTGACTCGGACCCAACAAAACTGGTGCAAGGACTGCGGAAAGATGGGCGGGCACCTTCATCATACATAGCAGATACAACCACAGCAAATGCACAGGTGCGGACATTGTCAGAAACAGTGCGTCTGGATGCAAGGACAAAGTTACTGAACCCTAAGTGGTATGAGGGGATGATGAAAAGTGGCTATGAGGGAGTTCGAGAGATCGAGAAGCGGCTGACAAATACTGTTGGATGGAGTGCAACATCTGGACAGGTCGACAACTGGGTTTATGAGGAGGCAAATGCCACATTTATTGAAGATGAGGCTATGAGGAAGAGGCTCATGGACACCAACCCCAATTCGTTCAGGAAGCTGGTTCAAACCTTCCTAGAAGCCAGTGGCAGAGGCTACTGGGAGACATCAGAGGAGAACTTGGAAAGGCTCAGAGAATTCTACTCAGAGGTTGAAGACAAGATTGAAGGAATTGACCGGTGAATTCATTTGATCGACCAGTTCCGGCATTCGACCAAGAAGAAGGAATTCTTCTGTCTCATTGAATTGAGACTTGTACAATTTGTGTGATTTATAAAAGTTGTAATATGAAATACGAGAGGATATGATGTTTAACAAAGAGGGTGGTTGTGAATGAAAAAGCAACCATGAGTAGAAGTTCTTCCTTTGGAAATTTTGTTACTTGTTGTCACTTGTTCATTTACATAACACTATTTGAGATATAGTAACACATAATGGAGTATCAGTTTTAACTGTTTTAACAAAATAACACTAGAGTTTTAGCATACTTCTTTCCAATCTTTACATTCAACTAGAGCTGGTCAGATGGGCCGTGCCGGCCGGGCCGGCCCATGGCACGACACAACCCACACCGTTCATGGACCGTGCGTCGTATCGTGCTTGGGCCGCTACCCTGACACGGTGGATATGGAGGTAAGATGGAGATGCTTAAGAGTCTTGTACCATATAAGAGCATTTTTTCTGTTTTTATTCAAACGCACTATCATAGCACTGACGGTAGTATACTATTGACTGAGCAATATTGGTTCGTTGCTAGAAAAATACTATAGTTTTTAGATTTTTTTATGAGGTCACTGTTGCTTTGTCCGTTGTCTACTACATATTGCCACTCAATTGAAAATGTATGAAAATGACTTAGTTTTACACGACGCTATTGTTGCTATGAAAATTAAATGCCTTAAATATTGGAGAGAAATCCCCTACCTATATGTATTTGCATTTGTTTTAGATCCTAGAGCTAAAATTGATGCATTAAGTAGTGTGCTTGATCTTCTTAGGGATGCTACAGGGCTAGACTATATTAATTATTTTGCAGAAGTTCGTTCTCGGTTATACGAGGTTTACCAAAGGTATAAAAATAAGTTCCGAGGAGTCCGCTCGCAACGACCTCCAGTAGCCCTCGCCTCAAGTAGCAAGACAAATATGTGGGGCAAGATCTTCAGTGGCTTTTCCTTCAGGCCCAGGTCTTCTTCTTCTACAGCGTCGCCTGCTCAGCCAAGAACCGCAAGGAGTGGAGAACTATCCACCTATTTAGACAGCGATACAGTAGATTTCAACTTAGAAGCCTTCAAAATTTTGCAATGATGGCAAGCCCATAAGTTAACATATCCCATGCTATCCATACTTGCACGCGATGTGTTAACTGTTCATATCTCGACGGTTTCCTCCGAGTCTGCTTTCAGTCTTTCTGAAAGAATATTGGAGTAGAGGAGAACAAGTCTTAAGTGAGATGGTGGAGATACTTCTAACTGTGAAGGACTGGGAACAAGCTGATTCATGAACACAACACTCTTTGGAAAATCCACAGTCGTCGGAGGTGTTTGAAAATCTATACCTAGACAACGACACATAGAACAAGGATGTATGTAGAGCTATAGGTTGTACTCTTTTTCCTTTGCCAAGGTTTTCTCATGTTGAGTTTTTACTTGGCAAAGGTTTTAACGAGGCGTCTATTTGAACATTAATAAAGCTCTTTATTACATTTTCAATACACTTCTCATTTTTTTTACAATTTTCATATCTATTTCTGAATTCTACACATTTTCTTGATTTTTTTTCTATTTTTTTCGGGCCTAACGGGCTAAATAGGCCGAAGAGGCATGTCCGGCTAAACGGGCTCGTGTCGGCCCGGCACAGCACGAATGGCCGATGGGCTGTGCTTGGGCCGCCTCCCCGGCACGGCACGACCCACCTATTAGCCGGGCCACGATGGGCCGTGCCGAGATGGGCTAGGCCTAATCATGCCCGTGCCGTGCCGCCCATTTGGCCAGCACTACATTCAACTGCAACGGTAAAAAAAGTAAACATATATGAAACAGGTGAAAACGTTGTTTATGTGGCCATGTGGGACTGCCAACAAGTTAAAAAATGAGAATACCTTAGTACTTGAATTTTGAACATCCCAAACTTGACAAAGTAAGTTTCTGTCATCTGATTGTACATGTAAATGAGATCGAGTAACAGTGTAACACTAGATTACCCTTTTTCACAGTGTAACACTAGATTATCCTTACTCAACAAAAAGGGGTGTTAAACTGAACTTACAGCTCAAACGGAGGACGAAGAGGAACAAAACAATATCTTGAACAATCTTTGTTTTGTTTTCCCTTCCCAACCCGAAGTATACAATTTTAGTGGACTCCTAGAACAGACCAATTCCGTAAGAAAAGGATCTCCTGAAGCCATGACTCTGATTAGCTTTACAAAATCCATCTCATTCTGAACCTTCATAGTTGCATGTGCTTCGACAGTGTATATTGCTGAAAAAGTGGCATTTGATGGCAAGTTTGTGCTATAAACAAGTTTTGCCAAAGCTTTGGATTCAAAATTGCTCGGTAGACCCATTGCAAGGAACAACATGGGGACCGCAATACAGTGATGAATGTCTAAGCTTCCAATAACTTCAACTAAATGAGAGTCACCAATGTGCCGTCGAGGTATATAGAATGTCTCACTGCTACAATGAATTATCTTATCTTCACCTACGCTTCTTTTGTAATTGGCTTGATAATGAAATGGAAAACTCCCAACTGCCTTTTTCACCATATCTCCTTGGTTCTTGAACCATTCAATTTTATTACCATGTAAAGGGACATTCGACCATGATTCTTTCACCTGGGGAGAACAGGAGAAGTTAATATGATGAGATTACAAAATTCAAAAGTTCTATACTTCATATATATGTTTTGGAAACCAGTACAAGGGTATGCACCTTGTTGGTTATCCAGAGCTTGGCCTTATCAGCATCCAAGAGGTTCCAATAATTGAGGACCATATGATCTTGAAGGAACAAAAATCCTTCAGCACCTGCAAACCGATCAAGCACCTTCGGCAAAATTCTGTAATGAGAACTTATCAGTAGGCACTCAAGTAATTGCACACTGTTGATATCCAAGCAAATAAAGCCTCACTGGATGAAGTGACCAGTACGGCAGTAGGATTTATTTATACTTAAAGAGCACTGTGAGATTATATTTTTGATTGGTTAGAGATCAAGCAGATTTCACTCACTTGTAGGCTTGTGCTAAGTTGCTGAATTCGACAGGAAGATCCAAATTGCCTTGCTCTGAAAGAATAACAACTGCCTGGAATATCCGACCATAAAGCAGCCTCCACTCGAGTGCAATCCGGCCCACTGGCCCAGCTATAAGCACAATATCACCTCAGTGCTTCCTCCATTTTATGAGATAGCCAATCTCAGTGCTTACTTGCCCAATCTCCTCAACCCCTAGATGCACAGAAGGCACATTCTTGGGGACGAACTCCTGTTTGTCCCCATGTCCAATGGTCGCCCTTGGCCGGTCAATCTCCAATGACATCAACCTTGGTTATCGGTACCCAACTGCGACAAGATCTTGCAGGCACGCAGCCATGAACTGCAAATCCTTCTCCCCCCAAAACCCCTCCCCTGCCATCGCATAGCTCAAATCAAGAATCCGCTCAAAGAGCGTCCTCTTATTCGACCGCCACTCCATTAGGGAATTTATCAACCTCCCTACATTGACATGGATATCCTTCTCATCATCAAATGGGTGAGCGTGCACATTATCGATGTGATGCACAGTCGGTGGGTAGACCACTAAGTAACCTCCAATCTCCCGTAATATCCTCTGTGCCCAATACCCGCGTATGACATCCGATGCTATTGGACTCACCGACACCGGCAATGCAAGCCCCCAGAATGCCGGTGATTGGAACAGTGTATTAAGTATTTAAGTGAGTTATTTGGCGCCATACGTGCCCTGCGGCAGTGCGACCTTAGGTGCATCTGCATCAAACTGGACATCAAAAGCCCCCATCTCCGATGACTTCCGAGTGAAGTAGAACACAGCGTCAACATCAGGAAGGCCATCGCACAGCCCGTGCTGTATGAACTGCCCACCACCAAACACATCCGTGTAGAACCCCCCCTCCGCCCACCACCACCACCGGTTTTCTCCAGTGGCAGCCCCCGACGGCTGCCCAAAGTGCAAGTACGGGTTCACGACCGTACGGTTAGGATCCGCATGGCTGCACTGCAATAACACGGCGCCGGTCCAGATCGACATCGAAGTTCCTGGTGAGGTTGCCGCCCATGACGGCGTTGCGCGCGTCCGCATGTCGGGGGGAGTCGCCTCGTCGGAGACGGCGAGGAGCTGCCATCCGGGGACGGCGGACAGCGGGCGGTAGCGAGGATGGTGGGGCGATGCGGAGAAGATGATCCAGCCGGAGGCGCGGAGGGAGGGGAGCGGGGAGGGCCGGGAGAGGGGGAACGCGGGACCAGAAGACGGAGGAGGGGTAGGGGAAGCGGCCGGAGTGACAGGACCCCGAAGTTGAGAGAAGGATCACGCTGTCGTTTTTTTTTTGGGGGTGTTTCGGTAAGAGAAGGGGAGAGTGCTTAGGTTTTAATCGAGCTAACAACTAGGAACTTGAAGATACTGTTTTCGATCCCTTCTCATTCCAGAGCCGCTGGCTAAATAACCAGGGACAGCAAGTAAGTTCTTTACAGCAAATAAAGTTCAGAGTTCTTCAGACTCAGTTCGAAAGAAACGACAAAACAGATGACGACGACAGTAACTATGAAACGAACTAAGAGCCGTCCGATCAAACTTTAGAACATCAAAATGAATCCTAGCCTTCCTCCCAGGCTTAAGTGAAATCGCCGAAGGGGTATCTTCAACGCCGACTTCACATGGTTGGCCTTCCTGCTAATTCTTTCCTCCCGTTCAGTCTGTTCATCAGAGCCCGAACCTGACATTCCTTCCCTCTTAACTTTGAACTTGTCCTCAAGGAGAGAAATTTGGGAAGGTCTTCTGGATGAATGTGGTGTCTTCCCAGGTAGCATCCTCAGGACCCAAGTTTAGCCATTGAATTAGCCATTGTGCAACAGGTTCGTTCTTGCGAGGGATGATTCTTCGATTCAATACAGTCACTGGTTCAGTTTTAATCTTCCCATTCTCCCCCACTAGTGGCAGTCCCTGAATTGGTACCGCATGAGTCCCTAGATGCTTCTTTAGCTGGCTTACATGAAAGACCGAGTGGATAGTTGTTTGTTCAGGCAATTGAAGGCGGTATGCCACTAGACCGATTCTCTGCAAAACTCTAAATGGGCCATAAAATTTTGATCTGAGCTTCAAAGAACCCCGCAGTCCAAACGTTGTTTGTCTATATGGTTGCATCTTAAGATACACCATATCACCAACTTGGAGTTGCCTCTCGGATCGGTTTCTATCAGCAAAATGCTTCATCTGTTCTTGAGCTGTGTGCAGATTTGCTTTCAGCCTTTCCAGCATTAGCTCCTTCTGCTCAACTGAAACTCTTGCTTCTTCAGACACATTACAAGGAATGGTAAACTCCCCTACTTGAGGTGGAGGATAGCCATATAGAGCCTGAAATGGTGTAATTTCCAGAGAGTGTGGTAAGAAGTGTTGTACCACCATTCCGCAAGTGTTGACCAATCCATCCACTCTCTCGGTTCTTGGAAGGTCATGCTCCTCAAGTATGATTCCAAGCATTGGTTCACTCTCTCTGTTTGACCGTCAGTTTGAGGATGATATGCGCTACTCAATCTTAAAGACACCTTCATCATTCTAAAAATCTCCTGAAATAGATGGCTAGTGAAAATTCTATCACGATCAGTCACTATAGCAATAGGCATTCCATGCAGTTTGAAGATGTTATCCATGAATAGTTGCACCACTTGTTGGACAGAATACGGGTGTGACAAGGACAAGAAATGGGCATATTTAGTGAATCTATCCACCACCACCAAAATAACTTCCTTATTACCTCTTGATTTAGGTAACCCTTCTATGAAGTCCATGTTGATATGAGTCCAAGCCATGTCAGGTATTTCCAATGGGTTCAACAGTCCTGGTAAGTGAATGTGCTCAGATTTTATGATCTGACAAATAGGGCATTCAGCCACTAGTGTTTCTACTCCTCTTTTCAGCTTAGGCCAGAAAAATAGCTTTTTGAGTCTATTATATGTAGCTCTCCTTCCTGAATGTCCTCCAATTGTAGATGAATGGAAGGATTCCAGAATTCTGGTTCTACTGTCGTTACCTGTTCCCACATAAATTCTCCCTTTATATATATCAATAAACCTGCTTCCAGAGTATAACTGCTATCCACTCCAGCTGACATCTGGTTGTTAGTCACCAATTTCTCATAATGAAGATCATTTACATAACTCCCCTTTACATCTTCCACCCAATCAGGTATAACTGTAACAATACCATGACAATCCTCGTCACTGCCCAGGCCATTGACATCCCTTCTGGATAATGCATCAGCAGCCAGATTTTCCTTCCGTCTTTTATATTCCACCTTATAATCAAATTCCAATAACTTGAGTAATAATTTGTGTTGTACTCCCTCCGCCAATCTCTGGGTGGTTATGATTTTCAAACTCCTTTGGTCTGTTCTGATTACCAATTGGTTCCATAACAGATAATGTCTCCACTTCTTTAGTGCTACTAAAATAGCCATGACCTCCTTTTCATATATGGATTGAGCTGCTGCCCTCGCCCCCAATGTTTTGCTAAAATAAGCAATAGGCCGGTTCTCCTGCATCAGGATTGCTCCCAAGCCGGTTCCACAAGCATCGGTCTCTAGGACAAATGGGTTAGTGAAATCCGATAGTGCTAAGACTGGACATGTTGTCATAGCTCTTATCAATGTTTTAAAAGCTATTGATTGTGACTCTCCCCAAACAAAGGAATCTTTCTTCAAGATATCAAAGAGTGGTTTGCAAATCTTACCATATCCCCTCACAAATCTTCTATAATAACCTGTTAGCCCAAGGAATCCCCTCAGCTTGGTCACAGTATTTGGAGTAGGCCACTTCACCACATCAGCTATCTTCCTAGGGTCTGTAGCCACTCCAGATCCACTGATGATATGGCCCAAATACCCTATTTCTGTCATAGCAAAACAACACTTAGTTCTTCTAGCAGATAACTGATTTTGTCTCAGTATTTGCAATGCCTGCTGTAAATGCCCAACATGGTCACACAGATTCTTGCTGTATACCAATATGTCATCAAAGAATACCAGAATGAACTTCCTCAGCTTATCACAGAAAATATGATTCATGAGAGATTGGAAGGTAGCTGGTGCATTGGTTAACCTAAAAGGCATGACAGTATATTCACAATGGCCTAAATGGGTCCTAAAGGCTGTCTTCGGGATATCTTCATCCACCATTCTGATCAGGTGATATCCTGACTTGAGGTCTAACTTAGAGAAAATGGTTGCCCTATGCAATTCATCCAACAAATCTTCTATGATTGACATGGGAAATTTGTTCTTGATTGTCATTGAGTTGAGTTGTCTATAGTCTACACAAAATCTCCAAGAACCATCTTTTTTTCTCACCATTATAGCTGGGGACGAATATGGGCTCATGCTCACTCTGATTTCTTCAGAATCCAATAATTGTTTGATGATGCTCTCCATGGCATCTCTTTGGTGGTGTGGTGTTCTATAGGGTCGTATGTTGGGAGGTTCTGCATCCCCTTTTAATGGTATTCCATGATCACACTCTCTTTTTGGAGGTAGCCCATTTGGTTCCTCGAACACCTCGGCATATTGTTGTAGCAGTTTCTGCACTACTCTTGGTATGTCTTTGGAGTCCTGAGAATCAGCTTCTTAAACCCCATTAATTTGGATCATGCAACCAAGTATTTCTGTTCTCAACATTTTTCCCAAACTTGTAGCCCCAACTAAGTAATGCTTTTCAGGAATGGTGTAATCATTGAAGTTCACCAATCAGCCCTCTTTGCATAAAGTCAGTTTTCTAGTTTTTAAATTCAGTCCAATTGGGCTATGCTCATATATCCAATCTGCCCCAAGGATAACATCATAACTTTTGAGTTTCAAGAGCTGAAATGCAGTGTTAAACGAGCAACCTTGAATTATATATGAAATCCTTTCGGTTCTAGCCTCTGTGCGTAATTCACCACCCTCGGCCACAGTCACCTTCTTTACCGGTTGAAAGAGCAGTTTACATTCACTCCTAACTGCAAATTTGTAATCTATAAATGAATTAGTACTCCAACTGTCCACCAACATCACAGCTGGTTTTCCCCCAATTAAGGTTCTCAATGAGAAGGTTGCAGGTCGTGTGCCTCCTTTCATTGCCTGGCTCGAAATTACTAATAGTTGTTTAGTCTCTGGAGTCTCATCCGTTGCTTCAGGGCTTCCCGGAGCAGTGGTAAATCCGGATTCCTTTACCAATTCGCTGTCATCAGTCTGTTCATCCGATTCTTCTTCTCCTTGCATCAAAATAGTGCGTAAGGCTTTCTTAACCTTGCATCTCAGGTTATGTCTAGGAACCCAAGGTTCATGACAATGCCAGCAGGTCCTTTTGTTCCCTTCCAGTGCTTGATTTTTTTCCCTTTTCATTTCCTTCAGTAGTGTTTCCCTTGATTGGTCCGGTCTTGTAAGGAGTAGTGTTGAGTTTGTTCCGACCAAAACCTCCAGAATTACCAGTTTTCTTAGCTTGAGTTGCCTTCTCTTCCAGCTTTGCAAACCAATAGGCCTCCAGCAACCCCTTTGGTCAATGTATACTCACCCCAAATTTGATTTCCTCCTTCAAACCTCCTATAAAACAACTCAATAGGAATGCCTCCTGCAAATATGGGTGATCTCTCCTCACTAGCTCCACACTCTTTTCAAAGTAATCGATATACTTGCTTACATTTCCCATCTGCTTCATAGTTTGTAGCCTTTCTACTGCCTCATGGGCACTTGCCTCTAAAAACCGATCGGACAGCATCGCACACAGCTGCTGCCAGTTTAGCACTTGCCAGGTTATTCCCATTCCCTTAAACCATGTATTGGCTCTTCCTGTGAAGTATCCTGTTGCCAAGTTCACCCACTGCTCCCTAGGGGTTCCTGACATTTCAAAGAACTTCTCACACTGTTCTAGCCAGCCAATCGGTCCATCCCCAGAGAATAAAGGAAGTTCTAGCTTTGGTCCTCTTAACACAGCATCTGCAAAGTGATGGCCACCACTGTTAAGGTTCTAGTTCATACTCCCTATTGTGCCGATCAGATTTACTCCTGGGAAATTTGAGGGATATGTCCATCCTTGGTGTGGTACTTGCGGATCAATATGAGAGTTAACATTCATTGCAGGATAATAATAAGTCTGCATAGTTGCCCTTGAATTTGTGTTTTGCCACGTCCATGGTGGTGCCGCTGGTACTTCCTGACCCTGATTGAACCCCTGTTTCCACCTCGCTGGCATCGGGATAGAGGGTTGTGGTGTTCTTCTGTGTGTATCACCGTACCTCTCCTCGAAATTGACTTGTGATGTAGTTCTAACGGCCGGCGAAAAAATAGGAGGATGGTTTGGTATTACCGTGTTTGGTTCCAAGAAGAAGTTCGTAGCTGCTCCAGTCCTCCTGTTCTGCTCAGCACTCCAAGCCAGATCTCCCCTCGTAGCCGCTGGAACTGGTCCCTCCTCTCTGGACTCAATCGCTTCCTCTTCCACACCCGCTCTTGAGGGTTGTGAGAACTTGGCTAGCAAAAGGTTCTTGATTTCTGCCACATCAGACTTCAGAGCGTCTAACTCCCTCAACTTTTCTTGAATCTTGATAATCTCTGCTCGGTTTTCCATCTCCATTCCTTCTTCTTCGATCGAACCTTAAGATCTAGTCTTCACCACCATCAACCACCCAGATCCGGTGATGCTAAGGGATTTTACAGCAGCAACTTGTCAGGTTGCTCCAACCTTTGCTCACGCCGATCTCAGGACCAGGATTCGAGTGTGCTCTGATACCAAATGATAGGACCCCGAAGTTCAGAGAAGGATCACGTTGTCATTTTTTTGGGTGTTTCGGTAAGAGAAGGGGAAAGTGCTTAGGGTCCTAATCGAGCTAACAACTAGGAACTAGAATATACTGTTTTCGATCCCTTCTCATTCCAGAGCCGCTGGCTAAATAACCAGGGACAACAAGCAAGTTCTTTACAGCAAATAAAGTTTAGAGTTCTTCAGACTCAGTTCAAAAGAAACGACAAAATAGATGACGACGACAGTAACTATGAAACGGACTAAGAGCCATCCGATCAAACTTTAGAACATCAAAATGAATCCTAGCATTCCTCCCATGCTTAAGTGAAATCGCCGAAGGGGTATCTTCAACGCCGACTTCACATGGTTGGCCTTCTTGCTAATTCTTTCCTCTCGTTCAATCTGTTCGTCAGAGCCCGAACCTGACACGGAGGCATCTGGAAGTGGAGGTGGAGGCGGGCGCGGCAGCGGCGGTGGGGGAGGCGTGCGGTGGCATTTGGGTGTGGTTGGTGTTGGTGTGGCCGTGTGGAGTGGGGGAGCGGCAAGGGCGAGGTGAGTTGACTTGGTAGTTGTGTGGGAGTCAACGGCTCAACGCCGGCGCGCCCGCGCGGTGGCGCAGCGGTGAGGTGGTTCGGCCGGCGAGGGGACTGGAAGGCGTGCCGTTGGTCGTGTTAGGGAGGGGATCTTGCCATCTCGGACCAAACTATGGGCCTGTGTTCTTGGTAGGGTGGGCAAGACTCCGGCAGCCCACTGGGCCACTAATAGTAAAAGGCCTTTGATTTATGTTAAGTTTTTTTGAACGAAATGTTTAGAGCATTTTTGTGCGAGTTTTTATAGAAACTTTTGAGTGAGTTTTGACTTGAGGCTAAGTGTACTTCGATTCAGAATAACTACAACTACACGAGCTCACGAAGAGTGGATACACACTTTTCCACTAATTCAGACTCGTATGTGCGCGTTTGCATGGACTATGGAGCTCGGATTTAGCGGTGCACGTGTGTCTTGAGAGGAATAATTAGAAGTTGACAGTGTACTTTCCATTTTGTTAAAAGAATAGAATATAACATATTAAAGTGTCCTACAGTTCACGAAAAATCTTATCTTATTTTAACCAGTAAAGGAAGAGTTTACCACAGTATAACAGGACGATTGTCCCACCCTCGGAAAAAAAAACTTGCGCCAACTCTATGCTTCGATCGGAAACTGCCTCGCACTCTCCCATATCTCACGTTTGCACCAACCATCGTGCTTCTCTCCCTCGATTAACACCATCGTGATTTTCTTATCTTAACTAATAAAAGAATGAGTTTACCCCTGCGTGCAACGAGACGATCGTCCAACCCCCAGAAAAAAAACTCATGCCGACTCATGGGTCTATGCTCTGATTTTAAACTGCCTCGCACTCGCCCATATGATCTCACGTTCGCACCAATCGCCGCGCCCCTCTCCCTCGATTAACCCCATCGTGATTTCCTCCCAATACCAACTGTCACCACTCTTCTCCCCTCACCTCCCCACTCGACCTAGGCTACTTGTCGCACATTGCAGATTTGAACGTCGGACAGCAGGAAGACTGCATGGGGAGGATAGTCACCAAAGCCAGGCGACAAGCGATGGTTTGGAATTGTTTTATTTTCACGTTTAGACGAAGGATGATTGGTGTACTAAAATGGGAGGACCTGTTATTACATTACTCTTTTCTGCATGTATGCATCAGTTACTTATCTGAGTAAACCATCCAGAATTATATTTTGTTAGTTTTGATGCAAATGTTATTAAAACCTTCCAACTAACAATTTTTGTGTTACATATTGTTTCACTAGAGCTATTGATATGTTCTTTCAAGCATAGAATTCTTTTTGGTACTCTTTAAACTAACTATGCTGCTACTGCACACCCAAAATAGATAAAGCGACATGATAACTATTGCAGCCATATACCTTGGATGACAAGTATCACTGATTTTAAGAGAAATTGCTAGGTTGTTCCTATAGTATTGCAAAGCTATAGGCCACTAAAGATACAAAATGACAACAAAAGCACTGAAGCTCCAGGCCGATTCCAAGGGTCATGTCTTTCCTAATTCTCTGCTCACCATCTCAAGGATATTATTCTTGGAACAACATAGTTAGTTGTAAGTTAGCAATACTTCTATTTGTACTATTTAAAATCTCAATGATATCGTGATTTATGGAAGGACACTATAGTGTCGTTCTTACTTGAACTTCTGTTACTTCTATTTGTCTTTTTTTCATGGGCAAAGCTTTTGTAAAATCTCGGTGATACCCTTTTCAATAAATAGGAGAACAGATAGCACGAAATATATTGGGAGCACTATATATGTTCTTGGGTACTATAGTTGTCGGACCTCGGGCATGGAATACTCGAAACCCTCATGTGTAGTCCCATGATCAGTGGTTAGTACACACATCCACAACATTAGCATACACATCCATACACAATTACATACAACATGAAATAAATATGGTACATAAATTTAAACGATTACATAGTTTACATTACAAAGGCCGATTGACCAAATAAAAGATCAAGTATCAGAAGTAGCAGCGGAAACATAGTAATTTAAATGCAAAAGTCCAGCGGTATGCCCATCCAACCCTCAGGCAACCGACAAGGACCAAACCCCTAGCAAGACCCGTCCTTGTACCCTCCAATACCGGGAGCAAAGAAGAAGGCGTCTAGAATCAGCTCATCCTCAAACTCTGATCAATAATTTAAGCAAGATTGAGTACATTTTGTACTCAACAAGACTTGTAGTGTATCGCAACATAATTATATATGCAAAGCTATCAAAGAATGAGGCTCTTCTCTACAAGTTATTTTCAGCATTAAGCAAGTTTTATTTGTAATACGATAAGTAGTACTTTGCAATGAAAATTTTAAAGAGCTATTGACTGATAACAAAATATTCAAGTAACACAACAAATGTAAACTCACAACCCTCCTCGGTTGTGATCAACACTTCATTCTCAGCCATAGACATGAAACTCACACAAATCAATCATCCCAACATTTCCCAACAAAACCATTTTTGCAAAAGTAGAAACTATACCCGGCAAAATGACACTTAGCACGCTCATCACCGCGAGCACGACTATTTAAATATATTTACACTCTACAGAGGTTTACAACTTTACCCACACGATGCAAACTCTCTAGTTTGTTTGGCATCCGTCAACACCACCACTCACGATCTTTTAGTAAGCAGTCTAGAGTTCGCAACGAAGACTTTACATCACCTAGACCTAACCTTACACTAGCCCGACGAATGAACACCCTCACTTCACCTGGTACAACCCTGTATCAGTGAGGCATTCATCGTTGTATCGCCAAGCTTTGTTCCCAACGCCTCGGTGAAGGGAGCCCCTTCGAGCAAGTATACCTGGTCATGCTCGTACTACTCGGGCTATCAACATGCAAGGCTAGACCTAGATAACTTAATTAGCTAAGACCGCCCCAGTTCAGCCATGTGGTTGTACACTTACGCTTAGGTTGGATATACCAGCGTTTGGTCCTTAATCGACCCTGGCAAGAATCTCCCCTATCTACTTGTGAGATACAACTTAGATACTCTTCAGATTATAATATAACTCGCCCGCATCACAAACTAAAATTTTCATTTCTATTTTTATGAAAAATAATAGAGGTAATCCCATCTGGACCATATTTCAAAATCTCCCAAATTCATACTCACAATTTCAACATTTATTCAATTTTAGCGAGACTAGAGCCCAGCTAAGCTTCTTTTCAACATTCATGTTCAAAATACCCAAGTTGACATTATTCATTGTCTAACCCATATCCTAAAGGCTACAACAGTAAGGATATCAACTTTTCAAGGAGGATCATGCATGCAACAGGAGTATAACTACTGTTATCCGCAAATATAGCAATTTTAAGCAAACATACAAGCATGAATAATATATTTGGCAAAATGAAGTACAATAATTGAAATAATGTGAGCAATGTGGATGGAGGATCATCGAAAATTTCATGCGCAGTATCGACATCTATTCAAAAAGAGCCGAGAGCAAATTATAAATAGTAAAATAATTTAAACAACAACAAAATCCAAATATTTTTGCATATTAAGACATAGCGTGATTTTGTATAAATTTAGAACAAATATTCATTCAATTTGAAGTTCATATGCAGAAGTTATTAATGTTTTAAATTTGCTTTGTTTTAAAAGTCCCGAAATAATAAAAATGTGACGTCAAAAGCATATTTTCTGAGGTTTACACATCCCAACAGAGAAAGCATATTTTCCTCTGAGTTATCTGAGATCTACGCTTTCTAACAGAGAAAGCGTATTTTTCTCTGAACTGAAGGCGGCTTTTCTAAATTTTTTATATTTTTGTGGATTTTATTAACTTACACGTGGGGCCTACTTGTCAATGACTCATATTTTTTTTGTTTTATTTATAAAACAGAGACGGTCCCACATGTCATAGAATCATTAATTATTAACTAAGCGGTTAAACATATTTTTTTATTTTAATCCACTGGCAGTTGGGGTCCACATGTCAGTCCATCAGTTTTAAACTTGTTTTAAAATATAAAAACAGTGGGTGGTCCCACATGTCAGTGATACATTTAATAAACATGTTTTAAATTATATTTTCGATTAACTTTGTAGTCAGTCCCACATGTCAGCGACTTAGCATACTTAACCACTATCATTAGTGTTAATCAAATTCTAAACGCGAGTGGGACCCACTGTGACACCCTGATTTTCATAGCCTTTTTGAAAATTTCAAAATAAAAAGAACCATTTTGTTTTGATGAGAATTGAAAGCTTAACTTGGAATTTCATAATGGATTTAAGTTGACTAACCCAAACTTCAACTAAAAGTTCCTTGTTGGTTTGTTGAGTTGTTGGAGTTTTGAAGATCTTCCCCTTCTCTGTTCATCTTTTACACACCTCTGGTTTACACCTCCCTTCGTCTGAGATCTAATGGCCTAGACCTCTCCTTCGTTGGATCCAAAGGTTCGGACCTCCTTTGTGTTGTCCTCCCCTGGTCCAGACCTCCTTGGGTCTAGACCTCCCAAATGCTTGGACCTCCCTGGGTCCAATCCTCCCTCTCAGGTCTTCTCTGGCTTGCAACCTCCCCAAGCCTGCGCCACCCTTATGTGCATCTGAGCTCCTTTGGAATCCTGTTGAAGCTTTTCGGTTACTTGGACTTTCCCTCGCCACTTGTAGCCTTGAAACCTTCTCTGGAGGTTCCCTTCAGTACCAGCCCGGTAGTACCACCCGCACCATGCGGTACTACCGCTTCTTCAGGACCTCCCCTTACCTTTATAGGACCTCCCCTTACCTTTATTGGACCTCTCCGCGTCCTTCAGGACCTCCCCATGTCCTCTAGGACCTCCCCTTACCTTTATTGGACCTCTTTGTGTCCTACCGGACCTCCCCAGGTCCTCCAGGATCTCTTTCTTGTCTATTTGCATCTCTATTGATTGTGAGTCGTCCGATTTGCATTGGACGATTTGATATTGGTGAGACTTTCGGATGGTCCGAACGTCTCACCCTCCCTGAGCTTTAGATCATTCTGGACGGTCCGATCGAAATCCAGCAGTCCCGACCTCCCCCTTGTAAATCTGGACCGTTAAGACCTCCCCCTTGGAGATCTTAACCGTCCAGACCTCCCTCCTTGAAGATCTGGATGTTAAGACCTCCCCCTTGGAGATCTTAACCATCCAGACCTCCTCCTTGTACATCTGGCCGTCAAGACCTCCCCTTTGGAGATCTTGGCCGTCTGTTTCTCCCTTTGGCGAGATCCGTCGTGAGGACCTCCCCTTGGAAATCCTAACCATTCAGACCTCCCCTAGAATTGATCCCACGGCTCTAGACGTCCCTTGCGGGTGAGGTTCTCCTCTTACCTTTACAGACCTCCTTGTTTGCAATTGATCTTGACCGTTGGACCTCCCTTCTGGAGATCCAACCGTCTATACCTCCCTTGTGGGTGAGAACCTCCTCCTTGCCCTTGCGAACCTCCTCTGGTGCGTTTAATCTTGGCCGTTTGGACCTCCTCCTTGGAGATCCAACCGTCAGGACCTCCCCTGTGGGTGAGGATCTCCCCTTGTTCACTGCAAGACCTCCTCAAGGTCATTGCAGGACCTCCTCTGCGGGTCTTGGCTGCCCCACGAGGCGGTCACACTCCCAGCTTTCTTTACCTTTGACTATGTCCTTGGGCAAGGAAGTCTCCACAGCATTTAATGCATGTTGTATCACATTAAATGCTCTCACTTTTTCAGTACTCATGTCATACAGATTGTCACATTCCTTGCCTACTCCCATTGTCCTATTTACCAACTCCTGATGACCCTATCCTGGGTCATGTGCATTGGCTTCCACTATATATAGTTTGGGAAGCCCTCCTTTCTCACTTTCTTCTCCATTTCTCCTCTCTGTCTCAACCGAGCCTACCTTAGACCTCCCTCCAAGTTCATGGACCTCCTCTCCTGACTCTCTGGACCTCCTCCGACTTCCCATCCTCTCTGTTGGTTTTGTATCTAAGTTTATTTGGAGTCCTTTGGAATCTTGTTTGAACTTTATTTGAGTTATTCGGTTTTCACGTGTAGATTGTCAAGACTGTGGGGAGCCCGAGTTCAGTGAGGGAGAGGAAGCAGCTCGAGACTTTGAGCAAGGCAAGTTACACTCTTGATCATGTTGCACCCAATACTTCAAATTACTTATATTGATTTCAAGGATGTATGCATGTTTACTTTACTAAGTTATTTCAATACCTATCTTTCAATTCATAGTTATGCCTACTGCTTGGTATGACCACTGTCCATGTTGAATCAACCTCATTGTCACCCTAGATAAAACCCAGTTCTTGCAATAGTGAGGACCCGTAGCTCTTGAAAAATGGAATGCTTAGTATTGCTTAGACCAAAATCTTGATTTGGGGAGTTTTGACCAAAAATATCACTTAATCAAATAATTTGGGCCGTGGCATTGGTGTGTCATGGAGGCTCCGGCCATGACATTGGTGTGTCATGAGGTTTTACAAATGGCCATGGTATTGGTGTGCCATGGAGGTTTGAAAAGCAAAGTAAATGAAAAATGGATTTGACTTGGGCGAAGCTGGTTGTTTGGTTGGTGAATGTCTATGCACGGGGGTCGTGTGATCCGATGCCCCAGGGTTGAGGTTTGTCGCCCAAGTCGGTTGAGGACCGGTCTTTGAGACACCACTTGCTAAGCCTATAATGGGTTATGCCAAAATTGTGCAACCACATGTCTCTAGTATGGGGCGTGGGACCTGGCTAACTAATTTGCAAAGCTCCTTCGTGGTTGATCCGGCGGAGGCGGTGGGTTGTCATGTTATGATTGTTGTAGTCCCACCTGGCATAAGAGGGGGCACCCTATTAACCCAGCGGGTTTGTATCCAAAGGGGGGATCTGCGAAACCTTAATGTGGGTGGACTGCGGTGGAGCAATGCATTGTAAAAGCCTTGTCATGTGCTCTAGACCTCTCACCAAAGGAAGTGTGAGGTGGTATTGACGGATGCCAAGCAAACTAGAGAATTCATGTCATGTGGGTAAAGTGTACAACCTCTGTAGAGTGTAAATCTATTCGAATAGCCGTGTCTACGGTCATGGACATGCTGGCAATGTCACTCAAAGTTAGATCTTGGTTTTGGTTTCAAAAGAATTGTGAAACTGGTTTTGGTGGTTTAACCAAATTGGGTTTGGGCGGGAAGCCATGTGCAGGAGGGTATCCTTCACCATATTCATGATGAATGCTATCCAATTGAAAATAGATTTCACAAACATGAATTTTAACTATTGTAACCTGCCTTGAAACTTAATACTTGTATTTGAAATAAAATTGGCTTTATGCAAATCAACCCTAATATGCTTTCCCTTGATATATCCCTATGCATGTCATTCTGTTAATTGACGGGTGTAACTTGCGAGCACGGTTGTTGTACTCACTCTTGCTTGATTCATGATTTGAGCAGATGAAGACTCCTTTGATGATGAAGATGACCAACTCAATTAGGCCGCGCCCTCCAGCCAATCACCTGTGGTGTAATGGGTGGACAGTATCTTTTGTCTTCCACTGCGTTTGTGTGCTCCCGGTTGCTGGAGCTTGTAAGCAACCCTTGTAATCAAACCTTCTTTTGTTGTTAATAAAGTTGTGTGGATGTTTTGCTGTCACTTGCTTGCTGTGAGAACTGGTCGATGATCCCTGGGGACCAGTTTGGATCGCAGTGGACTTAAGGCTCGTCCTCAAGCCCCACGACATCCTCGGGTTGGCTCCTCTCGGACCTCCCTCGAGTAGCGCGTGGTGCTTGAGCAGGTCTGAGGTCCAACGACCTCCTCGGGTCGGGACCCCAGACCTCCGGATGGTCTATCGGACCTCTCGGGAGGTCTGGAGGTCCTACCGGGATGTCCTCTTGGGACGTCCTGGGAAGTCATTTACGGACCTCCCAGGAGGTCCTGAGGGACCTCTCGGGACATCCTGGGGGCTCCTTTTTGGACCTCCCAGGAGGTCCTGAGGGACCTCCCAAGTGTGCCCTGGGCCGGGTTGTGACACCCACTCTTAGGGAGAATAGGGGAGAGGGAACAGAGCTGCGCACGGCCGAGCGCTATGGTGAGCTCGTCGGCGGCAAACGGCGCGATGAGCGATGACGTTGAGTAGCGGAATGGAAAGAGGGGAGCAGGGCGAAGCTATGGGTGGTGGCGTCGGCAACAAATATGGTCGGAGGTGGCGTCACGGCGGCGGGGAGCGGAGGAAGTTCTCGGGCCTGCAATGGACTTTGCGTAGGAGGATTTCCCTAGGCTAAAGGAGGGGCATGCTGGACTCAGTGAGTCCAGGCGATGCTAATAGTCTAGGCGTCGGGCCCTAGGGTCACTAGAGGCGAGCCGACGATATACAGCCGCAACTGCGCTATGGGTGGCTACGGGGAATATGGCGCAAACTACTCGCCCTTGGAAAATTGAAATGTGCATGGGATTCAGCGGCTCACCAAGATCACGGAGGTGAAGATGATGAGGTCGGAGAGGTACTGGAGCAGCTGGTCGAAGGTGATCGGCGGTGGCGCCGACAAGTCCCTCGATGAAGACGCTCTACGATGATGGAGCCGCTACTAGAAGTGTAGAATTAGCTCACTAGAGCCGTAAGGATGGTGGAGATGTGAGGAATTGGACGGGGACTCTTCGAGCTTCAAGGAAGATCGAAAATGGCGGCGTAGGACGTGAATGAAGAAGATGGCGGTTAAGCTCGAATTCACAACGCGTTTGCTTGCGTTGAGCAAGGGGATTGCATCAATGAGGTATGGAACACGTTGTGATGTGCTAGGGTTGAGCTCGAACTCACCGGAGCGACGGGAATGTGTCGGCAAGATTTGGTGTGCGTCGGAGACGAGGACGAAGGCGATCACGTTCGTGCTACAAGGCTCCAAAAGCTGCATTAAGTAGAGAGAGAGAGAGAGGATGAGTAAAGCTCAAGTGTTAAAGTGGCACACTTTTTATGGGTGAGGAAGCTCACCAGAGTGGCGGAGCTAAGGAGGCGCACTCACCGGCGTCGAAGACGACACAAGCGTTCCCGTGAAACCAAACGTACCTCCGTGTCCGCCCATGGTTCGCAGGTATAGAGCTATAGCTATGGAGTTGCCTCCGTTTAGATGCGGTTCATCCCTGTTCGTCCTCGAGCAGTGCTCCAAACGTACCTCTGTGTCCGCCCATGGTTCGCTTGAAGGTACAAAGCTAAAACTCTACGGTGTAGGGGTGGCTTCATCTAGACGGAATGTATAGCCATTAATAGTCGCCATTACATAAACTTTTTCCTTCCAAGATCATACTAATTCTTCTTTGTTTTCTCCGTTCGCTTTGCTTGCTTCTGTTTCTAATCTTTCGCTGCTTACTTCCTTCTGTGCTTCACGTGCTTGCGTACGTCGTGGTCTGTTTTTGTCTTTCTTCAACATGTTGCCGGAGATCCTCCTGATGGATTTTTGTTGAGGTGAGATGCAGACGTACTTTGTTGTTGTTGCTATTTACAGGTTTTACGCCGTCGTGCGTTACTTTCTTGCAACTATTTTTTTGTCGTATTTTAGCGCTTTTCTGTTGTTTTTTTTTGCCTCCGTGCCAGCGGGCTCTCTCTTCTTGCTTGTGTTCAACAGGTAGGTTAGCGTCGCCCAATCTTTCCCCGTCCGTCATTCGTTTTTAATCCTTGCATCGTTTGCCTGCTTTTGATCGTCGTTGTTGTTTATTATTGATCCCTTTATTGATGTCGCTTCAGGTCAGCTGATCGCCTTTCTAGGAGGTGTTAGCCAGGTTTGACCTCCGCTATCTCTGTTATTGTTACTTACCGTGCTGGATTTTGTACTTTCGTCTATAACTCTTTCTCATTACCTGAACGCTTCTATGCGCGCGCTCTGTAGGTCGCTTTCTTTTGGCCCCTTCTCGGTTACTACTCAGCCTCACGTTGTCCATTGTGCGCCTCGCTGCTTAGGTTTGTACCCTTTCCTACATGGCTTAACGTACCATATTATGTTCTACCGTTCTATGCCTATTTGTTAACGTGCATGCCTCTTGTCGCTACTTGTTCTTTTGCCAGGCTTAGTTACTTCATTTGTCTTACTGCAAATTGGTTGTTCAGCCTTCGTGAAAAACAGTAAGCGAGGTTTGCCTCTTGCTTTCTTTGTTACTATCTCCGAAACTATGCTTCCATGTGGATCGGTTTCTTATTGTTTGGTTTCTGTTGTTGGTACACTCTTTAGGTTGTTTTCTTTACCCTCGGTTCGGTTCGTCATTAATCTCACTCCAGCCTACTTAGATAAGCTTCCACGCGGTGCTACTCTAGTCGGTGTCCTCTCTTGCTTTATTTAACATGGTCATCTATGTTCGTGCACTCGATGTACATGCTTTTGCTAGGTTGCTACATATCAGTGTGTATTATTCGGCGTGTGGTCTTCACATCCTTTTAGGTCATTGCATTATCGCTGTCTTTATGCATTTGTTCCTTCGTCGTGATTACCATATCGCAATCGTTTATGCGTGCTCATTCCGTTCGTTGTGTGTTGTATGAAAATGTCCAACTACTTTGCGCTATTTGCGAACCCTAGGTTAGTCGTATGTGAGGCCGCCTACCTATTCATTGTGCGTTAGCCACACCATTAGGCCTATCTTTAGGTAACCTATTTTGCTTCCTTTCTTACCATTGTCTCCTTGCGCACCATACGTTCCCTACAGAGCAAGCAAAAAAAAACTTTTTGGATTTTCCTACAAAAAGAGTCTGATGCTTTTCCTTCCGGTTGTCTTCTTGCCTAATATTTTCTGTTGTATTGTTCGTGATTAATTATGTCCTCTGATTAAGGTGACACCATACAAAGAGGTAGCACTGTGCTTGCATGCAAGAAAATCAATATGCTTTCATTGCTTCCACATGTTATGTCGTAAGCTTAGTCCCTACTTTACACCATCCATCATATGCTCTTCTGTTTGCGTTAACAAGTGATGGTTTCTTCCCTGTTGTGAGTCCTCCTATTGCAGCCCAAAATCATAAGAAATGTAGGCTTATACTTATGTGTCGTCGCTTTCGACACTCAGGCCATTGTCTGCTTATATTTATTTACTGGACAAGTTTACGTTTACGTACCAGTGCTTTTAGTTAACTGAGGATCACTTGGACTTTACTGAGATGCTGCCCTTCCTTTCCTATTTAATTTGCCTAATCGTTCGCCTGTTGGTCCTTTTTTCATTCCTTTAGACCCTATTGCTAACCTTACTCTGACTGTCGCTTGGTCGCACTTCCCAGCTGAACATGTCTAGTCGCTTAAAGGTGTGTTCCATGACTAGGTCATGTTTTTCGGTTGCTCATGACATTTTCTTCCGTTGTCTCATTTCCTATATTTATGGAAGTTATTTCCCCTTCGTAGCTTTGCACCCGGGGAAATCATACTATGGTTCGCCGGAATATGAGTGTACAAACTGTCATGCTACCTTTTGGCTCCAAGAACAGGTTAGAGGCTAGTCTTCCGTAAGAGAAAGACACATAGTTTATAATCTTTGTTGCAAGGGTGGTAAAGTTTAGATTCCATTGTTCAAAAAGCCACAGGTTTTTAGCTAGCTTACTGAACTTCAATGGTGATCGGCGATCCAAGACGTTCACACGTAAAATCCGACAATACAAATATCTTTTTGCATTCACTTCCATGGGAGCGTTCATAGATCGATTGTCTAATATAGATCGTGGACCCCCTATTTTCAAAATTAATGGCCAGATCCATCATCGTATAGGATCTCTATTACCGAGTCCAGGTGACCCTCCTAAATTTGCTAAGCTTTATATCCATGATACCGACAATGAGGTCGCTAATAGAATCCATGCTTTAGATCCGGATGATAGCACTGATGGGGATCTAGATCCAGATATAGTAGCTGGACTTATAGATATGCTTGATCAATATTATCCTTTGGTTAAATAGTTTAGGATTGACATAGATCGTTAGCTAGGTTATGAAGATGAGCGACTAGCTAGTCACATTGTTGCCCCTACTGACGGTGATAGTCCTCAATTTAGTTTACCATCGGTTGACCAACTTGCTGGCTTGTTGGTAGGTGATTTTTCGATACAGACCCAATCGCGTAATATAATCGTGCATGACAAGGCATGTGACTTACATCAAATTTCTTCGTTGCATCCTGCTTTTATGGCATTGCGGTATCCTATTTTGTTCCCATATGGTAAGTGTGGATTCCAATTGGGTGTTCCTTATAGTGCCATCGATATAAGTTGTTCAAACGCCCGAAAAAAATGACTATGCAGGACTACTACTATTACTTCTGCCATTACAGAAAGACCAAGTACAACCCATATTTATGTTGCGGCCTGTTATCCACCCAGACTAAGGTTGATGCTCGAGCGTGTATTGACGAGTGCAGGCTGATGTTCATTATGAAGTGCCAAGACCAGTTTAGAGCCGAACATTTCCAAGGTATCACCGATGCAGTCAGCTCAGGTTGCTTAGATGGCAATACTATAAGTAAAAAGAATGTGTTACCTTTGAGCTTTACTGGTGGTCGTCGTTACATGCAAGAGAATACCAAGATGCGGTGGTGATTTGTCGTGTCCATGGTTCGCCGAACCTATTTACGACTTTTACATGCAATCCTAAATGGCCTGAAATAGACGAAGCCCTATTGTTTGAACCTGGAGAGACATCAGCTGATAGACCCGACATCACGATTAGGTTATATAACATGAAACTAAATGAGTACCTTGATGACATAACAGATGGTCGTGCCTTTGGCCCTGTAAAAGTAGGTAAACAATTTGCTGTACTCTTTCTCTTGCCTTCCTCCTTCCCCTACACGTTTCGTCCACTTCTTTTTCTGTGCTATGTCCTTCATGTTTTCCCTCTTCCAATTTTGCACACTGTGGAGTTCCAAAAAAGAGGTTTACCACACGCTCATATCCTCGCATGGTTGGCGGGTCATAGTAGAGAAGCTAGCCCAGCTCTTATTGATTCTTTTATAAGCGCTGAAATACCAGACCCCGTTGCAGATCCATTGGGTTATGCTTTAGTTAGCGAATTTATGGTGCATGGCTCGTGTGGAAATCTCAACGAAAGGTCTGTATGTATGAAAAAAAAAGGTATGTCCTTCATGATCCAGAATGAGACCACCATCGATAGCAACGATTTTCTGATCTATAGGCATTCTAACAATAGTTGTTATATCATAAAGAATGTATGTCGCCTTGATAATAGATGGATAGTACCTTACAACATGGATCTCTTTAAGAAATATCAGGCTCACATTAACGTAGAATGGTGCAATAAGACAAAAGGTTCTAAAATACTTATTTAAATATGTAACTAAAGGGCTTGACCGAGCAAAGATGTTTTTCAACAAAATCCGTTCAACTGATGCCACTGCTGACGATGGTAGCGCTCCTTTAGTAGATGAGATCAAATAGTATCTAGAATGCCAATACATATGTGAGTAGGACACGCTTTGGAGAATATACGGTTATGACATCCATAGTAAAATCCCATCAGTAGGGTGGCTCCTAGTCCATATACCAAACATGAATTTTATTCAGTTTCGATCAACTTCAAATTTAGCAAATATCGTGTCTAGTGCCTTCCTTAAACGAACAATGCTTACTGAGTGGTTCGTAACTAACCAGAGAAATCCAAAAGCTCGGTTATTGACCTACTCCGAGCTTTTGAATGAATGGTTGTGGCCTTATGGAATGCGGTTCTAGATCATGGAATGTTCAAAAAAAAGGTCGGAGGATAGGTCGCCTTTGTTATGTCCATCCTTCAAGCGGCGAACTATATTACCTAAGAATGCTTCTAATGATCGTTAGAGCTGCTACATGTTATGCCGATGTTAGCACACACAAAGGCACGATTTTTTATACTTTCAAAGAAGCATGTGCTGCGCGAGGATTACTTGGCGACAATAATGAGTGTACCACGCATTTGATGAAGCCTTATGTTCAGCTACCTGCCCAAAAATTAGTCAACTTTTTGTTACTATGCTTATCTTCTGTCATGTTAGAGATGAAAAAAAAAATCTTTGAAAGATACTGGAATGAACTTGCCGATGATTTCTAGTACCGTATTAGAGTCGCTTTACACAATCCTGATTATGTGATCCCTCCCCTAGTCCTTCAGAATATGCTTATCGAAGAACTCGAAATTGTCTTCAACAAAAATGGAGAAAGAATAACTGACTATAATCTTCCAAAGAAAAATTGTGGCACACAAAGTTTGAGTAGAAATAAGCTCATACAGGAAGAATTGTCTTATGATGTCGTTAAGCTTGCACATGAAGCATCTTCTTTGTTTGCTAAACTTAACATCGATCAAACAATTGCCTACACGTTTATTGTTGATTGTGTTCTTAGTGGTTCACCAGGATTATTTTTCGTATCAAGGTTTGGTGGGACTAAAAAAATATTTCTTTGGAACACAATTGTAGCCTTCTTAAGAGCCCCAAAAAAAATTGTGCTTACTGTTGCATCTTCTGGCGTTGCATCTCTCCTCTTACCAGGAGGAAGGACTGCTCATTCACGTTTCAAAATACCTGTAGAACTAAATGAAAACGGTATCTACGACATCAAGAGAGGTACAACGCTTGCTGATCTCATTACAGAAACTTCTTTGGTTATCTGGGACAAGGCTTTGATGACACATAGGAGATGTTTTGAAGCTCTAGATAGAACTTTTCGTGACCTTTTATCGATTGATGATCCTTCCATTGTCTATCTCCCGTTCGGTGGTATGGTTATTGTGCTAGGTGGTGATCTTAGACAGATATTACCAGTTATCGAGGGGGGGACGCGGTCACAGATTATCAATGCAACGATAATAAATTCACCACTTTGGTGTTCTATCAAAGTCTTAAAACTAACGATAAATATGTGCCTTTCTACTAAGCTCGGCCAAATAAATCATCGGGATGGCATATCATTATTTAGTAAATGGATCCTAGATCTTTGAGATGGCAAGCTGCTAGCCACTGCATGCGAAGGTAAGGCTAACGGTACTTGGATTGAAGTTCCAAGTGACCTTCTCATCCACACTAATGGTGGTAAAATAGCCGCAATCGTTTCGTCTGTCTATAGGGATTTTCAAGTAGCTTATCGTGATCCTACGTATTTACACGAGCGCACTATCCTGACACCTACAAATGAGAGGGACGATGAAGTTAATTCTTTTATTATTTCTATGGCTCCAGGTACTATCTTCGAGTATCTTAGTTGCGATTCCATATCTACTTTAGCAGATACAGTTAACGAAGCAGAAATGTTCTACCCAGTTGAATTCCTTAATAAGATATGTGTTAACAATTTCCCCCAACATAGATTGGTTCTCAAACATGGCTCTCCTATTATACTTCCTATAAACCTCAGTCAAGCTAACGCCCTATGTAACAGTACCCGACTAATTGTGAGGAACCTAGCCCAACATATTATTGAAGCTGTCATTATCATCAGTTCACATATTGGAGACGTTGTGTATATTCCTAGGATAGTTTCACGAAACCGAGATTCTAGGTTGCCTTTTGTGCTTCAACGTCGACAGTTCCCGGTTCGCCTTTCTTATGCATTGAACATAAATAAAAGCCAGGGTTAGACTCTATCATTTGTTGGCCTCTACTTAAAGAAACCGGTTTTTACGCACGACCAATTATATGTTGTTGTTTCGCGCGTCACGTCTAGATATGCTCTGAAAATTTTGATCGAAAATGACGATGGTATCTGTGGTTCACACACTAGAAATATCGTGTTCACTGAGATTTTCAGGCATCTTCCGTGAAAAGAGCAAAGCAGTTGCATGATGCTGTCTATATGCAACTGTGTTTAGCTATAACACAATGTCCGCATATGCTACAACTTTTAGACCTATAGATCTGCATGTTACAATAGACAACTGCTACATTGTTTACTCCCTTACTTCGGTTACATGTTTTACAAGGATGAATATACAACATACATATAGACACTCCAAGTTCTTCCTTGAGAAACATTATCTCAATAGTCCTACAGATTTTGTTTCCTGCTATGTTGTCGTTCGGTGCTCCATTCCTACGTATGTAGTCTTTATTTGAATTGTACCACATTCCAGAATAGATTGTTATTTTTTTTTGCGCATAGCAGTAAACTAACTCCTGCTTACTTTTCCAATGCCATTTGACAAGAATACAGATGGAGTACGCATTGCTTCCTCAAATTAATCTAGGCAGCCGACATTGGATTATCCGTGTTAGAATTTCTCGCCGTTGGCACTACCGCAGAGGAAGTGATGCCGGTCCTATCGATCAAACTGACTTAGTTCTTCTCGATGAACAGGTACTGAACTAAACTCCAGCACTCTATCCACACATACTTTTGGCAATCCTTATCAATTTCGCCACATATTGATCTCAAGGCTGTTTGACCTCATGCTCTCTTCTCACAGGCCAATCATATGTACACTAAAATAAGCCTTGATCATGTTAGCCGATTCGAGCCTCTACTATAGGAAGGGAAGATTTGCGAACTCCAAAAGTTCATTGTCAGTCCACCTAAAGCTGCTTTCAAATCTGTGCAAGCGCCTTATATGATTTGGTTTACAAAGCACACAGTGGTTCAGGAGAGAGCTAATATGCCTGACAATTTCTCACTATGGACGTACAATCCAGTTCCCTTCACAGAGATTCCTAAACCTACCAACACACCTGAATACTTCACTGGTCAGTGCAATCGTCCTCACATAACTATTCCATTAGCGTTTTATAGTCTGCAGCAATGACTACAACATTCTCTTTATCTGAGACTTCGCCTATTTCTCTTATTGCTTCTAGATGTCATAGGCATTATGTCTGCAGTTTCTGATGTGGAGCACATTCAGACCTCCTCGTGTCCCACACCTTCACTAAAGAGGACAATCTTGCTTCGTGATATTAGGTACATACAACAGTCTTACATTACATAGTTATTCATTTCGACAGTAAACCAATGTTAGCTGCTGATACGGGGGAATGTCCGATCTTCACCGCGTAGGATCGATGATAATTTTGGATCTGTGCAACCTGATGAACCGATGGCACCAACCACTGTCAAAACAGCAACCTGTGACAAAAGAATTGGTCCAACCACATGCTCGTGATCCCGTCTACTCGACCACACAAAGTAGACGTGTCGCCACTCCTGCAAAACACAAGGAATCACAAGAACAATGGGGTTGAGAACGCCCAATTCCCAACGTATGCCTCATACATGATCGGCATGCAGGCCTGCTGCGATTCCTGAAGAATGTGGGGATTTCTGTTGTGCAAGGCCATCCCAACGTATGCCTCATACATGATCGGCATACAGGCCTGCTGCGTGCAATAACTTAACTACAACAAGGAGAGAATGTACCACTTCTATGGTCGGATCTGTAGAGCAGGTGGTGCATGAGGCACTTGGATGCAAACTTCTACAAGCAGTTCCGGAACAAAGACTTGATGAACCTGTTCAAGCGACTGTGCCACAGCTAGCCACAAACGCTCCTAGATTGATGAGAAGGACAGGGGCGCAGGTGAAATGCTTCTCGAACTGGATTGAGCACGAGCCTAAGAAGAAGTGGTCGTTGTTACATGACAGGGGTGGTGCTCGATATGGTGTCATGACAATCAATCTAGCCGAGGTGTACAACTGGGTTATGCGCGGCGCAAGGTGCCTCCCTTTGGTTGGTATTGTGGAGGCAATTCTCCGTGGTATGACGAACTATTTTGTTGACAAAAGCAACAACGCGTCGCTCGCCATGGCAAATGACATAGTACTCTACTCTGCCATGGTCACCAAGTACATAGAGGAGAAGAGCAAAAAGGGTGAGATGCACTGGGCATTCAAGATGGAAACAAGGGAGCTTCGCTTTGAGATAATGTGCAGGGATAAAAGACGCCGCGGGACGAACTGCGAGAGGGTCACCACGAGTGCACACTACGCCGCGGTAGTTGCATTTGCACTTACAACAAGCCCATTCTTTTGCATAGGCCCTACCCCCATGTCATAGCCGTATGTTCGACGGTGATGCAGCATCCAAGCCAATACCTTTCTGACTATTTCACCAAGGAGGTGGTGATGCAAACCTGGAGTGGGGAGATGTATGGTTACGCTGTGGTTGGCCATTTCACTGGCCATCTGACCAAGGAGTAACTAATCTGGGCCGCAGACATTGATAGGCTCAAGGGATAGGTTGGCTGGCGACATGTACGGCGCATCAGGAATGACATGGACGAAGTAGAAGCCGGACGTCGTACGAAGAAGTGCTCAATTTGCAGGGAGTCTGGGTAGACCTTCAAGAAATGCTCCACGAGAAATCCTTAGGACGAAGAAGACATAGGCACTCCGGACATCGCCGCGGGGACCTCATCCGGTCGCCCGACTAGAGGCAGTCCACGTGAGGGACGTTGAGGTCGCGACCACGAGAAAGCACAGACAGTAGTAATATGTTATTGCCAATGTTCTGAATTATCATTTTGATTTGAAACAAATTAAGTGTTATGACGTTTTGCTGAATGTTAGGTAATATCAGTGTGATTTATCGTAGCTTTGATAGTAATAACAAATTCACGTTTGTTTCCTTACATAATATGCAGTGCATGTACATGACCAATGTTATGAAGATGTCATTTCTCCAAAGTTCTCCACTGTGTATGAATTCCTGGGTGCATCGCAATATCACTTACATTCTAACTTACAAATCATCGATACCTTAATCGCCCTTGCAAAATTCTTCAGAAATTCACCGCATTAGAACAACATATGACGATCACAAAATGCTATTGCGAGTCTAACAGATTTCGTACTGTTGAAAATCTATGAAAATCACAAACAAACCAATCAGTTTAGGATTTGGTGTCGGTGTATGTCATGGCCAGCTCAATCCCATGACAGTACTGGACCGGCGACGAAGCGAGATCCCTCGTAATTTCAATGACGATAATTACTACGACACCAGTTGAACTGATGACAATAGTCATTTTTGTAATTTTTTTGGAACGGTTATTTATTTTTGTAAATATCTTTTAAAATAATATTTTTTTTTAAAAAAAATTCGTTCAAAAACTAGTGAGTTCTTACCACATTGCCAAGAAAGATGGCCCTCCAATCAGGGCAGATTAGCTGTCCCGCGTCACATCCACAGATGCGACACTCACACGTATTACATACAAGACAGGCACGCTCCTCACTCTAACCATCCGATCTAATTTCCGGTCCTTCGCAACAATGACCTAATCGCATGGAGAACGGACACATATCAGGTCAAAGTAAAACTTGGTTTGCCCGATGTGCGAGATCTTCTGGGGAGTGTAGCTCTGCAGCAACGTCGCCTACCAACTCAAAACGTGTACTACTGCTAATTCTGGGGAGTGTAGCTCTGCAGCAATGTCGCCTACCTACTCGAAACGTGTAGTACTACTACTACTACTTCGTTTTTGCAATTGAATGATATGCACATAGGGTCATGGACATGATGCAGTGTTTTGCACATGTTTTTGACCTTTGACCGTATCACGCCCAGTGTACTATCCCCTCGAAAGAAAATATAACTACCAGTATCAAGACACAGTACTCATTCGTATCTCCTGGTATCAAAACACTATACACATGATCTCCGTGTTCATTTTGCGAATTTTTTTCTCCAAATAAACCATTTTTTATTATTAATTACAACATTATATCTGCGATAATATTTTTCTGAAATATACTCGATCGCAACGGTTGAAATGACCTAACACTTTTTAGCCAACCAGCACAATACATGCCCGACTAGATAAGTGAAATTGCACACTGTAACCAACCGCTGAGCTGAAGTGTCCCAATATCAACGGTTGAAATATTGATCCAAATATTCAACGGTTGAGCGATAGAAAGATATTTCAGAAAAATATTATCACATGTATAATGTTATAATTAATAATAAAAAATGGATTATTTGAAAAAAAATTCTTCATTTTGCCCACTTTTTAATCCCGGTAACTGGTCTGTGATGCACGATTTTTTTTAAATACATGCTGATGATCACGGTATCAAACTACCCGCATGATAATGTCATGATGAATTGATGATCTTACAGTATCTTTCTGTGATTCTTACCTGTTGGGCAGTAAAAAAAACATCACATCACATCACATAAAAGGCGCCAGCGAGGACCATCCATCGTATACGACGTGGCCCCTTGTTTCCAAGGTGGCAATGGCTGGTCCACGTGGATCATCCAGGCAGGCAAACCTCCCTGTAAAACAACTCAAAAACCCATTCCCCTCGTGTGCCCAACTAAATTGCCCATTCCCATTGCATTTCAGCATTTCACCTTGAAAAAGAGCGACAAATCCAAAACCTGAAGCTCCAGTACCAAAAAAAAAAAACTTATGTGCTGTTTGCTAGACAACGCGGCAACTCTAACAGACTGACATGATGACGAGGACAAGGAAAAAGAAGAGACAAGACGTCACCAAACAAAAACGTCGAAATAAAAATGAAATACTCCTAACGTACATACACACCACGAACCCACCGGTACGCTACGCCCCCACTGCCGTGCGGGCCCCACCACACCCTGTCACACGCCGTTACGAAGCCAGCGATGCGTAAGTTACCGCACGAGCGAAAAGGCCACACCAACGGTCACAGATTGGGGCCATTGAGCTCGTCTCGTACTCTCGTCGTCTCTCTCGCCAAGTCCCCAACTCCAACCCAACCAAATCCTCCCTTCTCCATACTCCTCCTACTTTGCCATTACGCTTACGCCACGAAAAGGAAGGCTGCGATTGCGACTGAGCTCGCCTGGGCCGCCGCCACGTGCGCGACATGGGCGCCGCCGATAACGCCGTACGGTTCTTCTTTCGCCGGAAAGATTGTTTCTTTGAGTAATCTACACGTCCTGTCGTTCTTGCCGTTTGGTATGGCCGGGCTCATGGGGTTCTTGGTTGCTGCGTCCGTGTGGTGTGTGCAGGTGCCGCGGCATGAGGAGGCGGACAGGGGCAGAGGGAGGGCGCCGGCGCCGGAGGGGGAGGAGCAAGAGGCGAAAGAGAGGGAGGTGAAGGTGGTGGTCGTGGACGAGCCTCCGCCGGCGATGGCGAGTCTGCAGGCGCAGCGGCCGGCGGCGCCGCTGCAGGTCACCACGCAGGCGCCGCCGCCGCCCATGTCGGTGGCCTCCGGCGGCGTGGAGCCGCCGCCGCCCGTGGCAACTTATCATCCCGTCATGCAGACCACACCGCAGGTACCAAGAAATGCCCAATTGCTGCTTGTTTTGTTGGATTTTTAATCGAATTTGTTAATTTATTCGGCTTAAATAGTTAGATTAGCTCGGTCTTTTTAGGGCACGGGGGTGTGCGTGGAGTGCGATGGACTGTATCAGGCTGGTTGGTAGGCAAGTACAATAATTTTGTTTGGTACTATTAATTGTATATTCCCGCACTCCTTAGCTACTTGATACTTTGATATAGAAAATGTGCATATGTGGTGGATTATGCTATGCTACATTGACACGATGAATTCTAAATGACTCTCAAAAAACAGTAGTACAATAGTTTGATACTGGCAGTGGCGTTTGATTTCGTTTTAAAATAAGCAGAGCACTATGTTTGTGATCTCCGATAGAAAGAAAAGCAATGTCCCTCCACGTCTATTGTACGTTGAGTCTCTTCAATCATGGAGCTTCTACATAGGATTGTAGGCTTGTAGCACACAGCAACATCCAAATAGTGCATGATGGAATACGTCAAAAAAAATTTAAACAATGTGAGCAGTTCTACACAAACTCGAAGTGCTCAACCTCTCGCGATAGAAAAGAAGAGGAGAGAGGAGGTAGGGTTTGACACGATTTCTTAATAAATTCAGCCTAACGTACAGCTTCAATTAATTTGATGAGAGTAACTTATGCGCTAATATCTCCCCTTAAAATACTCTCCGGAATGTTCTTGGAATCGAATCTCCTATCCTCCCTTTGACTTGGTTTACAAATCCAATATTCCATGGCGTCTAAGTGCCTAACCTATTACCCGTTAGATTGAGTACTAAACTAAGCTTCAAGTTGTAGCTGCTAGCTAACGATGACCTACTAATCCAATTGGGCTAATGGAGTAAATTAACTTGGCGTCGCAGGTGGCGCCCGCGTCGCTCAACTCGCGCGTGTACACCAACCGCATCTCTCTGTGCATCTTCCTGCTCCACCTCGCCGCGGCCGTCCTCGCCGTCGGCTTCTTCGTGTTCAGGGCCGTCAAGGACATCGTCCAGCACCCGCGGTCCCGCAATGCGCGGCGCGAGCGTAGCCTGCTGCGCGACTGGCTGCCCCCCGTGGAGGGTGCGGTGGCGCTCAGCATCGTGCTGGCGTTCGCGTGGCAGAAGGGGGTGCGTGCGTGGCCGCGCGCCATGGTCCGCGTCATCCTCTGGTCCAGCTTCGGCGTGACGATGGCGGTGGGCGCGCTGCTCATGTGCTTCTCCACGCTGGCCACCGTGGGGCTCGGCGTCGCGATGGTCGTGTTCTCCATCGGCACGGGGCTGTACGCGTGCTGGGTCACCCGGCGCGTGGGCTTCACCGCGCGGGTGTTCGAGCGCGCGGTGCAGCCCGTGCACAACTTCCGCGGGCTGAATGGCCCGGCCTACCTGATGGTCGGGGCGGGGTTCGTGTGGATATCGGTGTGGTGCGTGGCGGTGATCGGCGCGGTGAACTTCCCGTTCCCGGGGCTGACGATCCTGGCGCTGGTGCTGAGCCTGATGTGGACGGCGGAGGTGATGCGGAACGTGGCGAACCTGACGGCGAGCCGGGTGATCGCGCTCTACTACCTGCGCGGCATGCACTCGAGCGTGCAGTTCAGCTTCCAGCGCGCGCTGTCGTACAACCTCGGCAGCGCCTGCCTCGGCTCGCTCTTCGTCCCCACCATCGAGGCGCTGCGCATCCTCGCGCGCGGCCTCAACCTCCTCGAGGGCGAGGACGAGTTCATGTTCTCCTGCGCGCACTGCTGCCTCAACGTCATGAACGCCATCTTCGAGTACGGCAACAGCTGGGCCTTCGTCCATGTAAGTGTTTGTTATTGTCTGAACTCCCACAATTCTTACTTACTCTGCCTCTGATCCTAGTACTGACAAATGACAAGGTTTGTGTTTGTGCCATGGTGAATACTACTATATTTCAGATCGCGGCGTACGGGCGGGGCTTCGTGCAGGCGTCGCGGAGCACGTGGTTGCAGTTCGAGCGGCTGCAGGGGATGCCGGCGCTGGTGGACTCGGACATCACGAGCTCGGTGTGCTTCCTCACCGGCGTGACCAGCGGCGCTCTCTGCGTGGCGCTGGCCGGCTCGTGGACATTCGCCACGCACAGACATTACACCGCCACCGTCTCCCTCCTCGCCTTCTTCGTCGGATACCTCATGGTTTGCGCGCGCGCCCCGCATTCCCATCTCCCCTGGAGGGAAAAAAATTCCGTTTTTCTTTCGTGCTAACGACGTTTCGTTTCGGACGTGCGGTTTTTGTGTTCGTGCAGACGCGGATCGGCATGGCGCTGCCGCAGGCGTGCGTGGGGTGCTACTACGTGTGCTACGCCGAGAACCCGGGGTCGCGGCTGTTCGACCCCACCATACCGGACCGGATGCGCATGATGCAGGAAGGGCGCGACCCACTCGTGCCGACGCCGCGGTTCCCGCACCAGCACGTCGGCGCGTGACCCGGCCGCTGTCGTCGTACTCGCTCAGTCCACCAAATTCCAGCCTTTGAGATCCGTGCAAACGCTCTTATGGGATTGGATTCGGAGCGAAACCGGATGGGGTGAGCGATCCGGTAGACGAGACTTCCAACTTGTCGTCGCGTAATTGGAATGCAACTGGAGTTGGAGAATTGGACAAGTAATCTCATGGGCTCATGGCCCATACAGCAAACTCCGTGTATAAATCAAACAGAAGATCATGTGGAGCCTTATCAGCTCGGGAGTCGGGATACGATCGAGTGGATGTTCTCTTATGTCTAACACTAGACTTTCCCCCTCTTAGTAAATATCCTCCATTCTTTTGACATCTCCATTTTTTGTTAGTGGAAATGAGAAGCCTGAATATTTCATATTTCGGGTGTGCAAACTACGTAATTCACTGCATATATAGGAACACCTGTGCATATATTTTTTTAACTTCACAATTTTGTGTTTGAATGTGGATATGTTGATCTCTTCGCTGTGACGCATGATGATCACGAACCGGACCTTATAGTTGAAGGGCGCAGAGTATCTGAACAGAACATGTGGACCAGTCTGGTGTGTGGGTGGGGGCATTAGCAACTTTGCACAGGTTTGTCAAGCAATAATGGATGGTTGATAGCAGTAGGTCAGTAAAAATGTCACATCTATAGGGTTTGGTTTTGTTGCCTGAGTGGGGTGTGGTGGAACAGGGAAAGGATCCACCACCAAACTCAGCTGAACTAAGCCCACAAGCTAAGAATAACAGTTGAATGTCAACATAGCCACATTGTAATCTGACGCGATTTATGGCCTCTACTAGCAAATGGTATATAGCCTTGGTCCATTCGCTTACTAATGGACGAATTACTACTGCATCGTCCGTGCATCATCTTCAGCCAGAGAAAGGGAAGGAAAAGGGTGCGCCCGGTGCGCGCGCACGATCGCTACTGGACAAGCTGCTATCCGATTTTCTGTCGCGTAATCACGTCGCGCGTCGCCACCTTTGGCCATGGGCGGTCGCCGTCTGTGGAATATTCGCGCGAGACGGCGAACCTTTTTCCCCTCGTCGTGACGCACGCACGAGGCCGCACTGCACTGCACGTCTGCACCCCAAATCTATCTCCCCGACCAGCAAGTGTTCCAAGTGTTTGCTTGATCTCTACGTGCTTTTAGGTAGCTCTGATGTGTAGAAACATACAATTCAGAACTAAAGTTAGACTCACTGTAACTACTAAACCTGTCCTGATTCATTGCGGTAACTTAGACTATGTCAATTTCGGTCCTTTTGTAATTTGAGCGACTCGAGCTTCTCTGCCTTCCAAAGCTTGAGTACCTCTTACCATGATTCTTGGCCATCTAAATATGCACCATTGTCTTTTGGTTTTGTCCCTGCCTCAAACAAATACACCTTCATAGTGCTGCAGCACATTTTCAGCTGCAATTCAAGTGAGCTTCTGTAGGAGTGAACCCCCCATGGGCGATTTGGCGCTCTGCCAAAGAAGAGGAATGAGGAAGAACATGTTGGCTAGGGAATGAATTTTCGGGCCTGTGCTGAAGCCTAGAAGGCTAAAAATTTTAGGGATTTCTGTCGAATTTCTGTCCTTCAGATGTGCTCGACGATTCGTGCTCCGGGTGCCGTGTTCCTCATCTCTGACGAGGTCGCCATCTTCTCCAGCGACGACAGTGGGATTACGACTCGAGTTCACCGATTTAGGGTTCCGGTTTCACCGGTCGGCTATATTGGGAGAGAGGGACGGCATACGCGGCGGGGCGGCGGTGGGAGGAGGCGGCGGGTGGGGCCCTGGCATCCCTAGTGCACGAGTTAGGTGGGGCGGCGGATCTGGCGGCGGTGAGCCTACGAAGACGGGGCAGAGGGTGGGAGGCGACGTTGCGGGGGCGGTGTGGAAGAAGAGGCGGGCGGCGCTGGCGGCCGCGGCTGGAGGTGGCAATGGCGGTGGCACGCCGGCCTCCGTGTCGGTGAGGAGGCAAGAGGCGGCGGCCGGGTAAGGGAAGGCAGCCATCGGTGGCAGCATCGAGAGCTAGCGATCTGGGAGTTGTTGAGGAGCTCTCGGGTTGTATTACATAACAAAGGGCACGGGAGATGGATTCCAGGAATCAACTGTTTTTTTCATGAAAAATCACTCAAGTGATATCTAGACATTCTCGCAAATATATTATTGTATCTTGATTAGTTGATTTCTTTCATTCTTTGCTCTTTAGCAATTCGCATATAGCCATGTACTCTGGTATATATTGTATAGTTAGTAATATTGTTGTATACATGTATTTGTTCGTAGATTTGCAATAATAGAGAAACGAACTTTGCGTTACTCTTTCATAAGCTATTCAGGTAGTGCTCCCCCAACCGATGTTTGTGTCAATTTAGTTTAGTTCTTTTGAGCCCACCCTCCATTTTCATTATAGCTTCGCCACTGAGATTCTACATGGTACCAAAGACATAGACACACTAACGATGGATTTTCAAGGAGAATTGGTAATACATGTTCTTTGACTACTGTTTTTATAATTTCAATGATTTAAACTAGATATTTTGTCTTATGTGCAATTTAGAAATTAGAAGTATAACTTTAGAGCTATAGTTTATGAGAAGTTAATTCTCACACCAGTCTTATGTGGTTCTTGCCTTCATACAGTTTTAACCACTCGAAAATGTGCCAATAAATTATGTGGTTATGATCAATAAAATGGTAAATCTAATGAGTGTGGTTGGTTAGTGCACACATGAATCATATTATTCTTGTGTTTCATTCTTCGTTTTTTCAGATTTGGTTTCTGCCAGAAGGAAAGCAGCTCTGCTCCGTCTTTAACAAGTTGCGGAAACTGTCTATACAGGAGTGTCTTTGTTGAATTTGATCTTTTATAGACAATGTCATTTAGGACTTGTTTAGATATATTGCGATCTGACTCAATCCCTTCAGATTGACTTGGAATTTGAACTAAAATCTATTCCAATCCAAAGGAAGTGATTCCACCCTTATTGAAGCTGCACCGTCCCTGTGAACACTCATTTGTGGGAGTATTGTTTAGAAGAGTGATTTGTGTGGAGAAGAGCATGTCTGATAGGATTTGTGGGACTATCCTATCACTTTGAGCTGACGGCCTTGTTTAGTTTGAGTCAAAATTAATAGATTATTCTACCCTAACTCGGCGAAGTCATCTTATCGGATTTTGGTTTGGCAACTAAGTAATGCAAAATCCTCTTTTGTTTTATTTAACTTGATCAGCGAACACAGAGTTTAGGACTGCCTTAAGACAGCATCTTCCATCTCTTGTGGTTTAGCTAAATCTTTGGTTACCAGGGTATAGGTGCTTTAACTAGGTTGTTACACCCCATCAATGTTATACCATCAGTCCGCCTTAGAGCTGTTCCAGATGTGGCTAAAGTTGGATCAAAGTGGTGAGAAGCTACAATGCTCTTTTGTCCTTGTACACTGTCCTGCGCTCTAGCTGGTCGTAAGTACATATTTGCCAAGAGGGATAGCATCTGCTATAATACGGTGCTGGGCCACAGGAATTCCAGAAAAAAAAAACAAATTTACATGAGGAAGTGATGCTATTCAACTCAGCAGAATTCCAGAATCCAACTAGTCCTCGGATTAACTAGTTACATGAAGAAAAAGTGTAGAGACCCTGTGGTTTGGTCCTAGTCTAGGTGATAAACAATTAACATCGTTGTCGAAGAGTTTTGTAAAAGTTGGCATGCTGTCAGGCTTTAGGCGGTTTGAAGGGCCAGGGCTGAGCGGTTTGACTCACCTGGTGGCAGTGGTGCAATTTTGGTGAAATAGACACCAAACACTTGTGTAAGCATGTTTGGGGATGTGTTTGCACCAGTTGCTACTGAAAATGAAAACTGGATGTAAAACTAGATAGATATTAACTAAAAAGTTTAGAGAAAGGTGTTTTCTGATTTTGGGAACTGGCCTGACTAGCCACTCCATGGCTGTCAGACTGGTCCCCTATTACCAGTGGGTGCGGTCAGACTGGCCATTGGTTGGCGGTCAGACCGACTGGCCTGCTGGCGGTGGTCTGACCAGATATGGCTTTTTCAGTACAATGAGCAGTGCTGAAAATTTGGGATTTGACCTAGGGTCATGGAATTGTTGCATATGTGTTGCATGATGTATGTTTTGACTAACGTGAGTCAAATTGCCAAGAACTTGTATCCATAATCGATTTCTTGGTCTATTGTTCTGCAAGAAAGCTTGGAGTCAACTACGGCCAATAGCGAGAATGATCGGGACTTGATTTGGTGAAATCAATATCCATAACAATCAAAGATGCCGGGTGAAGTGATTGGTGTCAAGCAAGGCGCAAGATGAACAAGAATGGCAAGTTTGGTGCAATGGGTTGCATCAAGTGGCTTGAACCAGTGCAAGTGTTGAGGCGGTCCAGTGGGAACCGAATGAGAGAGACTTACCAACATAAGGAAAGTTATTGATGAACCTACGTGCGGCAAAGCATGGAATTTATTTACAAGATTGGACACGGTCAAGGATGTAAGGATCGAGAAGGGGTATTTTGGTATCTTCACAAAAAATCAGGTTAGTGACCTTGGAGAAACTACGGCACATGACATCGCAATTGTGAAGCGATTTAGGGCATGAGAAGGACAAGATCACGAAGAGATGGACTCGTGAGCGTCAGATCGTCATCCGTTTTGAGAAGCGTGCGTAAGTGAGAGACTCATTTATGTGTAGGCTTAATGAGTGCCTGTTAAGGTTTCTCTCTAAACCCAGCCTCCACTATATAAGGGGTAGTGCAGGATTTGCACACTAGCCAAGCCTAGGAAAACTTAATTTGATGTTTGAGGAAAGTAGAGAGAGTAGATGAGGCTAGGGTTTGAGAGATGTATTGAGAGAAAATTTGTGAAATTGGGTGCTTATATGTGAGCTTTTGTCCTTCATAGTAGAGTGTCTGTGAACCCTCAATTCTTCAATACCAATCCAATTAAATTCGTGCAAAATGTTTTGTCTCTTGTTCTTGCTCCCTTTCTCAAGAATTTGGGTTATTGTATTCTAGAGTTTTTGTCTTGGTCTTTTGTTGTGATCTAACTTGCTAGGACTTGTAAAAGTTGATCTAAGATCATCTAGACCATATTTAATCCACGATCAAGTCTTTGTATTAAGTTTACGTTTTTACCTGGTTTTGAGCTCTCTTACACTCAATTGAGAAATTCTTGGAATTTTAGTTATAATTGTCTAGATATTCAATTGGAATAGGTTTCCGACCTTCTTGTTGAGTGTGTCTCAATTTTCAAGTACCTTGGACTTATAGAAAAAAAAAGTTAGATTATTTTGTGGATAAAACTTCGTGCTGATTTTTTTTTGTCTGAAAGGAAAGGCCAGACCGCCTCTGAGAGAGGTCAGACCACCCCCTACATGATGGTCAGACCGCCCCCACATGGTGGTCAGACCAGCCGAGGGCGATTGAAGGCTGAGCTTTGTGTTTTCAATTTATTTCTTCCGCTCTGTTTTTTAGACCTTAATCTTTGTAGTTTCACATGGCTATTGGAGCAAAAAAAAAAGAGTAAAATCCAGAAGGAAACCAAAGGATCTTCAAGAAGGTCACCACTCCTATCGACCAGGTTCTTGCTCGTATTCACGACGAGCATCACCATTGGCGGATGGCAGCGACGTCGGGACGGGAAGCACCAGTTGAGTAGGAGTAGTCCTCGTTTTCGATCGCTCACTAATCACCGTAAGGTGTTAGTTGGGGTGTGACGGCTGAGTCTTTCTGTAATTTCTATCGTTTTGATTCTCTTCGGTATTTGTTCATGCTTCTGGTGGTCTTAGGTTTCTCTCTCTTTTTCTCCGTTTCCAGCTTTGTATTGGCTCTGTTTTCTGTTTTTCTTTCCACTTAATGAGAAGATGTACAAAACTTTTGCATTTCCTCAAAAAAGAAGGAAACAAGTGGGCTCCTATTCACCTGTAATCACTAACACGGTTCAACAAAAAGTTTATACAATTTATAGTAGGCACTTTTTGAAAAATTTCCAAAAAATGCAGTGGATATTTCTGATGGGATGTTGAATGCTGCTGCACACTTTGGTCCAACTCCATCGTACTGGGGTGAGCTGAATATATTAAACTTGGTCTGTGAAATTTCGCAAGGCCGTAGAACTTCCCACCCCTACAGACCCGGTGATAAACTTGCATATTTTCAGCCCGTGGGACGGACTTTTCTTACTGTATGCATGTATATCGTAGCTAATGTTTTTCCTTAGTTCCCTACATGTTGAACAATTTAATTTGCCCCACTTTAGGATGACAAAATGAAAAGCATAGACCATTTCAACCATGTAAGACGTGCTCATTGTATATACAGGTATGGGATCATCCGTGTGAAGATGGTGATGAGGAAATTAAACAGGTACTAGCCGAGTGGATGTGTGTTGTAATGGTTTTCAAATAAATATAATACAAGTTATTAACTTAGAAAACCAATATCCATAAGATAATTATCCTACAAATAAAAGTTTCATACATAATTTGCATCTAATCAACAAACCACATATAATTTCATCGTAAATCATAGGCAAAAAAATTAATTATCCCCGAAAGATCTTTCAAGTAACTTAGGCATGTATACATAACTCAAAAAGGTGGGGAGGAGAGTTACTAGATGGCAGACTAACACACACCATCAAATCATTTTTTTTATAATAGTAAAGATAAAGATATCCCGAAAGAATGAAAATAAACCCATCATGAAAGATGTCCCTAGCATTGGCGCTTGAAAGAGCTGCGATTGTGTGGCTTCATTGCAGCAGAGCAACAGATGGTGCTTATAAGAGAGGTGACGGAGCGAGCTCCCAGCTTCCGAGTTATTTTGATAGAAGATTATTGCGATGACCGATGCTATCAATACACCATCCCATTTGGTCGGATGCAGATTTCCAAAGAACAAGGATGAACAACACCTGGTAGTGAAGAATCTGAGAGATCTGGTGTCCTCCTCTGCCCAAATAATTTTCACTCACTATGTTTACTTTTACAGTGATTAGGGGGACTGTTTTGGTGTGTCCGCTAGAATCTTTCACATTGCTCAAATTTACTGACCTCTCCATTGATAAGCCCACTTCGTATGGCTAATCACTTATAATGTGTTGTTTTTGTTGTGGGGTAGCATTTTCCTTGTTCAAAAGTATTATTCTACACTCAACACCCACCATCTATTTTCCAAACCACTTCTGCTAGCCTGCCAGGAAGCGAAGGACTTAACAATAGCCTGTCAGGAGGTTCGTATTTTGAATATATTCATATTGAGCAAAACAAACCAGCGCATGTGTTAGATTAGTTTGCTATGACTAAACATAGTGCTGTTTGGTTTAGTTTAGTATCTGGGATGTGGTCAATGAGGATTCTGTGTTGGTTAATCAACAAAGCTCCCAATTCCCTCGCAAAAAAAAACAAAACAAATCTGCCACCGAAACGCTCGAGTAAAGAATTTGCTGTTAAAAAGCACTGAATGGCATGGGCGGCGGCAGGGGTGTCCGGGTGCACGGGCACCTCCAAAAAAATCTATAATTTTTTTATCTAAGTATGAGATATCATTAGTATACCAATAGCATATTTGCATTGACTAATACTCTGTAATGCACAACTAGCAAGTAGCGACCAAGCGTCCAGGCCAACTGCCCAAACCTTAAAGGCTAAAGCCCAATAGCCATCATGTGATCTTTCATTGGATCGCCCAAAGGCTCACCACCACGCCTCAACTCTCTATCTCAAATTCTCAAGTGACCTAGTCTCTAATCTTTATTCTTTCAGCTCTCAGCCTCTCACAGAGAACAGGCAACTGCCAAGTGCCAGCCACTCTGTGTCTCTACGTCTTAGCCAGGCTGCAAGCAACAAGCAGTGAAGGAGGGCGCTGGGCGCAGCGGTTAGCGGCAGAGACTCAGCGATCGAGTCGAGTTAGGCACAGGCGAGAGCCGAGAGGCGACTGGCGTGGCGCCACACGCCACTGCAATGCCCTAAGAGCCATGCAGTCAGCAGCACAAGGGAGCTAGGAGGCGGCTAGATTGCCAGAAGCCCAGAAGGTAATAAATCGGCAGTCCTGTAATTTGTATACGTAGGCCGACTCTAATTTGGGCGTTTGGCCAAATAGGGATTGTAAAATTGAATGTTTCATATGATTTGTATATATAGGACTAGGGCAAGTTGAATCCTTGAAATAAAAATAAATAGAGATATCATTTCTTTCTTTTGAGATAGCAAGGTAGTCAAGCCAAAATCTGTTAGAGTGGAAACTACTCAAACTCAAGGAGGAGGAGGAACTGAAGCAAGTAGAAATAGAAATGAATTGGCTTTGATTGTGGCTTCTTCAATTCCATCTATGAATGCATCATCTCAATCTCAACACCAATTGCAAAGTGAAGCACAAGCAACCGGCAATGACTCTAGGTTGACTTATTCAATTAGATGCTTGAAGTTTATTTTGCGTCAAGGACTAGCATGTCGTGGACATGATGAAAGTGCAAATTATAGCAATAAGAGGAATTTTCTTGAACTTTTGAAATGACTTACAAACAACAATGAGGAGGTTGCTAAGACAAGGTATGGCCAGCTGGCTAAGGAGAACAGGGCAAGGTATGGCCAGCTGGTGAAAGGAGGGGACAAAAAGGACAAGATATGCTGTGAAGGGAGGAGACAAGGAGGGACAACAAGGTGCCACGTAAGTGACTACATTTAATGCGGCTCAAATGACACTAAATGCACAAGGGCTTAGGTGGCGGATAAGGATGAGGGTAAGCAGGATTGTTAGGTGGGACCAGTCAACCACACGGGAGAGGTGGTCAAACCAATAGGGTGGTCCTGACCAAGGAGGAGGAGGTCAAAAGGGCAAAGGAAAAGGCGCAGTGAAACAGAACCGTCCGATTCAGATCGGGTGGCTCAAAAGGATGAGACGTTCGGACCAGCCGAACGCGCCACCAAGATCAAGCCGTCCAATATAGATCGGACGGTTACAAACAAAGGCACGGAGCTGAGCCGCGCAGGAAGGTTTTAGACCGAAAGGAGGTCTAAACCACGGGGAGGTCTGGGCCCTCAGATCTAAGCGAAGGGGGGTCTGGACCATCAGATCCAAACGAAGGGAGGTCTGGACCATCAGATCCAAACGAAAAGGAGGTCTAAACGGAGGGGTTTCAAAGAAAGAGGGATCCAACAGAGGAGATACATAGAAGGTGGTCCAAAGGAGGTCTAGACGGCCAAGATGAGATCAGGGGAGGTCTTGACGATCAAGAGGAGATCAAAGGAGGTCTCAACGATCAAGATGAACTCAAAGGAGATCTTGACAGTTAAGATGAGATCAAAGGAGGTCTTGGCGGTCAGGATGAAAAGACAGGGAGGTCCAAATGAGCACAGGGATGTCCAAATGAACACAAAGGGGTCCAAATGAACACAGAGAGGTCCAGATGAACACAGGGAAGTTCAAATGAGCACAGAGAGGTCCAGAAGGTTAAACAGGGGAGTTCCAAGAGGAAGAAATTCAACCTGAATTTGAATTTTGGAAGTCAAGGATGTTTGAAACACAAACCCGAGCTAGGACGTCGCAGGGGTGGTTGTGATCCAAAGGGAGGTCAAGACCGAAAGGAGGTATGGACACATAGGAGTGTTCAAGCAAGGGAGAGGTCTGGATATAAAGGTAATGCCCAGGCAACAAGGAGGTCTAAACCAAAGAGGTTTAGGCGCAAGGGAGGTCTAGACACAGGAATGTCCAAACAAGAGAGAGAGGTCTGGGCAGAAAGAGCTGAGCCAAGAGGAGAGCAGAACTAACAGAGAAAGGGAGAGACTACACTAGAGCTCAAACAACTCCAAATAAACCAAGCTTTTGAGTTAGTTGGAGTTTGGTTTAGTCATTTTAAACACTCAAATTCCGAAAATCTCAGGTTAAGCTTTAGGATTTCAACAAAACCAAATGGTTCTTTTTATTTTAAAAATTTTCAAAAAGGCTAAGGAAATTAGGGTGTTACAGAAATAACCTTATAGCTATTGGGTGGATAGATCCCAGATAAACTATTAGGTGGATGAAACCTTAATCTTAAGATGTAGGTGGTGGGAACCTACTCAATTACTTACATTGTCATTTATGGTAAATTATTGGGATAATTGGCTACATGGCACTGCCCATTGTCACCTATTGCCAACGGACACTGAAAAAACGTGCTACGGTCAGAAGACATCGTAAAAAGATGTAATTTTGCCACAAGACACTAAGACGATTATTATATCATTTTCAGGCCTGAGGGAGAGAGAAAATTTTGAAAAGACTCAGTGCCTCGCTCGCTTGCCTCCAAAGAAGAACTTTCCAACACAAGCATCACTTAGAACACATGCATTTGCTGAACATCTCTAAAGCATTTATGCATCTGGTTCTATCTCCATGGATCATCCATATCCAGTCAAGCATAAACATCAATTCCACACCGATTTCTGAACATTTACAAAAATATAAACAATTACATCATCGGCGGGACAGCGACCACATCGGCTAGGCGGCATCCAGCGCCGTCCTTGGCACCGGCGTCAACGCCGGCCGCGAGGAGCAGCCTAACAGAGGACTGGGACCCGCCGGAGGCGGCACAGTGGAGAGCGATGGCGGCGTCCCGTCCGCAGCGGCGGTTGAAATCGACGGAGCGAAGGGAGAGGAGCAGGCGGATGATAGCGATGGCAGCAGCCGGGCCGCAGCGCGGGTGAAATCGATGGAGACAGTGATGAAGACACCGGCTCAGGCTCACCGGCGTCCGGATGACAGCGATGGAGACACTGGCTCAGGCTCACCGCCCCCATCCGCGACCATCTCCCGACTCTCGCACGGCCGCGCCGCCATCCGTCCGCCTGCGTGCTGTCCCCGTCCTCGACGCTATCGGTGACAAAGGCGATGGCAGCTCCCTGGCCGGAGTTGACCACGGTGAGCACGGGCGCACACGGAGGAGGTGGGGGCGGCGGAGGAGGTGGGGGTGATGAAGGAGTTGGTGAGGAGCAGGAGCGGCAGGGGCGGCCATCTCTCGAGTCCCTCACGGCCGCAGCGCAGTGGAGAGTGATGGCGGCGTGGTGGCGGAGATGAGGGTGGCAGAGGAAATCGATGTGGAATTGATGCGAGCAAGAGCGCGGGCGCAGGAGGAGGCGGGCGGCGGAGGAGGCGGGGTGACGGAGGAGTTGGTGAGGAGTAGCAATGGCGGGGTGGCTATCTCGAGTCCCTCACGCGCGCCAAGCAATGGAGAGTGATGGCGGCGTGGTGGCGGAGATGAGGGTGGCGGAGGAAATCCACTGCACAGTGCGTCGCTAGCTAGTAGCTAATCATGGTGTATGGCCGGCCGGATGAAACCATGTTGCCTACGGCCGGATGGAATTGATGCGGCCAGAAGACAAGTGGGAATAGGAAGAAGATGAGGGTAAAATAGACTTTTCACCATCTTTCTCTCTCCACTTCAGTCCGAAAATGATAAAATAGTGCCCTCGATGTCCTATGGCAAAATTACATGTTTTTACAGTGTCTTCTGGCTGCAGCACGTTTTTTAGATGTCTATTGGCAATAGGTGACAATGGGCAGTGCTCTGTAGCCAATTATCCCTAAATTATTTGTTTCGTTAAAATGGCTTAGGTTATAGTTTTTAGAAAATATTTATTTTATGTATTGAAAAATGTCTTTACGCTAAAAACAACCATAAGACACCCCCTCCTTGTCAAAGCCAAGCATCTATACTTGCATTTGGTATACGGACTTGTTTAGTACTCTTATACTCATTCTTGTTCAAACATGTGGACGATGAAGATGATGATGAATACTAAGACCGCGTATCCCAGTTGGTTGTCTGTGGACATACCGTGAGGGACACCCTTTATTTTACATTTCCATTGTAAGATTTTAATTTCATTCGGTCTATATGGGCCTAGTTTGTAAACCTTAGCCATAAGACCTATGCATCATCGTTTAATAAATGTTGTACTCTTATGTTATTCGTGTAGGTATTACACTGCGTGAGCTAGCTACAAATGATAGGACAGCTTGATATACACGAGGGTCCAGTCCTTCCGCACCACCGCAGCTGTCCACCTTGCCCTCGTAGCATTCGCCACTGCGCGTGCCTCCGCCGACGAGGCGCTATTTGAACTGCGGACTTACACATACGAAACACCAACCTCCAACCTGATCAGTGCGGCCCGCACGACGGTGCCGGCCGTCGCTGACGGACGAGGAGACGCCGTCCGGGCCCCTGGCCGAGGACCCAGCCACACACCAGGGCGAGGAAGCAGCGTGCCCTCTACTCTACTGCAATGGCCTTGGTATGACGATGACCATTCATGGCTTAGAGCGCTAGGCTTTATAGGTTTTGGTTAACGATCACGATGGTTGGCAATCCGTTCCGTTTCAATTGAACGTATGGAGAACTCCTGTGTTTAAATGCTGCCTAGCTTTGCGGGCGCCAGTGTTAACCAATGCCATATAACTTCGATTACTAGCTGTGACTTTGATTAACAACTGCTTGGTTGTTCTGGATACGTGTTTCAGTGTGCTTAAGCCTTAAGCAGTTCTAATTTGTTAGGAAAATCGATTCATGTGCTGTAACTTTCGCTGTAACAAGTTTTGTCCGAGTTTGTGACATGTCCGTGCAAAATTCAGTAAGTTTCTACATTAGTAATTCCACTAATCAAATGAACGGCCTATTTTGTCGCAGCAATCGCAGGATGAAGATAGATAGGCTCAGAGTACCATTTTGTAGTGCCAATCCGCATCCGATACTATCCGGATCCGGAAAAACTACGTTAGGATATGTGAAAAGCAATATCCGACCCGTATCCTTATTTTTATAGGATGTCCGATAAATTAAAAAAATGGATATCCGATAAACATCAATATCTCTTAATACCCTATTTGGTTTTTGTAGTCATTGACTAATATATAATATGAATTTACATTTGATTATGTTTATATTGTTAAGTAGGATAAATAATTCTCTAATAGGTAGTATAATTTGACACTTTTATTGGTGAAGTAATATTTTTTCTATATGTGTACACAATTCGTCAAGTTATCCGCGACCGATTTGAATCTGATACCCATCCGCTCCGTGCCCGTATCCTGAAAAATCAGTATCCAACTCCAAATCCGAAGTAAAAATATAAATTAGAATACGAAAAAAAATAATATCCGTCCATTTTCACGCTTAGCCGGACGACATAGTGCACTCTGCAAGGACGAGTGTCCTGTTCAACGCGGTGGAGTCACTTGCTTTGGTTGCTCCCTGATATGAAGTTGCGATCGACAGTGGGGGTAGTAATTAAACTGAGTGTACCGTAAAAGAGTTCTACGAGCTTGTGATCTGGCTGGGAAGAACATTTCAGACTGCAGCGATGAGGAAATGATTCAGCACACGCAGAATCTGGATGGCTTCTTCGGTCGCTACACTAGTGTCTTGTTGCCTGACAAAGCTCTCTCTATATAGCGCGACCTTTGCTGAACCATTAAACATAAATCATATGATATACATCTCCATGCAACTCCAGCATCTCACAGAACTAAAGCTGATCTACTTGCTGAATTTTCTCTCTTTTCAAGGAGATAAGGTAATTAATTAAGTCTTCATTTGGTAACGCCCGTTATAACCATTAGTACTATTGTTGCCTTCTCTTGTCATACATGCGGTTCTATGATGTATAGGATAATTGGATACCAATTTCAAAGTAACACTGATCATTTGATTACCTAATATCCAGCTTATCCTTGCATTGGAGCATAAACCTCCCCGTCATCTATTCTTTAAACTAGCGAGAAGAATTGGTCTGTATCATTCATTGTCGCTGTTGTTTCTTCTCATCAGATTTGGATACAACCAAAAGGAAAGGAACTCTGCAGCACCTTTGTCGAGTTTGAGCTCTTATGGACAACAATCCTTCTAGAAGCCGCACCATTTCTTGAAATACTCAATACCAATGTTGCAAATAGCGGGCTTTATATCGTCAAAAATTGGCCGGGCGCTAAAATTTCATGCAAATATCGTAATTTCATAATTTGCGACTTCTACCAATTTATCATGTTTATCGGCTCGCCGATATCCTCGCTTCTCTCCATGGCTCCGAGCAGAGTTAAGCATTGGGCCGTACCGTGTCGGCCCGGCCTAAGTCCACCGTGTTTCGGACCGCGTCGTGCCGTGCCGGCTCGGTTAGGTCACTCCGCCGTCGTGTCGTCGTCGCGTCGGGTCCACCTCAATCTCCGGCCAGCCCAGCACGCGACCTAAAGCCCGTCGTGTTGGGTCGTGGTCGTGCACCAAGCCCAAATTTCAAAATAACTATAGACAGCGGAGACGGTGATGGCGGTGGCAACCGTCATCTTCATTCCTCTCGGTCGAGGAGAGCCGAGAGGAGGAAGGCGTGTGGGGAGAGAGAGCCGGAGAGGGAGAGAGGAAAGCGGTGCTTGGGGAGGGGAGGAACTGAGGGTGGAGGGCTGGAGGCGGTGTGTGGGATTGGGGATATGGATTATGCGGGATGAGAGTTAGGGTTGGGCCAGGCCGTGGGGGGAAGAACGGGATTGGACCAGGTCGGAGGAGGGATTGGAGGATTGGGCTTTTTTCGTGCCGTGCCGACCCAAGCACGGCCCAAATGGCCTTGCCGTGCCGTGTCGTGCCGCCCAACAGGCCGCATTCTCAGACCCAGCCTAGTCTGGCGTTCGTGTCATGCCGGTCCGGCCCAGACGCGTACCGTGCCGTGCCGTACTTAGACCGTGTTGTGCTGACCGGACTTCGTGCCAGCCCAGAAAAACCTAGGCAAGTCCCAGCTCTAGCTCGAGTGTGGCAGCTTGCAAGCAGCAGCAGCAGGCCGTGGTGCCCTGCGACCCACCGTTGCAGCACATGGCTTGCCGGCCATGCCGCTTGCCTGTCCCAAAAGCTTCAGATGACCCTCACCGTACACGCTCTCTTGGTGTAGTGTATGGGCTCTAAGCGTGATGCTACTACGCTGTAGTTGGCTAGATGCTGATTTCTGATGGTGTTGGGGCCCTGGGGATGGGGCAATGGCCACTGGTAAGTGTGCTGGATTCTGCCGTGCCCTCTTGCGTGCGCTGCTAGGTGCTAGGTACAACGGTACAATTCCAGTACAAGGTCCAAGTTCTTCAATCTCAGGAATTGCTACGGCTTTCACGGATGATTTCCGGGTCCAGATCAGACGCAGCAACTCAACTTCCCACGGCTTGGAAGGGAAGCTTTGTGAGACAATCAGACAACCGAAGTTGCAGCTACAAAAAAAGCTTTGACAAATTCAAAACAACACCAAACAATAGTTACATTGATAAACAGCTACCCTATAAGCACAGGAATGTCTAGTATTCTTCGCACTAGTGAACACCGAGCACACATGATCGAAACAAACGGGCCGTAGTCAGTAATCACATGCCTTGCTCACATCATCCACGAATCATGCAAGAGTTCAGACAAACAGACAAGCAGTTCATCACAAGTGACTCACAACTAGCTCATAAAGAAACAAACAACCTGTCAGTCTCCCAGCAACAGGCCATGACAAGGACCATTGGCCGGCCGGCCGGCCGGCCCGTCCTATCCCTTGCATAATTCCGTTCGCAAGCTCATAACGCCAACACCAAGAAGCATACACCACCATGGCGTCCTTAACCAAAGCACAGCTACTCCTTCCCCTCGCAGTGCTGCTGCTCCTCCCCTCCCTGCGCACCGCCAGGAGCGCGCCCAACACGGCCGCGCTCTCGCTGCTGTGCAACGGAGCGGTGTACGGCGTCGGGGACCCCTTCGCGACGAGCCTCGCCTACGTGCTGTCCGAGCTGCTGGCCGTCACGCCGTCCCGCGCCGGCCACGACTTCTACAACATCTCCCCGTACCCGAACGCGTTCGCCTACGGCCACGCCGCGTGCCGCGCCGGCCTGGCGGGAGCGGACTGCGCGAGCTGCCTCGGCTCCGCCGTGAGCCATATGAACAGCACCTGCGGCGACGCCATCGGCGCGCGTGCCGTGCTCGTGGACTGCAGCGTGCGGTACGAGCAATACGCGTTCGTGGGTTAGTTAGCGGCGCTGCCTGGTGCTACTAAGGTGCTCGTGCACGTGTAGGTGTAGCCTGCGGTGTTGCTGATTGCTGCTGTTGATTTGTGTCCAAATTCTGAGTGCAACATGTGCCAGTGTTAATCTCTACTTGCAGCCCTTGTGTTTGTGGATTTGTGCCTCCGTGTACGTAGTTTGCTCCAGAAACCTGTATCAAATTAAATGTTTGGTTTGATTCTATACCGTCTGTTTGTCTTTGATTTGGCAAGCCCTTTCCCCCCTGCTGGGCGGTCTCTCTTCCTATTTCTGAGTTCTGGTCAACCTTTTACCCATGTGCTCCATAAGACATGCACGCCCGGAAGTTCACGCGGGTCATAACGGTAACATAAAGCGACAACGCTACCACGGTACACAGCCAGCGAGTGCCGCACAATGACCGTGCGAGCACCCGGTCCGTGGCAGCGATCGGTCGGCCGCGCGGGCGCATGGAACGGCGCGGGCGATTGACCGATGCGTGAAGCGCAGCGCACGAACCGCGGCACCGCGCGGAGATGCACAGGAAACATGTGCGCGGCGCGGGGCAGAGCTGCGACGACTAGAGGGGTTGTCCCCTTCGCGCACCGCCACTGCGTGCGCGCGATGCAAATGCAACTCCTTGGTCGAACACCGCCATGCCTACCTAAGTTGATTGGTTGCCGCGCACCACTGGCGCGCCCAACCACCGGCAGCTCCCTCTGAAGTTGCTGCTAGCTGCCGGTGCTCTGCGCCCGCGCACTTGTGAAATCAAGCAAATATGGAAATCGATGGAACTGTGGAAGTATCCCGTCGATTACATAGGGGTGGGAGCTGTTCGGTTAGGAGCGAACCGACCCTGGCCCATGCGACCCGAGGGGCAGAATAAGGTTTATGGATCGCTCCATATGGCGTTGCCTCTTTGGCCCAGTATATCCATTGGTAAATGAGGATCGGCCCAGTAAGAAAGGATTAAGCCTACGTCATGGGTGGATGAGCGCATTTCGCTTCCCGATCACATCACCAAACGAAAAAAAGGTAAAGAGAGGAAAAAAAAATCGAAAACCAAACACTAGGGCTCACGGCGAGCGCCATGAAGATCCCGTTCGTGACCAAGTGGTCGCACCGATCGAACAAATCCGCGGGGCCATCGAATCCGGCGGCGGCTGCTTCCGAGCGCCATGAAGATCCCGTTCGTGACCAAGTGGTCGCACCGATCGAACGAACTCAGGCTATCGATCGAATCCGACCGCAATGCGGCAGCCCACCGCCATCTCCGGCGAGGTCGCATGCGGCGCTAAGCGCCGGCCATGGCAAATGTCTTCGTCACCCATCACAAGCAAGAACGGAGGCAGGAGGATATGACTTCATTTCGTAGGGGGGCGACGGAGGCGGGAGGAGATGACTTCATTTCGTAGGAGGAGGAGTACCAGATGCAGCTGGCGGCATCAGCCTCGGCGTCGAAGTCCTGGTGGGAGATCGTAATCTTCTTGGTGAGCTTCTTGAGGCACTTGTAGTCGACGAACGCCGCCTTCCACTCCGGGATGATGCTGGCCTCGTACTCCCGCGAGAACTTCACCATTCTCAATCCCCCGCCACTGATGGCGTCTCGGATCGACCCGCTCGATCCAATGGAGCTGTAGGTTAGTGGGCTTTGGACTCCCATCACCTTTTGGATTGAACACCATGGCCCAATTGGCCGAAAATTTTGTTGTGGATCGGTGCCCCATTGGGTCAACTTGACACATTCCCACCCCTACGATTACACCGTGATTTCATTTGTAAATATTACCAAGGACCAGAGGATCAACAGGTTGAGGAACCCCGATTTCATCTGAATTTTCCCACAATGGCACAGTAGTACAAACATCCCGATGGCAAAAGTTGACATGCCACTAACCTATGAACTCCCTCCGGAAAAACTCAAAACTAGTAGGGTGATCTGCGCATTTATATAGTTAGATTTATTTCAACGTTTGTAATATCAAATGATATAACTTAGATGCTTAATAATATATTTATGTATCTTGTAGACTATTTAGATTTTTAAGACATCATAAAACATTAAAAATGACAATAGAAGCTTGAAGAAAAATACAACTTGAGGAACGTAATTAAAGTATGAGCTTTGTGGGAAGAAAATCATTGAGTTGAATAAGTTATTGGAGTTCTTAGAAACATAGCCATTATCCATCATGCATGGATCATATAGCTGCATAGTCCTATTCTTCCTCCATAGTTAATATTTTCCAAAATATATGCATGTGCGTGTGCGTGTGCATGTACCTCTATGTAATATCAAGCAATATGTTGATTATAGTACCTTGCTCACGCATATATCGATGCATTATGGGCGACCTACCTTGAACTTATCTTCCCTCACACACTGGTTGCCCCACCAAACCGTGTGTCTTCTATCTCTTCTTGCCACCGCAACTTTTCTGCTTCAACCTCTAATAGCAAGTCCAATTTTGATCAATCTCGCTTCGTTGCTACCCCTTCCAATACAATGTTCTACCACATAGCTATCTTCTACTTCTCTCCAATTATTACTTAATATTGACCATTGCGATATCAACACGCATACATGTGCAACCGCAGTCAATTCCTACCGGGACACCCATCATGCCCTCTCCGGTGGCTCCAACCCTACTCCCAATGGTTGTGCCACCCCTTCTCCGAGCTCTTTGCTCCTCTGCTTCTATACGTCCATGCTTCTATTCGTACAGACAAATGCTCCTCCCGTGTCGATCACTCTTCTTCTTCAATATTGGCCAACTCAACGTTGTGGCTTCCTTACTAGCCACGGTAACCTCCCATCTTCACTGATGTCAGCATGTTTGCTTTAGTCGTTGTATAACGATACGAATAATCTTCTCGTTGTCGTCGGTCGCGTCGTGCCCCTCACCAATGATGGCACACTCCTAGGTACCCAATGGCTCCATATCGTCCATAGCTCATCTTCAGTACAAAGATTAATGTCCTCTCTTCCAGAGCTTCTCCATCATCGAGATTCCTTAGCCACTGACTTATTTAACAACGTCGGCGCTCACCACTTGTCGTCATGACCCTTGGCTACTTCGACTTTGGCATTTCACTTCAACAGCTCTAGCAACTAGCACGACATTGTCCTCGTTGAACAGCTAATATGAGTAGCACGACATTGTCCTTATCCCTGCCACCTCGTCTCTTCACTTCCCCGTGGGTCAATGTCTTCTTACAATTGCACTCTTTTGTAGTCTCCCCCGACACCATTCGTGATATCCTCATTATAACTTTTATTTTTACCTACAATTTCAATTATTTTTTATTTGAGTTCTTTTGCAAATCAAATTGCTAAATTCATTTAATTTATTCTTAATTTTAGTTATTTTATTTTGGAATTCGTATGGAAATCTAATTGCTATTTTGTTTTTTATTTTAATTATGTTTTGTTGAAATTCATGTACAAATCCAATCGCTATTTTTTAAAAATTTATTCCAAATTACAACTATTTAGGATTTTTATTCGAATTTCAGTTATTTTTTATTGGAATTTGTATGCAAATCCTATTGCTATTTTTTTCAAAAAATCCAAATTAAATTTATTTTGGGATTTTACTTAGCAATTTGTATGGAAATTAAATTGCTTATTTTATTTTATTTTTTAAATCCCTAATTCCAGTTATTTCTCGATTGTATTTGACATGATTTTTTTGTTTTAATCTAGACCATAATAATTTGGACCCACCACAATCGACGATGTAGATCTTTCTCCTTTTCCACTGATTAACGTGTGAATTTTAAAACACTTGAGAGGGTATGTGATGGCTCCCACTTCCCTTTAGAGTTGGATTCCTACTTCACTTTGGAGCAGGACTAAGATGACTATATAAAACCATAAGGTGTGGCCATAGGGAATCCAAACAAGCAAAAAACAAGCAAGAGAAACTCACACTACTACAAAAAGGCTAATATTGGACGTCTTATCACAGACGGTTGACCAAAACCGTATGTATTACATGCAATCACAGACGGTTTGGGTTTAGAAACCGCTCGTTATCGTTGCGCTTAAAACCGCTCGTGAAGAGGTAATATCGAGACGGTTCATATTAAAACCGCCCATGAAGTATCACGCATTCAACACGAACCGCTCAGATTAATTGTATATTTCACACACGGTTCTAAACACGAACCGCTTAGTAGACTTCACGCACGGTTTTAACTATAACCGCTCGTGATAATATCGCTGAGCCCCGATGAGTTTCTTCGTCGCCGATCGTCTCTTTGCTCGCATCGCTGCGCTTTTCTCCCGACGCGCTCTTCGTTCGACGCTACTGAATTTATTCCTTGTTTTATAAAAAGGATAATTCGACATCGAAGATGATCATCCGGACATCACTCCATACGTACCTCGATCCCATCGCTCTACGATCACGGCATTGATATATCATACGTATACACAGCAATCACGGAGCATGACGGCGAGGACCAAGGCAAGGAGGTCAGCGATTGCCGTCGCTTTTCCTCACGATGTCGTTGTCGAAATTGTCGGCCACGTGGCCGCGAGCTCTCCTCAGCTTGTGGCTGACCTCCGTAGCCTACGAGCCACGTACGTATGTATTTATACCTACAAAAATATGTACTACTATTTATTCTAACGTCTTGAATTGTGTATGTACGTATATTGGAGTTGCAAGGCCATGTACAATGCGTCCAAGGAGAGTGCCATGGGGAGGCGCGTGGCGCTAGAGCGGAGGAGGCGACGAAGTGGCTGGACAACGAGCGCTATATTGGTACCATATCATAGGCGGTTCTATATTGGAACCGTCTGTGATAAATATTTATCATAGACGGTTCTATATTGAAACTGTCTATGATGTCCAACCCTATTTATATTCGGACTCTAGGGTTTGCCCGTGCCCCCACTCAAACGATTAGTTTCGTCGCGGCGCACTAGGGTTCGGGCTCCCACATCTTCCTGAGCCTGGCGCCACCTCCTCCTCGAGCTACTTAGCGCGCCTCCTCCCCCGAGCCCGCCGCCATCTCCCCGAGCCCGAGCCGCCGCCTCCCTGAACCCGGCGCCCCTCCTCCCTCAAGCTAGCCCGGTGTGCTCCCCGAGAGACGTCACCGGCTTCCTCGACGGTGCCTCCTCCTCGAGCCCGGCGCGCCTTCTCCTCCCCGAGCATGAGCCGCTGCCTCCTCCTCCAGCACGGCGCGCCTCCCCTCCTCCCTCGAGCTCATCTTCTCCCCCCCCTAGCCCGAGCCGTCACCTCTTGCCATCCATTCGTGAGTTTTTTTGTGTTTTTCAGAATTGATGTTGTCGATTGCCTTCTATCTTTCATGGTATGAATTCTCTAAAATTAAGTCATCTAACATGATTTTACAATTTCCTAGCATCCATTCATAATCATTGATGAGATATGAAATGAATCTCCAGGGATAATAGGATGAATTGTATATGAATAATTTTGGAATCAAAAGTTTATGAATCTATGGAATCAAAATCCTTGCACATAGTTTGCACATATGAATGTAAACGAACTTCTACATGGATAGAGGTGAGCTTCTATAAGTTGCAATAACATGTTTTTTTTTCTCTTTTGATAACCTACATTCTCAATCCTTGTGAGATTTTTTTCAAACAGTGGCTGCCTCCTCCCCGAGCCTGCCTCCCCTCTTCTCTATTCTTGATCTCTTCTCTACAAAATCAAAATCTCTAAGCAGTAGCTGCTTTTGCCTTTAAAACCGGCTTCATGTATGTGTGTGTGGGGGGGGGGGGTGTGGGTGTGTGTGTGTGTAGTTCGTAGCCTTTGTTAGCTAACTCGAGGCCTGAATTCAGTTAGCTAGCCCGCTCCTTGGGCATTCATCCTAAACGTTCAGGTGAAACATAACCTACTTCGTCGATCCTAACACACTAGAGTATGTACGATTTGCTATATGCCGTGGAGGATTGGCATGAACTGGGAGTACGTACTCCCACCTCTCATATACCACTTAAATCATGTGATAATACCTCTTTATCAATTTGAGCATACTCCAATAATAATTATAAGATACTCCAAAGTAAGTTCCATGAAAAATTTCATCAAAGTTCACTTTTTATAGCAAAATTTGTGTATGTACTTCTTTTATATATGAAAAAAGGTATATAGCAAAAAAAAAACAAAGGGCTTCAATGAAAATTTTTCAATCAAGTCGTATTGGAGTATCTTATAAGTGGTATTTAAGTATACTGAAAGTGATAAAGAAGTATAATATATGAGTTTAAGTGGTATATTGGAAGTGGGAGTACATACTCCCAGGAGTACGAAACGGGCGCTCTATACACACACACACACACACACACACACACACGAAGCTGGTTTTAAAGGCAAAAGCAGCCACTGCTTGGAGATTTTGTAGAGAAGAGGCTATCATAAACGGTTCCAACTACCAACCGTCTGTGATACGTAAGCTATCACAGACGGTTTTATCTATAAACTGTCTGTGAAACATAAGCTATCACATACGGTTTTATCTATAAACCGTCTGTGATACATAAGCTATCACAGACGGTTCTGAGTTAATAACCGTCTGTGATAGTATGCATTACAGACGGTTCAAAAACCGTCAGTGATGACCTCATGTCATCACTGGCCCATAAACTCAGACGGCTCAAGAAACCGTCTGTGATGACGTTTTTGAACCGTCTATGAAGTCCTTTTCTGTAGTAGTGTCATCTAAAGTACAGGGCACGAAAGGATTAGAGGCTATGTTATTTTTTTAGCATTACATTCTTGTATAGGGTAAGGATCTGATGATCCTAAGAGGTTCGAGAGGGTTATAAAAGAGTAACAATTATTTGTACTCGTTTTAGATCGTGCTTAAAGAATTTACGGTCGGTTTCGCCAAATCTTTCTCTTTCATCGTGGTTGCTTCGTCGCTGTTGTTTTGGTTCTCTCAACATGGTTCGTCTACTTCATTCTTGATAACGTGTACACTCGTGTCGTATCTCACGAACTCTAATCCGATCTGAGACTGTTACACATAAGAAGGGGTATAAGAGTACATAACGCGCGGCTTAGGAACAGCTAGCGTCCCAAATCTTTTGGGAATCCGGTCTTGTGGTTGTGGCCTAGTCCTTTGAAAATGTCACACCACATGTGCATGCGGCTACATGCACTTTCAGTGTTGTCCAAGCTTTGCTCCGAGATTTGTATGCATCTTCTTCCTCCTCTCCTCTCCCTTCCTCTTCTCACCCCTCTCTCTCTCTCTCTCTCTCTCTCTCTCTCTCTCTCTCTCTCTCTAAGCAGATGAGGAGATAGGCAGCGCACAAGCTGGCCAAAGAGGAGCCAAGGCGGCACGGCGCGCCAGAAACCTCGCTGCCACCGCTGTTGCCCGAAAACCTCCCCTGAGTCGTACCGCCCATGGGCGGACCCTCAAGAGTTCATGGGTGTTCAGCCGAACACCCCTTTTTTTTTCTTCAAAATATCTGATATATAATAGGTATATTAGATATATATATATTATTAATTAGGCTAAAATTATATATTTATATCCGCAAATGAATTCAACTTGCACTCCTCGCACCTCACGCGTGGCCCATGTAACACATTATGCTCATTTTCCTTCATACTTCAGCCCACCAAATCCTAACCTCTATTCTCTCTCTCATCCTGTGGCTGTTTGTGTGTGTGTGGGCCGAGAGGGGGAGGGGGCTCTAGCATTCAAGTGGCGAACGAGTAGAGGCGCGGGCTACGAAGGCGAGTGACGGTCGATGTACACGGTGCTACGATGCGATGGCAAGCAGGCGTGAGGCGACATAGGGCGAGCGTGCGGCAGCGCACCTGCGCGGGCGAACAAAGATGTGATGCGAGCAAGTGGGTGGTAGCACGACAAACAGGGAGGAAGGGAACGAACGGCACCAAGGGAGCAACGCGGTGGCCGAGAGTGAGCATGGCGACAGGAAGGGAGTAGCATATCCAGCTCACCGTCATCATACTCTCTCCAGATTTAGGTGTGTTCCATGTACTCCACTTCTTCTCCCTAGCTCTGCTCCGCTCCAGCTCCGGTTCTTTCTAGAGTCTAGCCTCTTCCTCTAATTTCTTGGTTCTTTCCAATGGATGTTGTACAAAAATACAATATTTGCTTTGGGCAATGAACAGATAGTTGAGCTCTTACATATGTTTACATGCTAATTTTTGCTCTATGGAATGAACATTCTTAGATGGCGTTCTTGCTGATGGAAAAAGAGCAAAAAAGTGCCGGATCAGCAAGGTATGCATATATCAACAAAATTTAAAAAAGAAGGCAAGAGCTCTACCTATCACTATTAGAGGAAGAAAATAAGTTTTAGCAGTCTGGCTGCTATAATCTGGAATAAAAAAAAGTGAGAAAACAACAAAGAACCAAGATTTAATTCAGATAGTCACATTCTGAGCCGTAATGTAAAAATAGAGAAAACAACAACAGCCAAGCACCAAGCACAAGTCTTGGTTGCACTCTGCAAGAACACCATAACTCAGCAAAATAAGAAGCTTGGAGCAAAAATAGCTCTATTCCTAGTTTCCACCTCTTCAACTGTCATTGATATCAATAATTTGCTGTTGAATTCATGCCATTATGCTTGCCTTATATCACCCATTTCCTCATATGAAATCATTAATTTCTATATTTTTTTTGTATTTTACTATATATATACGCGTATCATCGTATCAGTGTTTTTTTTTGTGGGAGGGAGGGGGATGACATCTCACGGTATCAATATATCTGGACAATCTAGTTCCGAAGTCTGAACACCTATCCTAAAAATCCTATGTCCACCACTGACACCGCCATCGGAAACCCTGAGCGATGACGCGGAGGGGTTTCCAGCAGCGATGGCTTGGACCGGCGGCGGCAGCGTGTCTTGGGTAGGAGGAGAGGCACAAGTGCAAGTGGGAAAACTGCACTCCTAGTTCTTCCTTGAAAGATAAAAAGACCTTTCTTCCCGGTCCAGAAATAAAAAGGATGCGCGCTGGTTCGTGGATCCACAGACCTCGTTCCTTGCCTCCAAAAACGTGTTAAAGAACAGAAGAGCTTAGCACATCATGCCGTGCGCTTCGCATCCGAAATCTGAAACGGCAGTGAGGTCTAGTTAGCATATGCCTTGCCGACTACGTGGTGTACCGACGGTGCCGGAGGCGCAGGTGGCGTTTCTCGCTGAGGGCAAAAGAACGTCCGGGACTCTAGTCATCTGCCACCGTTTCGTCACTGCTGCCGCGGGTTGTTCACTTCTCTTGCATGCCCGTCCTAATTATCTGACCGCACCTCTTCGCAAGGTACCGTCCTAATTAGATGTTGCTTATTAGGACAGCGCCGCGGCGTCACCGAACGAGACAAGCAGCGGCACTGGTGGCGGACAGGCAGATGGCGAGAGTGCTGACCGCCGAGGACGTGACGAATGCGCGCAATGCTCATCGCCGTGGGAGGAAGAAACCGTACGGACATAAGAACAGGACGTGACGCTCAATGCGCGCAAAGCTCATAGCCCGAGGAGGAGAGTCGGCACACGGCAAAGCGCGCGCCCGCCGCCCATCTGATGCAGCCAGATAGTCAGCGCCGGCCGGCTGCCTGCCCGCGCATCCTCACAGCCCAGCCGCGGGTGGGGTGTGCCGCCATTTGCCACAGAGCGCGCGGCCCGTCCGTGTGAATCGTGACGATACAATACTTCCTTGTCACAAGGGTCGGAGACGGGCTGCCTTTTGGTCAAACCCAAACTGTTTGTGTACGCAGGACGGCAGGAGCACAAAGCTACAAAAATGCCCGATGGACTCGGACCCAATCCACCCACACCCACTTACACGTCTACCTTCTACCGTCTCACTTTCGTTTGTTGAACTTGAACTCGGAAGAGCGTGCGTGGCAAAAAGAAGAGAAATGGAGTGCCATCTTGCTCTGGCAAGATTAGTGCCATATAAAACAAAACGCTAAGCATAAACTGCACACCATGTCGATCATGCGCTTGTAATCTTTCTGAACACTACCATTTGGTTGTGAATTATGATTGCCAACCACTCTTGCCATGAGTGTACCAACATGCATGGATTACATAAGCGATGCGGTATTTAATGTTGAAACACGTTTAATCTAAGTTTACAGTGCCAAAAAATTCAAGGGTATTAATCGTAGTATAGAGCCACGTGAGGACCAAAGTATCGCAAATATGCTTGGTGTTGAGCACGGTGATTAACATCCTAATCTGCTAGGACTTAGAGAGGTGTGCCACAAGGAAAGCTTGAAGAATCATAATAAGATTAGGGCCTATGCTTCTATTTAGAGTAGGATTCATACTTCACTTTGAAACAAGGACTAGGAAGACTATATAAAGCCATGGCGTATGGCCATAGAGAATCCAAATAAGCAAAAAGCAAGTCAAGCAAGAGAAACTCATCTAAAGTAGAGGGCACGAGAGGATTAGAGGCTAGGTTATTTTTTAGCACTAAATTTTTTATATAGGGCAATGATCCAAAAGTTCTAAAAGTTCGAGAGAGTTGTGAGAGAACGACAATCTCTTGTACTCTTTTTTAGGTCGTGCTTAAAAATTTTGTGGCAGGCTTCGCCAAATCTCTCTCTCGTTGTGGTTATTTCATCGTTGTTGTTTTGGTTCTCTTTACGAAAATCATCTACTTCGTTCTTCATACCATGCACGCTCACGTCATATCTCATAAACTTTGATCTGATACGGGCCTGCTGCACATAAGAAGGGGTGTCAAAGTATAACACTTGGTTTAGGAATAGCTAGCGTCCCAAATCTTTTGGGAACTTGGCCTTGTGGTTGTGGCCTAGTTCTTTGAAAATGTCACACCACGTGTGCATGCAGCTACATGCACTATCAGAGCTGTCCAAGCTTTGCTCCGAGATTCATATGCATCTTCTTCCTCCTCTCCTCTCTTCCTCTTCTCCCCCTATCTCCCCCCCCCCCTCTCTCTCTAAGCAAATGAGCAGACAGGCAGTGCACAAGCCAGCCAAAGAGGAGCCAAGGCGGCGCAGCACGCCAGAAGCCTCGCCACTGCCCGCACTACTACAGAAAAGGTCTTTACAGACGGTTCAAAAACGTCATCACAGACGGTTTCGTGAGCCGTCTGAGTTTATGGGTCAGTGATAACATGAGGTCATCACAGACGGTGTTTGAACCGTCTGTGAAAAAGCTATCACAGATTTTCACAGACGGTTCTGAACAAGAACCGTCTGTGATAGTTTTTTCTATTGAAAAAAAAAATCGGATTTAAACCAAACCAATCAATTGCTAGACAGTAGTTTCCATATGCAACCTCTACCAAGACAACTAAAATCCAATTAAAATTCTGATGGCAAACACATTATAGGAAAGGGAAACCAAAAGGTTTCACAACGTCCTCTCCGAATGGAAAAAAAAAAGAATAAATTTACAAAGTTAAACTAACTAGAAACCATCTATGCCTCCAAGCTCCTGAAGAACTCATCGGCTTCTTGGATTGGTCTTGTGAGCTCCTCTCAGACCTCACCAAAGATATCACAAGATATTCTTGCATGTCGTCGAGTTCGACTCAAGCTCGTCGGCAAGGAGAGACGACTGAAAACCTCTAGCGGCGCTCCGACCTTAGGTAACACAAAATTAAGATAATTTTCTTTACAACAAACAGCCAACAAATTGTGTATGTTACGGGGATGTACATGTACCTTCCGGCAGTCTACCTCCTGCGGCAGACAAGGAGCTCCTCCGCATCCCTCCTCGTCGTCAGCGGCGGCTATGTCTCCTCACTAAACCGCGGCGGGGAATCGAGAGTGGTCGCCGGAGCTCGGTGTGGGGAGGGGAGAGGGAGAGACTGATGGAATACAAGGCTGGGGTGGTTATAATATATAAGAACAGTGCTAAAACATTTTGCCTCCCACGCACGCGTTCAAAATTTCTTGAACTCCCAAGCTGCGAATCACACATGGTTTCATACAAAAACCGTCTGTGATGACATATCACAGACGGTTCGTATTAAAAATCGTCTGTGATATATATCTTATCACAGACGGTTTGTATTAAAAACTGTCTGTGACTTGAAATTTTTCTTACTCTCTGATTTTACCATCGGAGAGTTAGTGATTTCAAGGAATGGTAAAATTGGAGTGTTAGTGATTTCAAGCCATGGTAAAATCGGAAATACTTATCACAGACGGTTTTTAATACGAACCGTCTGTGATGAGGATGGAAGTCCTGCAGCGGTTCGTGTTGAAAACCGCTCGTGAAGTATCACAGCGTGTTCAACAAGAACCGCTCGGTGATATTTAGTAGTATCACGACGGTTCTTGTTCGTAACCATCTCGTGATACTTCATAGACGGTTTTCAACACGAACCGTCTGTGATATTACTTCTTCACAGACGCTAAACTAAAACCGTCTGTGATTGTATTTAATACAGACAGTTTTGGTCAACCATCTGCAATGAGGCGTCTAGTATTAACTTTTTTATAGTAGTGCCGAAAACTTCGCAAACCTCACCGAAAACCTCCCCTGAGCCGTACCACTGTCGAAAATCTCGCGAAACCCTGAGCAACGTGGAGGAGTTTCCAGTAGCGATGGCTTGGATCGGCGGCAGCAGCGTGGCTCAGGTAGGAGGAGAGGCAGCGGCGAGGCGCGAGAAGGAGAGGGTGGGGCAAAGGAAGAGAGAGAGAGAGAGAGAGAGAGAGCGAGCGAGAGCGAGAGAGAGAGTGAGTGAGTGATAAACCACGAAAGTCCTGTGTTAGCCCGATCTTTTGATGAGAAGGTAAGTTCGGTAGTAGTCGCTCAACTCTCACGATCCTAGCTACGAACTCGCAAGGCTCGAAACCACGCAATCGCTGAACTGATCGACAAGTCGTTATCAACCGTGCACGAATACCTGGATGACCTGACCACGAAGGTCGATTCCTGCATACACCGAAGAAGCACGCAAGAACGAGATAAATAACAATATGAAATTGCAAATAGGATTGAAATATTTGATTTAAGTTGGGATTCCAAGTAAGGATCTTGACTGGGTGGTCTAGTCGACACATGCAGAAGATACAAGTTGCAACAAAGGCAAACCAAACATAAACGAAATCCAAAGAAACTAGAGGGGGTGTGGCCTCCTTAAATAGGGGATGAGGAGCCACAAATCTAATAGAACTAAGGGGTGGTACTAATCATGTTTACTGTTCATGTGAACAGTAAACATGCTCCCTAGGTGGCCCGCCGGCATATGGGCCAAGTTGAGTACGATTACAAAGCCCAATTTGGCCCAAACAGGTGATACGACATCTTATTTTGATGATTGCGGTCCGTATATAAGGAATTTGGAGGTGAGGTCAGATCCATTGGAAAGAGGACGAAATAAGCTTTCCATCAAGTACTCGTGGACCTCCAACGGACTCCGTATGTGAAAGTTATGCACGTTTGAAGTTGGTGTTGTCTCCGGAGGCCAAATTGGATTCCAAAACGTATCCAGCATAAACTCCTGCTTGGCACGTGGAGTAGCACCATGGCATCTAGATATAGTACCATGGCATGTAGACGTAGCACCATGGCATGTAGACGTAGCTCGATCCAATTGGATAATATGGCATTGCATTAGCCGAAAGTCCTATTGGAGAAGATGTTGTTGAAGCAGAGGATGTAGTGCAGCGCGTCGAAGTAGTGGTTGCATCCTTAAATTTGATGTCCTCATCAGAGAGAGAGAGAGAAGGGAGCACGCGCATCTCAATGCACAATGTGTTGTAAAATTAGCGGTTTTAGCAAATGTTTAGATATAATTCTAGCAGCAATAATCATAATTAAAGCATATTTCCAGCAGCATTTAAATGACAAAATTTGCATATAAACATGTAATTTCTTTATGTTAAGTAAACATGATAATATGCTCAAAACATAGAACTTATGAATGACCAAAATCAGCATATTACACATATTTTAAATGTTTGTTTATTGCTCTCAGATGTCGGGCTACTCAAGATAAAATCGTGGCCTCCTCGCCACTTTTGTTGATATTCTTCACTAATTAAATGTGACAACTATTAATCAGACTTTGAGCTCAAACTAATGCTTTACTAATATGTCAAAAATTATCTCATAAACATCAATTATACTTTCAGCCAACAGAGGATCATATGTTTAACAGTGTAAAAGGAATAATAATTTCAGCACATTAGCCTTTCGGCAAACAAGATATCACAGTGCAAAGTGATCACAGGTTTTAGCACTTAAACCTTTCGGCAAACAGGATATCATAGTGCAAAGAGATCACATAGGATCAACAAGATCACAAAGCAAAATGGTCAAGCTCATTTCAGTTACAACCGAACTATAGAAAGTATCAGAACAAAACTGCTAGAGATAAAACTGACAATAGTAAGCAACATAATTGGCTCAACTGTGATCTAGTTATCAATTCAATTTCATAATATGACAATTATCCTCATCAAGCATTAAAACGACCTCACAACATTACTAAACCAAGTCTCTCAGTACTAGTCAATAATTACAGAGAGCAAAATCAACTAGCACAACACACTTTAGTAAAGTAATGTAAATATGAAAAATAGAAAACTCACGAAGCGGATGGCACTCAAAGCCACCGAGCAGTAAACCGGGCAAGGCACGCCGAAGGTGCTGACTCAGAAAACCAATCGTTCTGCTATGCCGCATTTGAACAGACGAGGTCGCCAGAGATACAATGCAAATTCGCAATCCGAGACACACCAAAATTGTGAAGTCGAGGTACATAGAATGCCACTCAAGACCCAATTGAGATGCACCGGCCGAATGCACCCACAGAGCACCAAAACCGAAACATTCTTCCACCCCAAGACCAAGCCAGAGCCTACCGGAATAAACCTCCAAGTGCACAGGTGCCAAGTTCTCTCACGGAACACCCACTAGAGAAAAGGGCGCAAGAGGGAAGCAGCGGGATGCGCAAGGAGGATGGTTCGAGCCTCACCATCGACGACGCCGAGTCAACCACGGCGGCACAGGAGCTCTAGATCCTCAAAACCGAAGCCAAATCCTGAGGGGAAGAAGAACCACCAAAAAAGGAAAACTCATTGATTTTCGGGGTGAAGAAAAAGGAGAGAAGGAAGCGCCTTTTCAAGAGGAGAGGAGGAAACGACACAGTGCAATGGCAGCCAATAGCCGATGCCCAAGCACTGGCCGCTAACACCTCCAAAGGCCACGACGAGGAGCTCCAGTCGCATCTGCTAAAGGGATAGGATTGGAGACTGAGTCTCCAACCTTATCTCATCCTCTCTCAAACCAACAGGTGGGCCCCACTTTCTATTTTTTTTTTCTCTAATTGAGAAATTACTAAATAGCCCTCAAAATCCAACACAATGAACGTGCACGCTTGTGATTGTAGCCACAAGTGCATGTGGGAAAACTGCACTCCTAGTTCTTCCTCTACTGATAAAATACCTTTCTTCCCGGTCCAGAAGGACCAGAACTAAAAAGGATGCGCGCTGGTTCGTCGTCGTCGATCCACAGACATCGTTCATCGCCTCCAAAAACGTGTTAAAGAACAGAAGAGCTTAGCACATCATGTCGTGCGCTTCGCATCCGAAATCTGAAACGGCAGTGAGGTCTAGTTAGCATGTGCCTTGCGGACTACGTGGTGTACCGACGGTGCCGGAGGCGGCGTTTCTCGTTGGGGCTCACGTTTGACGGCTAGTGGGCAAAAGAACGTCCAAGACTGAAGTCATCTGCCACCGTTTCGTCACTGCTGCCGCGCGTTGTTCACTTCCCTTGCCTGCCGCTCCTAATTATCTGACCGCACGGCACCTCTTCGCAAGGTACCGTTCGATTAGATCTTGCTTAGTTGCTTATTAGGACAGCACCGTGAGATCACAAGATGGGCCAACTCGTGCTCGCTCGGATAGCAACGGGCACTAGACCGCCCGGCCGCGGCGTCACCGAACGAGACAGGCAGATGGCTAGAGTACTGACCGCCGAGGCCGTGACGCTCAATGCGCGCGAAGCTCGTCGCTGTGGGAGGAAGAAACCGTACATAAGAACAGGCCTGCCTCGCCTTTCTTTGATTGTACCAAACTAGTACCCAGCCTGAACTTGCGCGAGTATTCACCCAATTCTACTGCATGTCTGATAAATGGAACTTGAACCAACGATTTCAAATGCAATTGTCGTGCGTAGTAGGGACGTAACGTATGGTTAGTTATTGATAATTGAAGCCTTGAATCTTGTACACGTCAATAAAAGAAAGTAAAACTACAATCGGTTTTGCATCAAAGGTTAGGCAAGACGTGGATTAAAACAATGTATGATGTAGTATTACGAACCTATCAGTCAAGCTCACATTTTCAATCCCCCACCCCCCCCCCCCCTTTTTTTTTTACCCTTTTACCGCCTGGATGTACCTCAAAACCATAACTATGGAGTACAGTGCTACATATTGAACAGCCAAAGAATGTACATGTAAAGTTGTAAACAACAGATTTACTTCTCGTGATCTTCATTTGATGTGTCAATCTTGATTACAAGAGGTTGCTGCAGATCCGAGGGAGAGGCTACCACAGGAAGTTGCGGAGTTCCTACATCTACCTCTCCATTCTCTGCCAATGCCTTCTCCAAAGAAGATTTTGCAACTCTTGTAACACATATAATCAAGACAACTGCAGGGGCGCCGCAAAGAAAACTGTCAGTATATAATGACGGAGAAAAGTCTAGCCGTCAAGATAATACAGCAACAATGGTTTGACTGAAAATGATGCAAGAGAAAAAAATCATCTACCTTAGATTTCATCAAAAAAAAAGAATTACAAACTCAAGATCATCTTAAATATTGCGAAGTATGATAGAAATTAAAGCTGTAGCACATCTAGAATTCAGAGCTCTGAGCCTCTGACTGAGGTTCTGTTTAATTTCTAGCTTTCTCTTAATAAGACTATAAGAGGCAGGACTGTTTTTTTTAATATATCTTCCACATTTGCAAATAAAGCCAGTTAAATATTAAGGTTATTTGTTGCTAAAGGCCTGAAGCTATACCAGGATGACACAACCTCTGGTCTCTGGATAAAATAATCCAAAACGTAATTCTCAAAGTATTCACTAATCATCATCCAAACTTAGGACAAATCCTTTACGGAAATCCCTGCTCTTTTTAGTGCTTTTCTTTATAAGTATGTTAGGCTACCAAGATCTATGGTGTTTCCAATCACCTAGAAGTTCCCTGTTTATATATGATAATCGAGACCAAGATACATTCCGGACTAGATGTTAGCCACTCTATTGGGTTTGAAATGTATAAGAAATTTGCTTTTGAAAAAAAAAAACATTAGAAGCTTTGCTCAATAGTGTTTTTTGATGCAACAAAAAGAATGCCCCACAAAGAAAAAACTAATGCATACAAAATACTGCTCTATTGGAAATAAACTTTCTCATAACTTCAAGCAACAGGCACGTCAATTTTCAAGGCATCAAGATTGAGTGAAGTCAGAATTCAGAAATAATAACCCTTGTAACTTCAGCAAATTAAAATGTAAGCAAAAGTAACTACAGATTTTTTAAAAAAGCAAGGGGCAGTAAGGTTAGTGGGGTAAAGCAGTAGCACTTGCCAGACATTATGAAGCCAGATATTATGAGAATCTGTAAAGAAAAGGCAGAAGTCATTAAAAGTTATGTATAACAACGGTATCTACTTTCAAAAGGCAGAATGAGAAACAACTTGAGGACATCATCTGAGTCATTGGAGATCAGGACAATAAGATCTTTCCCCCATTCATTTCTGGACCCTAAATGACAACAAATTCCCTTGCTGTGGCACTTTTTGCCTACTTGTTCACGTTACATGCTTAACATTTTCTTTCACATCTCAGCTTAAAGTAACATCAAATATAGATGACTGCTTTGTAGTGCTACCACGAAAAATCAAATACATGGGCCTAATTGCATACACCAATAAACCAAACATATAAACTACCAGGCTACCAGCAACCATAAGTTTGAATCAAGCATCTTGTGATGAAATTTTAACCACTCATTCAAATGTAAAAGTGAAATCAAATAACTGTAAAACTCTATAAATTATGTCCATGCATGGAACTCAACTTTTTACAGAAATCCATTGATCAAATCATCAAACATCACATGAAGACAGATGCAAAGGAAGTGTATACTACATACTTCCTACGAATAAATCTCAGTCATCTAAATCGTGCTAAATAAACAGCACGTGGCTTACAGGGGAAAAATGAGAAACAGAAAAGATACTCATGGAAAATCCCAAGCCAAACAACAAAATAAATGTCAACAAATAATTTAATTTTATATTCTTCTTTTCTCAAAAAAACATGATATCTATTGTATATGCAAAAAATTTCTATGAACTAGTAGTAATTAATAAAACACTCACCAAAGCTATGCACAACATAATGTAGGCAGATGCTATAATACTAAATTACTCACCCATCGGGTAGTCGAGATATCGCTCCATCCATGTGTCACGTCAGATAGATCTTTTAGTGTTGTTCCAACATATACCAAAGCGAGAGTGATTGGCTGGCAAAACAAATATGATTAACAAAAAAAAAAGCCGCAAACACCTGATAGCTTAATATCAGCATTTTTAGTAAAAGGTCATAAAGTAAGCTGCAAGTTAGCAAATGATAAGAGTATCCTGCTATCAGTGACCGAGTTTTCTTAACTAATAAAAGAATGAGTTACAGGGAATCAATTCATTCATGGACATGTTATGCTTGGTTTACCTAAAAATCATCATTGGTTCTGAGTTCTGACCGCAAATGTATGCATGACTTAAGCTATTAGAACTGTTTGGTCTAACTTCAAATGTGTCTACAATTTTCCAATATAAATATGTGTTTCTTGCTTGCTTTGAACAACCGTTTGAGATTTTTTAAACAAATTTTGAGCCATGGAATGCAATGCGGAATTATTTTGCATTCCTGACAAATGAAAATTATTTTCAGTGAGAGCCGATTCAGAAAGCTTCAGCTTTGTACGCACGCTTCACATAATATGGAAATTGTTTCGTTCAAAATTAACTAAGAAAAGAATGAGTTTACTCCCGCGTAGCGGGACGATCGTCCCACCGCCGGGAAAAAAAACTCGCACCGATTCTTTCCACCCCTCCCGTGCGCGCCGTACACGGCTACACCCTCCCATCCTAAAAAACTGCTAAGAAAAGATAGGATAAAACGGTTGAACAAAACTCTATGACGTTTGCAACGCAGCCCACGACGGCGTCGACCAGGTGCGCCACTAGGAGCGCCTCGCCGGCACGCGGCATCCGTGCTACTCGCGTCTGGGGAGATCCACAAGGGCCAGCTCTGCCGCACAAGGAAGGCGCACTCGGACCTCTCGATCCTCCTCATTGACGACAACGCGGCTGTCGCTCCTTGTCTCCCACCGTAACCGCTCTTTCCGCCATGCGCGCGCGTCCCCCTTCCACGCTGCGGCTCTCAGCTCCTCCACCTCCTCCCACTTTTGCTCGCTCTCGTGGAGCATGTCCTATCTCATATACGATTCTTTTTATCCGTTGCAACGCACGAGTATCTAACTAGGACACGATGATACGGGGAATCAATTCATTCATCGATATGTTATGGTCGGTTTACCTAAAAACATCATTGGTTTCGAGTTCTGACCGCAAATATATGCATGACTTAAGCTACCAGAACTGTTTGGTCTAACTTCTAACTTCAAATGTGTCTCTACAATTTTCCAATATAAATATGTGTTTCTTGCTTGCTTTGAACAACTATTTGAGATTTTTTTCAAACAAATTTTGAGCCATGGAATGCATTGCGGAATTATTTTGCATTCATGACAACTGAAAAATATTTTCAGTGAGAGCCGATTTAGAAAGCTTCAGCTTTATACGCACGCTTCACACAATATGGAAATTGTTTTATTCAAAATTAACTAACAAAAGAACGGTTTTACTCCCGCGCAACGAGACGATCGTCCCACCCCTAGGAAAGAAACTCGCGTCGACTCTTTCCACCCTCCTGCGCGCCCTACACCCCCCCCCCTTCCTAAAAAACCGCTAAGAAAAGACAGGAGAAAACTGTTGAACAAAACTCTACGACGTTTGCAACGCCGCCCACAACGGCGTTGACCAGGTGCGCCACTGGGAGCGCCTCGCCGGCACGCGGCATCCGTGCTGTGTGCGTCTAGGGAGATCCACAAAGGCCAGCTCTGCCGCACGCAGAAGGCGCACTCAAACCTCTTGATCCTCCTCATCGACGACAACGCTGCCGCTGCCTCGCCTCCCATCAGAATCGCTTTTTCGGTAGTGCTGCGTGCGTCTCTCTCGCTGATGCGCTCTTAGCTCCTCCGCCTCATCCCACTTCTGCTCACTCTCGTGGAGTATGTCCTATCTCATATACGATTTTTTTTATCTGTTGCAACGCACGAGCATCTAACTAGGACACGACGATACGGGAAATCAATTCATTTATGGACATGTTATGGTTGGTTTACCTAAAAAACATCATTGATTTTGAGTTCTGACCGCAAATGTATTCATGACTTAAACTATTTGAACTGTTTGGTCTAACTTCAAATATATCTCTATAATTTTCCAATATAAACATGTGTTTCTAGCTTGCTTTGAACAACCGTTTATTTTTCCAAACAAATTTTGAGCCATGGAATGCAATGCGGAATTGTTTTGCATTCCTGACTACTCAAAATTTTTAGTGAGAGCCGATTCAGAAAGCTCCAACTTTGCACGCACGCTTCACACAATATGGAAATTATTTCGTTCAAAATATGAGATTCCGTCGCAACGCACAGGCACCCTACTAGTCTGTGTAAATATGGTAATATGCAGATTAAGGAACTGTGGAATCAAGTACCACTACCAAATTCTGAAGAAGAATAATGTATCTACTCATATAACAGAGCAATAGGCAGCAAATTACACAAAAGCCTGATAGTGAATACATGGTTTCAATTATGCAGACAACGTAGATGGTAACAAACCGCGGTTTCATTGGGCCAACTAGTATGTGCTGGTATCCTGATACCACAATTACTCAACCAAAAACTATTATTGAAAATTACGTAACTAAGAAAAGAACTTGCGGCGTACCATCATCCCCAGCCAAGAAGCCAGCATGTATTCTCCAATGCCAACAGGAGTGACAGACAACAGGTAGTTCAACATGTTAAACGGAAGTAAAGGTACAAGCCTTAGTAGCAACACAATCTGCGAACATAAATATGAAAAGCAAAGCATAGTTAGGTTTATTGTGCTATCAAGGATAATTCCAATAGTATATACAGCAAGATTTAATACTGTGAAACAATCAAATTACATAATCATAATTCCTGCAAGGCTAAGTACCAGTACCTAGTGGAATAACATGAACGAGGCAAATATGCTTGCTAGATAATTGTATTTTGGAAATCCCAACTTTCTAGTATCACCCTTGCAAATTCTTCCTAGCAATACTTAATGTTCTTCACCTTAACAATCATGTGGAACAGAAATACTAATTTGCAAAGCAATTAGATGTTATTGTATTCTTCACATCACACGGCTACAACCTCTAGACTGCAAAAAGTTACCTTGAAGCCAGACCTTTGGATGGCAATAGCTACTGCTTGAAACTTGGGGTAATCTTTGCATTTGGAGAGAACATAAGGCCTTCCAATCTGAAAAAAAATACTATAAAACTATAACATATAAAAATAGTAAATAATGCAAATATATGATGAAACTAAGAGGCAAAAAATTAAACAGTCTTTGGAGATCCGAGGGGACATAATTATTCATATGAACAAGGCACATATGCGCTATCAGATTATTTTTAAAATATTTACAGTCGAAACACAAGATAAAAAAAGTTATGCACCACATGATATATGCTTCAGAACATGTAAGAGAATAATGACCGGAAGAAGACAAAGTTGTAATGAATTAATGGTTGGAGCTTGCCATGTGTGATGTTCATCTGTGACAATGTGCAATTAACAGTTTAAATTATAAAGGCATTTAAAATCATCCTTACCGTTCTACCAAGCAAAAATGCAGCAGTTGCACCAATTGTTGCTCCAATGGAATCAGCAACAAACCCAACAGGCAGGCCAAATAGATAACCACCTCCAAGCTAGCAAGTAGAGAACACACACCAGTCAAGCGATTAAAATACCCGTAGTATACTCTCACAGATTTATGTCAAATAAACAGGAGGCCATAGCAAACAAAAGTTCCGTCAGGAGTGATTGCTAAAAGAAAAATGGTAATTGTGCTTACTGTAAGTACTGATGCTGGAACAGCTAAGACCGTTAAAGGGATGTAAGCAAGGGCCCTGTAATGTACAGCATGACAATTATTAACATTATATCTCACAATGTTATTTCAGAGTTGGAATTGAACTTTTGATCTTGAGTAACATTTCAGCTCTGTAAACCAAGTATCAGACACCTCCCTCCCTCCCTCTGTGTGTGTGTGTGTGTTTGTGTGTGTGGTCTGGTGTTTGCTTTCAGTTTTTTCAGGGATGCACTAGGAAGGTGGGTCTACTCAAAGCGTTCTAGGAAGGTGGGTGCAAGTGCGCAAAATGGAATGCCTAAGTGGTGAGCATGGCAGGGGAAACATTGGCTAACTTTAACTATACTTATCCAGTTATGGACAAAGAGTTGAATACTTACAGTACCAAAGGACCCCATGCACCCAGGTTCTCCTTGATCCAAACCAGAAAGTCCTTCAAAATCTGTCAATGCCACAGGGAAAATTATCACGAATAAATTGAGAAGAATAAGAAATTGAAGCAAAAAAATTATGTTTGTTATGGTAAGAAAAACCATTATATTCTGGTGGATAGAAAGATAAAAGGAATGAAGAAGAAAAAGGGCTAGAAGAGTTCATAGTTTTAAAATAATACTTTGTAAAGCTCTATAGACCTAACAAAGATAGGAATATCACAGAGTTATGGAATTGTGATCTAAATGAGACACAATAAAATCCACTAGAATTTCCAAGAAAAGCAGCAGTTTGACTTTGAACAAATTCTAGAGAAAACGAAAGATAAGGGTTAACACCGATATTTGATAGAAAGAGGGATCTCATGACAACAAGGGGTTCCATCAACATGGGCTAATAACATCAAAACATCAAATGAAACCCAACAGAACCAATAATAAAGTAAATGTTTGGAGTCTAGACATTTTCCTTTTTAACTCCCAATCTAACTCCCATATCAGTATTATTATCTACCAAAAGACCATCATATCACATAATATGAAGAGTAGCAGGCAATTCTATCTAAGGATGAATGTGATAACCCAACAGAACCAATAATAAAGTAGATGTTTGGAGCCTAGACATTTTCCCTTTTAACTCCCAATGTAACTCCCATATCAGTATTATTATCTACCAAAAGACCATCAGATCACATAATATGAAGAGTATCAGGCAATTCTGTCTAAGGATGAATGTGATCAATAGAGAAAGGTGCACAGTATTAAGTGGCCAACTAGACACAATTGTAACCATGGATGTCACGGCGTCACCTAAGCGTCCCAGCGGTGCGGAGCGGACGCCGCAGTCGCTCGCCTCGCCTTGGCCATCTCCGACCGCGTCACCACGCCGGCCGCCGGCTCGGCTCCCGCTGCGCTGCCACTCCCCTGCTTCCTCCTCCCGTGCCGCCACTCCCTCCTGTTGCGCCGCCACTCCCACGTTCCCACCGCGCCGCATCCCTCCCTCCCTCCCACGCTCCCACCGCGCCGTCTCCCTCCCTCCCTCCCACGTTCCCACCGCGCCATCTCCCTCCCTCCCTCCCACGCTCCCACCGCCTGCCTCCCTCCCTCCCGTGCTCCCGCGCCGCCTCCTTCCCTCTCGTGCTCCCGCGCAGCCTCCACTCCCGCCGCTTCCCCCTCTAGCCTCTGCTTCTTCCTCAGTCCCTCTGCTTCTCCCCTCTGCAGTGCCACTGCTTCTCCCCTCTGTACTCTATAACGAGTTACTGAGTAGTGACTTTGGCACTTTGCTGATGTAGTGATGTGCTACTGCTATTGAGTATTGACTAGTGTTGCTACTTGCTTGTTGTAGAATTGTAGTTGCTACTTAGCTCGCCTTGCCTCGCCTAGAGGACGACTAGGTGTCCTGGCGCCCCTTAGGCGTTGTGGTCGCCAAGGTCGCCATGACAACCTTGATTGTAACATGGAAAAACAGTAACTAAGAAAATGATTCCACTTTGAAGATTACTATGCTGGCTCCCTGCATTACAGACTTATAGGTGTGTATCTGTGTATGCCAATTAATTATTACAATAAAGATGTATTCAGAATTGAATAAGATATGATAAATACCAGTGTTACAGAAACGGGTCTACGAGGCCATATGCATGGAATGGGTACCCTTACTTGTTACCATATAATTGCCAATTAGGCCGCATAGCCGAGCCAGTTAGGCCGTGTAATCACTACTGGGTGAGTGACCGAACGAATACCAGTTACCGATTTTAAGAGCCTTGATAAATACATGTGTACATGGTTAAATACTTCGGAAATCACAATTAGATAGATGAGATAACTTCTGCCTGCAACTGATTTTACACAACCTAAATTGGCACCCAACAAGAGATGTGATGAATGATCCTCATGGAATTCCGTTGCTAGGTAAGAAATGTATTTCAATTTTCTGCACAATTTGTGAAGCCCATATTCTCAGGAAAAACAATTTGCGAACCCCCGTATCTTCATGGCATGTACCAAAAACCATACCATATTATAATGCATTGGCCAGTGTACTCTATACAACCCTACATTTCTGAACATCTAAAATCTTAACTTTCGGATGAGTGCTTGATAGACAGCCATTAGCTCCATGTGACAGGAATTTCCAGCCATATACGACAATGTCAAACAAAAAAACTTATATTTCACAAAACTCTGACAAAACTAAGCAAAATCGAGGGATGGGGTACATCTAATCAGGAGACGGGACTAAGCTACATTTCGGCAATCCGGAGGACTCTTCCTATGCCACACCACACCACCAGGTTAAACGGCACAGATAACCAAGCACACGTCGCGTGATCGCAACTACCAGACAACAAAATCCCAATCACCAATCAACTCGATGAGGAGTCGCGCACCTTCTCAACGGGGAGAGTGAAGAGCGCGACGCCGACCGCGGCGAGCAGGACGGCGGCAACGGCGAGGCGGATGGCCGAGGGCCACGAGAGCGCCATGGACGCGAGCAGCCTCCGCCGCCAGGGCCTGAGCCTGCAGTCCTCCCCTTCCTCCCCGCCGTCCGCGCCGTCCGCCCAACCCCCCGCCCTCCCCCGCGCCCGCAGCCCCACCGCCGCGCCTGCCAGATTTGCCCCCAGATCTGCCTCCCTCCCCCGCCACCCGCCGCCGCCTCCTCCTGCTGCTGCGCTATCGCCTACCGCTACGCACCCCCACCGCAGCAACTCATCGAACGCCTGGTGCGCGCGAGAGAGAGGGAGAGATGTGGCGCTGGATCTGGAGAGCAAGGGGGCCGTCCCGTGGACCACGCGTCCCCCGTTGCGTGGCGTGTTGCTTCGATTTTGTCGCCTTTTTTCGCTGGCTGGCTGGCTGGCTGGCTCGTACGCTTCGGCTTCGCCGCTTCGCTTTGCTTCCACCTACCGTTCCGACTTCGCCGCGTGCGGCGAGCGCCCACCACCGACAGATGTGACGCGTGTGCGAGAGGGAGAGGGACGATGTGATACGGTTTTGGCCGCGGAGGGTGGAGACTGGCGCGCGGGCCCCTCTATAGAGGGTGACGCTCCAACTCAATATTCTGGGTCAAGATATGCAACAAATTAATTCCACACTCGCAACATAAATACAGCACATTAGGATTCGTACTAAAAAAACTTGAAAAAAAATCACGATCTCCTAACAAAATTAACTCGAAATTAGATCCCGTTGACATATGTAGATGCATTTGAAAACCTAGCACAAACACTTGAATGCAAAAAACAGATCTACATTATTAGAAGGGGAATTAATTATTTACCCTTCGTTTGGATGGTTTCGAGAATATATCATCATTCCCGATGTACTTGTTTATTTAACGTTCGCTTAGTGTGATCATTGATAAAATACCATGTGTTTCATTATTATAATAAGTCTAATGTTTTTTCTAGTTCTAGCGACGCGAAAAGACAAAAATTCCCTTGAACGAAAAGCAAGCAAGTTGCAGCAGCTCGAAAACCACCCCACCCGCCCACTCCAAATAATCACCTCATGGTCCTCGGCCTTGCTCATGGCTGACCACCATGAGTACCGCCCAGATCGCCTGCCCATCGAGGTCTTCGCTGCCACCGATATGGCCGAGAGTAGCCTCGTATCCCTTGTAAAAGAACTTGGCGCCCATGAGCTTGTTGTTGCAGTAGACGGAGGCATTGAAGGAACCAGTGGAGACGCATCCGCCGAAGAAGGACGCGGGCGGCAGGCCGAGCCTAGCGGTAGGCGCGAAGGAGCCACAACCTATGGGGTAAAGCCCGGTGTCAGGCACGGCCACAACGACAGAGGATGCAGCACGAGCGCGGGGCGTGGAGGTGGCGCGCTTAGTCGGGGTGGACGGCCGAAGACGTCGTCAAGCGCCGCGACGTCTGCTACTTGCCGGGAGTGAAGCGTCTTTGCGATACTCGGGCAACATGCGATAGAGTAGATCAAGCAGTCGCGGCGCGCAGCGGTGTACGGAGAAGAGGCGGTCGAGGCGCGTTAGCCGCCGCCAAGACGCGTCGGATCGCGTCGAGCACGAGGTGAATGATGTACGTGGACTGCGTACTCACCTCGTCGGCAACGATGAGGAGGAGGACGGTAAGATGCGGGAGGAGTGGTTGCTTCCTCACCATGGCACCCGATGGGAGGACTGGAGGAGCGCAGCAGAAACGGAGTCGAGTGAAGGTATTTCTGTCTTTTCAAGTGGCTAAAACGGGGAAAAAAACACCGAATATTATTATAATAATGAAAATGGGGTATTTTATCAAGGATCACACTAAGCGAAGGGTAAATAAACAATTACATCGGGAATGGGGTTATATTCTCGAAACCCATCTAAACAAAGGGTAAATAATCAATTCCCCCTTATTACAACCATTGCACTGCAACAAATAAGAAGAACTACTACAACAAACAAAAATACATATTGCAACAAGTAAGAAGACATGATACAACAAATTTCCAAAACATCTACAACAAATAAAAATACCTATTACAACAAGTAAGAAAACATGATGCCAAAAAAAAAATCTAAAACATCTGCAACAACCACACCTGAGCATCTACAACAACAAATCCGTGTGGCGGCGGAGCTCACCAAGCAACAGAGGTGGATCTCATGGCGGTATGGCAACAGATTGAAAGGAACTCGTCTCTAGTGGTGATCTCGGTTGGCTCAACAATGAAAGTGGAGGGAAGGAGGGGGAGGAGGGGAGAGAGAGACACAAGGACGAAGAGGAGGGAGGAGGAGGTGATCTTCGGCCGCCGGTGGCTCACCAGAGCTCTGGCTCGTCGGAGGAGGAGGGAGGAAAGAGGAAGAAGGTGGAAAGAGAGAAGCAGTGTGACACTGTTGGATATTGGGTGGTGCATATGCTTGGGAATGCTAGGGAATGATGCGTCCGTTTTTTACCCAAGTGTCTGTTGGTGATATGCCCTAGAGTCAATTATAGAGATGATTATATCATATCTATGTTTATGAGTTATAGAATAAATGCTATCATGTTCCTTGGATGAATTATCATTTATTATAGATTAACAAGTATGTGACTTGTTGGTGAAGCTCTGTAAGTTATATCATATTATTCTAAATGCATCCCTGGTCAGTTGTCACTGTTAGGACACTAGTGACTTATCGACCAACACATGTATTGATTGATGACCATGTTTCACTGGTCATAGATATAGATATATCGAATCAATAATATGAACACATGTTAGATAACATTGTGTTCCTTGAGACACTATTGAGATTGTTATGATTTTATGTGTCATCAGTTGGTCTCAAGTAATGATGATGTATATTCCTTAGACCTGAGATCAGCATGGCTTCGTACATGTGTAATAGTACACTTAGGGGTTACCAAATGCTACTCCGTAACTGGATAGTTATAAAGGTAGCTTTCGGGTATACTATGAAACATGCGGAGGAATGTGACTGGTCGGATATGAGATTTGTTACTCCTAACATAACAGAAGAGATATCTTTGGGCCCAGATAGTTAACTCTTCAACCACTAGTTATCTGACTACATCGAAGGGCCCGGAGATATCTCTGGACACAAAGTTATCTGTCACTGGATCGAGAAAGTATTGAACAGTCCATGGATGAAAAATATCTCACTTGGAGTTCAACCATATATTGTGAGGCGAAAGGAGTATACGCAAGCAGGTCGTTCAGTCCGACTAGATACGAGTTGGTCGTATGGAGATACGGACTGATCGTAAGCTGGTCGTACATGATCACTAACTAGTCGGCGAACTAGTCGTAAGTTGTTACGAACTAGTCCTGACTAAATGTGAACTGGTTGTATTGAAATACGAGCTGATCATTAGTAATAAGAATCTGGTCGCGGATCATATTGCATAAGATTTGTCTGATATAATATTTATGTGTATTCGAGAATCGTTATGTCATGCTAGGAACCGCTAGTGACTTATGGTCGGGAAGGAGTTTCCGAGTCACAACCGATTACGCACAAACCTACATGGTCACACACTTAATGAGTTGGAAAAAATGAGTTCGAATAGGATCTATTATGGGGCTATTTATAAGGGGATGCATGGGGCTATTGGGACGTAAGAGTTGCTCCACCAAAACCCTAGTCGCCATCTTCCTGAAAGCTCTATCGTGCGTGTTGGTACTAGCACACCGGCATATAGCGTTCCATCCCTAGACGTGTGGATACCGTAGAGGCGTTGTTGTGATTTGTTGCTGTGCTTATCGAGTACGATTCGCAACCTGCGCAAGGAACGTGATAGGTTGTTAGAGGAGATGATTGGTGCGAGGATGTTGGATTATCGACTACGACCACTACATCGACGTGCTCGATGTTGGATCAGACTACTCTAACTCTTATTCCGCTATACTGTGCATCTAGTGGTAACGATATATGATTTCTTACTTGCATTGCTTCCTAGTTTACGTGGTAGATTTTTTAAATTACGAGCTAGTGTAGCCTACCTGTATCCCTTCAACGTCTGATGCGATGTGCTCTCTATGGACGCATGACCCATATCATTATCCTAAGTATTAATTACCCTCTGCTCTATTTGACATCATGTCATGTGGGGCATCATATAAAGCGACGACAGCAACAAAATGCTATCGGGCGCTCGCTTAGTCCGAGTCAATTCCGTCGACAGACTTTCCAAACGTTTCGGATGAGCAATAGTAAATGCAATAGCTTTCCGTTTTAGTTTCATAGTATGCATTAGGCAATACGTATTAGTCACTTTCTGTAATTCGTATACAACTCTTAGTCTATCTGTTAGGCTCTCTATTTAATTGGAGAGAGACTTTGGTTTACAGGCAATGAGAAAATAGATCCTCTTCTGCTCTTTCCTTCAGTTCTGTATTGCTTCGTTCGACGACACAGCAAGGCTCTGCCTCACGGCTGCGCTCGCCACGACGCCTCAGCCACGACGCCGGGGCCTTGGTCTCCGTCTGAATCCCATGCACGGTTACAATCTGCGGTCACAAGCTTCTTCATCAATCAACAACCCTAATAACTTGGTATCAGCAAACCTCGCTGCGCTCTCCACCATGTCTGAGACCGACAATAGCAACGCCATCAGCAAGAAGCTCGATGCCATGCTTCAACAAATGGAGTCCGATCGACACAAACTCCACGATAAAATCAATAGTCTCGCTGGGACAATACATGACATTGATCTGCAACAACGAGCGCATAATTTGGCAATCAACCGGTTGGAGCAGGGGCACACCGCGTTGCTGACCGAATCACCCAGTCCTCACTGACGCACGACTCTGAGCAACGGATGGCCTCCTACCAAGCCCTCATCGCCAGCGGCAAGGTTCGCCGACTGCATCGATGGCCGAGTACCGTTCTGCTGACCGGGATGAGCCCGTTTTTTTTTATGCAAAATAGTAGGGCAAGCCCTTCTGTATATATTAAATGAAGTAGGTAAATACAATGAAGTAGGTAAATACAATAAAGAGAAAACAGTAGGGCAAGCCCGTTTTCCATCAGCCGCCAAACGACGACCACTACGCCAGCCGGGGCAGCGTCCCGTGCTATCACAAATTGTACTTCCCATCCTTCGATGGCCAGGAGGATCCTCTTCCATGGCTGAATTGTTGTGATCAATTTTTTCGCGGCCAACACACGTTGGAGGAGGACAAAGTATGGCTGGCCACTTTCCATATGACCGGCACGACGCAATTATGGTACCACCAACTGGAACGCGACACAGGAACACCATCTTGGCGACACTTTATCGAATTGGTCAATACTCGATTCGTTCCCCTACTGCGTAGTAATCCATTGGGTGAACTCACTTCCCTTCGCAAACACGGCTCCGTACGTGAGTTTTCCAATCAATTTCTGGCGCTCCTATGCCGGGTTGATCCCTTGAACGAACAACAACAAATCCAGCTATTCACAGCCGGTTTGGGACAGCCACTACAGATGGATGTGGAACTCCAAGCGCCACAGTCCCTCGAATCAGCAATGAGCCTCGCCTGTGCTTATGAACGACGAACGCAGCTAGCCGTCTCAGTTAACCCCTCGTCAGGCCGTCGCCCTTGGCGCTTCGAGAGCACGGCCATTCCAAATACCAAGACATCCACCTCATCAACCAAGGGGCAACGGATCGTCTTCACGGCGGTTTACCCGACGACGCTTCGCCAATGAGTTGGAACGACGTCGTACCCTGGGCTTATGCTACCGCTGTGATGAGAAGTTCGTCATGGGTCATCGCTGCAAGCGCTTATTCGTTGTCGAGGTTGAACCGGATGATGATAGCGATGCTGATTCCCCACTGGCAGACAACACACTAGAGATATCTCTCGCGGCACTCACAGGTATTCAGCCCAGGACTGGCCAGACAATGTGACTTCATGTCGAGATCGAGAACCACACCTTGGTCGCTCTACTCGATTCCGGCTCTACACACAACTTCATCGCCGACTCTGTTGTTGCTACCACCGGCGTCCTGGTACGGCCACATTCAGGCCTTAGTGTCACGGTTACCAACAGGGATTGTGTGCCTAGCTTGGGGCTATGTCGAGCCCTGTCTATTCGCATTGGCCACGAAGACTTTACATTGGATTGCTACGCCATACCACTCGACGGATTTGATGTGATCTTGGGGGTTCAATGGCTCGGCACTCTTGGTCCAATTACTTGGGATTTTTTCAACATGATGATGATGTTCGCTCGCCACGGACGCCGAGTTATTTGGACCAGTCTGCCCATGCCTTCGCACTCAAGCCATGCACTAGTATGTACGGGCACCAACTTGTTGGATGATTTCCTCGACGAATTCAATGATCTTTTTGTAGAGCCACATGGCCTCCCGCCAGTCCGGGAGATTTCTCACATATACATCTCAAGAAGGGGACCGAGGCCATTGCTATCCGCCCGTATCGCTATGCGCAATTGCAGAAAGATGAGCTGGAATGTCAGTGTGCTGACATGCTTCAACAAGGGACCATTCGTCGCAGTTCGTCGTCTTTTTCATCATTGGTATTATTGGTAAAGAAGCGTGATGATTCTTAGCGTTTTTGTGTGGATTATCGCAATCTCAACGATTGCACAATTAAAGACAAATTTCCTATTTTTGTGGTGGATGAATTACTCGATGAACTCCGGGGTGCCAAATTCTTCACCAAATTGGATTTATGTTTCGGCAATCACCAAGTACTCATGCACTCAGCAGATGCTCTTATGAATACAATACTTCAAGACTTTCTTCGCAGATTTGTATTGGTGTTCTTTGACAACATCCTTATTTACAGTCCTACATGGTCCACACATCTATGCCATCTTCGTTCGGTGCTTCAACGTCTTCGCGGTCACCGCTTATTTTTGAAGCGCTCCAAGCGCTCGCTCCTTCGGCGCCACCACCGTTGCTTATTTGGGTCATGTTGTCTCGGCCGAAGGTGTGGCAGTTGATCAAGCTAAAATTAGCGCCGTCTCTACTTGGCCGACACCTACATCAGTACGGCCGGCCGGGTACTACCGCAAATTTATTCGTGACTTTGGAATTCTTGCAGCACCTTTAACACATTTGCTCAAACGTGAGGCTTTCCAGTGGAATTCCGAAGCTTAGGACGCTTTCAGTTGCCTCAAATCAGCATTAACACAAGCCCCGGTACTTCAAATACCAAATTTCAATGATGCGTTTATCGTTGAATGTGATGCGTCAGGTTATGGGTTTGGGGCGGTATTGCATCAGGGCATTGGAGCAATTGCATAGTTTAGCCGTCCAATTGCCCCTCGTCACGCTTCACTTACGGCTTATGAGCAGGAATTAATCGGTCTCGTCCAAGTCGTTCGTCATTGGTGGCCTTATCTTTGGGGGTGCAAGTTCCTGGTACGTACAGATCATTACAGCTTAAAATTCTTGCTTGATCAACGCCTGTCAACAAATCTGCAGCATCAGTGGGTCAGTAAACTTCTGGGTTATGATTTTTCCGTTGAGTACAAGCCTGGCAGCACCAATGTGGTGGCCGATTCCCTTTCTCGCCGCGATACTGAGCTGCAACCTGCTACTACTTTTGCTTTTTCATCACCTCAATTCTCCTTGTTCAATGACTTGCGCCAAAGTTTTTAGCAGGACTCCAGTATGCATTCCTTACTTAATTCGGTCTCAACTGGACAGCAGTCTGGTGTGACGCCCCGTGTCATTACCCCAAGGGTAATCACACTTAGGCATACGGATTACTATTCGTTTGCTCAGTAAAACACTGCTCCAACGAATAGTAAGCCTTTACCAGAGTCACGCAGCAGAACAATAAGATAGAAACTGTACATTTTATTCCAGTAATAGCCACGTAAGGCTATGATTCTTAGTACATATATTAAACAGCTACAAAAGGAACGACTCCGCTTTTCTCGTCAACACTGAAATCTCGGCCTTCTATTCGTCCCACGAGTCAAAAATGGCGTCTATCTCACTTTGGTCCTCGTAGCCGGTGCCTCCTCCTCCAGCAGCTGCTTCGGTACCTGCATGTCCGTCATCCCACTCGGGAAAGTTCCCGGCTGGACTAGGATCTACAAAGGAGAATACTAACAAGGTTGAGTACACGAATGTACTCAGTAAGCATTAATAGCAAAGAATGCACTGGATGACTATTTCTAGTTGTTATCACATTTTCTAAGTCATCTCAATTCTGAAAATAATTTAAAAACATTTAGATGGCAAATTTTAATATTGAAAACACTACTTGTCACTCGGAGAGAAGAAAGACCCCTGGCGGTTCCCGTAGACTCCAATCCAGGAGACTAGCATGAATTCATGATTTGATATAGCACTGTGCAGGCTTTGTACCACTTTACCAACAGTTATTCTGAGCTCTAAATGAGCCAGGTCCCCAGCATTTCCTTAGATGCGGGTTCGAGTTCAGAATACAAGATGTTTTCCAGTTTACGTGATTAAGTCTCCACCCATTACTTTCCGTCGGTGCTGATTTAATCACGCTGCTGACCTCGTCATACACCGAGTTCCAGAAATATTGGTTGAGGCGGCCATCGTCCATGCTCAACACTCCTCCTTGGGCCGGCGCTCTTCCGTGGCCAAACACTCCAATGTGTCCCGTTGTGGAGATCATAATTACGTAACAAGGTAGCATTTTCTGCCCGCCTAAACGGGAAAGTGGTTGGTACTGAATTTACGGCTTCAGACCGAGCAAGAGTTTTGTTTGTCCTTATATTATAACCATAGGTAAAAAGGGGCCCACCTCTTACCTCATCGTCGCTGCTAAATAAATAAATGGTAAATCGCGTTCCCCTGCTAGGGCCCCCTTTTACCAACCATAATCATTCTCATTTCTTTCCTTTATTCATTCTCATTTCTTTCATAATCATCTTAATCATTTTCATCTCAATCATTGATTTTAAGTTTTGAGAAAACAATTTTGATGCAATAAACATATAGTGCAATATACGGTTTACATTTAAATTAACTATGTTTATGTTTAAGAGGATAGCTTGCCTGTGGAGTTGTAGGAAAGATTGGCGTCGACGAATCTCTGATCAATTTCTCCTGCCCGTGCTGGTTCGTCCTCTGTAGCAACACGGTGGCACGAATAGTAATATAAATAAATACATAGTTGATTTTGAGTGATATTATGCATACATAAGTTAGCGGCTTCTAGTTTGTTAGCACAATTTTATTTAAATAAACATTTTTCGAGATCTACACTAAGTTAGCACTCCCCAAGATAATCGCTCTACCGAAAATGCGCACTAAGGTCGACGACCCGCGGTCCACGCTTAACTAATTAAACTAATAGAATTAAAATATCGCAAACTACCCGACTAAATGCTCGAGAAGCACAAAGTTGCTACACAAGCGAGTTATTTTACTAATAACATAATTAACGACTAGTCGATCTATCTAGCAATTTTAATTCACATGTTAAATTGCAAATTGATTATTAGACGCGATCTAGGTTAAGTTATTTAACAACAATAATTAAACAGCTAAAGGTTAAATAACTACAAGAACTACCAATTGCAACAAATAAATTAAGGGCTACACAGATCTTAATATTACACCTAACCCGAGATTACTAAACACAATCCTAATCCTAACTATAATCCTTTCTCTCTCTCTCTCTCTCTCTCTCTCTCTCTCTCTCTCTCTCGGTTGGACTCAAAACACACGCACACACGCACAAACACACAGCCACTCCCCACCACCTCTTCTTCTACCCAGCCCCAAACCCACTCATTCTCATCTCCCCCTCTCAAATCTCTCTCTTCTCCTCAACCACGCCAGGGGAGTCCTGGTCCGCTGGTCCCGCCCTGCCACGCTGCCTGCTGGCCACTGCCACCACGACCCTTCTGCTTGCCGTCCATGGCCCGCCTTCCCTCTCGGTGCTCCTCCCTCCGTTAAACTTGGCACCCAGCCACCAAGAAGGTCTCCTCCTCCTCCTCCTCCGTGGCAGAGAGGCAGCCTTGCCAGAGGTCTGAGTTGCTCGCCCTCGGCCCTCCTTTGCTCACCGCCTTTGGCCACAGGTGGCGCTTGCTCGCCCTCGCGCACCCTGCGGCCCCCGGTCTCGCCTTCCCATGCGCCCTCTTGCCTGGTTGCTTCCTCCACTCGACGCGGTCTCCTCTGGCGTCGGCCGTCTGACACGGCCTTCGACTTCACTCACTTCCCTCTACTCCCCTTCTACAAATGGCTTTATGATTGAGTTTTGATGAATGCTCTAATGTGAGATTTGTTGATTATGCATGAACAAAAGGGGGGGGTGCTGGATATGGATCTAGGGCTTGCTACTGGTGATGTTGCCTATGCACTGAGGTATCAACCCCTTTCCCCTTCCTCTAACCCAGACCCTTCCCTTGCTCTGTGATGCATGCATGATGAACTGGGAGCTACACTGTGATGCCACTGAGCTTTGGTGAAATGCGAGATCCTTGTGTATGCATGCCGTGCCTACTGAGGTGCCTCTAGTGTTACCTCTTGTGCGGGTTTGGGGTGGGGAAGAGGATGGCAGCGCCGGCTTCGCGTTGGTGCTCTCCTCTTCTCCCTCGTTGAGTTTGTCTTGCAGGCTATGATGATGCAGAATCTGAGCTTGCTCCTCCCCCTGGCTGCCTTGATGCTTGGTGACGCCAATGGTTCTGGCTCCTTCGGTCTTGCTTGTTCCTCCTCCTGGCTGCCTGGCTTGCTTCTTCTCCTTCTCCCTAGCTCCCTTCTTGCTGATGGTGGTGATGTTGTTCTGGTGGTAGCTTGTGTTGGCAGTGGCTTGCTTTGTGCTCTTGGCTGAGTGCTGGGAGAATGAACTTGTGGTCTGGATTGGGGGTGATGAACTCGAAGGTGTTTGCTGGTGGTTTGCTTGGCTTTGGCTTACACTGGTTGTGGTTGAGCTCGGTGGTGCATGAATGAAATGGGGGCAAGGGATGGCTTTGTGATGGCTGCATGCTATAAGGGGGGTGGCTTGTGCTTGCGTACTCTCTTGCCCACACACAAAGACCATCTTGCCCTTGCTTTGATCCTCATGGAAAGATTTCGTTGGGGGCTTTTTGGTCTGTGGTTGGGAAAACACTATGCGTGCGATTTTCTGTGGCTGAGCAATCCACTACACGTGGGTGTCGGATTAAAAGAAAACGCCGGATGATGAGACCTACGAAAGCAAAGAGGGGCCGGTTAACTCTAGCTAGTCTGGGTACCTTGACGATCAAGGGGCTAGCTATCTTGAGTTGATCAGGGAACCCTAGTGTGCTTCAGAGAATTCTGACGGCCACTTCCAACCTTCTACTTTCTATTTTCTATTATCCACATGGCGTTGACTTACTAACCGTTTTTTGATTTTTCTAACGAGCGACGGAAAAGGATCGAGAGATGGCTCTATGGACTGGTGCTCAAGGTACAAGGTGGCAAGGATAACTGATGCTACAAGAATGCAAGAAGCAGATTTATGATTTAATTAATTGTTGTTATTAACATTGCAATTGGTTGTAAAATTAATTTTGGAACAAGCAATGGGTTTGCAATATATTACCTGTGTTTTGTACTCCGATTGACGCAATGTTTTCTTTGATTGCATTGGATGGTGTAAATATTTCTGAGTTTGTATTAATGATCCACTTATGCCTGAAATAGATTTATTTTTGTAATTGAATCTTGATTGATAATGATATTGGAGAAATTGTTTTTATAACCCTCTTGTTGCCAGATGTAACGGTTATGCACTTGACATTGACTCTGAAATTACTATTTGTTATGGATTTAAAGAATTTTAATTATCGCTAATTACCGATTACTGTTAGTTAGGTCAGGTTAATTATGCGGGTTCTCACATCTGGTCCATGGGCAATCACTGATGGGTTGGTCACTTTTCAAGGTCGTGTTTACATCCCGGCATCAGCTGCTTTGCTCCCATGCATTCTTCAGATGGCGCAGGGCACAGGACACGAGGGCATTAAGAAAAGTATCCATCGTCTCAGGGCTGACTTCCATATTCCTAATGCTCGGCGAGTGGTTCAGGATTATATACGCTCATATGACATTTGTCAAAGAAATAAAGGTGAACAACTCCATCTGGCCGGGTTGCTTCAGCCATTGGCAGTACCCTCTACAGTTTGGTTAGATATTTCAATGGATTTCGTCGAAGGACTTCCCCGTATTCATGGAAAAACGGTAATTCTCACATTGGTCGATCGTTTTTCCAAATTTTCTCATTTTATACCAATGGCTCATCCATACACGGCTTACTCAGTGGCTCAGTTATTTTTCATGAGATTGTTCGTCTTCATGGTGTACCGACATCCATTGTTAGTGATTGCGATCCAGTTTTTACAAGCAATTTTTGGTCGGAGCTGTTTTGTCTGGTCGGTGTTAAGCTTCATCTCAGCTCTGCTTTTCACCCCCAATCGGATGGACAATAAGAAGTGGTTAATAAGATTATTGTCATGTATCTCCGTTGCCTTACTGGAGATCGCCCTAAACAATGGCTTCGTTGGTTACCTTGGGTTGAATTTTGTTATAACACTTCTTTCCAGACATCGCTTCACACTACACCATTTAAAGTGGTTTATGGACGGGATCCGCCGACTTTGCGTTCTTATACTCCTAGGAGTACGCATCTTCCAGCCGTGGAACACATGCTCCAAGATAGGGATGAATTTTTGGTCGAAATTCATGATCGTTTAATTCTCGTCCAACAAACCTATAAACGTCATTACGACAAAGGTCATCATGAGCTGGAATTTTCGGTTGGTCAGTGGGTTTGGCTTCGTTTGCATAACCGGCCGACTACTTCTTTGTCTTTGTCACCAAAAGGGAAATTGAGTCCTTCTTATTTTGGGCCTTATCAAGTTCTCAAGAAAATTGGATTGGTAGCATATAGATTACAACTGCTGCCTAGAGCAAAGATTCATGACTTATTTCATATCAGCTTATTGAAGCCGTTTGTTGGTCCATCTCCTCAATCACCACCTCCATTGCCGATCCTTTTGCATGGCAGGGTTTGCCCTCAACCGGCTAAAGTGATTAATTCTCGTCAGGCTCGCGATCGTCTCTAGCTTCTTGTTCAATGGGAGAATGCGCCTGATACAAGTACATCTTGGGAAGATTTCGAACAATTCCGATAGCTTTATCCTTCTTTCAAGCTCGAGGATGAGCTATTTGAAAAGGTGGGGAGAGATATCATGTGGGGCATCAAGTACAGGCGATGCAAGCAACAACCGTTGGCTGGCGCTTCTGCTCAGTCCGAGTCAATTCCGTCGACAGACTTTCCAAACGTTTCGGATGAGCAATAGTAAATGTAGTAGCTTTCTGTTTCAGTTTCGTAGTATGCATTAGGCAATACGTATTAGTCACTTTCTGTAATTCGTATACAACTCTTAGTCTATCTGTTAGGCTCTCTATTTAATTGGAGAGAGACTTTGGTTTACAGGCAATCAGAAAATAGAAAACTGCCGCAATCCTCTTTTGCTCTTTCCTTCGGTTCTGTATTGCTTCATTCGATGACACAGCAAGGCTCTGCCTCACAGCTGTGCTCGCCACGGCGCCTCAGCCGCGACGCCGAGGCCTTGGTCTTCGTCCGAATCCCATGCATGGTTACAATCTGCGATCACAAGCTTCTTCATCAATCAACAGCCCTGACACATCAAGAGCAGAAGAGATGCTCTCATGCGGCAATGAACGTATAAGGTTATCTAATTCTGCAACAATGAACGGATAAAGTTATCTAATTATGTGGTTGGGAAGCGAGTGGAGTGAGCTACTGGGCTTGGAGGTGTCCGATACGTCCGAGCCATAGCATCATCGTTTTTGGAGGAGACTAGCATTCTGACATCCAATGGGAAGCTTCCCATTGGACGCTTCGGCGCAATATCTTGGGATGATGCATGCAACAATTCAGTTTAACATTTGCAACAAAAATAGGTTTTGATCTAAGAAAAGGGAGAAAATCACAATCTATCAACAAAAGTTCACTTGAGATTTGTGATCTCGTTCTCATGTGAAGATGGCAAAGATGTACTGCAACAAAAAAATTAGAACAAGATAAATTTACTTTGCTAAAACCACCGCAACATTTTAGGAATGTTTATGCAATAATTGGGGGAACACTTGCAATAATTTTACATCAAGGTGCAACAAAAACCTTCTGGTGGCAACAACTTCTTGCGCAAGACAGTTGCAACAAGGCCAACAAGCCACTCCGCAACAGAAACAAAATTATTGTGCAACAAATGAAATTCCAATTGCAACAAAAATATCTTTCTACAACATTTGAGAAGGCAGATTACAACAAAATAAAACATTCCATGCAATTATTGAGAAATGGTGCTGAGCAAATTGAGGAAATGCTCACAACAAACCAATTGGGCAAGGAGGAGAGTAGGCGGGCGGCAACAGCGATGAGTTGATCTTAGAGAAGGAGGACGAGCTGACAGTGCACCACTGCAATCTCCTGGGCCCTAGTCGCGGAGCATGTGGGGTAGCGAGCTAGCGATGCTCTGGCTAGCGGCGGCAGGCCCAAATCTTGCAAGGGCTAGGCCGGCTCTTCGTCGCAGGCCTTCCACTCACCATCTCACGTGTTTACGCCACCGCCTTGGATGATCATGCCGATATTTGGTGCGCCGCCGTAGTGCCCCATCCTCGATCGATCGAGAGAGAGAGAGAGATAGAGAGAGAGGGCTGTTGTGCGGGGACGTGTATTGGGCGAGGTCAGGGCTCGTCGGAGTTGCTTCGCCAGGGAAGGTGAAGACGAAGTGAAAGGAGCGACGCATGAAGAACAGAAGAGATGCTCTCATGCGGCAATGAACAGATAAGATTATCTAGTTCTGTGTCTGTGGTTAGGAAGAGAGTGGAGTGAGCTACTGGGCTTGAGGCATCCGATGCGTCCGGATGGCCGAGCCGTAGCATTATCGTTAGAAAAAGTACCCTTTTGACTCGAATCTCTCCTCTTTTCATAATTTAGATTGCTGACTTATTCCAAAGATAAATTGAAAGTTAGACGTTGTACCATACAATTTAGCGTGCTTGATCGTCCGCGCTCCTAACAAGTAATATGTGCATTTTCTCTTTTTATAAACGTACATTCGTAAGTGTTTTACTGCAGCAATCGTGCGTGAGCATTATAGCCCATTGCCGCACTATTTGTACATCACCCAACCTTTTTCAGCAAACAATTCTCCAAGGCTCGAGTGCAAATTTCCCAAAATCCCAATATAAGATATTTTCGATCATAAGCAGTAGAAGCATTTACTATAGCTTGCTATGATGAAAAGCTTGCTGTTGTAATTGTCATAAGCACTATAAGATATTTTCGATCATAAGCACTATGATGAAAAGCTTGCTGCTGTAATTATCATATATACTGGATTAATGAAAGGGCTGGGTTCTGCTTCATTGCCCTGTGTACGGTACATATTTTTCAGCCGATCGAAGCAACAAATTAATATAGAGGAATTGAATGAACAAACAATTTTACCTGACACGTTTATATGGTTCCAGCTTGAACAAATGTGTTCGTTTCAACCGCCCAAATCACAAGGCGCAATTGCATGCAACAACGCGTCACACGTTTGTTTTCCTCAGATTAGGCTTCAACACCCAGTGAAGCCCCGCGCGAGAAGACCGTCTCGCGCGCGCGGCATCATGCTTTTTGCGCTGAATTTTGGGCTTGCTCGTCCATTTGCATCTAACTCTGACCGTAAGGATGGTGCATGTCTTGAATTGGCCTGCACGGGGTCAGGGGTGAGGCGTGTACGTCCGTCGGGGAGCATGCATGCTGCTTGTGAGTGCGGCTAAACTCTTTTGGTACATGCCCGATCGACCCTTGCCGTGCAGGCAGGCAGCTCCAACACCGGCCGCGCGCATGCCCATGGCCGCCTCTTCGGCTGCCACTCATCAGACCGCGCATGCACGGCGACGCAGGGCACGGCATCCTGCACCGCGCGCGAGTTTATTGGGGCACTGGCGGCACAGCCGCCCGGGGGAGAGTGGGCGATATCCGGCCGCTGGCTAGCTAGCTGCAGAACGGCTCAGGCGCGCGCTGCACAGGGCCGCAGCAAGCACACCGGCCGGGCCGAGACGTGCGTACGTACTGGTCGATCGAGAAGATCCGTAGGCTCGGCGTCTCGGCTGGCGCGCGGGACGTCCGTCCCATCGGTTGTTTGAGCGCACCAAAGGTTGTTGCCTCGCATGTCGCATCGCATCGCAGGTGTACAAGCCTGGTGCGAAACTGGACGTGCGTGCATGGGAGATCAGACTGGGCACTCTGTTCTCTTCCAATCACATTTCAAGTACCAATCAGGGTTTACAATTTTGGTGAAATTTCGAAAATTTTGTTAATTTTGTTATAAGTATGATTTGTTCAAAAAAATTCGGCAACATTTGAATTTGGACAAATTACATCCTAAATTTGGCAACATTTGAATTTAGACAAAATTCGGTCAAATTTCGTCCAAATTTCAAGCGCCTGTTTGAAAAAAAATTCAGTAATTTCGTTCATTTTGTTATCCTCCGAAATAAGTTTCAAAACGAAATTGTTTTCCCTGTACCAACTAGGCAAAACTCCATCGCTAGAAAATTTGGCAAGTACTGGTCATTTCGAGGGTAACTTACGTGCATGCAGCGGCAAGGATTGCACAGTAGCTTGGGCTTTGGAGTTCTCTCTGGCGCTGTCAATATCTCCTAGAGTTGGTATAAAGGCTTGATCTCGGTTTCTTTCCCTCGGGTTTTTTGGGCTAGATAATTAAGATCAGTTCTTGAAGAAAATTTATATAGCACTTTTAGCATTATCTGGATGCCAACACTTAGTTTGCACTTGATCATCTGACCTCGACTTGAATCAACACAATCAACAATACACTTGCGAAAATCAACTTCGAACTTTGTAGAATATACGAGTACACAATAACATATGTGTTGTATTGTATATACGGAAATGCTTGAAAACTTGCGACTGTTTTCTTGAGTCCAAAACAGTCGTTTTTTGAGCCGTTTGATATACGTTGAGATGTGTGCTGATTTTCTTTTTTAAGTATGTTTCTGAGATGAATGATATCTGATCTCATCCTACAGTTCATAATATGACTGTTTTGAACTCAAGAAAACTTGCGACTGTTTATTAGACAATTCTTGCTAGAAAACTTGCAACTGTTTTCTTGAGTTCAAAATAGTCGTTTTTTGAGCCGTTTGATATGCGTTGAGATGTGTGCTGAGTTTTGTTTAAAGCATGTTTCTAAGATGAATGATATTTGATCTCATCCTACGGTTCATAATGTGACTGTTTTGAACTCAAGAAAACTTGCGACTGTTTTCTTGAGTTCAAAATAGTCGTTTTTTGAGCTGTTTGATATGCGTTGAGATGTGTGCTGAGTTATATCTTTCAGGCAACCTAATAGAACAACACCAGTACACATTTTTCTTATTTGTATACAGTACATAGGACCCGAGCTTCGTACCGGTTCTACAAACCATGCATGTATATATGCTCGGCTCGAGTACAACACACATCATCTAGGTACACAGTGTTCTTGCACATTAACTACTAGACGTGTACACCAGCTTTTAGCCCAAACCAGACAGTGCAGTAACACATACAGTATTACACCATGTATCTACGGCCTATAGATCAACCCCTTAAGCCAAACCCTTCCTCTTTTCCCCATTCTTATATGCTTACCTGACAAACACCAACTTAATTAGAGACTTAAATGACTGAAGGTAAATCGGTAACACGGCAAAAGACCAGACTTCTTACTTGCCAGTAATGATTCTGAAGAGAACCAACGACGACACAAATATCTGTAACTGTAACTTCACTCGCCATGCAAGCATGCAAGCATGGCACCCCTAGACGCCACCGCACCTGTAAGTGAACTTGCAGCTCCTCCCCACCCTGACGGTGTACTTGTGCTGCGGCTTGACGAGGAAGGGCGGCAGACGGTACAGCGCCTCGCACACGCAGTCCGGCTCCACTTCCTTCAGCCACCGGCAGCAGTCCCTGTACGCGCGGTGCTCGTCATGGTCGTCGTCATGGTCGTCGTCGTCATCGTCATCGTCGTCATCATCATCGTGGTCGCCATGATCATCGTCCTTGTGGTCACCATCATCCTTGTGGTCGTCGTCATCGTCGCCGCCGCCTTTGTCATGGTCGTCGTCCCCGTCACGCACGCGGCGCTGCCTGCGGTGGCCACCACCGCGAGTATGGTTGCCACGGTGGCGGCTACTGCCGTTGCGATGGTCGTCGTCGTCAGCTACATCGGTCTCGACGGTGATCATCGACGCACGGCCACGGTCGCCGCCGCCGCCGCCGTTGTCATCGTCGTCATCACCACCATGGTCGTCATCGCCGTGGTGATCGTCGTCGTCGTCGTCATCGTCGTCGTCGTCGTCGTGATGGTGGCGGTGGTGCCTGTCGTACGGGCCGGAGGGCGGTAGGATGGCACACGCCTCGTTCGCGATGGCGAACTGACTGAGGCAGAACTTCTTCGTCTGCGCCGCGGCCGGCACGCCGAGGAAAGGGAGCAAAACGACAGCGGCGAGTATCGCGACGCGAAGTGCTGAGCCAGCCATTAGCAGTTTAACCTACTACTTCTTGGAAGGTACACGTCTGGATCCGGCGTGGTTACTCGGTACGTTCTTATAGATCTAAGGCTGTGAGATCGTTGGGCTAAATGCACGGGGTTTTTCTTTGCATGGTTGCTGGATTTGTGGGTGTTGAGTTGTAGGTGCTTCATGCTCGTGGTGTGAGAGTTCGATTGGTCTCGTCCATGCATATTGTTCACTTGTGGTGCTAGCTAGCATGAGGTTAGCATGCAGCTCTTTGTGTGACTTGCTTAGTTTATCTGGCCCCTTAATTTGACCATCTTTTCTTATGGACCCCATTTTTCTGTAGGAGAAAGGAGGCAACACAAGGGCAGTTAACAAGTTTGATCTAAAGTATAATATGGTTATTTGGACTAGTCGTTTCAGAGTATGTTCATGGATTAAATCGGGAGTATTTATATTACGTTTTTTTTAATGTTCGTCGAAGATTTTAATGTTGACAAAGACAATACTTATTGTCTCCGAGCATGTCATTTAGTAGGGGTAGCTTTTGTCCATCTTTATCAAATTCTCTGTTGATTTCGCTATACAATTTTGCGACTGCTTTTCGTGTGTGTCTCTCTCCGGCGTGCTCCGGTGAGTGGTTAAGGTCAGGGTTCACAGTTAGCTAGGCGGTGGCGTTCCCGCGGTGGGCGCCGCCGAGCGTGGATCGGAGAAGGGTAGTGGAGGGAGGGTTCACAATTTCGGCAAAATTTTACCGAAATTTTTGAGATTTTACTCATTTCGTCCCCAAAAGTAAATGGTTTCGTTTCGTTTGAATTTTGAGGGTTAAAGAGAGTAAAAGTAGTTAATAAACCACAAACATGAAGATAGCCCAGTGGTATGCCAGCGGCTTGCAGATGACGGTGACCTGAGTCTTTTTATTTTTTGGAAATATTTAAATTTTAAAATTCAGATTTGATCAAACTGTTTGGACGAAATTCATCCGAAATTATCGAAATTACTCGGCACATAATTTCACCCATTTCACTGCCAAACGAAAAAAATGCAAACCAAAATATTTTTCCCTAGGTGGAGGTTGGCGGTGACGAGAACCTGACTAGCAATTAGGAGGCGGGGTGGTGGTGATGGATCCTGCGGCGATGGTCACTGGAGACGAGGAAGAAAGCAGCGGCTGGGAGAGAGAGCGAGGAGTTAGGGTTTGGGGGTGAAGAGGGTTTTTTATATAGGGAAAATTTGATATATGTCATTGTAGAGTGTCCAAATAAGAGAAGTGCCACTACAAAGTGACGGCTCCTAAAAATACCATTGTAGACATAACTTGCTCAAAAAAAATGCCACTAGTATACGTATTCTATCAGTATTGGACCAAATTGCCCCTATCTTCTCTGTCCTCACTCCTCTCACCTGTCTTCTTTATCAAATTTCTTCTTTATCTCTCCTTCCCATTTCCTTCGTTCAGTTTGGCCGAACACACACAGAGCTTCTTCTTTCTTCCTCCCTATTGCTTTTCTTCACTTCTCTCTCCCTTTCTCTTACTTCATTTTTTCTCCTGATGGTTGCCTTGGCCCAGCGCTTGTGCATGGGTGAAGCTCCCTCCCTGGTGGCTCGGCACCTCCGGCCGTCACCCGCATACGTGCCTCCGGCCATTGGTGTCGCATCTTCTTCGCCGCCACCCGTGCGCTCGCCACACCTGTTGCCGCCGCCCGCCTGCCACCTTAGTGCTACTCGGCTCGGCCACCCACCGCTTCGATCGTCGGCGCTCACCCTGCGCCCGCCTTTGCCGCTCGGTGTGGCCCACCCAGCTGCCTCGGCCCACGCCCCCACGCCGGCACCGTGCACCTCTCGTGCCCCAAGTTGGGTCTAGAGGATCGGAGGATGCGGGAGGACCTCGTTCGCCTCTGCTCCGACGCCGAGGCGCGGCTCGAGGCGCACTACGCCGACGCGCTCGCTGCCCTCGATGACCCGCTCGACCACCTCGCCTGCTTCCCATACTATGGCAGCTACGTCCGCCAGAGCGAGTTGGAGCACGAGCTCCTAGCATGCTACATGGTGTTCACTGGGTGGCGGTTCGCTCATGTCTGGCGGTGGAGGCGCTTCTGTAGCTTGTGGACCTTGTGCTTAATCTTGCGCTTCCGCTTCTTCTTGGCGTACGTTGTCGGCCCACACCTCTGCCCCATCCCCGTCACCGTCTTCGTCCACGCGCGCGTCCCCTCTTGGATTGAGATTCGGGTGTATCTGGAGGGCGGGGTGGAAGGAGGAGAGGAGGTCGCTGAGATTTGGAGCGGAGCTTGGACTTGGGATTGAGCCTGGGAGGGAGGGCGCCGGGGTTGGGACTTGTTGGATTTGCGGCCGGAGGTGTGAGAGGAGCGGGATGGGGAGGAGCGGTAGGTTGCCGAGGCGGATGTGGAGGAGGACCTTGTGGAATGGGGCAGCGGTGGCCATCGGAGATGTGCAGGGAGAAAGAAGGAAAAGCGGCTAGACAGCGAGGGTGACATGGGAATGTGAAGAAGACGGGGGCAATAATGTCAATATTTATGAAATATGTAGATCGGTGGCATTTCTATGAGAAATAGATGTTTGCAGTAGCATTTTTAGGAGCCGTCACTTTGTAGTGGCATTTCTCTGATTTGGACACTCTGCAATGACATATATCAAAATTTCCCTTTTATATATGGTGGGTGAGATGATCTGGGTCCTTGATTTTTCATCCGATGCTTGTTAGAAAAGTGACTGATTTTGGGAAGAAAACAGTCAAAAGTTGTATACAGACAGTCCCCACAATACATTGGTTTTGTCCACCAAGTACTCGATTTATTCAAGACTACTTCAATTCTAGCCTGCGTTATTCAGGAGGGTTAGGACTTCTCTAAGTCCCATGACCTCCTCGGGTTGGTCTCTGGACCTCCCCCAGGTCTGGTCGTGGCTCTTGGGGAGGTCCTGAGCCTCAAGACCTCCTCGGGTCAGTTCCCTAGACCTCTAGGAGGTCCGGCTAGACCTCCTGGGAAGCCTAGGAGGACTGCCCGAGAGGTCCTTGGGACCTCCTGAGAGGTCCTGGTAGACTCCTAGGGAGGTCTTGGAGGAACTCTCGGGTGAGGCCCCTGGCCGGGTCGTCACATCTACTACTTTGGTCTTCCGCTATATTTGTTTCTTGTCGGCTGTATGGCCCCTTTTGTAATCAACTCTGTTTTTATTTTAATAAAGATGTGTTGATGGATGTTACCACTTTTGTTCACCGTGTGAGCTAACTGTTGGTCCTTGGGACTAGCTCGGTTGTGTATAGAGGGTTCGAGACCTCCCGGGTCCGACCGTGTGGTCGTGCCTTTGGGTGATCTCAGGTTCGGTCGTGACTTTGGGACCTCCTAGAAGTCCGGGTCGTCACAGGACCTCCCTTCGGGGTGCTCCTGGGACTGCCCGCGACCTCCCTAAGGTCCGGGTCGTGACAATCCACGACCACTTTCAATGGCCTTTTCCTTAAATTTTATCAAAAACTTAAAAGGAGTATGCTAGTTTTTTGTAGCATTTGGTGGAAAACTTCGATGTGGTTGGAGGACTGACCCAGTGAATAAAACTCTTGGAGAAGAAAAGCTCTGAATTAGAAAGTAAGTACTTTCTTCATGTCTTCCCTTCCTCTTCTTTATCATTTGGCTCCTTTTCTATTGATTTACTTCTCCCTTTATCATATTTGATAGATTTGGAGAAACTTAAAGAAGAGGTTATGACTAAGGAAGCCATAATAGACAAGCTTAAAGAAGAATACCAAAACAAGGACCGATCGATCGAATACCTGACGACCAGGTACAAAGAAGTCCTCGAGACTATCAAGAAGAAAAGTCAAGGTAACCAATTGTAGACTCGACTAGTGTACTATATTTTCTAATTATATGTATTTATTCTTTGGCTACTCATGCAGAGCAAACTCAAGTACTGAAAAGAGCAGAAAAAGCTCTCGAGTTCGAGCGTGGCAAGTAGGCAGACTTTGGGCAGAATCTTGAAGATAAAGTCAAGGCTCTCAATAAGATGCTCTTTGACATGGGATCAGGAGTTTCATGCAGACTGAATAAATTTTTTAATGGCAAACAATGTTTTCTTACTGTATTTGTAAACATGTTGTAAAAACATTATGATAATTTATTTATAATCAATCTGTAAATTTGTTTACCTGTGATATATATGTGTGTGTATCTATGTATTGTTTTCAGATGGCATGACTAGCATTTCCTGAGGCTAGCTAAAAAACAAAAAAAAAATCTATATACAGAGGGAACTATCACAGACGGTTTTATGGTATAAACCGTCTGTAAAGGCATAATATCACAGACGGCTACCACCAACAACCGTCTGTGATATGTCAGATATCACAGGCGGTTCTTTTTACTAGCCGTTTATGATATGTCTCTAATCATAGACAGTTTGTATATATACTCGTCTGTGATGTCCTACGTATCACAAACGGTTTTTTATGGTAACCGTCTGTGAAGGCCGACTATAGATGACATAAAGAGATACTATAAACAATAGATATCTATATCATTGTATATACCCTAAATTGGTTGACCACGTATCTTGCTCATCCTTATTTTTTGGGAAATACGCGTTCTGTTGAAGAACGAGAGGCGATGTGCCCATCTTCTCACGGTACTCACAAGGCTCGTACCATTTATATCTCCGGACCATTTATATCACGTGTTATGCTCTAAGATGGGTTAAGCTCACATTCATTGACACCTGCTCTTATGAATTATTTTCCATACTTGGGTATAAGTGTAAAAGTGTAAACGTGGGTGGGGGTCGTCTCGCCGGCCTAAATCTTAGCTGCACACCCCGTATTGGACGGCTCTGATGGGCGTCTGCGCATTTGTACTAGATATCTTGCAAGACTGCGAGAGTGCAAGGTCGTCGTGGGATATGCACGTTCCAATTAACGGATCATGCATCATGCAAACGCTGGTGTAAGCATAATTGCATATCCATTATTTTTTGCTCCAAACAAGCCATTAATTGAGCAGATGGATGCACGATCCATTCTTTTCCTAAAGTAAAAATGTCAACCCGCTGGCTATCTCTCTTGTGTCATGTGTGCAAGTACTTGTGATTTTAATTCCTGGCCTGCTGGTGCTAGCTATACACTCCATGGTTGCTTGGATAGCCAGCCGTCGTCAATGAACTTGTTGTCCACAAAGCTCAACGCCTGCTGCCGGTTCAGGCGCTTCTCCCACGGCACTCTTCTGGCCTTATTGGATCCTGGCCCCGTGCATCCAATTTCCGCAAATGTGACGTCCGCCCTGGATTAAACAATTTTAACTTAAAACATATATAAAGCGTATGTATGGACTCTTACATACTAATGTCTCGTTTGGAAAAGCAGGAAACAGTTCAATTCAAGTGTTCTAAACGGGGCCTTAATGTCTTAGCCAAGTAGGCAGAGCGCATGTGTTTATGGATGTGTGTGAGGCTTGCTTACACGTTAGGGCCGGCGTCCCAAGCATCCCACCCCTGTGGCACGACGATGTTGTTCATGTACGTCCGGTAGAAGACGACGGTGGCGTACTGGTTCCATGCGCGGCCGAGGTACTGGTGGCCGGTGCCCTGGACCGTGCAGTCCTTGAACACCAGCCCGCCGGGGCTGTCGGCGTGGACCCTGGCGTGCGCCGTCACCCACCCGGGCTGCTTCCCCGGCGGCACGGAAGACCTGATCGTGCAGCCTTCGTAGATGGACTGGCCGTAGCCGAAGATGAAGTCGACGCCGCCCATGATGAAGCAGCGGTGGAAGTAGTGCCGGCCGCGGAAGTCGCAGAGCGTGTCCTGGTAGCCGTGGAAGGCGCAGTCGTAGAAGGCGATCTTGTCGCCGCCCACCAGCGCCGCCACCGCCTGGTCCGCCTTGCTCTTGCCGAACGCGTCGTACATGTTCTGCGCGCGCGTGTTCCAAGTCAGGCACCACAGATCGATCGAAATGATCAGCCGTGGATGCACACGCCAACGTACCTTGAAGGCGATGTTTCGGGCGATGAAGTTGTCGGCGAGGACGGTGAAGGTGGCGCTGTGGAACGTCGGCGACAAGCTGACGTTTTGGAGGCTCATGAGCCGGTCGATGCCGGAGTGGGCGTGGGCGCCGAAGGTGATGTCCGTATTCGTGTTGCCATCCCCCTCCAGAAAGATGTACGCTTTGTCCTTTGGGATGGTAACCTTCTCCCTGCAAGTACCCGATCCAACAAACTTGCTTACTTTTCTTGGCATTTTTTTTAGATAATGGAAGAGAATACTCTCTCCCGGTCTCTGCATCAACAATACACACAGCCCCATTTATTTAAGCATGTTAAGTGACAAACAATCCGAGAAAAAATCGGCTTGTAGCCTTACAACCGAAAGACACTTGAAAAACAGTCTCAATCACTGCAAAACCTAGGACAACCTCAACCATTGCAAATCCTATGACTAAGCTGTCACCCACGAAAATTGAGGATACTTTTCTTGGCATTAAACATGCATTTCCTCCATTATATAAACAAAAAGCACTGCTTGCTCTACCAGCGTATGACATAGATAGAACATGGTCGTGAGGTGCAGACCTGTAGCTCCCTTTCTTCACGTGAATCCTGATCCACTCACGGTTGCCGTGCGGCACCAAATCCACCGCCGACTGCACGCTCCTGAAATCCCCTCCTCCCTGCTGATCCACGGTGAAGGTTCTGGACACCGGCACCAATGCAGAGCTCAACGTGGACAGCCGGAGCAGCAGCAGGAGGAGGAGGAGGAAGCTGTAGAGGCGGCGGCATGGACAAGATGGCTCCATTTTCCCCATGTGTTTTGCCCGTTTGGCTCCGTGGAAAACTTACTGTCAAACGCTAGACTGCTGTGTATTAATAGACCTCTCTTATTGTGAGGATTTGATGATTTTCCATTAGGAGATAGATGTATTTGATAAATCCTCAAATGTACACATTTATAGTAGTAAATCCTCAATAGTTCCTTACTAGATTGCTATGGCAAACCGCGGGATCACAACGAAGCCAGCAGCGGTACAAACGTTCGCACCGGCGGGTTCCCTTTTTTGCCATTAGGGTATATGGGCATTAACCAGGGTAGAATCATATATATATGGTGAGTTGGTGACGAATGGCTATGAGTAATTACTCCCTAATTACCCTACCATTTTGATGCCACTCCATTTCTTTTCTTCTAAAAATTTTCAGCTCGACACTTGATAAATGTATTTGTTGAGAAATAGCGAGTCGTCAAGTTGCTGACTCGAAGACGATTAATCTAATCACACAATAAACACCAAAGAGAGACACAAGATATAAAGGAAGATCTATAATCTTTTATTCATTTGTATATATTGTACATAGGGCTTCTTATATTTATAGCCGAGGTGTAAGCTCTCTTTACAGAGGATGGTAGATTGCATTGAGTTTCAACAAAGAACATAATTTTGAGTTTCCTGTCTAAAGTCTTCTTCAGTTCTTCGCACTCTATGTGACTATATGTCTAGCACTCTAGAAATCCATCTATCCAATACAGCCTACAAGTGCAAAAATCATTCTAAATTTTGGATATGTACTTTGCTGTCAAACTGTTTTAGTAAGGTATTTAAAATAACAGTTTGATGACAAAAGGAATATATGAATGGAAATAAATCATGAAGATTTTTCAATAAGATGGTAGAATGTTAGGCTAGCAAGTAACAACACAATCTATGGCTAACTAAATCGATACAAAACAGCTCTTCGCACAATTGGACTGCCTTCCGGTTCTGCATTTGCAGAACAATGCTACGATACATATGTACAGTGGAGCCGACTCCATCTCTTCTTTTCAAGGAGATTTCATGCTAAGCCCATCCGCCAATGGAGACATTGAAGATATCTTCACGCCTCACCAATGACCATAAAAACAAACCAAAATATACAACCTGGAAAACAATGCATACTACTATTAGTCAGATAAACATAAGACAAACAGATAAATGCACCAAGCAATTAAAACTATGGTTCTAAAAAAACATGGAATAAACGATGTACCATTAAATACTGTCAGAAATTATCCCAGTCTCCAGTAATCATGTACTGCCCATTCTGCCATGATAACAGTTTAGTAGAACATCAATATGTAATCGTGAAAAGGGAAAGGAATCGAAAACAGATGCAGTGGGGACTGCTCTTATTTCACACTATAAATATCTTATCACAAGTAAATTATATCACTAACCCGTTATTGTCGTGAGAAGTTCCGCGGATGAGGCTCAGCACAGCTATGACTAAATGTGATACAAAGCTTCTGCTCCCAGTCATCTATGGTATCTTTCATAATTGTGTCTTCCGTACCTCCAACCTGATTTTGCAATGAAGATTTACACATTCAGCTTGCAGAGTTGCTAAAAATCTGAACATAAAACCAAAACAACTTTTTTTGACAAGGCACAATCTGTAGAACATGGAGGTGGTTGCGATCATGCGGGGTAATGGTGAGAGGCAAACAAATATGACTTCTATAAGAGCAAATAGCATACCTCCTCCATGGGAAACTGGAGGCTCCATGTACTTGGATCTCCTAGGAGGCATAGACCATTCGGGGCATGGACCTGGTGGAGGATCCAATGGTCGCCCACAGTGCAATGGGGTGGATGAATCTTCAAAATGGTCTGGAAACGGGGGGCCACCTGCATAATTGTAAATACAGTGCAGTCAGTAATAATGAGGTCAACTGGATACTGAATGGAACATGCTTGCTCAGCATAGAAGCAATTCATGAAAAACCTGTCACTCAGTCAGCTAATCTGGTATTTCAGCAAAAGTGCTCATATATACATGCAGGCAGTTGGATGCAAAACTTCAAAATGCTTATACCTAAACAAGGAAAATACCTGGTGGAAAGTGTGGAGGAAACCTTCCTCTATCGGCAACTTCATGGTGCATTTGTCCCCTAACTGCTCTGTCACTGAAGTGATGCCCTCTATCATCAAAGTGATGTCCTCTATCGTCAAAGTGATACGCTCCATCATCAAAGTAATGCCCTCCATCATCAAACCGATGCCCTCTATCCTCAAAGTGATGACCTCTATCCTCAAAGTGATGCCCTCTATCGTCAAAGTGATGTCTCCTATCGTATGCATGGAGTCCTCTGTCATGTCCACCGTACTGATATCTCTCAGGATAGGAAGAATTACAATTCCAAGGTTGTGTTCTTTGTTGGGGTTCAGGTGGTATATATGGGAGCTGATTTGGAACTGGTGGATGTGGTGGTGGCTGCAAATGGTATGCATTATTAGGTAGTGGTGCTGATGGTGGTTGGTGATAGTTATTTCCATGATGTGGTACTTGGGGCCCAGAATAATTGCCCTGGGGTCCGGGAGGATGGAATGGTGGGGCGGGCGGTGGCGGCGGAAGTATCTGATTTGTATGCCCTGCATATCCAGAAGTATAGGGTGCTCGAGGCTGCGATGGAACTACACAAGGATCCGTGTTGCCTTGGTTGTTTGCGACAGAATGAGGGTGTTGATCTTGAACATTCTGCATAGGATCATTAAGGACACATTAGATTCACCATAAAATTAAAATTCATAGTGGTCTTCTTACACAAACAAAAGAACTACATACGTAGGTAGCTCTTGGAGGTTCTAGCTCAACTCGATCAGCTGCCACACGCAATGCTCCTTGCACCTGTGAACCTTGAAAGACAGGAGAGTGTGGACGTGGCAGAGGTGGTGGAGATGATGGCAATGGGGGAGGAGATGGAGGTTTGTCTTCAGGTAGGGGAGGAATAGAATCACGATTAATTTGATTAGTTGTTGTACACCTAGCATCAGTTAAATCTGGTTGGCATGCGGAGCTAGCTTCAGCTTCAGATGATGGGGCTACATCTTCCATCTCAAGGTCACCATCCACTTCTTCCAAGACGAGTCGATGCTTCGCCGCATGCAACTGAGATGCCTCTTGCTTATTAGCACCTGTAGCTTCATGTTCAGGAGTAACAGCTTCAAAACTCCTCTGGGGAGAGGAGCCTCCGTCCTCATCAAGTAGTTTTGTGCAAATTAAATTTGGAAGATGAAAACCAGTATTGCTGTGAAGAATAATCAATCATATAACCATCGATACTAGTAAACAGATCAATTTCAGTATAAAAAGATGATATAGCACAGTTCAGCATGCATGGCAGCGGGTTGTTACCCACACAAAACTAGAACACGCCTGATAGACAAATCCAAGTTGGTGTCTAACAAGTGACAAAACAGTATTTTCGCATTTTTGATTAGTCTTCTAAACACCTTCGCAATGTCATGCTATTATACACATGTCATGGGAGGACATTACTGTTCACACATGAACAATAACCGCCCGCAATTATTAGGAAAGATTTATTATTTAGGAATCTATCTATTAGGTGTTTGGTATTATCTATTAGTTAGGCAAGTTATTATTAGATTGGATTGTTAGAGATAAGTTTTCTTATAGATTATTTCTTAGGAGTCAAGTCGGGTCGTCTCTATAAAAAGAATAGCATGTATCCATTATGAAGGAAGCAAGAAGAATTAATCTAGTCTCCCTTTCAAGGTTCTATCATCCCAGTCTATAGTCTAATCTCTCATCCCACCAAGCCGACGCCGTCCGGCCTTCTTCCTGGTGGTGTTTACCCCGTAATGATCTAAGATCGTTACATTGGACGGTGTCGGCTTGGTGGGATGAGAGATTAGACTATAGACTGGGATGATAGAACTTTGAGAGGGAGACTAGATTAATTCTTCTTGCTTCCTTCATAATGGATACATGCTATCCTGTTTATAGGGACGACCCGACTTGACTCCTACAAAATAATCTATAAAGAAACTTATCTCTAACAATCCAATCTAATAATAACTTGCTTAACTAATAGATAATACCAAACACCTAATAGATAGATTCCTAAATAATAAATCTTTCCTAATAATTGCGGATGGTTACTGTTCACGTGTGAACAGTACACATGAACACTAATGTCCTCCCATGACAACATATGCTACTAACATTTGGCATTCTAAACGCCATGGCAATGCCCTCATGATAAATTTCGAATGCTTGATATTTTTTTATGTTCTCTGCCAGATTTTGTGGTACTGATTTCCATGTATTTCCAATATTTGTTGTACCAAGTGCCTGTGTCATCTGCCCACCATCTCTGCATGCTAAATTGCAGCATATCAAATGGTCCCAGACAAATTACAAAAGCTCAATGTTGAACATGCATACGCTGGTTCCACTAATGTCAGTTAGGGTTGAAAAAAAGACAGTACCAACTATTTGGTTCCTGGTGCTAAACAGTTCTACCAGCCCATACTGTTTGTACTTAGTAGCCATGTCGAGTTATTCTTGCATGTAAAACTCAAATTCACAATGTCAATTGAGATTTCTACAAACCAGCCAGTAACAGCCGGACTGAACATATATCCAGATTATTTGCAACAATATCTTGGGAGTTGGGCAATTTGCTGGTACCAGCCCACTCACAGGTAGGAAGCACAGGAGCAGGTTTTATCCATCCAACGCTATCTAGTAATCTAGTCCAATACAACAATACCAATTATAGGTAACCTAGGCTTGGGCATACTCAACAAAGTTGCTGGTTCACTATAAGCACCAAGAACTCATGCACTGGTGATCTTTTCTTTTTTGGTACTTACGGAAAAAACTAACAAAAAAATCATCACATGTCCCACAAAACAGTGATAAAAAGAGTTCAAAATAATTTCAATATATGAACAGACTCAATGAACCAAGAACACAAACAAGCCACAGTAGTACATTCACAGAACCTTAGTAACAGTTTCTCGTAATGGAAAACTAGAGATCTACCTTCCATACTCATCGACTAGCATTCCTTCGTTATCCCGCAAAGGGTCATTCAGGGCTCTCTCTGTCCCTGAAGGACGTCGAGAGCTTCCAAATGATGCCTCATTAAGAGTTTCAAGCTCTTTAATATGATGGCGAATGATATATTCTGAAAGGGTTTTTCTCTCAAGCCAGAGCTTCAAAACCTAATATCAAGACACACAAGCGTGTGAAGAAAGGTGAAAGAACACTCAAATTATCACCTGTTCTAATCAGGGCACTGAAAAGCACTTGCCTTAAGACATTGCCTTCGATTCTCCCATGCAGAATTTCCAGGAGGTGCGGAAGCATACAGTATTCGTGGCAGGACTGCCTGGATTAGAGAAGGATAAACATCGCCAACTCCACCTACAAGATTTATGACAGTAGCTTGAAAACTCTGCCCATTCAAAATGCTGAGAAAAACACGAGGAAACAATGCAAGTACCTTTCTGATTGCGACAGCATTGGATTATTGAATCGACAAGGAAGAACACGTCCACCCTTTTATACAAATTAGATTCTTTTTCCAGGCGTTCAATGATGATATCCATTACCTAGATTATCGAACAAAAAGCAGCAGACACATCAAGAACACGCAACCACATTGATCGGCTCAATGGCCATAAAAGAGTATAATCTTTTACTTATAAGACTGAAAGCAGCAAATGCTGTTCTGTAATATCACAATCAGGCTAAGTAAAGTGATAACAGATGGACCACTCCACCCATGGGCCAAAGAAAGCTAACAATTGTACAATTACAAGCAATTGAATGGTAGTTATCAAAAAAGAAGAGCATGTGGCAGTACGCAAAATAACGGTCCAACATAAGCCAAACTGAAACAGTATGCTTGTAAATAAAAAGTGAAGACTGAAGAGTATGCATGGTATCACCTCCCCGGCAATGCCATGCTTAGCACATTCCAGAGCAAGACGTGTTGCACGGGCTATACTTTCTTTCGTCCTTGTTAGTGTACCAAGGAAAGCTTCAAAGGCCCTCCGTGCTGAACTGGATTCGTCATGACCTGCTAATTTTTTCAAGTTCTTCTGTTGCAGATTATCAGAAGGAATCTTACCATTATTCTGTTGAATATGAGTCCTATCTGATGCAGACCTTATTGTATGATTTGAAGGTGAACACCGGCCACCTGATCCTTCATTGAGTGAAGGTATATTAGCCAAAGATTCAGAAATGACATTGGAATCTAGAAAATTGTCTATGAAAGAAGTTGGTCGAGAGAATCTCTGAGCATGTGCAGCAGCAATAAGTTCTTTCATAGGCATCAAGTCTGGAGATAAACTCTTATCCTTTGGATTTATTCTGTGGTCGAGTTCTTTCAGTGCGATTCCTGAAGAACCATGCCTACAAGATGAAGCAAGGAAACTTTGATCAAGCCTATTCATATCCACAGACTTGAGAAGGTACAAATGAGAAATAGACAGGATTAAAAATAACAGAGAAGAAAATTTTATTTTATCGTTTTCTACAATAACCCACAAAAACATGGATTTTGCACTAAAAATCAAGACAACCATATTACTTATGTTTCACACATCACAACTAGAATAAAGAGTTCTTATGTCACCGAAAAGCAGCTTCTTTAGCATGTTCCCTATAGATTTTGAACTACTTGCAGAAGAATGAATTACACATATATCTTAGTGCAGACGAATATGTCCACCTTAGAATAGATAGAAGGATTGAACCAACAACCTAGGACATCATTCGTAAATTGCCAGGATATATAAGCAGCTAATTTCTAGCTACAGTGAGAACTACCAAAATAGAAAATATGTGTTTGGTTGGTAACCAAACTGGCCTACCAAACTTTGCCAAAAATGGTATTACCAAAATTTGGTTATCAAATTGTTTGCCTATTGCCCATGTTTTGGCAAGACAATGAAATAGGGAGTCAATGAAAGGGGAATCTTACCAATTTTTGGCAATAAACCAAGTGGAGGCTTAATCTGGTCAAAGTTCCCAATTCTGCTAAAGCAAACTTTGGCATCCATGCGCCTCAAACCAAACACCCCCTATACCGCAAGCACAAGATCTTCCTGTTAAGAGTGTTGTATATTCTCCATTCTCTCTCTTGTCCCATGTAGCCCATGAGGCCCACGTAACAATGTCTATATATACCCTCAATTAATGAATAAGTTGCATAATTGTGAATAGCAAAATCCTCTCCAAATATTAACATGGTATTAGAGCCATAGGGTTAGGGTTAGGAACTAGACCCGGTACGGCCGCCGCCATCCTCACCGTCGTCGGCGAGCCTCCAGTGAGCCATCACCGGCGTGCTATCACTTTCCCTCTCCTTCTCCCGTGGTTCTTCTCCCAACTCGATCTGGACGGACTCCAATCATCTTCCTCGCTGCACGTCGCCGCCTCTCGGATCCGGAGCCACCTCATCGCCACTGCTCGGTTCCGGGACCACCTCGACGGCACCGCTCGGATCCGGGGCCACCTCATCACCACCACTCGGATCCGGGGCGTCGGGAGCCATCTCCTTTGCCTTGGACGCCACCTGGGAGCACCGCCGTCGCCACGTCTATCCACCTCGTCGCCACCGCTCGGATTCAGGGCCACTTCGTCGCCGCCGCTTGGATCTGAGGTCACCGAGAGCCACCTCGTCGCCACCACTCGAATCCGGGGCCACTTCATTGCCACCGCTTGGATCTAGGGCATCGGGAGCTGCCTCCTCCTCTGCCTCGGCAACCGCTAGGATCTCCGCCACCACTGGTCTCTTTTCCGACAGCTGGGCTCCAGTACTGCGTCCGTTGGCCGCAGCCGGGCCTTCTGCACCGAGATTGAGAGGAGTCTACTACTTCTGCATCGAGATTGAGAGGAGTCTACTGCCCAACGAGCTGCTTTGCCTCTGTAGTAAGCTTCTTGTGTTCCTTCAGTAAGAACAGTTGATGTTGTTGTGCCCAACGACTAAGAAGAGTTGCTCTCCTTCAGTAAGCTACTCTGCTTCTGCTCTCCTGTTGATGTTGTCGTGTTAGCTTGTTGTGTTGTGGATTATGATCTCCTGCAATTGCTTGTGGTGTTGGTACTGCTGAGGTTGTTGCCTGGTGTTAGTGTACTTGATCATATCATGGCTCTTGATGGCATTCTTGGTATTGGACCTATTCGAGGTGATGATGCTATTGCTTGTTCGCATGGTTGTCAAGTCGCGTGATTAGTCGCGACTAATTGTCAATTAGTCGCAAACCCAGCCCGGGGGGGGGGACGACTAGAAGCACTCGACTCAACTTGGTGGCCTAGTCGAGCGACTGGTCGACTTGCAATGACTAGGCGGTGACTAAGCGGGCGACTTGAGGGTCTCTCGTCGGGCCAGGAATGCAAAGGGGATTGGCCTAGCTTGAGAAATCGATGGGCTTGGCCCAGCTTGAGAATGTAGAGCCGCAGAGGATATATAGGGGGAAATAGGGGATCAAATCGAGAGCCTCTACCTCTCTCGTTCTTCTTGCATTGGGCGAAACCCTAGCCCAAAGGGGCTGCCGCTGTCGCCGCCTATCAGATCCTCCTCCTCTGGTCCTCCTCCGCCTCCCCATTCCAGCCGCCGATCACTCACGGTCACCTGCTCCTCCGCCTCCCCATTCCAATCGTCGGTCGCCCACGACGGCACGGCCAGGTCCTCCACTCCTCTGGTCCTCTTTCGCCTCCCCATTCCAGTCGTCGGTCGCCCACAGCCAGGTACTCCTCTGCCTCCCCATTCCAACCGTCGGTCGCCCATGGCGGCACAGCCAGGTCCTCTACTCCTCCTCGTCCTCCTCTGCCTCGCGTCTCCCCATTCCATCGCCTTCAACTCAGCAGCGGCAGTGACCTCAACTTCTCCTCTGGTCCTCCGCCTCCCCATTCCAACCGCCGGTCGCCCACAGCCAGGTCCTTCGGTCGGCCGGTCCTCCTCCACCGCCCGAGGTCATCTCCGTCGGGAGCCATCGCCTTCAGCTCAGAAGCGGCAGCAGCCTCAGCTTCACCTCTCCTCTCCTCAGGTTAGTATCCTTTGATTCCTCACTTCCTCTGCTTTGCTCTATTTTTGTAGTAGCAGGAGCTGCTTGAGGAATGAGGATGTTAGTAGTGGTGTAGTAGACTAGAAGTATTAGACTATTAGTATTGCTTGCAGTAGTAGTAGTATACTAGTATTGCTTTGTAGTAGTACTAGTAGTAGTATTGCCTCTATCAGCCATCACTGCATTCTGAAGGATTTGTTTGAAGAGGATGGGAACTAGCTCTTTATTCTTGATGCTTCAAGCACAAACAATAAGGTAACAAACTCTTCAATCTTTAGCATTAGCAGTTGTAGTCTTGTACACTTGTAAATCTTCCATGAAGGCATGTAGCATTAGCTGTAGGCATGCAAGTATTCTTCCTTGAACCACCAGTTGCAACCTGAGCCATCACTGTCACTAGTCACCGACTAGTCGGTCAACTAGACAATTAGTCGGCAAGTCTCCTCCCTTGCGACTCGACTGGACTTGACGACTTAATAACATTGGTTATTCTGTTCCTGCTAATGCTGTGGAGTCTTGTGCAACTCAGTTTGGTCATATTCAGGCTCAGATAAGAAATCTTCAGGCCCAGTTGTATCGACTGCAGGCATCTTTGTTTGAAGAGGATGGGAACTAGCTCTTCATTCTTGATGCTTCAAGCACAAACAATAAGGTAACAAACTCTTCAATCTTTAGCATTAGCGGTTGTAGTCTTGTACACTAGTAAATCTTTCATGAAGGCATGTAGCATTAGCCGTAGGCATGCAAGTATTCTTCCTTGAACCACCAGCTGCAACCTGAGCCATCACTGTCACTAGTCACCGACTAGTCGGTCAACTAGACGATTAGTCGGCAAGTCTCCTCCCTTGCGACTCGACTCGACTTGACGACTTAATAACATTGGTTGTTCTGTTCCTGCTAATGTTGTGGAGTCTTCTACAACTCAGTTTGGTCAGATTCAGCCTCAGATGAGAAATCTTCAGGCCCAGTTGTGTCGACTACAGGCATCTTCCAGTGCATCCACCGACTTGACTGCACCATCACATCATGTGTCGTGTGCTTCACCATTCAGAGGCTTCTTTCCATGGGACATCAGATGCAACTCAGCTCATATCATGTCGTCCTATCAAGATTCAGACAGCTGATAGAACATCATGCACGGTCACTCATCAGGGGACTCTTTCCACCTCTCACTTCGCAGTTTCAGATGTTCCCCACGCTCTCCGTGAATCTCATCTCTGTCGGGCAGCTCGCAGATATAAATTGTTTTGCTGGGTTTGACGATAGTGTTATGAATAATGTGTATATATTCATGAGGCCTAATGAGCAATATATATAGGGAGTATAAAGGATATACAGATAATGAAATACAAAAGAGGAGTCATTCTACCACCCCCCCCCCCTCAAACTCATGGTGGATTACACACTGAGTTTGGAGAGAAAATACAAATGTTGTACCCTAGTCTGTGGCTTCATGAAGAAGACAGTAACCTGTAACTCTGATGGCACAAACTGTAAAGCAAGTACGCCCTCCTGCACCTATGAGCAAGTGTAGGAAGCATCCACACCAATGTGCTTGGTAAGCTCATGCCTCACTAGGTCCCGAACAATACTGATAGCACATGTACTGTCAGACACAAGAGTCATAGGTCCCATCACAGGCACTCCAAAATCTGCAAGTAGCCACCTCAACCAAGTAACCTCTGCTATCACTGCTGCCATAGCTCTCAACTTAGCCTCTACACTCGAACGAGAAACTGCAGTCTGCTTCTTTGTCTTCCAGGCAATCAGGGAGGAGCCAAGAAAAACACAGTAAGCAGAAAGAGAACGACGATCAGAAGGATCACTAGCCCAGGTCGCATCGGAGTACGCCCAGCTTCGATGCACAGGTGTCGATACAATATCCCAAGTCTCCGTACGTCGAAGAGCATCAATCTCCTCTGCCATAGCGAGCCGCCAATCAGAATGAGGAGCAACCTCACGATAAGAACTAGGCTCAGTGACAGAGAGAGCATGAGTTATTGGAGCAAATCCAAGACGATCAGGTCGAAGGGATGTCCGTTCACGAAGGACGTAACGAGGAGCATCAGATGTGGGTGTCGGCAAGATACCAAGAGAGGAGACTGGTAAAGGACAAGGACGCCTAGAGTAGTGAATACCAGAGAAACAAGACGGTGGTGCCGCAGGAACAAGAGGCGATCTTTGCGGCAAAGACCGAGGCAGAGGTACGTATGAACTCTGGAGATGCACTCCGAGAAGACTGTGATAGTGGAGAAATGGGTGAAGAGTCAGAAAGAGACAACCATGAAATCATCTCAAGAGTGGAAACAGGAGGAGTCGAATGTCAATAGAAGAAAGGCTGAGATTCGTCAAAGACAACGTCTCGTGAAATCCTGATCCGTCGAGCAGAAGGATCATAGCAGCGATAACCCTTATGCTCAGAACTATAACCAAGAAACGCACACTCAACCAACTAGGCCGATAGTTTAGTGCGCTCACGACGCTGCAGCAGAACAAAACAAGTACAACCAAAAACACGAAGGTAAGTGTACTAAGGGGCTCGAGAGTAGAGACGCTCTATAGGACTAACACCCTTAAGAGTAGTGGAAGGCAGCATATTGATAAGATATGCAGTCGTAGAAACAGCCTCAGCCCAGAACTGCGGTGGAAAGTGAGAGGCAAGGAGAAGAGTGCGGACAGTCTCAATCAGATGACGATGTTTACACTCAGCAACCCCATTCTGAGCATGGGCACCAGGACAAGAAGACTGGTAAAGAGTGCCCTGCTCAGAAAGAGAAACTGTCTAAAAGTGTTAGAACAATATTCATTAGCAGAATCACAGCGAGAAGTACGGATGGAAGAATCAAACTGAGTACGAACTATCGTTGCAAAGCTACGATAGATCACAAGAAAACGACCACGATTAGACATAGGGAAAATCCATGTAAAACGGGAATAATCATCAATTTATGCCCGCCTTTAGAGATAATAGGCGTAGGTCCCCATACATCTGAATGAGACGAGAAGACAAGGACTCACTAGAATGATAAGGAAGTTGTAGCTACTTGCCCAGCTTACAACCCTGACAAAACATGGTCAGATATCAAGAATATCGTTCAAGAACACCTGATTTAACTAATGAAGAAAGACGGGACACACAAGTGACCTAAACGGTGATGCCACTGCGCAAAAACTCCAAAGGTGGTGGCAGCAATGGCGGTAGAAGTAGACGTAGAGGTGACAGGAGCAACTAAAGTGGACGGTGGAGGCGATCAACGATGTAGAGACCCTGACGATCCCTACGGCGCCAGCCAGTCCCAAGTACCGTCCCTGTTTGTCGATCCTAGATGAAACAGGTATGAGAGTCAAAACCAACCCTACAGCCAAGATCCGTGAGCTGACCCACCGAAAGAAGCTGCATGGTAAGCTGAGGAACATGGGAAACAGCTGGAACAAAAAAGTCAGTGGACAAAAGAGTGCCCTGGCAGCTGACAGACAGAGGAGTATTGTCATCTGTTTGAACAGAGATTGGAAAAACAGGAGGTCCTACTGAAGTGAGAGATGTGGATTCTGGTGTCATGTGGAAAGAGACCAGAATCCAGAATCCAAGAAGTACCTAGAGGAGACATATGAGTTAAACTAGTAGAACCTGCTGAGCTGTGAGAGAGCTACTGAGGTAGAGCCTGGCAGAACTGGTGAACAGAGTCACCTCGCTGAGAAGGTCCTAAGTCTTGACGTGCTGGTCTATCCTCCCATCGAGGAAGGGCCTACCTACCCCCCCCAGATCGTCCAGTCCCACGCACCTTGTTCTGCTTTTTTCGCACCGCACAACGCTGATAGTTGTGCCCGAAGTTCTTGCAATAATTGCACTGAACCCCAGTTGGTGCAAAAATAGGAGCAGAAACAGACACTTGAGGATAGTTGAAGCAGAAACCGTCAGTGTAGTCGAAGAAGAAGGGGTAGCAAGCACGACCGGAACAAACTGTGCTGCTAACCCGCGGCAAAGCTCCTCAGCACGAAGCGTCGAAAAAGCCTTAGTGACTGTCGGTCGTGGTGAGCGGCTCAGAGTAGTTGAGCCCTGACAGGCTCAAACTCTGGGCGAAGACGGCAGACGAAGTCATAAAGGCGAAGACAACCACGATCCTCCTTCTACACTTTATGACACTCCTGGCAGAGCGGAAAAGCGAGCTCGTCTAGCTCGTTCTCCTGGCAAAGCGTCTCCAACTCACGCTGAAGCGAAAAGAACTGAGCATCACTGCTCTGCTGGTATCACTCGCGCAAGTACTCACAGATCTGACGAGTGGCACGCAGACCAACAATGTCTGGCTGGATGGAGTCGTTGACACTGACCACCAGGATGACTCGAACTCGGGCCTCATCAGCACACCAGCGCTCAAAAACATCTATGGCATACTGAAAGGCCTCATCAGCAGCAGCGGCGGCGGCCTCTGCCTCCTTAGCGGCCTCATCCTCTGCAGAAGGTGCAGAAGTAGGCTGTCTGGAAGGAGGCTGAACCGGCGATGACGGACAAGATTGGGCACCAGTAACATGTCCCCAGAGGCGAAGACCATCGAGCGTGATCTCTATGAGTGAAGACCACAACCTGTAGTTCATCCCATTAAGCTTTGTTCCCGAGAATGGGATCGCAGTGGATGGAACGGACGCCATCAATAGGCGGCGACCACGGCAACGAAGTCTAACAGGCGGCGCTGGATGGCGTGGCGGTTAGATTGACGTTTTTTTTCGGTCGGCCCGACTCACACTAAAAGCCTTCGGCCTGTTAAGGCTAGCCCAAAACACGCTCGATGCACACAGGGGAGCTAGGGTTCCCCCTGCTATTGCTCAAGCGGCGGCGGCTTGACCGGCGATGGGCGGCTCTTCGGCGACGCCCTCACACGTGTGCAGAGAGCGGCGGTGCGGCTTCAAGCGACAACGGCGGTGTCGGAGCGCCACCGCTTCTCGGTGGAGGGCCGAGCGACAACAGCGGGTTGTTGCGACGGCGGCTTCCTCGACGAGAGAAGGCGGCGGGGGTGGCGCGGACGACAACGATGGTGTCGGTTACGGATGGTGGCGACGAAGCGACGCGCTCCTTCTCAGCCTCGCGGGAGAAGAAGGCGGGGGTGGTCGCCGGGCGATGATCTGACAGGCGAAGGCTTAGAAGTCATGGCGGGCGCGTCGTCGGCGTCGAGGCGGATAGCCTCCGGCGGTGGAAGCGGAATGCTAGGTTAGTTCCCGAGGCTCTGATACCATGTTATGAATAATGTGTATATATTCATGAGGCCCAATGGGCAATATATATAGGAAGTACAAGGGATATACAGATAAGGAAATACAAAAGAGGAGTCCTATTCTAACAGATAGCTCCTACTATGTGCAAGATCGTCGAACAAGAGTTGTCATTGGTACAGGTCATCATTAGAGAGGTTCTGCAGGGATCTATATTCTTGATCGTCTGAGTCTTCCTTTATCCTCCATTTCTAGTACTGCTCCTGCACCTATTCCTTCACCCTCTGTTGTCATCTACCCCTTGTCCTTCTGCATCTACTTCTATTTGCCAATCTTTTCCTCAATTGCAACATCACTTGGGGCACTTGTGTGGCTCACGCCTCTCTATCTTGTTTCATCAAGGTGTTCTTGGTCATATTTCTATTGACACAGATTTTCAGTGCAAGGTCTAGACTTGGCAAGCAAGTACAACTCTCATATCCTTCTAGCATTTTTCGCTCTGATCGTCCCTTTGATTTGGCCCATTCAAATGTTTAGGGTCCCTCTCCTTTTGCTTCGAAGGGTGGTCACGATTAGTATGTCATCTTCATTGATGGTCATACTCAATACACTTGGATCTACTTCATGAAACACCATTCGCAGTTGATTTCTATCTATCAGTCTTTTGCTCAAATGGTCCAAACTCAATTCTCTTCTACCATCCGTGTTTTTCGTTCTGACTCTAGGGGAGAGTATCTTTCATCAGCCTTTCGTCAGTTCCTTTATTCTGAGGATACTCTTCCTCGGCTCTCGTGTCCTGGTGCTCATGCTCAGAATAGTGTTACTGAGCCCAAGTACCGTCACATCATTGAAACTGATTGTACTCTTCTCATTTCCTCCTTTGTTCCCTTCCACTTCTGGGGGGAAGCAGTCTCTACAGCAATCTATCTTATCAACCGTCAGCCTTCTTCTAAGTTTCAGGGCAAGTGTCTTGGTGAGGTCCTGTACAAAGCACCTGCTCTGCTGCTCACTATGCTCATCTTCGTGTTTTTTGTTGTGTCTGCTATGTCCTAGCACCTCGTGAGCGCACAAAGCTGAGCCCTCAGTCAGTTGATTGTGTTTTTCTGGGTTATAATCCTGAGCATAAGGGCTATCATTGCAATGATCCCTCGGCACGTCGCATTCGCATCTCTCGTGATGTGATCTTTGATGAAGGTCGACCTTTCTTTTATCATCCTTCTACATATCTCACTTTTTCTTCCACAGATTCCACTTCCTTTTTGTATCTACCTCTCATTCCTTCACCAGACTTGTCTTCTCCAGATACACCTTCTCCACCATCTCCACCAGTTTCTTCACCATCTCTACCAGTTTCTGACACTTCCACTTTTCCTTTCACCATAGTCGCCGACAGAGAGTTCCTTCTGATCCTCAGTCCTCCTCTTCTCCACTCGACCCTCTGGCCAGTACGACTGACTCTGACGACCGTTCTACTACATCAAGATATACCCTACGTGATCGTTCTTCTATTCAGGGACCAGAGAGATGGAGTTTTTCTCGTGCTGGTGTAGTGACTAGCCGAGTAAGGCTGCCAATGTACTTGAGTGGTAGTTGGCTATGACAGAGGAGCTCACAACATTAGAGTGTATAGGCACTTAGGATCTTGTTCCGCTACCATCTGGAGCTGTTCCTATCACTTGCAAGTGGGTGTACAAAGTAAATAACAAGTCAAATGGGTCAGTAGAGCGATACAAGGCTCATCTTCTTGCAAGAGGTTTTTAGCAGGCTTATAATCGAGATTATGATAAGACTTATGCTCCACTTGCTCATATGACCATAGTTCGCACTCTTATTTCAGTTACAGCGGTACGCACATGAACTATATCTCATATAGATGTCAATAATACTTTTCTTCATGGTGATCTACACGAGGTCTATATGCAGCCGCCCCCTGGTGTTGAGGCTCCTACAAGCTATGTTTGTCGCCTTTGGCGTGCTAGCATGTTCCTCATGCTTGGTTCGAGCGTTTCAGTTCTTGGATTCGAGCTGCTGGTTTCACTCTGAGTGAGCATGATCCTGTCTTGTTTATTCACACTTCTCAGCGGGGTCGTACTTTGCTTCTATTGTATGTAGATGATATGTTGATCACAGGAGATGACATGGACTACATGGCTTTTGTCAAGAAGAAATTGGGTGAACAATTTATGATGTCCAATTTGGGACCATTGAGCTATTTTCTAGGGATTGAGATTCATTCTGATAGTGATGGCTACTATCTCTCTCAGCATCGCTACGTTCAGGATTTGCTTGCTCACTCTGAGCTGACTGATACTCGTATTGCTACCACACCCATGGAGCTTCACTTGCAGCTTCGACCTACAGACGGTGTAGCCCTGACAGATCCTTTTCGCTATCGTCAGCTCGTTCGGAGCCTTGTCTATCTCGCTATCACCAAGCCAGACATTGCCCATTTTGTTCATATGCTCAGCTAGTTTGTCAGTGCTCCCACATCAGTCCACTATGGTCATGTTCTTCGTGTCTTTGAGATACTTGAGAACATCGCGTCGAACGATCGTTTCTATGCCGCCGAGTCAGCTTTAACTCCACACTTACTCTGGCTCCACTTGGGCGAGTGATCCTGCTGATCGTTGATCTATCGCTAGCTACTGTATCTCTCTTGGTACTTCGCTCATTGCTTGGAAGTCCAAGAAGCAGACTGCAGTTTCACACTCTAGTGCAGAGGCTGAGCTTCGAACTCTTGCCGCTACCACCTTAGAGATCGTTTGGCTTCGATGGCTCTTGATTGATCTCGGTGTCTATTGTGACAATCCTACACCTCTCTTCTGTGAGTATACAAGTGTCATTCAGATTGCTAGTGATCTAGTCAAGCATGAACTGACAAAGCGCATTGGTGTTGATGCATCTTTCACAAGATCTCATTGTCAGCAGTCGACCATCGTCCTCAAGTATGTTTCCTCAGAGCTTCATGTTGCAGATTTTTTCACTAAAGCTCAGACTCGAGAACAGCATTGACTTCATCTACTCAAACTCAGTGCATCAGATCCTCCTGATCCACCTTGAGTTTGAAGGGGATGTTAAAAGTGTTGTATATTCTTCATTCTCTCTCTCTCTCTCTCTTCCCATGTGACCCATGTAGCCCATGAGGCCCATGTAATAATATCTATATATACCCTCAATTAATGAATAAGCTGCACAGTTGTGAATAGCAAAATCCTTTCCAAATATTAACACTTCCTATGTATCTACAACTCAAAGAAGCAGCTCCAACTTGTACTTTTGGACAATTGGATACTGATAGAACATACTTCATCTAGTCACAAATAAGTGATATTTTGGACATTGACAGTCTCCAAAACTTTGACCACTAATTTCTATTGTAATATATTTATAAAACTTAGTAAAATTATAATATTATTAAAGTACTTTTCGAGAGAAATCTATACATCATTTTCATATGTCCAATCTAAATATTCATAAAGATATTGATAGTCAAAGTTTATAAAAGCATTAAAGTTTGACTGCAAGCATCCAAAACGTCACTTATTTTGAACTGGAGGAAGTAATGGCTGAACGGGCATCCAAATTCAAGTTGAATATACAATTGGTGTCCATCTTTAATTATACTTTTTAATATGGAAGCACAAACTCAATAGCTTGATAAGGATCTAAAGTTATAAACCCTGCAGCCCTACTACTCCTACCCCCTCCTTGGGGCCTACCCAGCCATAGGAGGTGCAGAAATGAGACGACCATCAATCCTGTTTGCGTGTTCTCTATGTACCAAAAAGATACAGGCCAAAGTAAATATCCAGTACATACCAATGCATTAAGGCAATTTTGTAACTGCACCGTAAAAAAATAGACTGCTTACTTTAAGTAAATAGTAGTACACTAAATGGAAGGGGAGTCTATGCTGAGATGCTGACATGTGAAGGTTTGGATACAGGAACATTGTTAAAATGGAAAACACATGACTCATAAAATAGCTGCAATTAGTTAATTAAGGCGAAGATGTGCAATGTGTCTAGCAAAACTTGGTAGAAAATAGTGCCTAATTGCCTATATAACTAACAAATGGAATAATTGCTTTGACAGGAAATAGAAGGCTTACGCTTCAAATGTTCGGGTGCCTGCATCAGATTGAACACATGAAGCTTTAGTAACCAAAGAAGAAGCGCTTGTTCTGTCAAATTCAGCTAAAACAGTCTTATCATGTGGCACAGAATTGCAATTGCAATTAGTGCCGTACGCAACAGCCTTTGCTTGGCTAACTGGCTCAGCAGATTCATCAATATTTTTGCCAAAATCATGAGCAGAGCTGCCAATTGGTTCCATGGGCTCATTTCCACTTTCTTTCCCCAAAGGTAATTGATCAAGCATAGGTACAAGGGCAGGTTCTTTCGATTCCACGGAATAGGTTGGAGCTTTTCCACATACATCATTATCAATCCTAGTGCAAACTTTGTAGTTTGGTGGGTTATGAGTGACATCATTTTTCAATTCCAAAGAAATAGTAGAGGGGGGATCCTTTTCAAATATGTTTGGTCGTGATATATGCTTTTGCCCAGTTGGGGTATCTAAAGAATGTGCACTCAAAGAAATTTTGGGGCTTTTAGCTATGGCAGATCTTGGACTTTTGACAAGTGCATCTGCAGAGCTATTAGAATGGGAGCTTGCTATTGAAGCTGTGCAACATTTCTGGATCAACTCCTTTGACTTTTTCACTTCAGGTGGATTGCTAATAGTTTCAGCTGCATTAGCAGACATAGCTTCCAAGGCACGATGAAGGCGTTTCGATGGAGGCAAAGCAGCTTCTCCATCCAATGTCAAAACCTTCGGTTGGTAGCCTTTGTTCTTGCAAGCAGTCTGAACTTCTCCATACAGCGCGGACAGGTCTACTTTGGGTGAAGGATCTATGCCAGGTGGCACGCCATCAGCTGAATGGTCCTTTCCAGATATTGCAGACAGGTCATGTTTATAACATTGATTGGCATGTGTAGCCAACTCTGTTTTGTTATCAGAAATATCAGGTTCAGCAACTACGGAGTCCTCCAGCAGAGGTCTTCCCATCCGGACCCTTGCCCTTTTGACCAATGGCAAGTGTTCGTCTCCATCTGATTTGTTGACTTCATTCCCTGAATTTGGAGAATCTGCAAGGTTTCCACTTGACTTAGGTTGCGATTCTTCAGCCATATCTGGTGCCACACTAATGATACGATTATTAACATGATTTGTGTTCGGCTTTCTTTTTCTCCTAAAAGTTACTGCTGTATTCATGTAAAGATCATAAGTTCCATTCAGCTTGACTTCTTTATCCATGATTCCAGTTTGAGATACTTGAATATTATGAGTACTTTGTACGTTGTCAGTAGAACTTGAATTTTTATCATCATTACTGACCCCAGAGGCTCCATGAAGACAGCGGGTGCCTCGACTGGAACGCAACGACACAACATCCTTTGTAGCAGAAAGGGAATCTGAGTTAGGTTTGTCATCACCTATGCATTTATGCCAAGAAGAATCTTCCTGCTTATCATCAGGGATCAGATCAACAGAAGACAGATTGGTATCATTCGTCAGACCACAAGAATCATGAGTTTTTCTTAGTTCAGCACCTACTGAATTTCTTAACCTCCATGGCGATGCAAGATTACCATGAATGCAAGAATCTTGTTGCTGAGCATCATTTTGCCTCTTCTTCGAAAATGAACTAGCAGGTTCATCAGGTGCAGAATTCACAACACAGCGCTCACTCACCATTGCAGCAATATTAGACCCAGTGATATTGACCATGCTGTGATCCATGGAAGAGGCATGACAGTCCTCCAGTTTGTTGTTATTGACCAGATCAGAACCTTCCCCAGGACCTCCAGTGTCCAAACTGCTGCTGTTGTTGGCAAGATTTTTGACATCTGACCTCACATCTCTTCCAGTCAAACCACTCTTATTATTATCCTCTTTCTTCAAAGAATCATAAATCTCTACTATTTCCTTAACTGCTCGGACAAAATCTGCTCCTTTGCCATGTCGCTTAACAAGTAGAGATTTCTTTTTCTCTTCAGTGAATGCCTCAAGGTCAGAATAGTTGCAGAAAGCACTACAATATTAAGAAATTATGTCATAGACAAGCATTAAATATTCTAGGATTAAGAATTATTAGATTAAGAATAAATTGTGTAAATATGATAGCCATCATGAGGTGGTGCAAGTGCTGTGAGTTACCAACGTCTTAGGCTAACCTGTTTCATTAGCAAAAATTGATGCCACTATAATATACTCCCTCCATTCCTGAAATACATGTCATTCTACGATTTCGAGATGACTTTTTACTATCTTTCCCTTATATGCTATGGACTAGAGTAATACACAACATCCAAGAGCAATAAAAGAGGGTAATTTGCTCTTTTCTACACATGTCTTGGTTGAAGTGCAAAATCCTAGAATGTCATCTATTTAGGAACGGAGGGAGTAGGTTTCTACATGGTGAAGTGAAGTATGTACTCCCTCCATTTCTTTTTTATCACGGAGATTAAGAAAGTTGTAAAACCAAGAGGGTGGTGAAGAGAAATGACCATGATGTCCCTAGTGTTGATGTCTTGGGAACAAGAGAGAGAATAGTATGGGTGGGTATTTACTCATAAATATTGAAGAGAGAGGGAAGATAAATGAGGGCAAAAGAGAGATAATGTCATTAAAGTCGCATGCACACCTTATATTTTGAAACAAAACTAAAAAAACTATATGCCTTATATTTTGAAACGGAGGGAGTATTTGAATTGTTTATGTGCCCGAAATATACCAAAATAAGTGCTAACAAACATATTTTGAAATACTTCGGACTTATTTTGGAAAAAGGAATAAACTACTCCGTTAGGGTTGCATGAAATTGATTAATACATAATGTCTAAAAGGGGAACTATTATACAGGCCCTGATTTTATCAACATTGGAAGTTGCTCTTGATGGGAAGCATAGGGTGTTGTCATTCCAAATCCTTTGTGCTGCCCGAAAGCAAGATGCTCTTAATTAAGAATGGGGTGTTTTGGTTCATGGTATGAGATGAATTGATGAACCATGCTAGCACCAACACATTCAAAAAGAGGAAAAACCAACAGAACTTGTCGTAGGAGATTCCACAAATTTGGTTGAAGAACCTACCAAGAAACACCTAAACATTTAGGCTAAAAGAAAAGATATCCTAAAAGTTGACAACAATAGTATGCAGTCCTTATCTCATCTAAAGTACGTGTCCTGGATTTACCCATGTGCCCATGTTAAAATGCGCACAGTGCTACATAATAACTAGAGCATGCTTTTGATTAGGTCAGATCACTGATAGACTGATAGTGCAATGGCAAACACCTTGAGTATACCATAAACTCAAACCCCCTCATGCACTCAGCGTGCCAAGAAACATCTAACAAACCCTTACATAAATTATGGAATCACGCAGAGAAAGTGCATTGCATGCATGGAAATAAAAGAAGCACTGAAACGCTATTTGTGTTCCTAATCAGAAAAGAATATGTGATAAATTATCAAAGCAATGAAGCATATACCATGTTTTATCCCATTTCATGTAACAAGAGGACAAACATCAAAATTATTGCTGAATAATCGACAGCAAAACAGATAGGCTACTTGATGCAAGCAATGGTGCATATGGCAAAAGATGCATCAACAGAAAATTGTACATCCAAAAGGACAATCTTAAATTCAAAGTAATACTTAGCTACTTACATCTGTTTAGTTCCATAAAAGTAGACCAGCAACTTCTTTTTAACTGAAGAATAGCCCCATTGCTCTGGCTCACTTATCTGTGATAGTATGTAAATTCATGAATTGAAGTGCTCATGATTATTAAGGATATCTCAGTTTTGATTGAAACAAATATCACATGCCCCAAACAATAGAACTTCCCAGCAAACAAACCAGACCTAGGAATGGGACAAGTAGAGTGGAAAGTGGAAAGCCTATAAAGGCATAAAGCAGCTTCATCCTAGAAATTCAAGCTTAATGGCAAAATGGAAATCCCTCCAAAAAGAATAGGGGGGCTACACCCTCAGCAGGAGTAGTGGAAAGCAAGTGCAAGATTTGTGAAGCTTCTCGCACGGAAACACCATAACAAAAGCTAAGACAAGGGCAGGTGTTGCTACTTGTCTAGGACATGTTAACAGCAAGGTTCACTGAAATAGCATCAAGGAACTCTCTTGAATGGAGTCATCATACAAAGAAACACTTCAGAAAGCAAAAAATGAGGAATGGGCAAGAAGGATATCTTTTATATATTAACGCCTAACCCTAATTAATAGAATATACAAGTATATGCACCCCTCCAAAACCTACATGACAAGCAAAAGCAAGAAATCCATAAAAAAATTATAATACGAAAAAGAGAAGCAAGTCAACCACATAAAACAAATTAGCCTAGAGAAATCTGTATTACTATAGAGGCCTCGATGCCAATGCGGACAAACCCCCATAAAAAAATCAAGATTATGCGTTTAGTTTAGCAGATATCCCGACATACACAATTCTATCGTGGATAGTGCTAACTTTCTCATCCCATGCTGATTTCCAAAACAGGCGTCAAGGCCCATCAAGGCAAGACCATTATCCAACCTCACTCGTTAATCCTCATGAAACATAATCCATCAATAAAATCAAACTTCTGTATCTTGTCCTTTTATTCTGCAACTAGAGAAGCTTACCAGCAATACCCACACCTCAGCTATGCTTTGACATATAAAAAAGCTGAAGTGGACAAAATATTTGATGTGTTGATGCATCAAATGAAAAGCAAAGCAGGAAGCTGTGAATTATAATGAAAAGTTGCCATTCAGAGTTTCAAACCCTATAATCATGGAGAATGTAAAGAAGGCCCTAGAGAATTTTATTAAACGGTGCTCCACCAGCCTTAAAGCCCAAATCACCAGGGAGCTAAACCACACTACAAGAAACTTCAAAATGACCACCAAGAGCAGTGAAAGGTTGTGGGACGGTGGCACCTTCATATGCGAAGACAGTCTAAGGATTGCCCGATCGTCTTTAAACTATATTATCATCTCCGCAAACAAAAACGTCAACACTCGCTGCCAAACCTTCACGCACATATATAACCATTAGGACGACCCAACTGCCAAGGAGACCAATTTAAGGAGATAAACCAGTATGTGACCATCAGAGCTAACGGAATCAATTATCAAAGAACCATTGGAAACTTCATATTGCCAATATGCCACCTGTTGTGCAGGCGAGGGAAGAAGAGTATAAGAGGCAAGGGTTCTACAGAGACATCATAATAACTACACTAAACAACAGCTTATAATTTTTAAGATACAGTTTAATCCCAAAGAGATGGCATTTTCACCAACTTTTGCCCCCAAAAAAATTGTTTATCCACCACATCATTGGTACCAAAACCAAAACAAAGTTAACCAACCAAGCTCATCTGCCTGAGTCCAAACCAATCCAAACTCTATGGAGCCCCAATTGCCCAAAAGGCGTAATCTGAAAGGCAATAAGCATTCACTAAACCTCTCACGGCAATCAATATTGGAGAAATACATCAGATTGCAGTAAGAAATCGTAATTTAATGCATGAAATTAGCAGGAACTTATAAAAAAGGTCACAACTTTTTTCATGCCGAGCTACCTCATCACCAACCTCTTACCCAGAACCCTAAACCTAAACAAACCCAGCCTCACTAGAAGCGCCACTATAACCACAATAGCAGCAGAGATTAAGAAAAGAAAAGGGGCGCCTAATCGCTGTAAGCAGGTACCTATAAACCTCATTTTTCAGTGCGAATCATCGTAGTACAGTAAGAAAAAACAACTTTCGCCAACCAGCCGAACCCTAAACAAGCTCACAAACTCATAGCACGAATCATCGAACCCTACGCTGCCTAACCCACTACGGGAGCCCCGGATCAGAGAGAACAAGCGGCCAGCCCCACTCACCACGGCCGGCCACGCCGGGAAGCCCTTCATCTTGGCGAGCACGAGGTCGCCCACCTTCCACTGCGCCGCAGCGGCGGCCGCGGCGGCCGCCGCGCGCTTCCTCCGGGCCGGCGCCATCGCCAACGCTACCGCCCACCCACCACCGGCGGTCAGAAGGCGCCTCTGCTGCGGCTAGCGCCTGCGCCTGAGGCGGCAGCGCCGCCGGATGCTGGGGCGTGCGACGGAGGCGCGTCCAGACTTGGAGGTGGCGGCGGCGAGGGAGGCAGGAGGCATGGAGTGCCGGAGTGGGGATGGGGGAGGCGGCGGCGGCGGCTTATGCTTCGGGATTTTTCTCTTTTAATTTGATTTTCTCGTGCCTTTCCTTTTCTTTCTTCTTTTTTTTCGCGTTGCCTGCTTTGATTTTGTGCGTCTTCTCGAGGGGTTCGGCGGTTTGGTAGGGAGCGGAGAGCTGTTTTCTAAGGGAAGATCGGTTTGGTGCCATAATGAATACAGCTGTTTACTTTAATACTACTGTATTATCTTGATCTATTTTAATATTTTCAGAGGTTTACTTTAATACTACTGTATTCTCTTGGTTCATTTTAATATTCTTGTGTCTTATCTCCGTTCCGTCAAATGCCACGCCAGTGACCTCTTCTGGTTTTGCCGTTAGCTCGCTTTTTCTAACCCTGCTTCCTCTCTCTGTCATCGCCTTTTCTTGTCTTCCGCAATCCCCAAAGCTAATCTGTCTTTCCTTATTTTTCGTCCCTTGTCATCCTTCATAGTATGCATGTGAGTTTGAAGTAAATACTTTCTTGACATTAGGGGCAAGAAGAAAAGAACTACATGCACTCAAGATGCCAGTTCACCACTCTAGCAGGTCCCCCCCTGAAGTTACATTGCAGCCAAGCACTGAAAACAGCCCTGGAGTTATAACAAGAAGGATGGCAACTGAAGCATCAACTCCAAGAAGGTCTACTACAGAAAGGATAGCTGAAGCCAGGGCTACTGCATAGGCATTGTCCCCAGGAATCAGAAAGAGAAAGCTCTGAACTTTGAACTTACATGTTATGAGACTTTTGTCATGTGTTCTGAACTTGTATAAGTCAGCTTGTTGTGGTTTATATGGACTAAAACATGTTTATTTCCTTATCAGTATTGTTGTGATTTATGTGCTCTGAATTTGTGTCAGTCAGGATTGTGAACCTATATCTATGGAATTCATATATGTATTGGCAGTGTTTATCTTAGATTGTCAGTGTTATATTATCTCATATTACTGTCAGATATCTGTGATGTGAACTTGTATATGCATTGTCAGTGTTTATCTGAGATTGTCAGTGTTATCTCAGATTACATATGGTCAGATTGCATAATGTGGTCATATGCCCATATTTTTGTGATGCCAACTTGTACATGTATTGTCATTGTTATCTCAGATTACATATGGTCAGATCGCATAAGGTGGTCATATGCCTAGATTTCTGTGATGTCAACTTGTACATGTATTGTCACTGTTATCTCAAAACACATATGGTCAGATTGCATATGGTGGTCAGATATGCATTGTTAGTGCTCATCTCAGATATGTATTGTCAGTGTTTAGCTCATATTGCATCTGGTCATATTTTGATATTTCTGTCAAATTGCATATGCTTGGCATTACAAATAACCAAATATAGGAGGAACTGAATTCAGATTACATTAAAGTAAATCGACTACATTCATGCTCCACATTACAACTGCCTTACAACTAACTTGCTCCATATCTTGCTTATTTAATTACTTGCCTACATTGGCTGCTAGTAGCCCAACACACACACACAACAATAGACATAGCATCATGTTTATTCTCTCCAAAGCACCAAGAATCTTGCTCATTCTTTCATCCAACCGAGCAATTCCTTGTACTATGTCTCCTAAAAGGGCATCATCACTTATGGTGTGTGCTTTCATTCCAACATGGCTTGTTGGTTGCATTTGCACCGGAAAGTTGTCCTCTTCCATGTCCTTGCCGAGCACTTGGGGCATCAAAAACTCCAATCTCCTTCAAATATTCTATATATTGGTTCTCCCACATGTAAAACTTACAAGCAGAGAACCGTTGCACATACATCATGCCTAAGAAATCAGTTTATCCGGGAAAAAAACCAGAGTTGCAAAACCAATTTTGAAGTACACGGGACCAAAATGGAACAAATCAGATCCAAAATTGCCCAGATCGGCACCAAAATAAAAATGAATCGGCTCAATAATTGACAAAATCATCAACAATAACATCAAAGGAAGGAATTTTAGGCAATCCAAATCAAATCAAAAGGGCATTCCAATCAAATACCCCCCAATTATTTGGGCACTTGTAGTAGGCTCGGCCAGGGTTGCACTCGTTGTACGAGATGTTGCCGACCACCTACAGCCCACATCGCCGGCATAGCATAAGAGGAAGATCCCCAAATCGCTCTTCGCTCGCCCCCAGTTGATGACAACACAAGCGCCATGCGCCGACTCTTTTGTTGGTGATATGCCCTAGAGGCAATCATAGAGATGATGATATCACGTCTATGTTTATGTGTTACTGAATAAGTGTTATTATGTTTCTTGAATGAATCATTGGTTATGAAGATTAACAAGTATGTGACTTGTTTGTGAAACTCTTTTAACTTATGTGATGTCGTTCTAAATGAATCCCTAGTCGGATGTCACTGGTCGGAACACTAGTGACTCTATCGACCAGCACATGTATTGATTGATGACCATGTTTCACCAGTCATGGATATAGGGATATTGAATCAATAATGTGAATACATGTTAGAGAACATGGGGTTGGATTGACCCACCTTGAGACACTGTTAAAATTGTTATGTGTTGTCAGTTGGTCTCAAGCAATGATGATGTATAATCCTTAGACTTGAGATCAGTATGGTTTCCTACATGTGTAAGAGTACACTTTGGGGGTTGCCAAACGCTACTCCGTAACTGGGTAGTTATAAATGTAGCTTTCAAGTATGCTGTGAAACATGCGGAGTAATGTGACTGGTCGAATATGGGATTTGCCCCTCCTAACATAACAGGAGAGATATCTTTGGCCCCTCGATGTGGTCGGATAAAGAAAGTGCATGGCCATGCCACTAGTGATCGAAGTGTTCGACCACGTGAAGTTATCCGACACTTGATCGAGAAAGTATTGAACAGTCCATAGATGACAATATCTCACCTAGAGTTCAACCAAATATCGTGAGGCAAAGGGAGTATACACGAGAAGGTCGTAGAGTTCAATCCAATACGAACTAGTTGTATGGAGATACGAGTTGGTCGTAGGTTGGTCGAATATGATCACTAAGTAGTCGAAACCTGGTCGTAAGGAGTTACGAACTGGTCGAGACCAAATATGAACTGGTCATATAGAGATACGAGCTGGTTGTTAGTGATATGGACCTGGTCGTAGATCATATTGCATCAAGGTTCGTCCGATATAATTCGTGTATATTCGGGAATCGTTATGTTCTGCTAGGAGCCGCCACCGACGACTCATGATCGAAAAGGAGTTTCCGAGTCACAACCGATTACGCATGAACCTAACGGATCACACACTTAAAGGGTTGGAACAAACCAATATGAATACGATTCGTCAAACGTATTCGGATAAGATCCGTCATGGGCACTATATAAGAAGATGCTTGAGTCTATTAGGAAAATAGGAGATACACGTGAGTTGTTCCACCGAAACCCTAGCCACCATCTTCTTGAGAGAGCCTTTCCGTGCGACTTGGTGCTAGCACACCAGCGTACGGTGTTCCTTCCCTGGACGTGTGGATACCGTAGAGGCGCTACTGCGATTGCTATTGCGCTTGAGGACGATCCACGACCTTGGTGAGGAACTCGATTGGTTTCTAGACAAGGACGATCGACTACGCTAGACAATCGACTACGGTGGGAGATCAACTACGACCTCTACCTCAACGTGCTCTTCATTAGACCACGATGCTCTGACTCTTCTTCCGCTGCACTGCGCATCTGGTAGTAACGATCTATGATCTCTTACTTGCATGGCATCCTAGTTTACATGGTAAAATTTTTGAATTGTCAGCTAACGTAGCCTACCTGTATCCCTTCATCTTCTAAAGTTTAGCTTTGCAGATTGCGGGAAACAAGAAAAGGCGATGACAGAGAGTGGAAGCGAGGTTAGAAAAGGTGAGCTGGCGGCAAAGCCAGGGGAGGTCACGTGCATGGCATTTGGTGGAACGGAGAGAAGGCGTGATGGCATTAAAATGAACCGGGAGAATGCAGTGGTATTAAATTGAACCGTTGTGTTCATTGTGGTACCAAACTGATTTTGCCTTTTTTAAGGCGTCGTTTGTTTTGGCTTCGGCTTCTGGCTTTCGAGACAATGGAAGTCGAACCAAACTAGCAGCTTTCAAGCGACTTTCTCGAAATCGTCACAGACATACGTTAGAAAGCCAAAAGCCGCCACGGGGCAGCTTCCCACCACCCCCCCTTCCGCATTTGCCCCTCAACTTGCGTGGTATTTACCCACTTTTGCCATTCAACAAAACCAGCCTCAGCCCCCCGCTCGCTCGTCTCCCTCCCACACTGGCCCACATCCTCCTCCTCCCCCGCCCGCCCGCATGCCTCCTCCTCCCCCGACGCCCGCCTCCCCGGTGACCATCCCCTCCTCCCCCAGCTCCCTCCTCCTCCCTGGCACCCTCCTCCCCGCCGGCCTCACCCGGATCCGGATCCAGATCCAGATCTAGAATTGGATCTCGCCTCCTCTACCTCTGTCCTCCGCGCCACCCTCCTCCACCTCCCTCCTCCCCGGCACACCTCCTCCCCGGCACGCCTCCTCCCCCGACTCCGTCCTTCCCCGATGCGGCGCCTCCTTCCCCGCCTCTGTCTTTCTCCTCCTCCCCCAAGTGGTGCCGCCCCGCTCCCCTTCCCCTCCTCACCGGCACCTTCCTTCGCGGCGGTCACCTCCTCCTCCTCAACGCCCTCCTCCCCAGCCACCTTCTCCTCCCCCCGCGTCGCCCCTAACCCTAGTCGGTTAGTGTCTCCGTTGGAACTCCGGCCGTGAGATGGCATGGTGCTTAGCACTGTAGCAACTCCAGCCGGCTCTTATTTGGCCGATTTGGGTATGATACATGGATGAATGGATGATACTACTCAAGATTGCTAGAACACTAGGGATTTGCTAGGCTTTTGGATTGTTGTTAGAGGATTCCTAGCAAAGTGTAGGACCGGAATAGGCGACTAGAGGGGGGGTTGAATAGGAGCACCAAATCTTTTTCCCAAAGAATGGATTCAACTCGCAAATCTCTCCAATAGCTATGAGAGCTATGAAGATCAATGCTTAAGCACAGTGGAAGTCTTGTGTTGAATCCTCTCCTACCCTCCAAAGAGCAACAGCAAAAACTGAAGAAGGTTTGCAGAAAATTCAGGAATCGGTACTACCATGGTGTAAAGAAAGGTACTACCGCACTGAGGTACTACCGCAAGGAAATGAAAGGTACTACTGCACTGAGGTACTACCGCAGGGAAATAAAAGGTACTACCGCACTGAGGTACTACCGCGGGGAAATGAAAGGTATTACTGCATTGAGATACTACCGCAGGCAAATGAAAGTTATCCTAACGATGAACAGAACAGACAGCCCGAAAACCGAAACTCAAATCGATCTAACTTTTGATCCGTAAGGGAAAACCTTACCAAATTTAAGACACACCTTCTCTAAGATATTAGGAACCTATTCCAATCAAAGATTGCAAAGATCCATGCCAAAGTTCCTATCTTTTTCAGATTGAACGAAGGATGCTCAAAAACCGAGTCAAAATCGAAATATGATCTAGAGACTTGCTCGTGGGTGATTGATGATCAAGATAATTCTAGATGTGTTCCCACATGTCACAGCAAGCTATATCAAGAGAGGAGATTAAGCAAAAACTCGTGGATCAAAGAAAACCCCAAATCATCAAATAAGGAGGATGAACACAAAAAAGAAATAGAGACTCATCTTGCAAAATCTGGTTGGCCCACTTTTGCCATCGCATAAATACCCAACTCCCTCCACTGGCTCGCCCCGAGCCCTCACATTTGTGCCGACGCCGCCTCCTCCCACGCCACAGACCACACTCCAGACCTCCCTTGTCCCCCACGCTCCTCCCTCCACCTCCACCCGTGGCCCTCCCTCCTCCCGTGGCCCTCCTCCCCCGGCGTTGGCCTCCTCTCCTAGCGCCCTCCTCCCTCCTCTCCTAGCGCCCTCCTCCCCAGCCTGGCCTCCTCCCCAAAGACCTCCTCCCCCACGCCCTCCCATGCCCTTCTCCCCCACGGCCCTCCTCCCTAGCCCTCCTCCCGCTCCTCCCTCCTCCCAAGACCTACCTTGGCTCTAGATCTGCCAACAGACAAAGCAATTGCAAAAACAATTGTTGTAGTTACTTCTTTTAAAAAACGAGTGTTGTGGTTAATTTGGTCTAGATTTTCACTTGGCTTGCATACTTGTTATCATGCAGAGACGAATGTATGTAGAGACTAAGGTCCAAGATAAATGAGAGGGTCAAGAACCTGGTGGTTTGAATGCAAAAGCGTTGAGGTGGTTTGGATGTATTTTAGAAATGCTTGTTAGAATCCATGAACCGATTGGTGATTAGAATGCATGGCAATGATTCATGGCAGTTTTTTCATGAACCGATTGATTATGGTATTGCTTGTTATTTTTGTCCATGAATCCATGAAAATGATGAATCGTGTTTGCTACTACTTGTTTGCTTGAAGTTCAATCAGACAAGAACATTATCGTGTTTTAGATGATTATGCTTTGTACTAGTTACTAGTAGGAAATTTTCTATCAGGTCATTTGCTTGCCCTTTTTAATTGATAAGTTGCATATCTATCAGCAACAATTGTATTGATTTTACACCTTTAGCATGCACTTTTATGAGATGTTATGCAACATATATCCTGTTGATTTGGTTTAGTAGCTTGTTATCCTTCTTGCATTAACAGGAAATAGATATGCTTAGACAACTCTCACACCAAAACATTGTGCAATACTATGGAAGTGAACTGGTGAGTTCCATTTGAGAGCTGACAAAGTATACCATTTGAGTGCCATGTGATAACAGAGAGTGGGAGCTAATTTAATGATGTATATGTTATGCACTCCTTGGTTATAAAGAGAGCATTGAGTTATTGTTGCAATGGTTAATTGTGGTTCGTTTTGGATGCAGACATGGATCATTTGGTGTGAAGGTGTAAGCCAGCCCAGGATTTTGTTTGTACAAGTGCTCAATGTAGTTGTACTATGTAATTTTGGTGTATTGGCAGACAGGTTCTCATAATACACATCTTTTGGGGTTCAGGTCAACAATTCAAGCAATTAACATACTGAATGTAAATGATGGTTGTATTCTTGATTTGTGTGGAAATGAGAGTGTAGTTGACTTAATGTGTGTTACTGTGCTTGTCTTATCATAACCTAGTAGAAAGTATATTCCTGTTGCAACTTGCTTGCGAGGGGAATGAGCTTAATCAGGTACTTGTAATGGGAATCAATGAAATGAGAATGGATGGTGCTTGTATTTGAATGCAGCATGTACTTGCATTTCCAAATTTACTTGAACAGTATTAGGTGTAATAGGAATAAATGAAATGAGACTATGAGAGTGAGTGATGCTTGCAGTTGCACAATATCAAGTGATTCTTTTGATGCTGTCACTTGAACAATATCGGGTTTTATTTGAGTTCATAATGCTTGAAATGAGAGTGAATGTTGCTTGTCATGGAAATCAATGGAACAATACTGAATTATTATTGTATTTATTTATATAATAATAATTGGTTGTATTAATTATTCACTGTAATAATGTTCTATAATTATTGTTTGTCGTCAAATGTCGTTAGTGATCGTCACTTGTCGTTAACTACCGTTAATTGTTGTCAAATGTCGTTAGTGATCGTCACTTGTCGTTAACTACCGTTAGTTATCGTCAAATGTCGTTAGTTATCGTCACTTATTGTTAACTACCGTTAAATGTTGTTAGTTATTGTCACTTGTCGTTAACTACTGTTAAATGTCGTTAAATATTGTTAATTGTCCTTAAATGTTGTTATTTGCATTAAACGGCATCAAACAAGCCATTATTGTCATCAGGGGCATTTCAGATATTTTTCATCTCAGAAGCTGCAGCCAGCATATCCAAAAGTCAGACGACCAAACACCAAACCAGAAAAGCCCAGCCGTTTAGTCCGCAGTCGGAAAGCCCTACAGCACAGCCGGAAGCCGCTTTTCATAAAACCCCAGCAGAAACAAACACGCCCTAGGACAAACCAAAATCCAGAAGCTGCCAGGGACCTGCTTTCTATGGCTTTTGCGCGTTGGAATTAAGTATTTGCCCTTGAAAGCTCTACGTGTCTACCCACACATACCAAGCATAAAAGTCCAACCCACACCTCTCCCCACCCATTCGTTTCCCCACTCCACCCACTCCTATCTCTCTGCTCCCGATGCTGCCCGCCACCCGACGTCGCCCTGACCTCCTCGGGGTCGCCGCCCCGGCCTCTGCCACCCATGCCGTCGTTGTCGTCGCCCGGACCTTGTTCTTATGTGCAGATTGCCGTTAAGATTTACTTGTGTGCAAATTTGATTATTCTTGAAATAAAATTTTGGTAGATTTTAAATGAATGGATATGCAAAAGTTCAAAGTAAGGATCCCATATATGTGACGTTTTGTATTTCATACTTAGAAATTGAAAATATAGTACATTTAATGCTTACATTTATATTTCTATGCGAACATGCAAAAAAAAACAAATCAAATCATTTCAAATGGCATCAAACAAACAATCATTTGTCTTAGGACCATTTCAGACATTTTCCAACTCATAACAACCTGCATGTCTGCTTGTTTAAAAGCCAGATTGTCAAACACAAAGCGTCCTCAGCCTAGCCACACAACCCTTCAGCCATATAGCCCAGTCAAAACATGCTTTTCAGAAAAGTTGTAGTCATGCGAACAGACCATTTGTGTCATGGCTTTCTTTGTTACACTCTGATATCGGATGTGCACATTTCTTAAGACAGGCAGGTAGTCATGTATGGATGCTCGTGTTAATCACATCTCAATAGTAGCTAAAGCAGACGCCGATCAGATGGGAAAAGCAAGTTTTTTTAAAAAATAATACTATTTAATTTTAAAAAATGAATAGTCATTTTTTTTACCAAAGCGGTCTACTGTCGTCATTCTAATTGGCGATAATTGCCTTGTCCCCCAATTGGAATGATGCTGAGAGGTTCCTATCGCCAATTGAACTGGCGGCAAGATCCTCTCGGCACTGTTTTCTGTACTGCTTTTTTTCGACCACTCCACTACAGTGTCTGAACCGCCACACAGCACCAATCGAAGATGTGATGCAACTTCTTCTAATGAATCGATGGTCCCAAACATGTGCGATAGGGCGTTTATCACGCAAAAGTACATGTTCAACCACGTTCATCGAGCAGAAGTACTTATGGGCATGCCACCATTGCAAAATTTCAAAGCCTTTTGGGTTGAAATCTACTGTATCGCTGTCTAGATAGGTGGATAGTTCCCCACTCCTTGAGTTATTCTTGGTTGAGCAGGTAGCACTATAGAAGAAGTCGACCTGGACCTAGAGAAAGGGCCACCAAAGATCTTGCCCCACATATTTGTCTTGCTACTTGAGGTGGGAGCTACTAGAAGTCATTGCAAGCAAACTCCTTGGAACTTATTTTCATACCTTTAGTAAACCTCATGTAATCGAGAACGAACTTCTACAAAATAGTTAGAATAGTCTAGCTGATGCGGCCAGCCCCACTATTTTAGTTTCTGAAATTAATTCTTGTGTGGAATTTGTTTCGCTTTAGTTTATTATAGGAATCGCGGAGAAGATAGATGGAGGGGAAGCGTATGAAGTTAAGCATGCACGTGCAGCACATGAATGTGGGCATGGTGCGTGTGAGGAGGAGCTACTTGTGCGTAGACTGGTGCACATACGAGGCATGGCTATTGCATGGGAACCTGGAGGGGCAATGGGAAAAAAACTGCATGTGCGTGTACTCAGTGTTATGTCCGTCATATTCGTCAATGTTTTTGCACGAATTCTGAGGTTTCCAACGAACACAAAGTTTATATTTAGAAAGCTTATCAAGTCTAGCTTCCAATGGATCAAATGGATCTTAATTTGGAGCTTTCTATAAAAAGTTATGGTAACTTCATTGGATGTTGCACGGTTTGTCTGAAAATTGCATGTAATTTCCTATTTTGCAAAGAGTCCGAATAAGATACTAGATTGGTTGAGTTGGTTTCGGATACTATTTATGCATACTATTCATGCACGGTAGATTTTGAAAATAGGAGAGTTTGATTTATGTGTGTTTAGGAGGTTGAGTTGGTTTTGGATACTATTCATGTGGTATTGTGTTGGGACCCCGAGTAGCACCCCGGGACCCACTGTACATTCCGTACCAGTCCCAAGATCAGCCGCTAGTCCGCATAGCTTCAACAATGATGTGATCACAACCATACAACAAACTATAGATGAAGCAGATAAATTAACAATAATAACAGCAAAGACCTTATGGTCAAGCTTTATACAGAGGTATGCCGCACAGGATTACAACAAAAGAGCTCACAGCAAACACAAAAGAACACGTGGAGGCCATTCGACATGCCCACAGACAATTGAGTGGAGGACGTCCTAGCACACAAGGTCTTCAAAGACCTTCTCTTCAAAGAGGTCGGAGCACCCTGGGAGGTCTTCTTCAGCTGCTGATCAACCAGAGGGCACAAGCCATGAGTACTTTGAATATACTCGACAGAAGTCAGAGGAAATGTATGCAAATAATATTCATGCAAAGCTCAACAAGGACAGCTTTATGGTTACTTTGCAGAAAGCAATATTGAATGGAAATACAGTAAATAGATTGCAAGACTCAAGCTGAAAGATTAATACATAAGTAAACAAGTTCTTTGAAAACAACTCATGACCACCCTGGTCACTTTCCAAACCACTCACGACCACCCTGGTTATGAGCCAGACCACTCACGACCACCCTGGTCATGATCCAGACCACTCAACAAGTTTTGAGAAAGTCTACCCCTTGCGTGAAATTACCAGGCATGTCCATAACCTGGGACACAACTATTCGAATAGATTTACACTCTGCAGAGGTTGTACAACTTTACCCACAAGACACGAGTTCTCTAGTTTGTTTAGCACCCGTCGATGCCTCTGCTCACTACCTTAGGTAAGCAGGCTAGAGCACGTGACAAGGCCTTTACAAGGTTCTGCTTTGACTCAGTTCCGCTCGCTAAGGTTTCGCCTTCCTAGCCCCCTCTTGCGCCAAGTGTGCGTGTTCATCCCATGTCTTACACACTTCCATCAAAACAGAACCGAATCAAAACATTGCCAATTAGTTGGCCAGGACCACCCCATAATGGTCTTGTGGTTGCACGGTATGGCCCGGATCGAACGCTTACAAGGTTAAGTTCTTAGTGGGTGCTCAGGTGAGACCTCCTCATCCCAGTGTGCTTCCTGCACCCCCTTTACTGCACGATCACTCGCTCGAGCGAAAATATTTTGGGTTCAACCCGGCCAATGACCACCCTAGTCATGGCACCACAAATTTTATTAGCGGCCACGCAGGCCAGGGCAATGCTTGCCAAGACAATACGTGCCACAATCCCACAATCTCTTAGTCAAATTTAACATCTTTGAGACAAGTGATTGAGAGACAGCGCATAACTAAGCAGGTCTAAGTAACAAACACACCCATGTTGGTTATTACAAAGGGTCCAACTAAGATAACCCAACCTATGGTGGTCCAAAGGTCCATGACAACATGTCAAGCACAATTATCCAAGGGGTCATACTGCCAAGTAGGTGTTTAGCTAATTCCCAAACTATTTTTATACAAATAGCCATGCACGTTGATATAAAACAAAGTAATTTTGCAAAACTAGGTTTAACATGATCAAAGGTCTACGACTTGCCTTCGATGAAGAGTGGAGATGCTTCGGTAGAGGTCACTAGGTCCACGAACTCTTCAGTGAAGCCGGAATCTACACGGGCAAAAAAGAGCCAAATAAATACAACGAATTCAAATAAAAACCAAAACTACCAGATAAGAACCAAAAGAGAAACACTGAAATAGAAACGGACTCTCGGGAGGAGGTCCTGAGGAGGAGGTCCATAGGAGGAGGTCCTGAGGAGGAGGTCCACAGGAGGATACGACTACTCAACGTGGTCGTATAAGGGACACAACTACGCAATGTGGTTGTGAAAGAGATACAACCACGCAACGTGGTCGTGAGAGCAAAAAGAGAACAAGGCACGGAGGAACTCACCCAGACACACACAGAGAGAGAAAAGATGGGAGGAGGACGACGAACAGTGCGGGTGCTCCAGTGAATTCTGCGGCGGCGAGGAGGTCGAAGACGGCGCAAGCTCCAGCAGCTCCTTGGTGACGAGGAGGCTTCAGCGGACTCCTTGGCGAAACTTCAAGCATGGAAACTGGGTGAGAGCAAGAAAAAGTTGAGAGATAGGTGAGGAAAAGGTGATGATAGAGGGCTGCTCAGGCTTTTATAGTTGGGGAAACGGGAAGAGCAGCTGAGAGACTCAAATACACACGTGTTCAAGGGTAGGTGAAGGAGAGGGTGGGAGCAGGTCGGGGAGGAGACAAGAGGGGGAAGTGGGTACTGCAAAAAGCAGCAGCATTTAATGCGACACAACTACATTTAATGCGCTAAGACCTTTACGTCAAAAGTGACGCAACGGGTGGAAGGAAAAGGTGAACATAACTAACAGGTGGGGCTGGTCAAAACTTGAAAAGATAGTCCAACCAAAGGGGAGGTCGAGACCAAGGAGGAGATCTTGAACCAAGGGGTGGTCATGACCCAAGGGGAGGTCGTGATCCAAGGGGTGGTCTTTGCAAAAAAGACCAAGGGGTGGTATTTACAAAAAGACCAAGGAGGTGGTCTTTATACGAGGGGAGGTCGTGACCCAAGGGGTGGTCGCGGCCCAAGGGGAGGTTGTGGCCCCAGGGAAGGTCGCGGCCCAAGGGGATGTCACCAGGACCACCCGGAGGTCTTGGACAGAGGGGGAGGTCCAACGGGAGGAGGTCTAAACCAAAAGGGAGGTCTAGACTGAGAGGGAGGTCCAACAGGAGGGAGGTCTAAACCAAAAGGGAGGTCTAGACTGAGAGAGAGGTCCAACGGGAGGGAGGTCTAAACCAAAAGGAAGGTCTAGACTAAGAGGGAGGTCCAACGGGAGGGAGGGAAGGAGAGGAGATTCAACACCAGAGAACTCTAGCAACTCAAAAAGGAACCAAACTCGAATTGGTTGAGGTTGAATTAGTTCATGTTAAACCACAGCAAATTTTCCGAAATCTCCAAGTTAAGCTTGAGCAATTCAACAAAACCAAATGGTTATTTTTGCTTTTGAAAACTCAGAAACTCAGAAAACTTGGGACGTTACATATTGTTCATCCGAAAGCAATTGTGCTTACGTGGGAGGTTATTTAAGCCCCATGTAAAGTAGAGAAGACAAGTTATGATTTAGATAATGAAATTCAGAAAAATCATTTTGGCGCATATCGTGTGTTCTTGAGATGAGTTGAGAGAGATTGAGAGAGAGAGAGTGTAACGACCCAACTCTAGGGCACCCGAGAGGTCCTCCAAGAACTTCTGGAAAGTCCATCCGGACCTCCCAGGAGGTCCACAAAGGACCTCTCGGACAGCTCACTAAGACCTCCTAGGAGGTCCAGCAGACCTCCCGAAGTCCAGGAGAACATGACCCGAGAGGGTCTTGGAGCCAGGGAGCACCCGATGACCTGCCACGGCCAAACCAGGGAAAAACGAGGAGGTCGTGGAGGTCCGAGACCACCCAGAACCTCACGTGTTCATTCCCTTGTGAGGACATGGAGGTTCGAGCTTGCTCTAGGGTTCCCTGTGAAACCCGAGCTAGTCCCAAGGATCATGGCTAGCTCCTCACAGCACAAATACACAGTGGTGACATCCAGAACGCATATTTATTATAGCAAAATATCAACAAAGGTTGTTTACAAGGTGGCCTTGGCCAAGCATAAGTACATAAGAGCAAAATATCAAAGGGGTCCATCAGCACGCCACAGGCAACTGACTGGAAGGCACAACCTATTCGCTTGGGTCTTCTTCACTGCCAAGGTCCTCTCCTGGCAAAAATTGTAATGAGCAAGAGTGAGCACACAACCGTGCTCGCAAGTTACACCCGTGGATTAGCAAAATGACATGCATATATGGATAATCAAAGGATGGCATAATATGGTTAATTTGCACAAAGCCAATTTTCTTTCAAATACCATTACTAAGTTCCAAAGCAGGTCTTTAATAACTAAAATTCATTTTAGCAAAGCAATTTTTTTCAGTTGGATAACATTCATCAACAAGTTGGTGAAGGATACTCTCCTGACACCAGGCTCCCTGCCCAAACCCATAGGATAGAAATCCCAAAACAGATTTGAAAACATTTCTGGAAACCCAAAACCAACATCTAACTCTGAGTAGCTTTTGCCAGCACGTCCATGACCGTGGACACGGCTATTCGAATAGATTTAACTCTGCAGAGGTTGTGCACTTTACCCACACGACATGAGTCCTCTAGTCTGTCTGGCATTCGTCAATGCCACCTCTCACTACCAAAGGTAAGAGGTCTAGAGCTCATGACAAGGCCTTTACAATGCATTGCCCCACCACAGCCTTTCCTTGCTAAGGTTTCACTTTCCTATGGATCGCAATCTAGCGGAAAGCCCCCTCTTGCACCAGTGGGAACAGTAGGTTATAAAAGACCTTTGGCCATAGAAGACCTCCCACACTTCCAATGGAGCAGCTTATGGTAGAACTTTGCAAATTACTCAGCCAGGTCCCACGCCCCATTCTGGAGACATGTGGTTGCACGATTGTGGCATAGCCCGTTATAGGCATGGCATTGGTCGCTCAAAGACCGGTCCTCACATGACTAGGGCGACTTTCACAAACCCCTGGACCTCCACCTTTCCCAGGATAGAGTCTGTGCACAAACATTGCACCAGCCAAGCAAACCAATTCGCCCTAGTCCAAATCTATTTTCATTTTCTTTGCTTCCCCAGCAATACTTCCATATTCCCATGACAACCCAATGTCATAGTCAAAACATTTTAAGCAATATTTGGTCATATTGGTAAAGATTTCCCCAAATCAATACTTTTGGTATAAGCTTGTCTAAGCTTAAGTTTTTCAAATGGTCTTGGCTCACACTACTGCATGACCCAAGTTTGATCTAAAGGTGACAACAAGTTCAGTCCAAGGTCAACAGTGGCCATACAAAGGAAGTAGGCATAACTATGAATTTAAAACAGGTATTGAAATAACTTGGTAGAAATAGGCATGCAGTATACATTAAAACAGGACATAATTAATTTGAATTATTGGGTGCAATATGATCAAAAGTGTAACTTGCCTTGCTCACTATCCTGAGAATCTTCCTCTTGTAACCCTCGGACTCGAGTCTTCGCAATCTATACGTGTAAAAGAGCAAATTCAAAGAAGACTCAAATAAAGATCTAACTGAGATCAACAAGAAAACCAAAAGAACCCCAGAGGGAGTCCAGAACTCAGCCAACAGGAGAGGTCCATATTTTAGAATAGGTTTTTATCGGAGAGGTCTAAGCTTACCAGGAGGAGGTGGTCTTTAGCAAAAGACCCCAAAGGAGTGATTTAAGTAATACAACAGAGAGGCCCTGAGAAATGATTCTTGCGTAAAGTCCAGAGAGGAGGTCCTCACACAAAGGCCATAGAAATCCGAAAAGGAGTCCACCAGGGGAGGTCCTGAGAAGGACACGACCAGCTCAGTGTAGTGGCGAAAACAAGAGTGGAGCAGATCACCAAGGGACTTACCAGGGACAAGAAGGAACAATGGATGGAGGGGAGATCGTGAGCAGCAAGGTCTTCTCTGGAAGGCCACTGAACGAGAGCCAAGATGGTGAATGTGAAGAAGGTAATATGACAGAGTTCCCTGGGCTGATTATAGTCAAAGTGGGTGAAGAAAACTAGAAGCATACGTACCAAGGATAAGTATAGAAATGGATCAAAGGTAAGTGAGTGGCAGGACAAGTGTCACTACCAACCTGGGTAAAAGGTACGAGGAAGGACAATGTATGTTGCTATGAGAAGGAACAAAGAAGGATGTCAGAGTACAGCTAAGTGACCCGATTCAGAGTAAACACCACGTATGCGGATGCATTTAATGTGACAAGACATGCATTAAATGCCCAAGATACTTACGTGGCGGAGGGAATGAGAATGACCAAGGTCGGCAAGTGGGCCACCACTTTAGAAACAATGAGTCAAGAGGGGAGGTCTTGCCCCGCAGAGAGGTCTTTGAGGAGGTCCGAGAGGCTTAGGAGGTCGAGGGCCCAAGGACCTGGAGGTCTAAAGGTTGAGGAGGTCCGCATATGAGAGGAGGTCTCGACATGGGAGGTCCCGACGGTCGGATCAACAAAAGGAGGTCCTGACGGTGAGGATCTCTGCAAGGGAGGTCTGGCAAGGAGGTCCAGAGCCAGGTTTAAAAGGCCACGGAGAGGTCTTGGACAGGAGGTCCAGAGAACTACAAGAAGGTTCCGTGGTTGAGATTAAAGGCAAGTTGAGGTCCGGGCGGTTGGATCTCCGAGAGGGAGGTCCAACAGCCAAGATCAAACGTGCAGGGGAGGTCTGGGCCTTTGGATTGGAGATGGTAAGAGGTCTGAACCGCCATATCCAAATGAAAGAGAGGTCCATGCGGAGGGGTTCCAAGAAGAGGGATCTCACAAAGGAGTTCCACCTATAGTAGTTCCAGATGGAGTCGCCAAGGTCAAGGTAACTCAAGGGAGATCTTCAATCCGATGAGGTGAGGTCAGGATGAACCCACAGAAAGTCCTTTCGGTCAGGAAGGAATATCGAGGTGGTTCAAAGGCACACAAAAGACCCGATGAACTACCATGATGTCTGGTGAAAAGAGGATCTGGCATATAGGAAAGTGCCGAGCAATACGGGTCTTGACTTAAGAGAAGTCTCAATGTAAAAGAGGTCTGAGCCCAAGAGATTCGAATCAACAAAGAGGTCCAAGTGACCAAACTCAAAGGAAAAAGGCCTGGACATAAGGGTTTGTCCAGGTGAGAAAAGGTCCAAGCCTCAAGGGAGGTATAACCTCAAGAGCCGCTGGGGAGGTCTAGGCCACAGAGAAGTCCTAAACCTACACAACCCAAAAGAGATAGGTTAAAGAGATACCAGCAAGGAGGTATAAACAACTCAAACCTTTCCAACAGAACCAAACTTTGAATTCTCATTAAAATAACATAGTTTTAATTTATTTTACACATTTAAAAAGGATTTAGAAAATCAGGATGTTACAGAGAGAGAGAGAGATCAACAGTTCGGGTACTGTTCAGGCATCACATTGTTCATGCGTGGGCACTGTTCACCGAGGCTACTACAATACTTGCAATTCCATCTATTAGATTGGTTTGTTAGTATGCTGATTTTCTTGCAATTCAATTCAACCGAATTGGTTTGTGAGTTTACTATTCCACCGTGAAAGATTGAGCAACTAACGGATTAAATCTCATCTGGAGGTTTGTTCCACATCAGGTGGTATCAGAGCTTTTGTTGCTCGCTAGTGGAGTCAAGAGCCATGGGTGTTCATGGTGGTGATGGTGTTGCTACGACGGCTTGGGAGGAAAACTGCAGTGTGTTGAGTCTCAACATGCTGATGGAGGAGGTAGGCTATGACAATAGATGGCTTTTCACTCTTGCTGCAAAGTGGGGGAGAAATGATGAACTCGTGTTGTCCCAATCTTTCAATGAGAAGGATAAATTTAAATTGGACGATGATCAACTCTCACAATCTAGGCTAACGAACGCAGCATGTACAAACCAATCAATCATTGAAGTAATCACCAAGTCGTTATCAACTGTGCCAAAGACCCGATTGACCTGATCATGAGGATCATTTCCTGCAAGCAATCGAAAAACAAGCAAGAACGAAGTAACAAGCAATCTGAATTGCAAATATATGTTTGAATTTAAAACGTGGGATTCCGCAGAGGTTCTTTACGGTTGGTTTAGTCAACACAAGCAAAGAACAAGAGTTTTCACAATGGAAAAACTAAGCAAACGAAATTCAAAACCCTAAAGTGGCACACACATGAGAATATATGAGGGTGGTGGCCAGCGGGGTGGACGCACGCCCCTAGGGTTACAAGGCCTATGGGCCTAAGTGGAGGTGGCGTAACACCCTTTTGTCTTGGACTCAGAAATAGTGCCAGACTATTTTGGCGATTATGGCGCGCTCAGAAGGAATTTGAGGTAGGGCCAGATCCATTGGAAAGAGGATGAGATAAGCTTTCTATCAAGTACTCGTGGATCTCTAACGGACTCTGTATGTGAAAGTTATGCACGTTTAAAATCGGTGATGTCTGCAGAGGCCGAATTGAATTGCACATACTTCCCTTCATGATTAACTCCTAAGTTCCTGATTAAAAGAACATCACATGCATTAGGTAGCAGCGTATTCTTATTAGAAACAAAATTCACTCCTAGAAACGAAGTTACCTGTTAGTTCATTGACGTGCACGAGCTCTTGTGATTGGACCTTGCAAGTGCATAAGTTCAGATCTATTATGAGGAGTGTTGGTTGTATGTATGGAAGTGATGTCCTCATCAAGAAAGGCTTTGACTTGTTGATCGATGATGACACCTCGATCAATGATGCTAGTGCCACATCCTCAGCCATACCAACTGCTATGGTACGACCGTGTCATCAAGATCAAGACCCAAGTGAAAGTGTTCTTTTCATTGGGTGCCTACTCATGTGAGGTAGCGTGCGACGTTATCCCAGTGCCTATGGTGTCTTGTCATATGTTATTGGGTGGGCCATGGTGCCGTGAAAATGGTGCTGACATGCACGCACAAAGTTGCTTTTTCGTTTGGAAGAGTAAACCGCTCGTGCTACGTGTCATAGCCGTGCTAATTTTTGAAGAAAGGTGGAAGATGTGATTGTCTAACATAAAAGAACAAGAAGAAACCACACGTCAAGAGGAGGCCGATTCTGCTGAATTTTTTTCGGCTCTCGTACAAGTTGTAGATGAATGCTTGGATATGAACTCGAAACCGAGGACGGTTTCGCTCTGTAGCATCACTAAGAAGATCAAGAACATTAGCAAATGCTTCAATTTTACCTCTAGGATCTAAAATAAATGCAAATGCAAATATGAAAGGGATTTCTCTCCAATATTTAAGGTATTTAGTTTTCATAGCAACAATAGTCTTGCGTAAAACTAAGTTATTTTCATACATTTTCAATTAAGTAGCATTCTGTCAAATACTATGCACGATAATAGGATATGTTGGATAGTAGACAACGAACAAAGCAACAGTGACCTCATAATTTTTTTCTAAAAACTGTAGTATCTTCTCAGCAATGAACCAATGTTGCTCAGACAATAGTACAGTACCGTCAATGCTCAGATATTGTGTTTGAATAAAAACAGAAAAAAGTGCTCTTATATGGCAAAAGACTCTTAAGCATCAAGTAAGTAGAGTAACATCTTACTGGCATGTTCAAACTAAACTTACTTGGCCGTACACCCATTGCCCTGTAGAAGTTCTTATATGTTGTTATTCTTACATTAAAATTATTCAAGAAAGATACCACATCACGAAATGATTTAAGATACACACCCAACCTCTTCAAACCAGATTTGACTATAGGATTAATAATGTGAGAACCCTAACAACTTAAATTAAGCTAAATGACGAAAAGCAGTAATACGCAGTAAAATAAACTCATCAACACAATAATTACAAACAAATTAAACACGCAACAAATCAATAATATTTAGGTTTACTTTATTAGACTTAAAAATAGGATTTCCAAATCAAACATACAACATCATTACAAACGTTAAGTCAAGTACAAGAATTCATTACAAGCGGACATGCAACATTAATACAATCTCTAAGATAAGTGACAATAAGAATTCATTAGAAGTGAAATTAAAGCATTAATATAAACTCGGAATTTATTACAAGAATCCTTTACATCATATCAATATATAAATTACAGCTTTGAGTACATTACAAAAGAAAATAATAATGTCTTGCATATCGCTGAAGCCTTGCATCCTTGTATGTGTATCGTCAGCCAATCGAACCCTTCCTCGGCCAATCCAAAATCCTGCCCACATTTCCATCATTCGCCAACAACCAAAAGACCAATAGCAAACCAAAAAAACTATAAACTGAAGTTAGAAGTAAAGAAGGACTGTCGTCAGATCGCATGAAGTTCATCGAGGTTCCCAGACCGACCAAGGCCAGTCGGCACCATCTCACTTCAGTGGGTTTTATCACCTGGGAGTTATAAAAATCTGACACCCATGTTATACCGACTTACCTTCGCCACAAAAAAATCCGGAGAATAGTATCAGAGACATCCCTTGGACCAAAGGTCCTTGAGCCTACAATCAACCATGAGAGTAGAATGGATAAGGGGAGGGCAAAATCGTCATGCACAGGGTAAGGGAATGAGAGGGCAGCCGAAAGCTTCTTTGCCTTAAACCCTTCTCCGTCACAAAGCCAACCCAAGCCACACTCACAAGCTCCTTCACCGCTAAGAACAGCCACACCAGAGAGCAAGCAAGCAAAGTTAACACCCCAACCCATTTCCTTGCCTCAACCGAAGGCAACCACCCTGAGCAAGCAAAACCAACCAAACCTCCACATCTCCATCCCATCCCCAGTTCATCCCTCAGCTGAGAGCCATCCTAAAACAAAGCAAAAATACAGTGCTCTACTTAAGTCAAGAACAGAGAACCATCCAAGCCTCACACCACTATTGCCACAACCAAACCAAACACAAAGAGGTAGTGAAGGAGGAGAGGAACACAAAGGAGTTGGGGAAGACGATGGAGCGTGTACAGCAATAGAGTCGACCTACAACCATCAACGAACACCGGAGACCAAGCTAAGCCGACAAGGACCAGGCGGAATAGAAGGAACCGACAAGAACAAGTGGAAAGCTCCATCCCCACCACAGCCAACATCACTGCCATTCCATCCACAAACCAACCAAGCAAGGTAGCCCACCATTCTTTCCCCCCACTTTTCTTATTGCCCAATCAGAACCACACCATGTGAACAAAACCGTGCACAGAGAGCATAGGCCATAGTAGCAATGTCATCAACCATATCCATCACAGAGCAAGGGAGGAGAGGGGTAGAAACAGAGAGGGAGTAGATAGGGGAGTAGAGGGGAGGTATACCATGGCAACGACGGCATAGCTACTCGCACCCAACAGCCTCGCACTCCCCGGTGTGCGGGAGGCCTCGAGCCTCGTCGTAGCTTGCCACGGCAACCACCTCCATCACCTTCACCATGCTTGAGTAATAATCGACAAAAATAAAAAAGAATGAATAAAGCCTAAGCATGAAACCAAATTAATAGAAAAGGGGAAAGAGGGAGGGGGATCGAATCCAAGGGGGAAGAAGCCACATCCCGACCACATTCCTCCCAAAAACCGGTGGCCTAGCAACCGGAACCAAGCCGAGCAGCAGGGGTGCGGGTGCACGGTGGCCAGAGGCACAGGGCGCAGGGCCGAGCCGTAGGGCGTGCGTGGGCAGGCTGAGCCGTAGGGGGGTGCGAGCGAGCCGAGTTGAGCCACAGAGGGGGCGGGCGCGCCGGCGGCCAGGCATAGGGCCAACCAGGAGCAAGAGGGAGGCAGTGCCAAGAGCAAGGAGCAAAGCACTAGGGAGGAAGAATGGGGAAAGGAGGAAAGGAGAAGAAGAAGAGAGGATGGAGGCCAAGGCTTCAGCCGAAAGGTATAAGGGAGAGAGAGAGAGATTAAGAGAAAGAGAGAGATTAGGTAAAGTGAGAAAGAGATTAGTGTAGAAATTAGGATTTAGGTAAGGGGTAGAGAGGTAAACTCTAGTAAGGATTAGTAGTAGTAGATCTAGCTGTATATATTTCGGACCAAAAAAGTTTATAAGCCACGTGAGGATAAATAGCAGCAGACCAACGAGTAGAAAATAAAAGTGGGGAAAACTGCAATGGTTTGCTAGAAAATAAAAGCGGGGAAAACTGCAAAACTAATCTAAGACTTTATAAATGAATTAATCACCGATAAAAATCCCCTAAATTAAACAAATAATCTGATGCATTAGAAATAATTCAACCGTGATAGAATAACTAAATAAAGCAACACCCGGTAAATATCACCCCTAAAATGGACTAGCCAGAATCCGTTAGTAACAAACACGTACCCCGAGTTTATTTAAAGAATTAATTAAATACATACACACCTGAGTAAAATCGATTAGGCATATTTGCATGATTAAAATTGAATAGACCTAGTTGCATGCGGGTACGTGTAGTATTTTGTTTTCGGGCGATAAAACGTGAGTATAGGCAACCTCGATCCTAGAGTTGACAGATTAGAACAACCACAGTAGGGAAGTGTTAACCTAGCGGGGGTCCAAAAAGTTGATTAAATTAAAATATACCGACAAAGAAAATCAACTGCTTAATGTACGCATAGTAGCACCAAATGCAACTAAGTATTTATTTATTATTCACGTCTGCCGTATAATTGCAGAAGACGAACCAATACAGGCCGGTGTATCTGATCCAGATTTCGTTGATGCCGATCTTTTCTACGAATAAGAAGGCAAGCATATCTCTTTAACCTAGTTATATTAAACGTAAAAGTTATCTTTCTGTATAATTATACATATGTGCATGAAAACTATATCTCAAAATCAAATCGGATAAAAGAAAGAAGAGAAAATAAAAGAGATGAAAATGAGAACATAACAGTCCAGCTGAGAGGAGCAGCTGGGCTGTAAGAGTAAATATTATGGATGGTAAAGGGGACCCGTGGCAGGAAAGAGAAGAGGGAAGAGGTGAGACCCTTTACATATGGATAATATATAAGGACCAACAAAACTCTCACCCAGATAAGGGACCGTATTTAAGTGCTAACCATTTTCCCATTTCGATGGGCATAAAATGCTACCTTGTTACGTGGCTATACTCTCCACATCAGGTAAGTAATAAAATGTGTGAGTTATGAAGGAACCCAAGACCGGTAGGTAGAGTCCAGAAGTGGGGGATCCAAGACGCTATAGTACCGCAAGGTGGAGTGTTGGGTGCGGGGATGACCAGCCCAACCAACATTATGGGAACTCGGTGGAGGGCTGGGCGAGCGCCCCAGGACACCGACGGAAAATAATGGGTGGAGACTTAATCACGTAACTTGGAAAACGTTCTGTATTCTGAACTCGGAACCGCATCAAAGGAAATGCGGGAGACAAAGTGTGCAGAGAGCTCAAAGTAGCTATAGGTAAAGTGGTACAAATCCTACGCAGTGCTATATATAATATTATGAATTCATGCCTATCTCCTAGATTGGAGTCTACGGTGTCCACTAGGGGTTTATCTTCTTACCGAGTGACAAGTAGTCTTTTCAGAATTAAAACTGCCTCATAAATCTTGGTAAATTATTTTCCAGAAAAAGAGACGAGTTAAAGAATGTGATAACGGACAGAGAAGAGTTATACAGTGCATCTTTGCTAATGAATTCTTGCTGAGTACACTAGTACCCATTCTTGCTATTATTCTCCTTTGTTAGATCCTAGTTCGACCGGGAACTATCCCGAGTGGGATGAAGGACACGCAGGTGCCAAGGAGACCGCAGGAGACAAGGGCACCTACTACGAGGAGCAGGGTGAGGTGGACACCTTATTCGGCGAGTGGAACGAGTAGACGTCCGATGGAGCAAGGCAGGTAGCAAGGGGGTTTGTCCTGTTTTATAGTTGTATTTAAATACTTGTAATAAAGACCATAGCCTTACGTGGCTAATTGCTGTAATAAAGTACAATTTCTATCTTGTTGTTCTGTTGCGTTAACTTTGGTAAGGCTTACTATTCGTCGAAGCGGTGTCCTACCGGACAGACGAATAATAATTCGTTTGCCTAAGTGTGATTAACAATCTAAGACTATTGATAATGATAGCAAATATACAAATACACGTAAGCAATTTAATTATATAAATGTAAATTGCAATAGAGTAAAGCTCAAGAAAGCAAACCACAATGACACAAGTATGTTCTATCGTGGCGTTTGGAGACTTGTCGATCTCTCCTAATCCACGTTGAGATAAGCCCAAACCAATTAGACTAGTTCACAACTTGAACCAACACCTCCGAGGTAAGCCCAAACGATTTGGACCAGCTCATAACTTGAACCAACACCTCGATCCACTCGGGGTTGCTCTTCCTCCACTCCAGATATGGCGAGCACCAAACCACTCACAACACGCCGACCCTTCTCACAAGCTTCTTGAGAAGATCACCGGACCACGACGCCTCCACGCCGTCTAGGTGTCAGCAAACACTAACAGTAATAAGCCAAGCCTCTTACTTGAATCTCACCAAGTGCAACACATGCAACTAGAGCATCTCCCTTTGCTCACAAGGTGCAACACATGCACAGTTGAGAGGAGAAGCTCATGCTAGCTTAAGAGAATGAAATGGGATGCTAAGAGTTTCCCCTCAATCAGCCAATGTAGGTATTTATAGCCCACACACAAAAATTAGCCGTTTGGAGGAGAATCTGCCGAAAATCAGGGAAACCCGATCAGTCCGCAGGCATAGGGCTAGTCAGTCTGGGCTATAGTACAACGGCTATAAAACTAGCCATTACATACAATTCTCGGTCAATTCGCCCTCACAGGGCCCGGTCTGACTGGACCCCCGGTTAGTCTGGACTTACCGGAGGAAGAAAACAAAAAAACATGCCCTCTGGAAAAATGTTGATTGGCCTTATAAGGACGGTTAGTCCGCACTTCCGGCCGATCCAAGCTTTCAAGCAATATCGATCCGCCTCGATTTCAAAGACAAGCGACACTTGGAAAAACGGTTATAACTTTTGACTTCGATGTCGAAATTGAGTGATCTTGGGCTCTATGGAAAGCATGTTCAGAGGGCTACACAATCCATCTATTTGATTGATGTCAAACACATTTGATCAAATCAAGAAGTACAACTCCAAAGAGGCAACACATAGCCTAAGTCCAAGAAAAGAGCAACGAGCAATCTGAGACCATGCCCAGGAATGATGCATGAACTTCAACAATTTGCAAACTTAAGTATCATGCCATAAGGAGTAGGTACATGGACTTCAACCATTTGTAAAACACATTTGCAAAGTATAGTCACATGCTACAAGGATTAGACGCATGAGTCTCAGCTATTTGCAAAACACATTCGCAAATAATAGCATCATACCATGGAGAGCTAGAGCAAGTGGGATTGAGCAATCAACACATGATGAGACTCAACCTAATAGACAAGACCCCTCTTAATAGTACAATAATCCTATACTAGCAATCCAGTCTTCCAACCAAACACCAAGACCGGTAAAAGACCAGAAACACATCCTTAGCCCTAGCTAGTGGACTCTACCTACCGGTCTTGGGTTATTGTCTTGATATGTATCAACCCATGATACATCTTTCACGTGCCCTCCATCAACACATGATGGGTCTTCTCTTGACTTGATAATCAACTCATGATCATCTTCTCTTCGAGATCTTGATATGCATTAACACATGATGCATCCTCTTCTTGAACCTTGACTTGATGATGATCAACTCATGATGTCCAAAGTTTCCATCATCATGGAACATAACCTATTTACCCAACTCATAGAAAATGTTAGTACTACAATGTGATTGTCATTAATTACCAAAATATACCATTAACTCATAATGGCGGGTTTAGATTCTTCAATCTTTCCCCTTTTGATAATTGATGACAACCACCACAATTGCAAACAATTGGACATAAAGCAATATGAGTATATATGAACTACACAAGTTTCATATACTCAAAAGATATGTTTCAGAGTAGAGATCTCTAATATAAGTGGATAAAAAACAAAGATCAATACTAATGAAACCACAAAACATAGAGTGAACTCCCCCTAAATGTGTGCATACACGAATGTGTAATAAAAACATATGCACATATTCAAGTTAAACTTTTAGTGGAGTTCAACCTATATTTTGGATCCGAGGAATGCATTAAGATATAAGAATATGATGTCGAATGCATACCTCCATGATTTTCACATTTTCATCCAAATAAGACTAAGCAATATCATACTCAACAAACAAGTTAGTCTCATATTTAGATTTGTTATTAATCACCAAAACCAATTAATGGAGCTTGAACTTACAATCTCCTCCTGTTTGGTGATTGATGACAAATCCATTATTAATAACAACATTTGGATGTAAATCAATATAAGATAAGAATTTAAGCTATTGAACTATATCCATGTATGTCACTAAGCGATTTAAAGCTTCAAGCATTATGCATATGAGAATGACATGCTTGTGCACACGAGGTATATAGGAGGCTATGTGTATGAATGAGATGTTCCTCCTCAAGACATGCATGAAATAAGGAGAAATCACAAGAGAATATATCAATCATCCAAATGTGGAATAGCTCACAAAAATTCTCCCCCTTTTGGTATTAATCACCAAAAATATAAATTAAAGATAACCAAAATCAACGAGCTTGACAATGAATTCATCCTAATATGGTCATAAAGAGTATGAAATAGATACATATGACTAATATGGGAGTTTGACTTCAAGAAATTTGAAGAAAACAAAAAAAAAAATCACAAACTCCCCCTTTGTGGCCTAAAAGAGAAAAAGAAATTAAAACGAGGCCAAATTTTGAGTTAACCAAAGGAAATGATATTTGAAACATATTCAAATAATCTCATTCTTGAAATTTCCTTAAAAAGTTTTCCAATATAAAAGTTTACTCATTTTAAACAAAGCTCAAAACGTTTTTCATTTTTGCTAAGAAAAACCTCTTTTTAGGAAAACTCTCTCTTACACAAAGGTTGTACTCCTTTGACACATAAATGTTTTCTTCATCCAACCAATATCTCTCTGTTTGTCATCTCTTTGAAATATATTCATCCAATACTCATGATGACTTCAAACTATCTCCTTTGACCTTTATTTGCAACCGAATTCTCCTTCTTTGATATTTAGCACCAAAAATATCTATATGTGAATCATACTTGAAAGATAGTCTTTAAACAGCACTTGTAGATACCACGTGTCGACAAGACTTGAAATTACAAAGTGCTTGAACTTCTCTCGCAAAGATCATCAAAGAAAGTATCCAAAGAGAAGAGGAAAAGATAGAATCCACTTGTACACAGAGAGTATGCTCGACAAAGAATAAAATAGATGGAGCAATTGTCGAGGTCAAGATGATCAAAAGAAGCTACTACTTGAAAGAATACCACTTGAATAATAAAATTGCATTTGTAATAAAGGAAAACTCTAGAGGGTAGCTTGCAAAGATAGCAATAAACAACTCCAAATATTATAAAAGTGAAATAGAATCATGATTGGAGATTTTTGAATCAAGATTTGAAAACATTTTGAACTCATTTTAGCAAAATAAACTCATTATCATATAAATTGTCTCCGTAATTGCCAAAATGAACATATGAGGGTATTTTGAGCACCCTTCGCATGAATAGGATTGAAATGCCCTTATGAGCCAATTTTTATGAAGATTCCAAGCTCGGATTTTCAACCAGTTGAAAATATGCAAGATCAATGTCTAATTTTCTGAAAATAGACAAAGTCGAAGAAAAACTCTTTTATGCGTATAAAAACTTGAGATATACATGCTCCAACAAATATGAGATAAATCATGGAGTTGGTAAACGCAAATACTCACAAGTGTGATTTTAAGAGGCTCAACCAAATGTCAACCATTTTGAAGATATGAAAATCACAGAGTTTCATAAAATTAAAAATTTCAGGTTTATCAGATTTTACATTCCATTTGAGCTTTGAAAGATAGCTGAAAAGCCGGTTAAAAGAGATCCAATAAATCTGAAACAAATTGTCAACATATAAAAACTATAGAGGATAAAAAGTCATCATTATATCTTCCTCAAATTATAAACCTATTTGGAGATACAAAAATCACAAATCAGCTCAAAACATGCAAAAGTCTAAATTTTTAGCATGTTGATCAAAGAGAGAAAATATCAAAAAAATTTCAAATCAAGTCTAAATGCTTTGAAATTTTGCAGAAATAAACTTTAGACTCCGAAGACTCCTTTTTTGAAAATTGAATCTTTTCCAAAAAGAATTTTCAAAAAAGGAGTCTCCATTCAAAAGATATGCCAAATTTCACATTGCATGTATGATTTTTGTTCCATGAGTAGAAAAGTCAAAACATTTTCAAATGAAGTCTAAATGGTTTGAAACTTACCAGAAACAAACATTGGATAGTCTAAAAAGTTTTCCAAAAATAATTTTCATAAAAGGAATTGTCTTTTAAAAGATAAGGCAAAATGCGCTTTGTAGACACATGAAGAGAATGATTTTGCTTTAAACCCTCAAAACACATCCAAAATTTAATTTCATGGAGCTTTTCATTTTCATAGCTTTGTATGGGTTATAAATACTATTTAAATCCAAGATATACAAAGAAATCTGGCTCAAATAGCTAAACCCACAATATGCGAGAATTAGTCATTTTGGGTCAAAGCAAGAATTTTGGCAAAATTCAAATGGCTATAATTTTCAAATGGTTGGTCCTTTGAAAATCTTTTGAATACCATAAAGGTTTAGAATAGCCAATTCTAGGATTTTTCCTTTTGCGGCCATTTTCAAATTCCTTTTAGAATAGATTTTAAAAAAACTAGTTTAGATCAAGAACAAGATACTATGAGCTAGATTTTTGTCTAGAAACTCATTTTCACTTAATATATGTTTTATTGAGCCAAAACATTTGGAAAACCTTTGAATCTCTTTGGTGAGAGAGAACTCAATTTTTCGGGTGGAGTAGAAAACAACAGAAGAGAGAAGAAAACGGTTCGATGCTAGAAGAAGAAGGTTTCATTTTGCAAGGCTGGTCTGACCGCAGGGAACGTGCGGTTTGACCGGTGGGTCAGGCCGCTTAGACCGCCCAGATATCGCAGTCATCCGACGGGATCGAATCTATCAATGATTTCAATCTTGATTTTGAAGAAAAGAAAGAATTGTTGTATTGTGCTCCAAATTCTCACACAATCAATCAAACAAACACATTTGGAGCATTTCCAACTAATATAGCCCTTAAGAATCTATTCTTCAAATAGTTTTTATAAATTAAACTTTTGTTTTCGCTCAAAGAACTAATTTTATGAAACTTCTCCAAAAGAGCCAAATTGAGCACTTGATGGTATTTAAAGCAGCCAATTGTGTGTATGAGTCTTGAATACCATTATGGACCTATTTATGTGAATAATTTTGTCTCAAATGATAAAACTCACTTAAGTGTTAGAAACTGACCACTTAGGTCAAACTAGTAGTTTGGATGTGTTTGAAAATAAAATAACTTTTGCTAGATTGGCCTTTTAAAAATCTTTTGAATACAAAAAATGTTAAGAATATCCAACTCTAGGATATTCCTTTTGGAATGGTTTTTAAATTCTTTTTAGAATAGATTTTACACAACAATCTAATTTATGTCAAAAACAAGATACTATGATCTAGAATTTTGGCTTGAAATGGGTTTTTCTTGAATCAAAACCTTTGGGGAACCTTTCAAAAGTGTTTGTATATATTTTGCAACTCGTTTTTCAAAAGATTACAAGTAGTTACAATTTTTTTGACATTTGGCTTAAAGGCTCAACTTTGAAAAATATTAATAGTACTTAATTTATTTGGGCACACTTAGAGATATGATATACATGTATATGACTTAGCACTCCCCCATAATGTGCCACTACTATCTTACTCAAGATTGCAATAATGAAGATTTTGAATAAGAGCAGTAACATATTTTGAAACGATTTTCATGAAATGCAACCTACACAAAGCAAAGGGCTAGATACTTCAATATAAATATTTGTTACTGAGATGGCATTGGTGCTTGATGCGTCAAGATCATCCTCATGCTTGGCTCCAAATTGGCATATGGTGGAATCCACCTCTATTTGAAATAAGCCAAGCCTCCAATGCCTCTCTAAGTACCTATTTAACATTTTAAGCAACTTTTGGTACCCAAACTCGGTTGGGTCTATGAATGTTAGTCACAATAGATTTTGGCACCCAAATGGCCTTAGCAATAATCTTAGGTGAACTAATAACTCTAGCAATCACACTTCCATTTTTATCTTTCCTAAGCAAATATTGAACATTATAAATGATAGGTTTAGGAGTGTTACCCATGGGACATTGTTTACCAACATATCCCTTTTCTCGGTAATTGTAGCAAGTTGAGCTTTTAATTCCCCTTCTTGTCTTCTTTTCTTGCTCCATGCCGGTTTGCCTCTTCCTTGATAACATTTGCTTGTCCTCTACCTTGTTAGGGCACATGGAGGCAAAATGTCCCTTCTCATTGCATCCAAAGCACTTGATATTCTTCGTATATCTTGCATTGTACCTTATCTTGCTATTCTCCTTCTTCTTGGGAGTGAAGCCAATTCTACTCTTGTCTTGCAAGCTTTTTTGCTTGCTCAATATATCATCGAGGGTGACCTTCCCTTTGAAGCTTCTTTCCAAGTCAATTGTCAATCTCTTGACTGGGGCCTTAAGCTCTTCATTTTCCTCTACAAGATTAGTCTCAACAAGCAAAAAGGAAATAGAAACATTTTCACTAGAGCTACAAGGCATGTCTAGCAAGTTATCACAAGAAATGGATATGCTGACCTTAGATGAAATGCATGAGTTAGGAGCAACACATGATAAATCATCTAATAAATTACATGTGATGCCTATATCCACCTTGGACTTGATGAGATCCTTGAGAAGGAGAGTCTCATGAGCTTCTTTTAGCTCCTCATAAGAATTCTTGAGAGAAAGAAATTCTTTCTTTAAGACTTTGAATTTTGACTTATTCTTGCCAAGGTATTCATTCAAGTCCTTTAGCATATCCATCAACTGATCATATGTAGGTTCATCGTCATTATTTACCTTATCATTACCTTTTGCCATAAAGCAATGAGTTGATATGGATGGGGTTGTGATCTCATCGTTGTCAGAGCTAGAGATTGAACATTCTTCTCCCGACATCCACTCTTCTATGCAATCATCCTTGGTTGAGGTGGACCTTTCATTATTATCTTGAAGTTGTGTCCACATCTCATGAGTGCTTTTGAGATTGTATACGACATCGAACACCTCTATACTTAAAGCACTAAATAAAGCGTTAGGTGCTTGAGTGTAACACCCTGATTTTCAGAGCCTTTTTGAAAGTTTTCAAAATAACAAGAACCATTTGGTTCTGATGGTAATTCAAAGCTTAACCTGAGAATTTCAGAAGTTGAAGCGTTTAAAATGATTAAACTAATCTTCAACTAATCTAAAGCTTGATTCTCTTGGTTTTGCTCTAGCTCTCTGGAGCTATCTTTTCTTCTCCTGTTAGTACTTCTTCTCGTCTATCCCACTTAGACATTCTTTTATGTCCAGACTGTCCCTCTTGTTTGACCTCTGCTGTGGTCATCTCCTCCTTGTCTTTTCGGGTTTTTCCTCTCCCCTGGAAATCTCTCCCTATTGAGATCTTTTGTCTAGTCTACCTCCTTGGTCCACACCACCTTTGGGTCGGGACCTTCCTTAATCTCAATTGCAGTTTAAACCTCCCCTGAGGTTTAGATTTTTCCTTGTATCTAGACCACCCTTTGTTGGCTTGAACCTCTTTGTGGTCCAGGCCATTCTTTTGTTGACTTGAATTCTCCCTTCTGGATCTTTCTCTTCATCAACCCTCTTTCCCCTCTGGGCTCATTTGAATCCCTCATAGTTCACCCGTGTAACATCCTGACTTTCTAAACCGTTTTAAATGTGTAAAACAAATTAAAAATATTTTGTTTTGATGAGAATTCAAAGTTTGGTTCGGTTGGAGAGGCTTGAGTTAGTGATACCTTCTTTTTGGTATGCTTGGCAGGTCCTCCTTTAGCCTATCTCTGTTGGCTTATGTGAGGTTTAGACCTTCTCTGTGGCCTAGACCTCCCCAGTAGTTCTTGAGGATAGACCTCCCTTGGGGCTCAGACCTTTTCTCACCTGGACGTACCCTTATGTCCAGGCCGATCTCTTTGAGTTTGGTCACTTTGGACCTCTTTGTTGGCTCGAACCTCTTTGGTTCATACCTCTTTTCTGTTCAGACTTCTCTTAAGTCTAGACCCTTCGTTGCCTGGGCACTTCCCCATGCCCAGACCTCTTTTCATTCGGACCTCCATGTATCCCAGTGGACCTCTTATGTGCCTTCGATCCTCCAGAGTTCATTTGAACCTCCTTGGCATTTCTTCTTGGCCGAAAGGACCTCCCTAGGGTTGCCTTGATCCTTGCGAACTCCTGTTGGACCACCTTTCGTGGATTTCTTCCCTAGAACCCCTCTTTCTTGGAACCTCTCCGCCTGGACCTCTACTTGTTTCGAATCTAACGGTTCGGACCTCCCCTCATTTTGAATCCGAAGGCCCAGACCTCCCCGTGCATTATTTCTCTCTGGGGACCTCGCCTTCACGATTGATCTTGGCTGTTGGACCTCCCTCTCGGAGATCCAACCGCCCGGACCTCAATTCACTCTTGAACCCAACCGCAGGACCTTGTTGTAGTTCTTTGGACCTCCTGTCCAAGACCTCTTTGTGGCCTTTTGAACCTGGCTCTGGACCTCCTCGCCAGACCTCCCTTGAAGAGATCCTAACCGTCAAGACCTCCTCTTGTTGATCCTGACCGTCGGGACCTCCCCATGTCCAGACCTCCTCTGTATGTCTGGACCTCCTCAACCTTTAGACCTCCCGGTCCTTTGGGCCTAGGACCTCCTAAGCCTCTCGGACCCCCCTCGAGGACCTCTCCTGCAGGGCAAGACCTCCCTCTTGACCCGACTGTTTCTAAATTGACTGGCCCCACTTGCCAGGCCTAGTCGTTCTCTTTTCTTCCGCCACGTTAGTACCTTGGGCATTTAATGCATGTCATGTCACATTAAATACATCCATGTACATGGCGTTTTACTCTGAATTGGGTCACTTAGCTGTACTCTGACATCCTTCTTTGTTCCTTCCCATAGCAACATACATTGTCCTTCCTCGTACCTTTTACCCAGGGTGGTAGTGACACCTGCCCTGCCACTCACCTACCTTTGACCCATTTCTATACTTATCCTTGGTACGCACATGCTTCTAGTTTTCTTCACCCACTTTGACTATAATCACCCAGGACTCTGCATATTATCTTCTTCACATTCATCATCTTGGCTCTCGTTCAGTGGCTCCCAGGAAAGACCTTGTTGCCCACGACCTCCCCTCCATCCACTGTTCCTTCTTGTCCCTGGTAAGTCCCTTGGCGATCTGCTCCACTCTTGTTCTTGCCACTGCATTGAGCTCGTCGTGTCTTTCACAGGACCTCCCCTTATAGGCTCCTTTTGGATTTCTATGGCCTTTGTGTGAGGAGCTCCTCCCTGGTCTTTGCGCAAAGAACTTTCCCTTGCCCCTTTCTGGTCATACGCAAGGACCATCTTTCAGGACCTCCTATTTTATTGCTGAAATCACTCTTTTGATGTCTTTTGCTAAAAGACCACCCTCCTCCTGGTAAGCTTAGACCTCCTCCAAAAGAACATATTCTAAATACAGTACTCTTCTGTTAATTGAGTTTTGAGGTTCCTCTGGAGTTCTTTTGGTTCGTTATTCGGATCTTTGTTGGTTCTTTATTTGAGCGTGGTTTGAATCTGTTCTTTTGACCGTGTAGATCTTGGCATTCCCAGAGAGCAGAGCTGTGAGGCAGAGTAGGACCCTAAGCTATCAAGCAAGAGGCAAGTTACACTTTTGACCATATTGCACCCAGTATCTTAAATTACTTATGTTTTGTTTCAAAGTATACTGCATGCTTATTTCTATCAAGCTATTTCAATACCTGTCTTCAAATCCATAGTTATGCCTATCTCTTTCATATGGCCGACTTTGATGTTGTACCCAACTTATTGTCACCATTAGGCAAAATCTGGTTGATACAATAGTGTGAACTAGGAACAATTGTAAAACCAAATGCTTAGACTTGCTTAGACCAAAAGTACTTGATTTGGGAAAATCTTTACCATCATGACCAACTCTCGATTTAATGTTTTGGCCATGACATTGGGGTGTCATGGACGATGGAAATATTGTGGGAAGCAAAGAAAAGGAAAAAGGAAAATGGATTTGGACTTGGGCGAAATGGTTGGCTTGGCTGGTGCAAGCTTTGTGCACGGACTCTATCCTGGAAAAGGTGGAGGTCCAGGGGTATGTGATTGTCGCCCAAGTCAGTTGAGGACCAGTCTTTGAGCGACCAATGCCATGCCTATAATGGGCTATGCCACAATCGTGCAACCACATGTCTCCAGAGTGGGGCGTGGGACCTGGCTGAGTAATTTGCAAAGTTCTACCATAAGCTGCTCCATTGGAGGTGTGGGAGGTCTTATATGGCCAATGGTCTATTATAACCTACTGTTCCCACTGGTGCAAGAGGGGGCTTTTCGCCAGATTGCGATCCATAGGAAGGTGAAACCTTAGCCAGGAAAGGCTGTGGTGGAACAATGCATTGTAAAGGCCTTGTCATGAACTCTAGACCTCTTACCTTCGACAGTGAGAGGTGGCACTCGCGCATGCCAAACAAACTAGAGGATTCATGTCGTGTGGGTAAAGTGCACAACCTCTGCAGAGTTAAATCTATTCGAAAAGCCGTGTCCACGGTCATGGACGTGCTGGCAAAGGCTACTTAGAGTTAGATGTTGGTTTTGGGTTTTTCAGAAATGTTTACTAAAACTGTTTTGGGATTGCTATCCCATGGTTTGGGCGGGGAGCCTTGTGACAGGAGGGTATCCTTCACCACTTGTGATGAATGAATATCCAACTGAAAACAGATTTACTAAATGAATTTTATTTATTATATGATGCTTTGGAACTTAATACTGGTAATTGGAAATAAACATGGCTTTATGCAAATCAACCATATTAAGCCTTCCTTTGTGATATCCATTTGTGCATGTCATTTATGTTATCTAACGGGTGTAACTTGCGAGTACGGTTGTTGTGCTCACTCTTGCTTGATGCTGTCTTTAGCAGGAATGAGAGCTTCTGGGTGATCTGCACGGTAGACCTGGTGGTCCTGTTCGACTAGGATTGCGCCCTCCAGCCGGTTGCCTGTGGTGTATCGGGTGGCCCATGTGTTTATTTTTATTATGTTTTGCCTACTGACTTGTAAGCTCTCTTGTAAACAACTCCTTTGGTTATTAATAAAGCTTGTGTTGTTGCTATGTTACCACTGTTGTTGCTGTGAAGAGCTAGCCATGATCCTTGGGACTAGCTCAGTTCACATAGAGGACCTCGGAGAGCTCCCAGTCCTCCCCGACCTCCCTCAGATCTGGTCGCGGACGTCTTTGGGGTGCTCCTCAGTTCCTAGACCTCCTCGGGTCTGTCCCTTGGACCTACAGGTGGTCCTGCTGGACCTCCTGGGAGGTCTTGGTGGACTGTCCGAGAGGTCATTTCTGGACCTCTTGGGAGGTCCTGATGGACCTTCTTGGAGCTCTTAGAGGACCTTTCGGGTGCCCTAGGGTTGGGTCGTTACATTGAGCGTCAAGATTTGAGCATTTCTCTTCCTCAATAGTTAGAGCAAGATGATCCTTTGGAGGAGAAAACCCCACATTTACAATTTGCCAAATTTTAGGGCTCATGACCTTAAAATAACAAGATATGTAGATTTTCTAACTATCATAATTTGTGCCATCAAATAAAGGTGTTTCACCGAGGTGCACTATATCACTAGCGGCCATCCTTTACTCTCTAGACGGTTAAGTCTAATAAATGAGAGACCAAGCTCTGATGCCACTAGTAAAATCGAGGAGGCCGACTAAAGAGAGGTGAATCGTCGTTTCTAAAAATCTCTAAGGCTAAAACCGATTTCTAATGCAGAAGCTAACGACAATTATGTTTTGCACAATTAAAACCTAAATCAACTAATCTTGACTAAGTGCACTAACAATATAAGACTAATGATAATTATAGCAAATATACAAATACAAGTAAGCAATTTAATTCTATAAATGTAAATTGCAATAGAGTAAAGCTCAAGAAAGCAAACCACAATGACACAAGTATGTTTTACCGTGGTGTTCGGAGACTTGCCGGTCTCCCCTAGTCTACTTGAGGTAAGTCCAAACCAATTGGACTGTTTTACAACTTGAACCAACACCTCCGAGGTAAGCCCAAACGATTTGGACCAGCTCACAACTTGAACTAACACCTCAATACACTCGGGGTTGCTCTTCCTCCACTCCAGAGATGGTGAGCACCAAACTACTCACAAGGAGAATCTGCCGAAAATCAGGGAAACCCAGTCAGTCTGCAGGCATAGGGCCGATCAGTTTGGGCTACAGTGCAACGACTATAAAACTAGCTGTTACATACAATTATCGATCAGTCCGCCCTCATAGGGCCCGGTCCGACTGGACCCCCGGTCAGTCCGGACTTCCGGGAGGAAGAAAAGAAAAAACACGCCCTCTGGAAAAGGTTGACTGGTCTTATAAGGGCGGTCAGTCCACACTTCCGGTCAGTCTGGGCTTTCAACTGCGGTCAGTCCGGCCCTGGATTTCAGCACATGCGATACTCGAAAAAACGGTCATAACTTTTGACTCCAATGTCGGAATTAAGTGTTCTTGGGCTCTATGGAAAGCTTTTTCAGAAGGCTACACAGCCCATTTGTTTGATTGATTTCAAACATATTTTATCAAATCAATAAACACAACTCCAAAGAGCTAACACATAGCCTAAGTCCAAGAAAAAACAACGAGCAATATGAGACCATGCCCAAGAATGATGCATGAACTTCAACAATTTACAAAACATATTTGCAAACTTAAGTATCATGCCACAAGGAGTAGGTACATGGACTTCAACCATTTGAAAAACACATTTGCAAAGTATAGTCACATGCTACAAGGATTAGACACATGAGCCTTAGCTATTTGCAAAACACATTCGCAAATAATAGCATCATGCAATGGAGAGCTAGAGCAAGTGGGATTGAGCAATTAATACATGATGAGACTTAAGCTACTAGACAAGACCCCTCTTAATAGTACGCCAATCATATACTAGCAATCCGGTCTTCCAATGAAACACCAAGACCGGTAAAAGACTAGGAACACATTTTTAGCCCTAGCTAGTTATACCTTTGCCTTGATGACACACATCTTCACTTCAAGTCCGGGTCATTGTCTTGATATGCATCAACCCATGATACATCTTTCACGTGCCCTCCATCAACACATGATGGGTCTTCTCTTGACTTGATGATCAACTCATGATCTTCTTCTCTTCGAGATCTTGATATGCATCAACACACGATGCATCCTCTTCTTGAACCTTGACTTGATGATGATCAACTCATGATGCTATCCAAAGTCTCCATCATCATGGAACATAACCTATTTACCCAACTCATGGAAAATGTTAGTCCCACAATGTGATTGTCATTAATTACCAAAATATACCATTAACTCATAATGGTGGGTCTAGATTCTTCAATCTTTTCCTTTTTGATAATTGATGACAACCACCACAATTGCAAACAATTGGACATAAAGCAATATGAGTATATATGAACTACACAAGTTTTATATACTCAAAAGATATATTTCAAAGTAGAGATCTCCAATATAAGTGGATAAAGAACAATGATCAATACTAATGAAACCACAAAACATAGAGTGAACCCCCCTAAATATGTACATACACGAATGTGTAATTAAAACATATGCACATATTAAAGTTAAACTTCTAGTGAAGTTCAACCTATATTTTGGATCCGAGGAATGTAACAAGATATAAGAATGTGATGTCGAATGCATACCTCCATGATTTTCATCTTTTCATCCAAATAAGACTAAATAATATCATACTCAACAAACGCGTTAGTCTCATATTTAGATTTGTTATTAATCACCAAAACCAATTAATAGAGCTTGAACTTACAGCCTCATCAGCAATCCTTGCTTGGCCTTATATTTTATAGCATGTCTTTGCAAGTGCCCTGTACCTCCTGTAGACTTTGCAGACAATTCATGACGATAAATTTTGCAAACAACATATGGTACCTCATTTTCTTGTGCGTCTAACTTAGTTATCCTATCGAAATTCTACCAGGCTCTAAATGTAGACGTCATCGGCCTCTTTGCTCCGGTGGTTGCCGACGAAGATGCTGCCGTAGAGCCTGATGACGGAGCTTCGCCTTGCCCTTCTAGTAAAATTTCTGGTTGGTTTGAGGCAGCCGCAACCTCCTCCATAGATGCAACCTCCTCTAGTGAAATTTTGTACTCAGTGAGAGCGAGGATATCGTAATTTTCCATAACGAAAACTGCAAAATCGAAACTAACGCTATTATTGTTTTCATCTTAGCATAACAAATAATAACAAAAAGATATACAAAAAAAACAATGTTGTACTTCTTTTGATGACTTGCTACCAGAATTTGAATTTTTCAAAATTTGGCACGTATTTTTTGAATTTTACTAAACTATCACAGAACGAATTTAAATTTGCACAACAAAATTTGAAAGAGAGATTGAGGAATGGATAGGTGCTGAATGGGGGTATGGTGCCAATTTATAGAAAAAATTCAGGATATTTTGATTTTTTTTTGCTATTTTTAAAGCCCCAAATGGTAAAAAAAACCGTTCGGATTTTTTGAAATTTTGAACGTTACGAGCCAAATAGGACGTGTCGAACCAAGCATGGCCTACCGTGCCAAAATAGCCCGCAACGACGATTTCTCCCCTGGGTCGTACCGAGCCTGATACATCCTGTGGTGTCGCGCGAAGCCCAAGGCCTCAATGACTGTTTTCCCAGCCGGGCCGTGTTGTGCATGGCATGGCCCATTGCGCGCCCACGTGCCTTGCGCACTCGACTCATCTTCTCCCTCTTCGCCTCTTTCCCGCAAAGATTGCTCGCCAGACGCCTTGCTGTTCGCATCTCTTCTCCCTCCACGTCGGCGTCACCCCACCGCCTCCCTCTTCTCCCTATCTCTTCACCGCATGCCGGCGCGCCGCACAACCCTTCGCCTTCTCCGGTTCTCCCTCCTCCCTCTTCTCCTTCCGCGACGGCACAGCCCCGCCGCCTCCTTTCTCTTCTCCCTCCGCGCCCGTGTCGCCCCGCTTCCTCCTCCCTCTTATCCCTCTGCGCCACCCCGTGCTCGCGTCGTCGCACTGCCGCACTGGCCTCGCCTTCTCTGCACGCGGGCCAAACGGGTCGTGCCGGCATCGTACCGGCACAGCACAGTCCAACACTATTTGTGCCATGCCAGGCCGGCCCATCGTGCCAAGGGGCAGCCTGAGCACGGTACGAGCCATCGTGTTATGCCGGTCCGGTCCGGTCCATGAACAATGTGGATCGTACCGTGCCTTGAGACCCAGCCAACACACAGCCCATCTAGCCATCTCTAGCTCCGCTACCCGCCTACGCCACTCCGTGCCACCTCCTCACCACCACTCTCCCCGCCACATTTCTTGCTGCTCCGGCCCTCTCGCTGCCTGCAACTCACCATGAGCCGCCACCACCCTCGCCAGCAGTAGCTTGAATCAAGTGCTGCCAGCCTCCATTCCCGGGTGGCCGATGTCCTCGTCATTGATTCGATGTCCTTCAAGATCTGAAGGAGGGGGAAAGATCAAGGGCTTGCACCGGCGGCCGACCATGGCGACCTCTCCCTTCCCATGCACACAACCGATCTTGCCTCGGTGAGATGTATCCCCGATCCGCGCCACCCTCTGCTTACGTCGACCATCCCGATCCCCTCTCCTGGTTTCCCAATTCGTTCCATCCTAGGTCCATTCCCCTCCCTTTTGTTCCAACCCCATGGGCCGTAGCCTTCTCCTCTTCTCATAGTCATAGTCTCACTTCACTACCGCGAGGAGATGTCATCCTCCCTTTTCGTGTCGCCTGGCAAACACATCATTGTCCATGCTCATTTCCTCGCCACGTTGTGACAGGTGGGAGGACCTCCTGGCTGGCACACACGCAGGCAAGGCAATAGCGTGCAGTCCTCACCAAGGTAAGCTATGCAGCTCAGAATCTTGTCCTCAAAGTTCTTTACCCTAACTTGCCATACCAAAATTTGGTGATACCTAGAAATTTTTGTCAGTGTTTATTTTGGTTCCTATATGTGGCGTGCCCTTGAAAAATTTGGCAACGCCAAATATTGGTAATGCCCATGAAATTTGGCTAGAATTTGGTTTGTTGCCAAATTTTGGTACTACCAACGAAAATTTGGTAAAGCCAATTTTTTTCTTCACAATTCCCAGGCAAAGTTTGGATGGCCAAAAAGCCCAAAAATTGGCGGTAAACAACTAGCCCATGAGTTTGCTAGGTGGCATCATTTCGTTGGATGTAAATAGGGACATATTAGTCAATTTCGGTATTGCCCGTGAGTCCCACATGACATCAATTTTTTTTTGCCCCAAAATATGTCAATTTGGGTCTTGTTTTGTTGATAAAATGACAAGGAACACAATGGTTCAAACGGATCGCAAATCGGATGCTCAGTTTAGAAAATATGATCATTTGAAACAGATAAATCAATCTAACAATGCAATTAATATCACTATTTGCATCCAACCAAAACTCATTTGAAACAGAAAAATTGGTATTACCAAATTTTTGCTAATATTGGTGTCAAGCCAAACACTAGCCCACTACTTTTTTTGCCCATATTTCGGCATTGTTCAGATTTTGGTATTACCAAAATTTGGTTTGTTTCACTAGGGCACCAATCCAAACAGCCCCGTATTTCTAAGAGTTTACCATTTTATTTGCCGAGTGACAGTTGTGATCAATTGGTATCGCTGAATTCTCTACTAAAGCAGATGGCACTGCAGTCCGATTGCTAATGCACACAACACTACAGGGGAGGCAGTCAATCTGTCAATGAATAACTATTTGGATTTTTTTTTTGGATAAAAGGGCGTGAGACACCCAGTTTCTATTAACAAAACCAAGATTACAGATTATAGAGTTCTTTTGATCAACGAAAAGCAAAAAAACAGGAAGCAACCAACAGTTGCTATCCAATGCAAACATGAGGAACTGAGAATAGCTATTACATCTACTAGCAGAACAAAGATACTACCAAACTTGGTGACTGCCAACAAAACTTAGAGCAGGACTGCTAGGGCACCAAAACAGGAACCTACATAGTACTGCAACCTATTCAACTAGACAAACAAACTTGGTGCAAAGAGCAAAACAATACCCATCTAGCTACCACTGTGAACCTCCAAGATCAGATCCAATCCTAAAACATCAGCTTCTTGATCCAAGGTGTCCATCTTCTTCTCACCCCAAAAACTTCTATCACCACTTGGTTCAACACTTTAGCGCCCTTGACCAACAGATCCTGATCGACCCCCTTCTGCATTTTGGCCCAAAGCTCAATACAACAACAAATATCAAAAATTACATGTACTGGTTCTGAAGGCCACTTATGCTTGAAACAAACTGCATTACGTAACTTCCAGATGCTCCAAATAACAGCAGCTATGCCAACCAAAATCAAATTCCTTGCTCTCCTAGCAAACCCTCCAATCCAGTTGGTCATCAACTGATGGAACTGTTTGGATTTAAAAGGTACAATTTTGGTTTTCAGTATACCACTTCAATCACAAACTTATTTGTGCTTGGTTTTGCAAAAGTTCAAGAAGTGTAATTGATACACTTTCTATTAATTGCTATGGGTTTATTACCAGGAAATATAAGTGTGCTTTGTTGTATAAGGTCTTTTTTCCATGTAGAGTTATAGAAATCTGTTCACCCAGGGTGGGATTAGTGTTCCCCTGTAGGTTGCTAAAACCAAGGGAAAACAATTTTGGTATAGGAAAAAGTCCACTTTTGAACCTTCAACTATCCCGAGTCCACTTTTGAACCTTCAACTCTAAACCGTTTGATTTGGGATATCCAACTATTGAAACAAGTGCAACCGACCCCCCTCCCCCGACACATCCAACCCCAGTTTTGACTGGTGTGGCAACTATGTGTCAAAATTCTGCAGACGTGGATGCCACCAATAAATAAATAAAAGATGGGGACTCACCTGTCAGTCCCTAAAAATGTCTCTTCCACCCCTTCTTCATCTGTCTCTAGGGGTGGGCATTTTTTTACAGAAACCAAAAAACTGAATCGAATTAACCGAAAATGTTGGTTTATTCGGTTTTCGGTGACCGGTGCGGGTTTTTTCTTGACTCTATTCGGTATTAGGTTCGGTTTCCAACTATCAGAAACCGAACTACTGAATTGCCTGAGTCCATTGTGCTTGGTAATTCACAGCCTCCACTGCTCCTACTCCAAATCTCCAAGGCCCAAGGCCCACCATCGTCCAAGTGTCCACCACTCCACCCCAACCCTAAGGTCCCTCTCTCTGTCTCTTTCGCATGCCACAGCCGCAGCCCCCACCGACGCTACCAGCCGCCACCGACGCTACCAGCCACCCGTTCCCCATTGTCATTCCCATTCCCCACCAGTTCGCCTTGCCTGTTTCCCACCAACGCTAGCGATGTTTGTTCCCAACCGCCGCTAGGCCTCCACCGCGCGGTCGCCGCCACACCCCCACCCTCGCATTGATGCCGCCAGTCTTCCACCATGCGGTCGTGTGGGGATCCGAATCTGCAAATCCGGACCCTTTGTGTATTCTGAACTAGTCCCAAGATCAATAGCTAGTTCATAGTGTCAACATTGATGATATCATATCTATACAATGAAATAGCTAAGAATAAGATAAATATTATTAAAAAGTAACAATGGACCTTATGGACAAGGTTTTACAATTATTGTCACGTAGGACATAACGACAGAATAAATAAACTTGCAACGGAAGAAACTCTTGTGGTAGCCATTCGACATGCCCACAGGCAATCGAGTGGAGAACGCAGTCTAGTTCGCATGGTCTTCGAAGTACTCCTCCTCATAGAACTCTATGTTTCCTGGTTCTTCCTCGGTGACTAATCAACAATGGTGTAAAGCTGCGAGTACATAAAGTACTCCTTGCCGCCACATCGCGTGTCAATCTCCAGGACGCGGGGCTCGGCGCGCTACGCCCACTCCCGGACGACCTCCTCCTCGATGTCCTTGGCCTTCTAGTAGCGCGTGACCTCCGAGGCGCTCTATGTCATTGCCTCCCACGACCCGCCCTGGCGGGCCCTCGTCCTCGCAGTGCTCGGCGGGGACTTCGCGTTCATGGGCTCATGGTGCGTCACCTACATCGCCGCCGCCACCAAGGTGACAGGGATGCGGAGGGAATACGAGGTGCCACCATCATCACAGAGCCACTCCGCTGACTCGTCAAGTAGCCGTCAAACAGAGTTGCCGTCGTTGCCATCCATGGCCATCGTTGGCCCCTAAACCAGAAGGAAGAAAAAGGTGCTTTGAGGATGATGTGGACGGTGATAGATGCACATGGACATTGATGTGAATGTACACGTGGGCGCTATGTATTACTAGGAGTCCACGTCAACGAAAACTACCATCACGTCAGCCGAAACCACGATGATTTCGGGTCAATGTTGTGTTTTGCACCATTATTGATAGTTGAGGGTTGCGTTCTAAACGGTATTAGAGTTAGAGGTTAAAAAATGGACTTGGGCTATAGTTGAGGGTTAAAAAATGGACTTTTTCCCTTCTATATTTTCCCACTAATTCTCTAGTCAACTTATTTGTGTAGGATTTTTTTTTTCAGCGCATGTCAAGTTCCAATGGTATATTTTCACCAATTGAAGCATTGACATCACCTGCGTTGAGTGAGGCTGCTGCCTCTGCCTTGGCTCCTGCCAATGTCGCTGAGCTCATCGCCCACGTTAAGATCCAGAGCACTGCAGCAGCGCCGGGTAGCAGAACAAGCGTTAAGAGAAAAAAAATATATTCATAAGCTGGCGAGAAGAACAATCAGAATCGCAACATTGGTCTTTTGCCCTCATAGGTCTTCCTCCACCTCGTGGAGAATGGTTGATTTTGTTAACATTTTTTTACTGCATTGGTGTAGGACTGCAGAGCACACTATTCTTTAAATACCTAGTAATTTCAGTGCTTCTTGTCAACTTGGCTGTTCTTCTGATAGAGCTTCTTAGGAGCAATCAAATGATGTTGTCTTTGTTACGGTAGGCCTTTTTCTTCACCTCAGTACTTGCATTTGACCTTAATTAGTTCATTTGATCTTGCTTTCATGAAGAAGATATATAATGTAGTGTTCTAATTCTTTTGTAAGCTTCACCTGGTTCAGTATTTTGTTTCCGGGTATTTAGCTAGTCCAAGCAAAATACTGCTAGTCCAAACAAGCCTGGCAGTCCAGCTATTGACAAGGGAAGATACTCGGTGACCCAAGGCCCAAACTGAGTCCAAACCTCTTCACTGTTACATCAGATCTCGGTCACATCTTGCGTGCCCCCAACATTTCCTCTCACATATCGGTTATGTACTTTCACAACTATAAAGTCTATAGAGATGTTAGACGCCTAGGCTCTTATACCAATTAATAGATCGGACGCCGGTGCCGCCTCATCTCCCGCCCCGACCACCGCAAGAAGCCCGCCCAGACCCTCGCCGGCTTCTTCTACACGAGCTACAAGCCTACAACCCCGACCGCTTCCCTCGATCAGCTCGCTGCTTCAGCAACGCCTCGAGGGGGCACGGTCGTCCCTTCATCAACCCCGCCCTCTCCTTCCTGCCCAAGTGTGAGCGCCTCGACGTCGTGTGCTGCCGCAATGGCCTCCTCTGCCGCTGCTGGAAGCCCACTGCTCCGCAGGTGTTCGATTACGTCTTGTGCAATCCTGCCACTGAGAAGTGGACCATGTTGCCCGGCAATCCTGCCACTAACAAGCCGGTCATGTTGCCAGACTCCGCCGCTTGCTTGTTGTTCGACCCTGCCATCTCCTGCTGCTTCCATGTGTTCGAGTTTGTGATGGATGAGGAGGCATGAGTCGAAGGGGTGGAGATCTACTCGTCCAAAACTGGAGTTTGGGATCACAGAGACAGCGGATGAAGCATGGACATTTGCATACGCAATGATTATGTGTCTTTTCTTAAGGGAGAATGGATCATTTGCCTCATGTTACATGTGGTTTTGATCATTTGGTACTAAGTTCCAGTTAATAGCTCAGATGGCCCATAGTTCCAGAGGCAATTGACGATTTGCTCTTTTGGACAATTTTATCCCGCCTTCATCTTCATCCTCCTCTCTTCTTTTTTTCCCTACTCTGGCCATGGCCGACTTGGGCAAGCTCGCGGCCGCACGCTGCCACTACCACCTCTCTCCCTCCTTGTCATGAATCGGCATAGGCTTGGTGTTGGGCCTGCATCATGGGCCATGGGCCTAGGCTTGCAATGGGCTTTGGTGTCGGTGGAGTACAAAAAGCAAAGAGCAGCATTCGCACAAGGGACATCAAAGAACAAACAGGATTTTGGTTCTCCCTTCTTCCTCCCGTCAGTTCTTCCCCAAGCTACTGATCTTCTTCCCAGTCTCAGTCTCTCTTCTCCATTCCCAGTATTGATTGCTAGTTTCTACTTCCTCTCCTCCCAGATTGTATCTCCCCATACTTGTAATCGGTGCTTGGATTGGTAATCAGACTTTACTTTGGTGTTGATTGGTGCTCAATCAATCGGGTTCATAACAATTGGTATCAGAGCCGGCGATCATGGTGATTCCGTGCTTCGAAGTGGCTATGAGTGATGCTGAGAGGGAGAGCGAAGCCCGGTGCATATCCATGTTGAACAAGTTAATCTCTGAGGTGAAGAAGCAGACAGTGGAGATGGAAGACCTGGCAGTAAGCATGAATGGGATTGCGGTTGGCTTGAAGGCCATCACCCAGCCGCAAGAAGCGCCAGTTCATGCCTTGCCACCTTCTGGGACCGCACCAACGGCCACCCTTGTCGCCGCGGTGGATCACGCCATGGCGGCAACTACTCCCTGTGCAGAGGTCGCCCTCGCCCCCGAGTCGCCCACCAAGTGTTCGACGTCGGGCCCTGACACCGTGACGCCCACCAGGTGTTTGACGGCGTGTCACAGCTGCAACACCGACATCGCCATCACCAGCCACGCTCCATCCATCGGCGCTGATGTCGACCACGCCGAGGTAGAAGCCACTCCATGCACCGACTCCATCCTCGCCACCGTGACGCTCACCAAGTGCTCAACGCCGAGGCAACGCCTCTACGAACAGGGCGGTCTCAAGTTTGAAGGCTTGATCAAGGTTTGGTTCAGAGCTCCCTGAGGATGCCGGACTCATTGCCGCCGACTAAGAGGTGATGCAGTGCCAGTCGGAGGACGACTGCTATCCAGGCGGAGTGCCGTGGATGCCCCCATGGCCACCACCTCAAGAACATGAGACTTTGCTCGGGTTGTTCCACAAACAGGCAGGAATCAGGTCAACAATGAGATTGATAAAGCATCCACATGTCTTGCAGCTTTTTGAGGTCAGGGCTAGCAAGAGTAAGATTTATTTTGTTTTGGAGTATGCTAAAGGTGGTGTGCTTTTCAACAAAATAGCAAAGGGGGGAAATCTTAGTGAGGATGCTGCCAGGAGGTATTTTCACCATATGATTGATGAGTGCATTGTACTAGAAGAAAGCAAGGAAAGGCCGTGATGTACCTATTCATCGATGAAGATGATGAGCACCATGTACATTTCGTGGTAGGAAGCACATCGATGAAGAAATCAAGCACAATACATTGCTCTTATAAATGGTTACACCGGATCGTAAAAGTCAAGTGCACAAGGCCCCGGAGTGCATCGGCGATGATCTGGGTCACCGATGTTCGATATCGATGACGAGGATCATTGGCGACAGAGCAAAGAAGCCTCAAAGATACATCGAAGCAAATCTTCACAAAATATTGTCACAAGACCACCGAAGGCATCAAGGGACCGCCATATGACACCTCCCGCCAGTACCAAATATCCAACCAAGACCACGCTGTGGCCTCTGCTGCTACCCCATCTGCAGACGCCACTCCTACTGCCAGCCATGATTTCAGTTCGGGAGAGTCTTGTGGAGATACGCTTACGAGGGCCACAAAGCTGAGTCCTCCATCTGGTGCCTGTTGTATTAGGGATGTCGACAACAATGCAACCTGTGGCAACATGCTTTGGCACTGGCACAACCACAAGATGAAATGTGGTGATACATATGCAAAATTAGGGATGATGACCAAACCACTGAAGACACCAGGTCGAAAGAAGGTTCCTAAGCTTCAGAAAGGAAATTCATTTAGATGGAAAGACTGTGCAATTTCTGCAGCATTGTCAATTGTATTAATTACTGGCACACCAACATTAGGATGGTCGGCCCATGCTTCTCCTCTCGAACCTAAGCTCCCAGATGTTTCAGTTCTGATCTCTGGACCTCTCATTAAAGATCCAGGTGCTTTGTTGAGAAATGATTTGGCACAATACATTGTCAAGAATTCTTGTGAGCTGAATTTTTCAAGCGGCAACCAGGACAATGACAGAGCAATAGTTGGCATTGAGGATCAGCAATTTCTATGGGATCCTAGTGGCTCCGAGCTCATAAACACAGCTCTGTTTGTGGACAAGGTCTTGAAGTTTACTCCATCGGGAAAGATGAAAAGGCGATCCCGGTGATAATAGATTTTGCTCTCTACCTTGTTGATCCCGATCTCGGTATATTGAAGATGAGGATAGCACTTGCAATTGCCGATAGGCTATGTATAAGCAATCTCGGTGATACTTTCTTTGCAATCATTGTTCCGACGGAGTATGATTGTTTAATGGCCAAAGACTAGAAAGAAGGAAATAGTTGATGTTATAGTTAAGGCTATTAAGGGCACATCTGAGTATGAACCTGAGGTGGTTTCCTCTAACAGGTTTGAGTACTATGCTACTGCTGAAGTGATTAAAGAAGTTGGATTCAAGGAAGTTGATGGTGGCTCCGAGCTTTCAAAGGGTTCTGCGGCAGCGGCTTGGGATCTGGTGAGAATTCTTCATCATGGCAAGTCCCTTGTGCAGCGACAGATTAAGCCTGGGCCACCTCCTATGCTCAAGAGAATTGAAGTGATCAGAGTGGCACAGCAGAAGCTTGGAGTTCACTACACTGGCACCAGTTTTCTTGCTCACACTATTGGCACCTTTTCACAATATCCCAGGTTTCCAGGGAGAGGACGGACACTTGGTTCTACAGAACCGAACCAAGCGCAAGGGAGGCTTTTGAGGATGTTGCACATGGTGGTCCTCCGAGACACAAAGAAGAAGGTCTCCCCAAGAAAGCCGCTTGATTCAATGTTACGGCGGCGCCCATCGAGCATTGCGATCCTTCTTCCGATTGTATTCTCTCAGATCGAAATGGCGGCAGGAGAAATCTCTTCACGGAGGATATCCGAGGAAAGTTGAGATGAGTACCGAATTGGATGAGGGAGCCTCCTAGACAAAGTGCACGATTGCCAAACCAGATAAAGAGTCGCATAACGCAGTTGATTACCGGTTGTTGAAGACAAGGCCAAGGAGAGTCCAAGTACATACGCTTAAAACCGCTGGTTCATCGCACATCCATCTTTCAAGAACAAGTAGCATGGACAAGATTGCCTCGAGATAAGAACGCTCAGGAGTTCAAAGAAGCCAACTTTTTCCGCTTTTCTTTCTCATTCTTCACGCTTGCATCCTTGCAACAATACACCAACAGCCATCGACAGAATCGATAAGAGAAACCCGTTCGCAAGATTTATCTAGCAGAGCACCAAAAAGGCAAGTTTGCAGTACTGAGGTGAGCAAACATTGTAAAACCTCTTACCACGGGATCTTTGCAACGGCTTAGGGACAAGCCGAATCTCAAGGAGGGAAGAATGTCATGAATCGGCATAGACTTGGTGTTGGGCCTACATCATAGGCCATGGGCCTAGGCTTGCAATGGGCTTTGCTGTCAGTGGAGTACAAAAAGCAAAGAGCAGCATTCACACGAGGGACATCAAAGAACAAACAGGATTTTGGTTCTCCCTTCTTCCTCCCGTCAGTTCTTCCCCAAGCTACTGATCTTCTTCCCAGTCTCGGTCTCTCTTCTCCATTCCCAGTCTTGATTGCTAGTTTCTACTTCCTCTCCTCCCAGATTGTATCTCCCCATACTTGTAATCGGTGTTTGGATTGGTAATCAGACTTTACTTTGGTGTCGATTGGTGCTCAATCAATCGGGTCCGTAACACTCCCTCTCTGCGGCCAGTGCAACGAGTAGCAGCGTCGTGAGCCCTATGGCCAGCCATGTCCTCCACCGCGTGGAGTCCCACAACCGCCGGGCCTCCCGCAGCTCCCCCTCGGCTGTGCCCACATCCCGCGCCGCCGCCGTGACGTACCGCTTGATGTCGCCCACGCACACGCCCTGTGACTCCACCAGCACGCCCTCCACCTCCTCCGCCTCCGAGGACGACAACATGGCCGCCGCCGCCTCGTTGACGCCGGCGGCGCAGCATCGGCGACGAGCCGATCCACCGCTCCTCGGCGGGGCCTCGCCGCCACGGCGAGGTAGATGGTAGCATGCTTGCCTCATGGAGACTCAAGGCGTCGGGGCTGGACCTGGTGTGAGGTCTGGAGGCGGCCATGAGGCCGACGACAACGTCAAGCAATGGGATTTGGTCATGGAGGTCCATGGAGGACTGCCGCGGTGGAGGAGTGGAGGGATTGGGGGTGGGTGAAGAGGAGGGAGAGAGACAAGGAGGAGTGAAGAAGAAGAAGAAGACATGGGGGCGGTCCGGGGCGTGGAGGTCCATGGAGGTCAGCCTCGGTAGAGGAGTGGCGGGATTGGGGGTGGGTGAAGAGGAGGGAGAGAGACAAGAAGGAGGAAAGAAGAAGAAGAAGACAGGGGGCAGTGGCCATGGTGCCGTGATGCTGCGCGTGTCTGTCATAACAAGAAGAGGAAGAGAAGAGGTGGAAGAAGGGGAAGGAAGAGGGGACCAACTGATTCCATTAGCATTCGCATTGACAGAGGGTGAGAGCAATGCAAGCTGGGCATGGTTCCTGGATATAGTTCGTCTCGCCTCGTTGGGCTCGGACGACAGTGTTTGCATCATCTCGGACAGCACCACTAAGCATTATGAACGCCGTGGAAGAGTAGACTTGATGGACACCCTGGATGTCTTTGCATAGGTGGTGCATGCGCTATTTAGCGGCTAATTTCTTTAAGCAATGCAACAGGAAGATCTCACCGAAAGTTCAAACTGTTGTGCGGATGCTTAGAGAAGAGGGAATTCGAGGTCAAGTTGATTTGAGCCGAGTGGGGTGACTAACGAATCCGGTAAGTCGTGGTTGGAGGAAATCTTGCGAAGAAAAGGAGAAGTGGGCACAGCATACGATAAAGATGGTCATCGGTATGGAATGATGACAACGAACATATCGGAGGTGTTCAACAACGTTATTAAGGGTATCCGTATGATGCCAAGATCTGCTATCTTAGAGTACTCCTTTCGAAAGACCAACAAGTACTTTGTGGAACGCCGACCCGCAAGGATGCATTTAACGCCGTGGCGTTGGGGTGTGGTCGCTACCAAGCACCTTGTTATCGCAGAGGCCGATTCATGCAATCAGAGGCGAGGAATACGACCTATTAAGCATATATATGTTGTCAAGGCAATGGGGCACATCGATAGGGGCGAAACGTTACGGTGGGTCGAACCATAGAGTGAACTCCGAGTGAGGGAAATCAGACATGCATGGTCCCGACGTTCTTTGCATGTCCCATGCTCTCACGTCATCACCGCTGTCGCGGCGCGTGTAAGTCACCTTACCTTCATTGCGTCCGATTCTCGAAGCAAGCCACGATGCGCAGACTTGGGAGAAGCGATTCGAGCCTTATCTAGATCCTCACATTGGCCATCAGACGTGGGGAGGAATACATTCCCGACGTAAACATGATGAACAAGCTACGCGGTCAAGGAAGAGGAAGAGGCTTCGAATGACATGGACCGCGCGACAAGAAGGCGGAAAGACATGTACTCTCTAGGGGACTTCAACGACGCCAAAGAAGACGTAACAGTGCTCGAGTGCCACGAGCACGGACACACAAGGGCAAAGCACGCCAAGAAATCCCACCGCCAGCAGGTCAGCGGCGGCGCCACATGTCGCCCACCGACTTGAGGTGTTGAATGTCGCTGTCAACGCAAAAATGGTTGATCTTCGTATATAGTTCTTTCATTTGCAGCTGACATATTGTTTTGTACGTCATGTGATCTTACAAAATCCTATCTTGTAATGCAGATGCCGCAAAGACGCCGCAATACGCTGCTGTTCTCCTGAGTACGCACAGCGAGGACATACAGCTAGGGTTCAGCTACACTAGCGTGTACTGCATCATCAAGATCTCGTGCGATGCATGCCGATCGTGAGTGCGGAGGGCAACTTGGTGGTCAAGATACCTCCCGCAGATCCGGATGTGGGGCGCTTCCCGTGGGTCGACTCCACTCGTCTTTGCCTTGCGTACGGATTTTTTAATTAATCACTCAAGTTTCGTACGAAGAAATACGACCGATATATATCTCCATGCGTGCATGGCCATGGCCCATTGAACACGAGGCCTCACGCCCCACAAGAGCCTACCTTTGGAGCTCTATCATAGCACCCATCTTGGGCGTCCGAGGTTGCGGTACTCGCAGATATCTGAACGAGCTCGACGTCATCACACATGACCGTGTCTCGCTTTGAAGTTATTTTACTTGTTGCATTGACCTATTGAACTAAACCATTTGTTTGCGCAGTCACGTGGGCGCCATACGCTCGAGACGAGGTCGATGGCCTTGCGCTAAACCCGATGTGCGGCGGGCGGGCCTCGTGATTGACCCTCTCGCCATTGATCTACTTCCATGCGGTGGAGTACCATTTGCCCCATCGGGTCATGAGGCGCTTTGGGAAGTTTCTGCATGGCCACCAAAGAAGTTGTTCTCGATGATTTAAACCTTCATGGGTAAGTCCTCGCTATGTATGTGCAACCGAGTAGCGCGTTTTTGTGCTAACTTTTAGATTGTCGCCGCAGATGAACCGGCGGAGGTACCGCACACCTGACCGGTCACATTATCACCGAGCCTCGTGTTGAGTGGCAGGACCGAACAAATCGGTCGAGGATGTGCCGCAGATCCATCGAGGCATAACTTCGCCGATACCTCTGATGGCTACACGGCGTCAAGTCTTCGGCCGGCCGGCGATGATCGATGCGGATGTAGATGATGGTGATGACGACGAGGAGGACATCGTGGACGACTCACGATGAGTTCACACGACGGGCACTCAAACGGAGAGGGCCCCTATCAACGCTTACTACGTGAGTACATTGTATCACACCACTAATTAGCAATGTCACTATGCGTGAGGCTAATTGAATGTGTTTTCCGTTCAGGGAAGACACCGCCCAAGATAAGCAACGAGGCCGGAAGGTTCTTATGCTACAGAGGGTTCGAGAGGGAGCTTCCAACGCTTAGGACTTCGCTGAGGTAACACACACTACGTTAAATTAACATGTTGTCCCTTGTTATTTATTTTGTTGCATTAAACTTCACTACCTTTTTCTTGTTCAACCTTGTAGTTGGTTCGCCGCCAATGCCGGGCGATCGCCGCAAAGATGAGCCGTGGCGGCATCGGAGAGGTCGTGCTACCGGGCGGCTCGGAGTGGCTCGAGACGAGGCCGGGAGGATGAGGAGGAGGCCGGGGAGGCTGAGGAGGCCCAGGAGGAGGCCCAGGAGGAGGACGAGGCCCAAGAGGAGGACGAGGAGGACGTCGCTGCTAGGATTCCCGACGAGATGCTCCTCAAGGACCTGGTTGATGCACCACCCTCGACACAGCCGACTCAGGACACCCCACCATGCCGCCGTAAACGGCGTGATCGCTCGGACATTAGTTCCGTAAACGTCGTCGAGGGCACACAAGCCCAACAGCCAGTAGCGAGGTTCACGCCGGGGTCGGTCTACCAAAGCGCGAATCGATGGGATGGATTACTGTGTGCTTGCCTTTTGTATAGTTCATATCTTATGGAACTTTGTCTGGTCATTTTGAAAGTTGTATGAAATTAGACGGATGATGGTTTCATGTTATTGCTTTGCTTGAATGAAATTATTGTAATGAACTTGGATGTGGCCTGCTTGGATGACAAAATAACATTATCACGATATGGATGAAATCACCGTTTGGTTGATTGTCGCTTGAATGAAATCGTGTTTGCTTTATTCAATGCAGTGAGTGCTATCACACGCCACTAATAACGGCGTGATGGACTTAGCCCCGGCAATGACAAGGCTAGGGTGCAAGCCCTTCGGCACATGAAGCACAACGGGCGTGGCAAAGACGCTTTTGCCACGCCGTTAATGGTGGCGTGACAACACGAGATTGTCACGCCACTAAAATCGGGCGTGACAGACTTAGCCCCGCGAGAACAAGGCTAGGTGCAAGCCCTCCGCACATAAAGCATACTTGGCGTGGCGGACATTTTGCCACGCCGTTAATGGTGGCGTGACAATACTGAGTATTGTCACGCCACTAAAACTGGCGTGACAGGACTTAGCCCCGGCAGCTACAAGGCTAGGGTGCAAGCCCTCTGGCACATGAAGCATACTGGCGTGGTAGCACGTTTGTGCCACGCCGTTAATGGTGGCGTGACAATACAAAGATTGTCACGCCACTAAAATTGGGTTAGGGTTACAGTCTTACGTTTCATTCAGGGTTAGGGTTAGGTTTAGGGTTAGGGTTAAAGTCTTACGTTTCATTCAGGGTTAGGGTTAGGGTCAGGTTAGGTCAAGGGTCAGGTTAGGGTTAAAGTCTTACGTTTCATTCAGGGTTAGGGTTAGGGTCAGGTTAGGTCAAGGGTCTTACGTTTCATTCGTGGTTTAGGGTTTTGATTGAGGGTCGTGGTTAGGTCAAGGGTCGTTAGGGCTTTTGATTGAGGGTCGATTACTGATCGTGGTGGTTTTAGGTTCGTGGTTAGGGTTAGGGTTTCGTGTTTATAGGTCAAGGGTCGTGGTTAGGGTTTGATTGAGGGTTAGGGTTAGGGTTAGGGTTAGGGTTAAAGTCTTAGGTGGTTGGTTCAGGGTTAGGTTACGGTCAAAGTCTTAGGTTTAGGTCTAAGTTTAGGTTTAGGTTTAGGTTACACTTTTCGCATCGATAAGACATCACTCGCAAAGCAAGACAGACTCTGCATGAAATTAACCACACCATGCGCAGATGATAAGATCAAATGAGTCGACTTTGTGCAAAGACAAGCCCACACGGCGACTTTTGGCGAGAGATAAGACCAAAGGAGACAACCTTGCGACCGACAATCATCCTTTCTCAGTCGACGTGATAACACTCTACGCCTTTCCTTGCGAGTAATATCTTTTCGCTCAAAAGTCGGTGAGGCGATCGAGTTATCACCGTGCAAAGTCGTCCCGCCTTGTCTTGTCACTCTCCAAGGTCAGGTCCTTTGGCCTTGTCAACGCAATGTCATCGTGTAGTCTTGTTATCGCGCAAAAGCCGCCTCGCCGATCTTGTCATCAAAAAAAGCCGCCTGTCCGATCTTGTCATCGCTAAGGTCAGTCTCTTTAGTATTGTCATCGCACAAAGTTGCCCTGCTTGGTCTTATCTTCGCCCAAGCGAGCTGACCCGATTAAGTCTTGTCATCTACACCTAACACATTACCCCATCAAGTCTTGGCCTCTCCTCATGCTATAAATTGTGCACCCATGCTTTGCAAGGACCACTCGATCCTTCAAACCGTAGAAAGAAGAACCTTCTCCGTCATACACTAACATACCATGGCAGACACCGGTGACCAGCCCAACCGGTCGCCAAGCCGTAGCTTCACCGAAAGGAGGGAGGACTTCGCCCTAACTACGGTTGGTGACGAACAAGCGTGCCCAACCTAAGTGGCGAAATGCGACACGGGAGGACGCCGTCGCAGGTGTCATAGACGGCCCTTTCGATGGTGGACGACGTTTCTTCCGATGCCCATACTGGGGTAAATAGTTTTGTTCGTGTTACTTATCGCTAATAGATCCTCCATACTAACCGCCCCTTACAAAGATGGCGAAATGTAACTTTACCCATGGATCGATCCTCCCCACGCTTACTATGTTGTGAGGTGCGTGGATGTATTGTGGAATCGAATCTTCGATTTTGAGGCGCAAATTGAAGATCTCAAGGAGCAAAATGATGACCTTCGCCAATGTGATGCAACATGAGAGGCAACGAGGAGGTCGTGAACATAGGAAGTTCCTATGATCCCACATGTCTTTGCGCCAACCCTAGTCAGCATATGTGCGTGCCACTACAACGACGGCCACCACGCCCTAGGCGCCACCGGAGAACACTCCATGTGGGTTGTACGAGGCACCTTCCGTACTAGTTCCCTAAGGTCTAATTTATTTCCATTCAAAAAGGCGATATGTATCGTAGGAGAACTTCGGTTTATTGCATCGTGCATGATGTTGTTTCTTATGTATGTAACCAAACCTCAGACGCCATGTTATTCCAAACTTTGTTATGAAGTCTATTTTAATTCGCAACTTTCAATCTCGCCGTCTTTTCGCTTTCAATTCTTCGCGTAGTAAGGCATCGAACAACATGACAAAAACAAGTTCGAAGTTTACGGTTTGGTCTATGACCACAAACCTATGATTCCAAAGAGAATGTCTGCGCACCACCTATCATTCAACTAGGATGTCTACGCATCTTTCATCAATCTGTCTCGTCTAGCATACCGTCTCACGATCTTTACACTAGGATGTAAACTCATTTTTTTCGTGTTGCATTATATATCACTTCTAGAACACGCCCTAAAAATATTGTAAAGTGTCTAAGGTTTTCAAACCACAAAAAGATTACATGTCTATATATTCTATTTACTCTCGGCTAAAAAGGATGGTGTTATATTTGCTTATGTACAGCCTATATATTCTATTTTCAAGTTGCGAATAGAGACATGTTATGTACCACCGTATCTTCAACTATTTTTCATACAAATAGAATGCAAACAAATTATGCAATACACACGCCATTTATCACGGCCAGATGATAGATAGATATGTCACGCCAAGAACTACGGCGTGATTATCGCTCTCACACGCCAAGAAAGGAGGCGTGACAGATGCCACGCAAGTCCTCCACTGCCATGCTGGCCTTGCTGCGAGGTTTACTTACACCTTGGCCACGCCAGAGTCGGTGGCGTGATGATTCTATTTGGTCACGCCACGGGTAGTGGCGTGACCAAAGGGTCAGAATTGGAAATAAAGTTGGCGAGGGATTAATTTTAAAATATAATTAAAAAAAGGATTAAATAATAAAAAAATTCCAAAACAACAAAGATATAAGAAAAGAGAGAATTGATTATTTGTCACTGCAAAGAAGAGTCTTCTATAATTTACCACTCATAACAATGTAATCTATAATTTGTCACTCTAAAGGTTAGTTGCTTAATAATTTACCATTTTGACATTTTAATGATATTTCTTATGTTTGCTCTCTTTTTTCCTACGTGAAATGACCTTACTGCTCCTCTTCAATGTACACAGGCACACAGCCCGGCACCTCTGTCTGGCTCGACCAAGTCGTCCATCCTCGCTTTTTTGGTCCTCAACCTCTTCTCCAGCACCACCGCCACGCTTCCTGCGGAGCTCCCCAACTTAGGGGCATCAAGCAGTGCTTCTTCAACATATACGAAATCATATACAAAATTCCTGTGAACTCCCGTGTTCCAAACATGCTTAATTGTCTTAACAACCTAAAAATAGGTTATTGACTTACTAATTAGGCCTTGTTTGAAATGCATGAATTCCACAGGTCTCCATTTGAAATGCAATATTTTCATTATAAGTAGTTCAGTTCTCGCAAGAATTAGAGAGAGAAAACTCCGCGCGCTCAGCCTATATTCGTTGATACAAGAGCTAATACCTACTATGTTAGTGCCGACACCCAAACGACATCGAGTTGGTATTGCAGTACTGAATATCGAGTCGATGTTCAGGTAGTGGCACCAAAAGCGGCCGGGAGCCGCCCCGGTAGATGCTCCTTTTTATATTTGATGATCTTTGTAAGGAACAGTAAGAAAAAAGGTACAATTTGAGGTGGTGTTGCTACTTGATGCATTTTAGCCTGGGCAGTTTGGTGAGTTAAGCTTGAATCGAATGGAAGTCTATTGACACAAGCCGGGTATGTTGAAGAAGCACTGCTTGATGCCGCTGAGTTGGGGAGCTCCGTCAGAAGCACGGCGGCGGTGCTGGAGAAGAAGTTGAGGATCAGGAAAGCGAGAATGGGCGACTTGGTCGAGCCAGACAGAGGTGTCGGGCTATGTGCCTGTGTACATTGGAGCATGTGTACATTGGAGAGGGACAGTAAGGTCATTTTACGTAGGGAAAAAAAAAGAGAAAATATAAGAAATGTCATTAAAAGACCAAAGACTCTTCTTTGCAGTGGTAAATAATCAATTATCCCTTTTTTAATGACATGCTGCGTTTGGCCGCCTGTGAGTCTGGTAGCGGCAGTGGATGTGGAGGGAAATGCATGAAGGATCATTCCCCTGCCACGCAGTGAGGGTTGTTCTGATTATGGTGTTTACGATTTGTTCATTGGTCTGTCTCAGGGGCGGCCGTGTTTTGCGATTGCTGATCTTGATGAATGCTCTACACTATCAATCTGGGTTCTTGAGGATTACGACACTGAAGAATGGATCTTGTAGCAGAGTTAGCTATTTGCATTTGTTTGGAAGGAAGAATACCGATTGGTTGGGACTACTTTTTTTTTTGTCACGACACACCCAGGACGCAAATGTGATTTTCGTGGCTTGTGTGGAAGAAGCACTAAGGTCTTACGAAATGGATCATAAGAAAGTGCGTACCATATGTGATCTTGATTGCAACTGCGACGAGGAGCATGTTATTCCATATGCTCCCCTGTTCTCAAGAGTCATCTGCAGATGGGCAGCCCTACCTCTGTTGATCTTTCTGTTGGTACTACCGTACTAGAGTTATGTCCTCAATAGGATCAGCAGCTATTTGGTTAGTTCTTTCTAGTGTTGTCGTACTTTTGGTCGGGGCTTGAATGCACCCATGTAAGCTACATATGTCAGTTAGTAACTCATATATACGTTTTAGGTTCTTAGCACTTAGCAGCACATGTGGTGGTAACAGTAACAGCTCCTCGCAAAAAGAAAGAAAGAAAAGAAGGTAACATCCTCCAGTGCTTAATTATGGATGCTATGATCATTTTGTTGAACCATGATTAATGCATGACTGCTTATTTCCTCTCTTGCGAGTTAATATATCTGTGTTGCATTGCGTACCCAATTATATAGTTTCACCTCTTTGTTTCTTTTTTGGCATTTGGAGAACTATGGTCCTCTTATGCACTGGGATCTTTTTTCCTTGGTCATTCACCTTTTGAATTTGGTGCTCATTTTTTGTCAGTGCTTAGTTGTCTACTTGGCTCTTTACTGGAAGAATGTTGATCAGTCATGATCAATGTATGGCCATTTCATAAATTAGTTGTACGCATATCTCCTATCTTTTGGGCTCCGTGCATACCACATATAATATTATTGTTGCCATGTGTTTAGTTTACCATTATGCATTAGGCCTTATGTTTGGGTGGAGCTCTGTTTGTTATCGGGTTTAGTGTGGAGCAGGATAGAAAACCTGTTACCGGACAAAATTCCGCTCGGAGGCCGGTAACGGTTACCGACCGGTAACCGAAAATCCCAAGAAAAACTCGGTCAAATTTCGTCTAAATAAATTTGAATTTGTGACGTAACCACCAGAATTTTGAATTTGAATTTAGAGTTTTCCGACCAGTAGTTAGAATCCCGGTTCCCACCCGTAAGTCCAGTTACCGTCGGTAACGGCCAGGTTGTTTCCCCCTGGTGTGGAGAGCAATTGATGTTTAGGTTGTTCAGTTTGGTGTCTCGGTGCTTCTAAAATAATGGCTGGTTATTTGCAAGAGAGAAAAATATGACTGATTGCATGCAGAGAACATACTTAAAGAGTCCATTACATGCAAGCCAATGTACGAATCTACTAAAAATAAATAATAGAACCGTTTTATTTAAAAAAAACAATAGAGAGATGGTAGGCTACATGAAATGAGTGATTTGCTTTGTTACTGCTTATTTTTCCCTTTTGTTTCCTTCACAGATGTATACAAATCTACACTGTGATATTTTTCTCAGGTCTTTGTCAGGGCTCACGATAATCATAGTACAAACAAATAGAATCAAAGGGATCACCAAACAAATTAAAGCGTTTAACACCTTACACAATTCTGTTCCTGTAAACTATCGACCTCAAAAAAGTGAAGTGAAAACTCTTACTTGAGCAAAAGAACACATACTGGGCGGTTATGCATGCGACTAACTTGTCCTAAGAATCATCAATTCATCATGCAATCATACAAAGCTCAGTATGGTTCCCCAAATAAGTAAATCTCACATTCTCGTCACCATCGCCATGCTCCGCAAAGTGCTTACATATGATAAGTACGAAAAACAATGCTTACATATGATAAGCACACTGCGGTGAGGCTGGGGCTCCTCAAGGGAGAAATCGATGTTCTTCTGTCCTCCAGAGAATATCACTTGGGCAACACAGCACCGGGAATTCACAAAATGCACAGCTCGTTGCATAGAAGACTCAAACTTTGTCAGAGGCGTCATTAGATGTGCCCTCCGAACTTCTGACGGCAGCCAGCTTCTCGGCTAATCTTTGCTCCAGTGCCCTTTGACCCCTTTCCCTACAGTGAGATCAACACGGTCAAGCGAGATTAAGGACATGCAACTAGCACCGTTATTAAGTCGCGTGACTAGTCGACGATTAGTCGACAAGTCGGTACACAACCTTCGACTAGAGTCATCGAATCGACTAGGACGGCTAGTCGCCAGACTTGCCGGCTAGTCACGACTAATCGAGATTTGCTAGCTGCCCAACTTCAATTTCAAAGAAAGTCATTCATCAAGAAAGATTTGTTATGATCAAAACGAGTAAGTCATCAACTCATCATCGTGATTATGTTGTTCTTCTCTTTATTTCATGATTTACAATATGTATATGTGTTTCATTGTTATACAACTTAGTATATTACATGCCCTGTTTAAATACTTTCTAGTCTGTAGACTAGTCGCGACTAGTCGGTCGACTAGTCGACAAGTCGTCCCGCTTGTGACTCGACTCGACTTTACGACTTAATAACCTTGGCAACTAGCAGCAGAACTATGCGAATAGTAAACCGCATCTCATGCAGGAAACGGAAACGCCAAACAGAGCCACTAATTACTGCAACGAAAGACCCAAAACTAAGAATATGACAATCAACAGGGACAAATGGAATGCCAACTCCACTTTGGCACGAGTTCAGGAACTACATCCATGGGTATAAGGAATCCTTGAGGTGGGATACAGTATCAGAACATAAATTCAGCATTGATTTGAGCATTCTCCAGGTATGCTAATTACCAAAGATGCAGGGGAAAGGTACCAAAGGATTGCATATGACTAGATGGTAGAACTTTTTTTTATTAATTAACCTATTTTTTATTTATTTTTATTACTAACTCCTCGTCAACTTTATTTTCAAATCTGACCCTTTTAGCCACGCCACCACCCATGGCGTGGCAACACAACACTGCCACGCCATTGGGTAAGTTTAGCTAAATAGCACTTCTTGTCATGCCATGGGTGGTGGAATGATAGAATTTGGCCACGACATAGTGTTGGCGTGGCAATATTGTTTTGTCACGCCACGAGTGGTGGTGTGGCTAAAAGGGTCAGAATTAGAAATAAAGTTGACGAGAGGTTATAATAAAAATAAATTAAAAATGGGTTAATTAACAAAAAAAGTTCTAGATGGTATGAGTGATGACAAAATTATGCCCTAATTAAGACAGTCGCAAAAACTAACCTCCTCCTGTTTGCCTCAATAGAATCTGAACCAGGCAATGGTGAGGTATCCAATGTCTGACCCCTCGAATCAGTCCTTTCGGATCTTCCACAAAGAAGCCTATGGAATATAGAGGCTATTGGGTCCAGAACTGGTCTGCATGTTTTAATAAATTAGTCAGAATATACTTCCACAAGGAAGCCTATGGAATATAGAGGCTATTGGGTCCAGAACTGGTATGTATGTTTTAATTAATTAGTCAGAATACCCTTCCATAAACTACAAAACAATCAGGATCTTATATAAAGGGGAAGATGTATTACCTTAAAAATTCAGGGAAGAAACTAGAGAAAGAGAACTCCTCACTCAGGTCTCCTTTCAGGCCTGTCTCTAGCCTCTTTTGGAAGTAACGCAGATAAATCCAACTCATATAAGTGCCAAACAATATAATTGGGAGGGAAGACACCAACTCCTTTACGAAGAGGCTTACAACAACTGAGATCAGTGCAACAAGTGATGGAATCCACTGAGTAGCCAGAGAAATAAATATGTCAGGTCAAACACATGATAACGTGAAATAGAGTTATTCTATTAACAGTAGCAGATAAAAACCTTTCCCTTGATCTTCAGCACAAAAAGATTAAGCTCCTGATCTGGCAAAAGTTGCTTGATGCCTACCAGCAATCCTGACAGAACTCCATAAAATCCAGAAAGGGGAGTATAGCTGAAATGTCACAGTAAGAGCACCCATTAGCCTACCTAATATGAGACATCAAAATAGATGTGCTAATACGCTTGTATGAAATATAATACTTACAGGTAGCTCTCTTGTTGAGTTATGTAGTACAAAGCAATAGCAGTTATGAAGACACACACAGAAGTTGAAAAGTTGACAACAAAAACGAACTTTGATAACTCCTTTGCACCCCATAAAGGTTCTAACAACTTCCCAAATAAAAGGAGACCAATTATGCTGACAATCACCTGAAAGCACATTGTCCATGTGAGTTGAGGGAGCTAAATTAAATAGGAATGGTCTTAGCAAACATGATATGCTGACAATAAAGTCCTAAGTGAAATAGTGTACTTGAAAACTAGGGCCCCAAGGAAGGCGAATATACAAATCTGACATTATCTTTAATTTGACATACAAACAGAAAACTTGAACCAGCTGATCAAATAGTCCAGGGGAAACAGCGATGAAGAAGAACAGTACTCTTTGTCATTCCCTAACAAGCTTAACATGATACAAAAGTAAAATGCACAACTAGAAGAAGTCTCTGTGGCAAGTACGCTTATTTTACCCAAATCCGTGTCAGACACTGCACATTTGTTCACAATTTTCACAGATATTTCCACTCAATTGCCTTGCAAATCTTGGTTAGCATAAATGAATATAGTAAGTATTCCAACTTATTAAACCGTGATTCAATTCAATGAGACACCACCAGCCAAACAATAAGCAACCATAGTTGTCACGGCATCGCCTAGTCAACGACATGTCGTCCAGTCGGCCAGCAGCGGACGACATGGCTGCTCGCCTCGATTGGCAGCAGTCTAGGAGAGAGAGGGGCTCAGATCTGGCCTCTGGGTGACTCGAGAGAGAGGAGGAGAGAGGGCTCAGGCCTGGGAGGGAACCGTAGCTGCCGCCGCCGGTCGTAGACCCTCTCCAGCTCACATCCGCCGCCACCGATGCCGTCCACAGCATGTCATCGCCCCCATGCCTTCTGTTGTCGCCTCGCAAGTACTCTTCCCTTCCTCTCCTTCTCTGCTCCTCATTCTCCCCTGATCTGTTCCGCTGCTCGTCGCCCATCGCAGTCCTCTGCTCCGATGCACTCTGCTTTGCTGCTCGCGTTTCTGCTCTGCTGCTCGCCCAACTGCAAGGAGAGGATGAGGTGGCGGCCTAGTGGTATTAGGGCACGGGAGGAGGTAGTGAATGACTTAGATGGGCTTTTGGCCCTAGTAGGGTTATGGCCTTGTGGGCTGAGTGGGTAGTGGCCCACCTCTCATCTATTTTTTTTCTTTCTGTTATATGTGCTGATTTGGTAATATATGTTATCGTCTAAGGTGTGCGCCTAGGCGCCAAGACGTCCTAGCGCCTTGGGGTTGCCGTGACTGGCCAGAGCACCGTGACAACCTTGTGAGCAACCATACTCTACTCCACTCCCTACCCAAACCTCATCCAGTTTATTACTAGATTGAGTTAGCTGCTTCTTTTTCATAGCTAACCATCTAAAAGCTGAGTCACCTAGTCTACATACTTTAGAAGAGGTGGTCTCTCACATGACAGTAAATAAATCAGCAGATGAAGAACGTAATTGGTACTACCACTTGACATGTAAAGTCACTTTAGTTGCTATAGTTCTTTAATTTCAGGAAGATTAAGTTTCATTAGACTTCCTTGAATAGAACAAAAATACTGAGTGCAAAGATGATTATGAGGCAGACAAAAAGAACAAAGAAAAACTCAGTATTCTGGATAAATGATGGGAGGAAGAACTTACCCCTGGAATTGTTTGCTCAACATAGCCAGCGGTTATCAGGTTCCAGGCAAAAGGAATTGACCTGTAGAAAAAAAATAGTTAAATAATTTTGAAGAAAAATGAACCATGATTTTTCATGAAAAGCATGCAAAACATCCAACATGCTTAAGTTTGAGAGGTTAACTTCTGAAAGTTGTATTCAACATTCATTGGCTATTTTCTTCAGAAAAACTACTGGTGATTCATTTCATAACAAGTGAGATAAGTAGCTTAATTTTGTGTGCACGAGATGCAATGCTGAATACAATCTAATGGTTAGACTAACATATCTTTACTCCAGCACATTGCAATTGAGAACTTCATAAGAACCACTGCCACACACGAAGCATGGCACTCACAAACTATTACCACCACAACAAAATTGCATTTAAAACTAGCACCCTAAATGGGCATGCTGAGTTGCTGATTAGCTGTATTAGTTACAATATACTCATCAGTGCTAGCACTAGGCTACAAACACATAATTATAAGGAAGAAACATTTATTCTCGGAAGGCATATTAGATTTAGATGCTACAAATCCTTGCCATCATAAAAACTTTGCTATGCTATAAGAACTCAAAACAGACGGTGCTGACTGTAAAATAACTCTACAGCAAACAAGCGGCTAAGCTCAGTAAATGAAGAAATTAAGTCAAGTTCCTATTTCAACTTGATCAACAGCCGCTACTTTCATCATTATTCAGATCTGGCACAAAAATTTCTTAACGAATATGGGATTCCAATGCAACAAAGATCTGATTCGCTACCTTGAGGGAATAAGCGCGAGATAGGTCAAAGCTGACGGAAACAGCTGGACCAAGAGGTGCACAAGAAGCAGTATGACAGCGAGGCCCTTGCACAGTTTTGTATACCCTCTGAAGAAGCTCCCACCCTGCAATTCACGAAACGCAGCATACATCAGCAGTGACCAAAACGGCATGAGATACCCAGCGATTCCAGTTGTAGTGCAGTTACTAGCCAACATACATCAGGGTGCAACCACACACAAGCATCAAATTTGTTATACTCCCAAAGATAGCAAGCAAACGCACTTAAAATCAAATCTATCTTAATAACATCACGTTAGCATCTGTGCAAACAGAACTACTAAATGTGTTGAATCACCCAAAGCTGTACCAAGATCCACGCACCACAATCGCAGAAATGTACTGAACGCAACCACGCATTTCGACTTTGAAGCATAGACTCCACAGAACATCGCCGCATAGAGTTTCGCGCCCAACCTCTCCCCAACGGCCTCTCAGGAAACAAACGCGACAGGACACCAGATGATTCTAGAACCCGCATCGGACCCCACGGCACGACAGGCGCCGCCCGAATCGAAGGATCTAGAAGCACCCGAAACAGAAAGGCATTTACCCTCCAGATCTAGAGAGAGGGAGAGGAAGCGGTACCCCGGAGGGAAGCGAGGGCGGCGGAGGGGAGCTGCTCATCATCGTGGCGGCCGCCGCCCGACGAGATCCGCAGATCCAAAGCGCCGGCTCGCGCAGTTGCTGCAGCGATTTATCGCTCGGAGGCTGCGTATCTGCTGGTAGAGCTGGCCAAACGGGCGGCCGGCCCATTCTGGCCCAGCTACTATTCGTGTCGGGCTGGAGTGAACCACGGGTTAGAATAGTGATTTAGGCACGATCTGTCGGCCGTTCGTGCTGTATTTGGTCGGTATGAGCCTGTTTAGCCTATCGGGCCAAGTGCGATTTGTTTGGTATGAGACATGAAAACTGAAAAAAAAAAAGACAATCATATTGAAAATGTAATAAAGAGCTTTATTAATGTCCAACTAGCTGCCTTGTTTAAACCTTTGCCAAGTAAAAACTCAAAATGAGAAAACCATGGTTGTCGTGAGGGCAAATTTACCGGCTTCTCACGACTGCATTTAACATCGCGAAGGCCCCCACCCTCCGAGTATCGCTTGAGGTCAAAAAACCCTGATGGGGTCCATGGCCGGAGGGTCCAGAAGGTCAAAGGGTCCCGAATGGGTCCAGAAGGTTGAAGGGGTCCGAAGTTTCCGAATGGGCCGAAGCACAACTCTTGGAGTGTAAGGTACTTCGGACCAGGGGCATCCCGTATCCTTCGGAGAAGCACATTATCGCTGGACCAGGCGCACCAGTTAGGTGGACCGGGACCAGGAAGGTCCACTATGAGCCGAAGGCTACACAAAGGGGTAAGAAAAGCCCCTACAGCCCCTACTAGTGTAGGGGCATATAGGAGGCAGAACTGTAATCTCATGTACCTAGTAGAAAAAGCTATAAATAGCCACCCCCCATGTAACAGGGGGGCTAGAGTTCATTTTTAAGCAATCAATACATATTCCTTTCCTAACAACTAGTCCCCTCTTCGAGGACCCCTCGGTCACCCTCATAGACACTGCCCCCCTTCTTATTGTTTAGTCTTTCTTGCTACCACAGTTGGTGCCGTCCGTGGGACCAAAGAGAAAGTTATGGCCCAACTCAAACACCAAGATGGCCCTCGTAAGAGGTCAAGCCCTAGTATCAACAATCAAGTAGTCGCACTGACGAGCACCTCGAGGCCAGCGGAGCAGAACCTCGGCGTGCAGAAGGCGCCTACCAAGCCACGGAGGAGACGAACAACTCCACGCACAGAGATATCATTGGAAGCGACACCCGGCCAGTCGAGGCACCCTTCCCGGCGAGCCGCCAAGCTAGCCCGTGGCCCGGGGTGGCGGGCGTAAACCAAGGGTCATACGAAGCCCTCCAGCGAGAACTGACGAACCTCTGACGTCCACCGGAGGCACCACGCCCACCCACTCAAAGGCCCCAACCATGAAGCGAGGTCGCCCGCCGACCTCAAATTTACTCGGGGACCCTAACTCCCGCTGAGCGTCAGTCGAGACGCCCATCGTCACAAGGCTTCAAAATGCCGGAGCTCACGCCCTTTGAGGGATGCACAAACCCTTCAAAATTCCTCCGGGTGTACGAAACTGCTATCGAGGCGGCCGGAGGAGACGACACCACGAAGGCAAAAAGCGTCACCCTCGTCCTCAGGGGCGTGGCGCTAACATGATTCTTCACCATACCCCTCCCCCCCGCTCGATATATGCCTGGGAGCAGCTGCGAGATCTCGTTCGCAATAATTTCCAAGGAAACTACACGAAACCGAAGGACGCGAGGCACCTGTTCGCCATACAACAAGCCCCCGGCGAATCCGTCCGCAGCTTCTCTAGAAAGTTTACGGAGGTAAAATATCAAGTGAAGGGCGTCAATGAAACTACCATCATAAACGCAACCACGTGCGGGCTCCAGAAGGCCCCCCTGTCAGAGAAACTGGCTCGCAAACCTGTCTGCACGGTGACAGAGCTCTTCGACAAGATGGAAGAGTACGCCCGAGCCGAGGAGGATAGCACTCGGAGAGGCGCAGCCCCCGCCGCCTCAACACCCCCCTTGAGCACACCACCCATGAAAGAAGCACCCGCCGTGGCCGTGGCCGAAGCACCCACCAAGCCACGGACCAACGACTACTGACAAAAGGGTTGAAATGTCTATCATGTAGACAATGGCCCACCCCCCCGAGGGGGGAAGGTGGGAGGGCTGCGAAGGCCGTGGCCGGGGGCGCAGGCAAAACGGAGGCCGGCAGCCTGATGACCACGTCGGCATTGGAGGCCCCTCGCCATTTTGTGATCTCCACGGCGAAGGGTCACACACAACCACTAAGTGCCGCACCATTGCGGCTATGCGAGACTACATGAACCGCCACCGACAGCCAGCCGAGCATAATGACAGAGCAGGGCCAACAACCTGCTGCCCGCCCCACCACAGAGACCCCGCATACAAGGAGGCAACAGGGAGCGCCAGCAAAGAATCATAAATATGATCGCCGGAGGATCCTTGCTCTGCATGCCCTCAAAAAGACAGCGCCGTGCGTACGTCCGATAGATTCACCACCTCGCGACATACCCTGTGTCCAGCCCACCTCGTTACACTGAGATGCCAATCTCTTTTGGCCCCGAGGATGCCCAGGGAGTATATTTCCCGCACCAGGATCCCCTCGTCATCTCCGCCAACATAGCGGACTTCGAGGTCAAACGCGTCCTCATCGACGGAAGGAGCTCGATGGACCTCCTGTTCGCTGGCGCTTTCGAGAAGATGATGATCCTCCCAGATCGGCTTTCACCCCTAGGCATACCCTTGATAGGCTTCGGGGGAAGGCCCGTGACGCCTTGGGTCAGATCGACCTAGTCGTCATATTTAGCGATGACTTTGCGTCGCGGACCGAGGTCGTCACCTTTGATGTTGTTCAAATGCCTTACCAATACAACGTCATCCTCGGCCGGGCCACGCTCAACACTTTCGGCGCCATAGCCCACCACAATTACCTGTGCATGAAGATCCCCACGCCAGAGGGCATAGTCATGGTGCGGGGGGGGGGCCAGGACCTCGCAAGGCACATTGAGCTAGAAGCCTTCTCCCCAGCCCGATGCGTCCATACCGTAGGGGCGGACCAAAAGGACCAAGCAAGCCAATCATCAGCAAAATGGGCACCGAAGCCAAAGCAACAAGGTCAACTTCAAATAGTCCCCCTAAGTTGCGACTCTCCGGAGAGGACAGTGGCCCTCGGGGCAGAGCTTCCAGCGGAGGCACGCGACGCTATCCTCGCGGTGCTCCGCAATAGCGCGAATGTCTTCGCCTGGGGTCCGGAAGACATCCCTGGGGTGGCACGGGGAACAATCAAGCACCGCCTGTCCATCCGAAACGACGCATCACCCAAGAAATAGAAATTACAGCGCATGTCGGCGGACCGATTGCAAGCGGCAAAGAAAGAAATTGCCAAGTTGCTGAAGGCGGGGATCATTCATGAGATTAAACACACAGAGTGGCTGGCCAACCCCGTCCTCATGCAAAAAGAAACAGGCAAATGGCGCATGTGCGTCGATTTCACCGACCTCAACAAGGCATGCCCCAAGAATGATTTTTCACTACCCCGCATTGACCAATTAGTGGACGCCACTTCGGGCTATGAGCTGATGAGCTTCCTAGATGCCTACTCCGGGTACCATCAAATACTCATGGCCAAAGAGGACGAACAAAAGACCGCGTTCATCACCCCATAGGCACATATTACTATACCCGCATGCCCTTCGGCCTCAAGAATGCGGGTGCGACCTTCACCCGCCTCATCACGAAGGTTCTAGCAGGCCAACTTGGTCGCAACGTAGAAGTGTACGTGGATGACATAGTGGTCAGGAGCAGGTTCGCAGGCGCGCACATGAAGGACCTGCAAGAAACCTTCACAAGCCTTCAGGCGGAGGGAATCAAGCTCAACCCTGAAAAATGCACCTTCGGTGTCAAGGCGGGCAAGCTCTAGGGTTCCTTGTATCCGAGAGGGGTATTGAGGCCAACCCCAAAAAATTTAAGGCCATCCAGGAAATGAAGCCCCCTCACAGCGCCCGCGAGGTGCAAAAGCTAACCGGACGCCTCACGGCCCTCAGCCGATTTCTGTCCCGCTTGGCAGAAAAGACCCTGCCATTCTTCAAGACATTCCGAGGGACAGAGCCATTCTGATGGACGGACGACTGCCAGAAGGCATTCCAAGAGCTCAATCAATACCTCACCCAACTACCAAGCATGACCAACCCAAAGCAAGGGGCAGACCTCCTACTATACCTCGTCGTCTCTTCCTCGGCGGTGAGCGCAGTCCTCATCCAAGAAAGCAACGGCCAGCGCCCAATATACTATGTCTCGGAAGCCCTCCAAGGGGCCAAAATCTGATACATAGAACTCGAAAAGCTGTCTTATGCTCTTCTCGTGGCCTCGCGCAAGCTCCGGCACTACTTCTTGGCGCACTCCATCATGGTCCCGACGTCTTACTCGCTAGCATTGCTGTTGCGGAACAAAGACGCCTCGGGCCAATAGGGAAATGGGCAGCTGAGCTGGTGACCTTCGACATCACATTCATTGTGCGGACAACCATCAAATCACAAGCCCTAGCAGACTTTGTAGCCGAGTGGACGCCGCACACCAAAGACCAGCAGCCAGCCAAAATTGAGGCACCGTAGACGATGTACACAGACAGATCTTGGTGCGCAATTAGAGCCGGCGCAGCGGCCATCTTGGTCGCCCTGAATGGACGATGTGTGTCCCATGTCACCCACCTCGACTTCCCAACAACAAATAACGCTTCGAAGTACGAGGCACTATTATTAGGCCACCGCAAAGTGAAAGCGCTAGGAGCAAAGAGGGTAATCATCAAAAGCGACGCCCGCCTTGTGGCAGGCCACTTCAACAGATCATTCATGGTAAGAGACCCAGAAATGACCAGTTACCTGGCCGCGGTGTGGACAGCATCAACGCACTTCCTCGGCATCACCATCCAAGCAATACCTTGGAGCGACAACGAAGCAGTAGACAAGCTGGCCAAAATGTCCAATTCGGGCCAATGCCCCCCACTAGATGTCTTCTACGAGATATCGATCGCCTCGGCCGCAGACAAGGGCGCCAAGCACAAAGGGCTCTATAAGGGGCGTCAGACCCCTTCCTACGGTTCCGCCCGCAGAAGGGGCCAATCCCTCCTGAGAGACATCAACGAGGGCCTTTGTGGCGCACACCAAGCGCCCCGGGGCCTCGTAGGAAAAGCCTTCCGCCAAGGTTTCTACTGGCCAACCGTACTCTGAGACGCGCAAGACTTTGTTCAACGCTGCCAGGGGTGCCAGTGGGCCAGCCGGCACACAAAAGCACCCTCGGTCCCACTGCATCCCCTTCCTCCTGTCTGGCCCTTCGCACGATAGGGGCTCGATGTCATCGGACCATACCCAACGGCCAAGGGCGGCCTCCGTTTCGCGTTCATCGCCATCAAATATTTCTCCAGATAGGTCGAAGCCGAGCCAGTCGCCAAAATCACGATCGCGGCAGCACAGTGCTTCGTATGAAAAAGCATAATTTGCCGATATGGGGTACCACGCGACATCGTCACCGACAACGGCACTCAGTTCGACTAGGCGGTGTTCCGGGCATTTTGCCAAAACTTGGGTATCACAGTATGCTTCGCATCCGTGGGACACCCCAAGTCCAACGGGGCAGTCGAGCAGGCCAACGGTAACCTACTAGAAGGCTTAAAGAAGGGCCTTGTGGGACTTCCAAAGGAACTCTGGCCTGAGGAGCTCCACAAAGCCCTATGGGCACTCCGCACATCACCAACAAGGGCTACGGGCTTCTATCCGTTCAAACTCCTCTTCGGTGACGAAGCCATGTCGTCGGGAGAATTCACGTCCAAGTCTCTCCGAGCAACATCCGAAACCAGCCCGACAGAGCGGGAGACCTCCCTCGATCTCCTTGAAGAGCACCACATACAAGCCATGTCCAAGTACAGCGAAGGCGTCGCATGAGCATACAACCGAAATGTCAAGATTCGCCGCCTGGCACCGGACGACATAGTTCTCAAGCGAGTTGCAAATCTCGCGACCATGGGCAAGCTAGAGTTCAAATGGAAAGGGCCGTACATCGTCACCCGTGGCACTCGGGCCGGTTCCTTCTACATCGCCACCGGAGGGACAGCAATTGGGCCACACATGGAACGCAAAGAGCCTCCGAAAGTTCTATCATTAAGGCCCATGTAAAAACCGGCCGCGCCCGAGAAATCACCCCGTCGCCTTTATACGGCGAGGGCATGTACGAAAATAAGTGTACCCTGTGGCATTTTTGCCACCGTTTAATGAACAAGCAGCAATAAGCCCACAGCGGTGGCATAAATAAGCCCACTACAGTGGCAACAAAGACACCACATATGGCCTTCGGTCTCAGTGCACACCGATGCCCTCCACATGCATGAGTGTATAAACAAAGACACCGCGCATGCCTTTGGTTCTGGTGCAAACCGATGCTCTCCGCGGGCATGAGTGTATAAACAAAGACACCGCACATGGCCTTTGGCCCCGATGCACACCGATGCCCTCCGTAGGCATGAGTGTATAAACAAAGACATTGCGCACGGCCTACGGTCCCGGTGCACACCGATGCCCTCTGCAGGCATCCGTGTATAAACAGACACCGCGCATAGCTTTCGGCCCCAGTGCGCATCGATGCCCTCTGAGGCACAATGAATAGACGAAGACGCCAAGACAATGCTAACCCCACACGACACTGACCCGTGACTGAGAGCCTAGCTAGGGGGGGACGACGTCGATCTTCTCCCCCCTCGCAAAAAAGTTAGGGCTCCCTGGAGCCCTATATAAAAAAGTATGTGGGATGGCGTGAGGCTTCGCCTCCCCCTTGCAAAAAGTTAGGGCTTTTCGAAGTCCTATCTAAAAAAGTATAGGGGATGGCGCGAGGCTTTGCCTCCCCCTCGCAAGAAAAGTTAGGGCTTCCCGGAGCTCTATCTAAAAAAGTATGGGGGATAGCGCGAGGCTTCGTCTTCCGCTCGCAAAAAAAAGTTAGGACTCCCCGGAAACCTATCTAAAAAAGTATGGGGAACAGCACGAGGTTTCGCCTCCCCTTTGCAAAATGGTTAGGGCTCCCTGGAGCCCTATCCAAAAAACTATGGGGAGGGGGGGGGGACGAGGCTTCACCTCCCCCTTACAAAAAAAAAGTTAGGGCTCTGTGGAGCCCTATCTAAAAAAGTATGGGGGCGCGCGAGGCCCGCCTCTCCTCAAAAAAGTTAGGGCCCACTGAGCCCCATCTAAAAAGTATGGGGGCGGCGCGAGGCGTCAAGGCCCCTCAAAAAAAGTTAGGGCTCCCGGAGCCCCATCTAAAAAGTATGGGGGCGCGAGGCGGCGCCTCCCCTCAAAAAAGGTTAGGGCCCCTAGAGCCCCATCTAAAAAAGTGTGGGGGACGGCACGAGGCGTCGTCTCCCACTCGCAAAAAAAAGTTAGGGCTCCTCGGAGCCCTATCTAAAAAAGTATAGGGGACGGCGCGAGGCTTCGCCTCTCCCTCGCAAAAAAAATTAGGGCTCCCCAGAGCCCTATCTAAAATAGTATGGGGGACGGCGTGAGGCTTCACCTCCCCCTCACAAAAAAGTTAGGGCTCCCTGAAGCCCTATCTAAAAAAGTATAGGGGACGGCGCGAGGCTTCGCTCAACCCCCTCGCAAAAAAAAAACAAACAAACAAGAGGGTACAAAGCAACAATTGCATTATTCTTCACAACCTCTAACATACACGACATACAAGGGCCAAACGGCGCGACCCATACAATACAAATATGTTACAATACACTGTCCTACAACATGAGCAATAACATGACCACACCAGGTATCTACAGCACAAAATCCCATGGCTCCTCGCGCAGCGCCCATGCGAGCAGCTCCTTGTCGGATGGCCCAGTAGCCATGAACTTCAAATACTCCCTCTCATGCAAGATCGCTCGATCGTCGGAGGAGTCGATTAAACCACAATATAGCGGTAGGCGGGGACCCTCAAGCAATCGCAACCCCCAAGCTCCCGAAGCCCGTATCTCTTGGCAAGCTCTCGCAGATATACGTATCGAAGACGAAAAACCTCTTCATCGACCCTTCCGGGTTCGCCTTCTTCCAACGTTGCCACTTAGTACCATAGCATATGATGCCTCGGTAGCACACCCACAGAGGCCAAATGGACAAACAAGTCATACTCATTCTTGACCCCATGAGCAACGCAAGACTTAGCCCTCGGCGCCTCTACGGGGCCAGTTCCCACCCGCGTATGCGTTTAAATAGTCGTCGGTGTACCTTCAGACATTGGAAAGCCCATGTATAAAAATCAAAGCCAGGTACGACAAAAGCATCGTGAATAGTGCAAAAATAATTCATTCCAAAAAAGGGGTCATTACAAAAAACAAAAGAAAGTCCCCCGCTCAACGACCACACCCAACACAATAGACAAAAGGGGAGTGGACAACAATCCCCACCAAGCTAAAAACCTAACTAGTTGGCGGAGGGTCACACCTTGTCCCTGTGGGTGGCCCTCCGCTCCTCGCCCCCGGTGTCGCCATCAGAACTACCGCTGGAGCTTTGCCCTTCGCCCTCTGCGCCTGGACATCCCTTAGGGACGCCATCGTGGCCTTGGGACCACGAGGCGTCTAGAAATCCTGGAGAAGGACGTTGCTGCTCCGTTGCGTCCAGCGATATGCGGTGGCCACCTCCTCGACGGTCGCCACGGCGACAGAACGGGTGGCGAGGGCATCCATGTGAGCGCAGCCCATCTTGTCCAGCGAGGCGAGAGCCGTCAGCCAGCCCACCTTGGTGCAGTGGTCCCCGTAAACACGGGCAGCCGGGACAAACACATCCCCCACGCGTTGAAGGCACCCCAGGGTGACATCAACCTCCGCCAAGGTATGGGTCCGCGGGGGAGGCACAGCACCGAGGTTTGCCACGACACCCTCGAGGATCTCCATCGCGTCCCATGTCACGCGGGCCATCGTGTTCGAAAGGTCCTGCTCCGCCTGGATCTCCTCCTCGAGCACCCTTCGGACACCTCGCAAGGCACTCACCTCGGCTTGAAGGGCGCTACGCTCCTCCTCAAGCCCCATCACCCGAGCCTCCAATGCGGTCACCCTCCCAGCAAGCTCATCGCTCTTGACGCGCAGGCCCTCGCTTCGCCGGTGCTCCGCATCAACCTCTCTCTGGATCTTAGCACAGCCTCGCAACACGTCAAGGTCAATCGCCCGAGATAGCATCAAGGTTCTGCACACGCAACCACATCAAATATATATATATATATATATATATATATATATATATATATATATATATATATATATATATATATAGAATAAAATACATATAAGCGTAGCCACTCAGCAAAGCAATACGAAAAACCTTCGCGGCGTTCGCCTCGACGCCCCGGAGCATATCCGAGAGAGACATCTTCCGGAAGAGCTCCTGCGCAAGGGGCGGAATGCCAAACCGCACAATCTCCTCATAGACCTCGGCAGCGCCTGAACGAACCTTAAGATCCGCAGGGCCGAGCGGGCCCACGGCTGCCGACGCAGCGGATGATGTCGCCGCCTTGAAACTTGCCGATGTCGAACCACCAGCACCATGACCACCGCCTTGGTCACTAACGACGGCCATACCGGCCGGCACTTGTGGGGTCACAGGCATAGCATCGGTATCCTCAACACCCCTCTCATAAGCGGGCGAGGATGTACTGTCGCACGAGGAAATGTCCAACGGCAACCTTGCCAAGCCAAATAGGCCCACGACACTACCAGCCTCCGTTGCCGCGCGTTCTCCAGCCCTCGCTGGCGCACCAGCCTCAACCGCCTCATTTGCGTGGAGTTCAGGCGAAATTGCGTGTACGCCCGAAGAGAGGCTATTGGACTCGGTGCGCTCCACCTGCTCCGATGGCTCTCGTGCAGCCCTCTTGGCCGCGGTTGCCGCCAAACCCTTCCAGTCGCAGGAAGGGCACCCACCTCGCAAGGGCCAGCGGTGCATAGAGGCACCACCGCGATCGACCCGTAGACGTCAGCTTCCGGCGCACGGGCGCACTTTTTCTTCCCTTCGTCCAGATCCGGATGTTCTGCAAGTCGGACCGACGTGCCGTACACCCGATTCAGCCGGGCTTCCCTCACCACAAGCCTGCGCCTAGCATGCTCTTTGCCCGTGTAAGGGCCTGAGAGCACCTCCGCAGCCCGAGCCGCTTTGTCAATAGTCGCAGCTGCCAGCGCACAAATAAGAAAGATTAAAAAAACTCACGTATGACATAGCGACTTAGTACCTTCATGAGGCACACCCTCCAGGTCCGGGACGGTGAGCGTCGGAAGATCAAACCTCAGAGGCCTCAGCTCAGCATGCCACCCAAGGGTCAAGGGCCAGACTCCGAAGGTGCAAAGCTCCTCCATAACATCGCAAGTAGAGAGGTGTTTCGTCGCACTCAGCAGCACGTGGGGAAGAGCCTCCTCCCGCAAGGTCAGGACAATCTGTTGTGAGGCAATCAACTCCATTAGACCACCCCTCGAGTGAAGACTAGCCTCCACTGGCGAAGTGTGGTAGAACCACCAACGCGTCCAGTCGGTGTCCTAGCGGTTGCGGGCAGCTGCAGCGGGCACGTACATTTGCATTTGTGCCTTCGGCTGAAAGTTAACACTGCCAAAGTTCAGTGTCTCCCCCGAGTTCTTCTTTTTCTTCGGCTGGCACCACCCGTCATGCAGGTAAGCGAAGAGACGCCTTTCACCACCAGTACCAGCAGATCGAAGAATCCACTCAAAAACACCCAACTTCATGATGGAGTTGGGCGTAAGCTGGGCCAACTCCACCCTATATACTTGGAGCACCTTAGACAGCAGCCCAATACACGAAAGTCAAAGCCCGATGTCAAAAAATGCAACGAAAACTACCCCTCGTCTAGGGCCAACACCGTCTCTTGCCCCGGAGCTCTAACCATGGAGAGGCTCTCCAGCTTACCCTCGTCAACAAGGGTCCGGAGAACAAGCTCAGTCATGGTTGATCAGCCCAGATCACTCGTGTAGTGCATCTCCCCTGCACCTTCCTTACTCCGCTTCGTCGTACCAAGACCAACACATATCTCTCAAAGCAGCGCACGAAGCGAAGGCTGAGGAAGGACAACAGGCTGCACGCGCGAAACAACAAGCTTGAGTCACATCCACGGGGCGACCCCCTATTTATACAAGCCAGACCACACCAAAACCGAAGCATGACAATCGAGGAGTCGCTACCCAGTCACCAAAGGACACGTGGAGCACACGAACAGTCATCACGCGTGATATCAAATTATGGCGCACGCCAAATGACGGCGCGATAGTCAATGCCTGCCACCCAGACCCGGCGGCGGCGCAATAATGGTGGGACAGACTCTTCGCGAGTCAAGAGGATTGTACTGTACCCGCCGAGAAAAAGACACCTTTATTTCAGCCATGACGCGCCCACGATCGGCGAACAACTTGTGGCGCCCCCACCCCTTCGAGTATCGTCGGAGGGGTTCGAAGGGGTCGAAGGTACCGAAGGGGCCCTGAAGGGGTCCGAGGGTGCCGAGGGGGCTCCGAAGGGGTCCAGAAGGTCGAAGGGGTCCGAAGGCACCGAAGGGGCTCTGAAGTTTCCGAAGGGGCCGAAGCACAACTCCAGGAGTGTCTAAGGTACTTCGGGCCGGCGGCATCCTGTATCCTTCAGAGAAGCACATTATTGTTGGACCAGGCGCACCAGTCAGGTGGACACTGGGGGTCCCCCGCCTTTTTTCTTACTGTTTAGTCTTTCTTGCTACGACAATGGCAAAGGAAAAAGAGTGCAACCTATAGCTCTACATACATAATACATCATTGTTCTATGTGTCGGTGCTGTTGGGTCACAGATAGGCTACGATAGCAAAAAATCAAAAATTTCTACCATGCAAACCAGCGTCGAGCACGTCGATGTGGTGGTTGTGGTCGATCGTCTCCTTCAGCGACCTCTGTAGTTCCTTATGAAGATCGCGGATCGTCCTCAAGCGCAACAGCAACCGCAGTAGCGCCTCTACGGTATCCACACGTCCAGGGAAAGAGCAACCATACGCTGGTGTGCTAGCTCCAAGTCACACGGCAGAGCTCTTAGGAAGATGGCGGCTAGGGTTTTGGCGGAACAACTCAACTCGCGACTTTCGTGTGTCTTGTCTGTTATGTTGACCACCTTCCCAACAGCCTCATGCATCTCCTTATATAGTGCTAGTGACGGATCCTATCCGAACACGTTTGACGAATGTATCCGTACTGGTTGGTTCCAACCCGTTAAGTGTGTGACCCTGTAGGTTCATGCGTAATCGGTTGTGACTCGGAAACCCTTTCCGATCACGAGTCGTTAGCGATTCCTAGCAGGACATAACGATTCCCGAATACACATAAATTATATCAGACGAACATTAATGCAATATGATCTACGACCAGGTACTCATCACTAACGACTAGGTCCTATCTCTATACGACCAGTTCATATTTGGTCACGATCAGTTCGTAACTTCTTACGACCAGGTTTCGACCACTCTGTGATTACGTTCGACCAGTCTACGACCAGCTCGTATCTCCATATGACCAGTCCGTAACTGATCGAACTAAGCAACCTACTCGTGTATTCTCCCTTTGCTTCACGATGCCTGGTTGAACTCCGGGTGAGATGTTGTGTCATCCATGGACTGTTCAATAATTTCTCGATCGAGTGTCGGATAACTTCACATGGTCGAACACTTCGACCACTAGTGGCATGGCCATGCACATTCTTTATCCGACCACAACGAGGGGCCCATAGACATCTCTCCTATTATATTAGGAGGAGCAAATCTCATATCCGACCAGTCACATTCCTCCGCATGTTTCATAGCATACCTGAAAGCTACCTTTATAACTACCCAGTTACGAATAGCGATTGGCAACCCCTAAGAGTGCTATTACACATGTAGGAAACCATGCTGATCTCAGGTCTAAGGATTATACATCATCATTGCTTGAGACCAACAAACGACACATAGAATCCTAACAATCTCAATAGTGTCTCAAGGTGGGTCAATCCAACCCCATATTCTCTAACATGTGTTCACATTATTGATTCGATATCCCTATATTCATGACCGGTGAAACATGGTCATCAATCAATACATGTGCTGGTCGTAGAGTCAATAGTGTTCCGACCATTGACATCCGACCAGTGATACATTTAGAACGACATCATGTAAGTTAAGAGTTTCACCAACAAGTCACACACTTGTTAATCTTCATAACCAATGATTCATTCAAGGAACATGATAACATATTATCCAATATTATGAACATAATGAAATATAATCATTTCCATGATTGCCTCTAGGGCATATTTCCAACAGTCTCCCACTTGTGCTAGAGTCAATCGTTTAGGTATCTAATACCGATAGCCCTTGTGTGCGTCTCATGCTTGGGCTGTGTGAGAGGCTTTGTCAACGGATTAGCAACATTTAAATCTGTATGAACTTTGCATATCTTAACATCTCCTCTATTCACTAACTCGCGAATAAGATGATAACGTCTGAGTATATGTTTGGACTTCTGATGGGATCTAGGCTCCTTAGCTTGAGCAATGGCTCCATTGTTGTCACAATAGAGATTCATTGGGCTCGAGGCACTCGAAACCACACCCAACTTAGCAAGGAACTTTCTGATCGAAACACCTTCTTTCGCAGCTTCAGAAGCTGCAATGCACTCGGCCTTCGTCGTAGAATCAACAACCGTCTCTTGCTTGGAACTTTTCTAGCTCACTGCTCCTGTCGGACCCAGGATTAACACCCCAAATCCTTTGTGCATTTCTGAACTAGTCCCATGATCAGTAGCTAGTTCACACAGTTAAACAGATATGGTAACATCCATGAATCGCACAATTATATTAATAATCAACAGAGTTTATTACAAAAGAGGCTTACAAGCCAACAATAAATAACACAGCGGAAGATGAAGAAGTAGTGGAGTCGGTGATTCGCCACGAACAATCGGTGGGAGTAGCGGCCTAGTCGTCGAGATCCACACAAGTAGCAAAGTCCTTCTCCTCTGAAATTTAGTTGCATAAAGCAAGTATGAGCACAACTACCGTGCTCGCAAGTTACACCCGTCAAGTAACAGATTGAATGCATGCATATAAGGGTATCCCAAAGGAAGGCTTATTGGTTGAATTTGCATAAAGCAGCATTTTCTTTAAATACTTGTACTAAGTTCTAAAGCAGTTATTCCATAACTAAAATTCATTTTATAAATTCTCAAATTTTATAGTCAGATAACATTCACACATGAATGGTGAAGGATACCCTCCTATCACATGGCTTCCCGCCCAATTCCCATTTGGATAAACCAGTTTGAATAAGTCCTTTCAAACAAAACCAAAGTCTAACTTTGAGAGGCTTTGCTAGCATGTCCATGACCATGGACATGGCTATTTGAATAGTTCTTAACACTCTGCAGAGGTTGTACAGCTTTACCCACAAGACACGAATTCTCTAGTTTATCAGACATATATCTATGACCTTCGCTCACTACCTTAGGTAAGCGATCTAGAAACACGTGACAAGGCCTTTACAAAGTTCTACCTTAAAGTATTTATGCCCGCTAAGGTTTAAGCTCATCATTGACTGGCCCTCCTCAGGAGCCCGCTCTACGCCAGTGGGACTCTTGTCGTGATCGACACCCACACAAACAACATGGCACAAATAACAATGAGGTACCACCAATTATTAAGCCAGGTCCCCTCCCAATACTCAGGACATGTGGTTGCACGGTGAGGCATAGCCCATTATAGGCATAGCAAAGGAACGCTCATAGGCCGGTCCTTAACTAACTTGGGCGTCTTCCAAAATAAACCCTGGGCCTTAATCTTAACCAGATTAAGCCCGTGCATAAACCTGCACCCACCTTTCATCCATTTCGCCCAAGTCCAAACCATCACTTTATTTCATTTCTTTTCAAAGTCATTTATAGACTTCCATAACACACCAGTGCTATGGATACAATTTAAACAACAGTTGGATTTTTCGTTGAAAATCCCCAAAATCAAACATTTTTGGGTCTAAGCATCGCTAAGCATAAGTTTTCCAAATGATCCTAGTTCATACTATCGTATCAACCAGGTTTTGTCTAGGGTGACAATATGTTTGATTCAATTATCAAATTTGGTCATACAAAGGATTTAGGCATATCTATAAATTTAAAACAGGAATTTAAATTACTGAATATAAATAAGCATGCAATAATAATTTTAAAAAAAGAATTTAGATAATTTAAAATAATGGTTGTAAATATGATCAAGAATGTAACTTACCTTGCTCAATTAGTTGTTCTCAAGCGGTAAAATCGACTCTCAAGTCGTAAAATTCTATCTGTGAAAATAAGCCAAATTCAAACAAAATTCAAAATAGAAATCAAATGAACTCCAAATTAAATAATTTTAGTTTAGTTAGATAGATCTTGAATTTATGTGAATTTAGAAATTTGAATCACCTAAATCGGAGTTCGTATGAAGGAGAACGAACCCCGGGAAGTTTTAAACCCTAATTTGGATTTAAAAGAATTTACCGATTTATTTTCCTAAAGGAAAATCCGGTTTATGACGTCAGCCCTCAGAAAAAGGATTTTTCGGCCAAATTTTCTTTAAAGGGGAAATCTTACTCTCTATCACAGGTGGGCCCTATGGTCAATGGGCTTAGTCCATGACCAGTCAACGGACCATGGCGAACCTGGTTCACGAAATAGTGAATCAGCTGCTAAGGCTTGCGCACGAGCTGACGTGGAATCCACGTGGCGCTGACTAGGTGTTTTAGGGCTTAGGTGGCACATATGTGGCGATGACGTGGCGAAGCCACATCAGCTGCGGCCGGCGGTGCTACGGTGACCTCCTCGTCGGCGCTTTAGCCTGGCGAGAGCAGGTGGTACCAATCGCCGAGAGCGGCGGCGAGGTCTCGGTGCTACCAATCTGGCGGAGGGGTGGCGAGGTATTTGGCGGCGGTGAATCTGGAGCTCACAAGGCGGCGACGAGGTCTAGTGGTGCTCCGGTCACGAGGAAGAGAGCCCCGGGTAGGCGAAGAGGTGGCGATGCCGATGGTGTCGACGGCAACGGTGGGGCGGTGGTGACAGCGCCGGAGTTGAAGAAGAAGCGCTCGCGATCGGGAGACTTGCAAAGCAAAATCCGGCCAATTTAAGAGAGGAGGGGAGGTGTGGGTGGTGGGAGCAGAACGGGTGAGGGAAGAGCTCCCCCGTGCTCCCTTTTATAGGGGCGGAGGGGGCCGGGAGAGGGAGATCGGGCGCGCAGGTCTTACGGCGGCGATGGCGCCATCCGGAGGTTCCGCACGTGGTGAAGGGGGAACGGCCCGTGGGGGAGGCGGCGTGACTCACGGATTTTAATGCGCGCCTTTGCACAAGGAACGGGGGAGGATTTCGCGGCGAAGATGGAGCTCGGCGCGCGCGCTAATGGCGTGACTTGGTTGCGCCCGCGGGGAAAAAGGGACGGGGAAGATGATCCGGGCGGTCCCACATGGAAGTGAGTGGAGAGGAGGGCGGTGGTGGCGTCGGTTCATCGACTGACTGAAAGCAGGCGTCTTGAGAGAGGAGGAGAATTTGGGCGAAATGGTAGGAAGTGGCCGTGATGATAAAAGAGGGTTTGGGCGGAATGGTTTTGGTCCAAAATGGTTAGTCGGAATTTCAATTGATTTAACTTTTTAAAATAATTTGATTAATTCATTTTGGCTTTAGAAAATAGCAAAATAAATCCAAAAATTCTAGAAAAATCCACGAAATTCCTAGAGTTATTTTGGACTTAATAAAATACTTCCAATATATAATTGGTAATTAATTTTGTAATTAATTTAATTTGGCTTTAAAATATTTAAGAAAAAGCTTTTAAAATTCGAGAAAATAATTTAATCTTCATTTTTCAACTTTGACTCAAATAAAACTTCAAAAGGTTTAATAAATTTTATTTTTGACTTTTAAAATTTCAAAAGTTCAAATAAAGCAATCAAACTCTTTTAAATTTCGAAAATCCAATAAAATAATAATTTTATTAATTTTGATTTAATGCAATGAACTTTGAAATCATTCTGACTCCTCCATTCAAAATGAATACAAAACCAGATTATAACGATAATCATCTTTGTCGGTTTGAAAGCTTGCATCGGTGTAACCTTTACAACGAGCTCTTCATCACCGCCATAAACTAGGAATGCATCCTTAGTCCTTCTCAAGTATTTAAGGATGTTTTTCACAGCTGTCCAGTGACCTTCACCGGGATCAGCTTGGTATCTGCTCGTAACACTTAGAGCATATGATACATCTGGTCGTGTACATAGCATGGTATACATGATAGATCCAACAGTCGAAGCATATGGAATTCTACTCATTTTGACTCGCTCATTAGTGGTCGTAGGACACTGATTCTTGCTAAGATTAATGCCATGTGCCATGGGCAAGAAACCTTTCTTGGAGTCTTGCATGTTGAACCGTTTCAACACTTTGTCTATGTACATATCCTGGCTTAATCCAGTTAGCCTCTTAGATCTATCTCTATAGATCCTTATACCAAGAATATATGTTGCATCTCCTAAATCTTTCATTGAGAAACTATTTCTTAATGAAGTTTTAACAGATTCAAGCATTGGAATGTCATTTCCAACCAGTAGTATGTCATCTACATACAAGATCAGAAATACAAGCTTACTCCCACTAACCACTTCATCAAAATGAATGTTCCAACTCCAAGATGCTTGCTTCAATCCATAGATGGATTTATTAAGCTTGCATACCTTTCTAGCTTCCTTTGGATCGACAAAACCCTCAGGCTGTGTCATGAACACATCCTCACTTAGGTTTCCATTAAGGAAAGCCGTTTTGACATCCATTTGCCATATCTCATAGTCGAAATATGCAGCAATAGTTAGAATGATCCTAATAGACTTAAGCATCGCAACAGGAGAGAAGGTTTCATCATAATCAAAACTTGAATTTGTTTGAAACCCTTCGCAACCAGTCGTGCCTTATGAATGTGAACATTTCCATTCATATCTATTTTCTTCTTAAAGATCCACTTGCACTCGATGGTCTTAATACCATCAGGTGCATCAACCAAGTTCCAAATTTGATTATCATGCATGGACTTTATTTCGGATCTCATGGCCTCATGCCATGACTCAGAGTCTGGGTCCATCATTGCTTCCGCATAAGTTTTAGGCTCATCATTATTCAACAATAATACGTCATGCCCATACCTTATAGGCAATAGACGTGTCCTTTTTGATCTACGTGGGGCTGATGCCTCATCTACAGGTTCAACAACATTTTGTTCATCCTGTAGAGGTTCAGTAGGAGTTGAAACATTTTTAGATGGTTCTTGAATTTCTTCGAGTTGCACCTTGCTCCCACTGACTCCTTTGGAAAGAAATTCTTTCTCCAAGAAGACACCATTACGGGCAACAAACACTTTGTTATCAACTCGATCATAAAAATAATATCCTTTAGTTTCCTTAGGATACCCCACAAAGAGGCACTTATCGGACTTGGGTGTGAGTTTGTCAGACGTCAAACGTTTAACATAGACATTACATCCCCAAATCTTTAGAAAAGACAAACTAGGACTCTTCCCAGTCTATATCTCATATGGTGTCTTATTTACTGATTTAGATGGTACCCTATTCAAAGTGAAAGCAGCAGTTTCTAGAGCGTAACCCCAAAAATACAACGGTAGATCTGATTAGCTCATCATTGATCGAACCATGTCCAATAAGGCCCGATTACGCTGCTCAGACACCCCATTTCATTGTGAAGTGCCCGGTAGTGTAAGCTGTGGAACAATTCCACATTGTTTCAAATGATCACCAAACTCATGGCTTAAAAACTCACCTTTATGATCAGAACGTAGAGATTTGATTGTCTTGCCAATTTGATTCTATACCTCATTCTGGAACTCCTTGAACTTTTCAAAGGATTCCGACTTGTGCCTCATTAAATAGATATATCCATATCTACTATAGTCATCGGTAAAAGTAATGAAGTACTGAAAACCACCTCTAGCTGTCGTACTCATTGGTCCACACACATCAGTATATATGAGTGCCAGCAGTTGGACGCCTTTCACTCCGACCAAGAAAGGTGTCTTGGTCATCTTTCCGAAGCGAGCAAGATTCGCATGTTTTAAATGATTCCAAATCAAATGAGTTTAGCATTCCATCATCATGGAGCTTCTTCATGCGTTTCTCACTTATGTGACCCAAACGACAATGCCATATGAAAGTAGAATTCAAAACATAAGGCCGAAGCCTCTTTGCATTAATATTATAGACGGGTGCAACATCAAGATTTAAAATATACAACCCGTTCAAAACAGGAGCATATCCATAAAGCATTTCATTCAAAAATATAGAAAAACCATTGTTCTTTATAATGAATTTACAACCCTCTGCCATCAAACATGATGCAGAGATGATGTTTCTACTTATGGCTGAAACATAATAACAATTATTTAGTTCCATAATAAATCTCGAAGGCAAAAGTAATGGCAAAAATCCCGACTGCTAATGCAGCAACTCTTGCTTTATGTCCGACGTGAAGATCCATTTCACCCCTTGTAATTCTCCTACTCTTTGTTAGACTCTGCATCGAATTGCAAATATGAGCAACCGATCTGGTATCAAATACCCATGAGTTAACAGAAGAGTCTGCAAAGAAAACATCTATAACATTAATACCTGAAGTGGAGGGTTTAGTTCCACCATTCTTTTTCAGATCAGCCATGTATTTCTTGCAGTTCCTTTTCCAATGTCCTGGTTCTTTGCAGTAAAAGCATTCATTATCTTGAGTCGGGCCAGACTTACACTTGGGCTTAGGCTTGTTAGTTTGGATCTCATCCAAAACTTTCTTGCCTTTACCTTTGACCCTAGTTTTAGCCTTCTTCTTGAAGCTTGTACTCTTTTGCACTATCATCACATGACAGTTGCTTTTCCTAATGCTGTCCTCTGCAGTCTTAAGCATCATATGCAGTTCGGTGAGATTCTTGTCTAAGCCATTCATATGGAAGTTCAGAATGAACTGCCCATAACTTGTAGGAAGCGAAGCAAGAATCAAATCTGTAGCCAAGTCTTGGCTAAGTGGAAAACCAAGTTTTTCCAAGCTCTGTGTGTAACCGACTATTTTGATCACATGAGGGCTCACCAAACTTCCCTCAGCTAGCTTACTCCCAAACAATTTCTTTGAGATCTCATATCTCTCAGTTCTTGCTTGAGTCTTAAACATGCCTTTGAGTGCCACGATCATATCGTAGGTCTCTATGTTCTCAAACCGCTTTTGAATGTCCGAGTTCATAGCGACAAGCATGAGACGACTAACATCAAGGATTCATCACATGCCTTTTATAGGCGGTTTTAAGAGTAGCAAGACATTTTCAAGAGGCACATCCGAATTGGTTCCTCTAGAACATATTCCTTTTTATCTTGCCTAAGGACAATTCTTAGGTTGCGGGACCAATCCGCAAAATTTGTTCCATTAAGTTTTTCCTTATCAAGTATCGAACGTAATGCAAAACTGGATGTAGGTACAGCAGTGGGTGCCATGATCTATAACATAAAATATGCAAAGTTAAGACATATATTCAAGTAACTTCTATTAAACATTCATGTTGGTGGTTACGTTCTGACCAGTCTTTACCTGCTCGTATCTCCATACGACCAGTGGTCGAACTCAATCAACAACAGATAATAAAAGATACTCCCACTAAATACCATATCCCTCTTATGACATTTTAGTGATTCAAGATCCATAATCATTTAATCTACTAGTGAGCTTTGGCATCACTGCTAGAAGACTAGCGAAAAATGGTAAGCAACCCTTTGCTAATCATATCTCTATATGACTCTTGTTGTTGGGCAGCATCTCTATGCTCCGGCACCCAACCCTATGCCCCAAGGTCCATAACCGTTATGATGACCTTGTCAAGTTAAACCAATGCTATGCGTGTAAGTGTCCGACACAAACCCATCTAGTCAAGTAATATTAATGGTACTCTGCTTTAACAAGACCTACTATTAAAATACATGACTTTGGATCGATGTAGTGGTCGTAGTCGATCATCCAGCGTCGAGCACGTCGATGTGGTGGTCGTGGTCGATCGTCTCCTCCAGCAACCTCTGCGGTTCCTTATGAAGATCGCGGATCGTCCTCAAGCGCAACAGCAACCATAGTAGCGCCTCTACGGTATCCACACGTCTAGAGAAGAAATAACCATGCGCTGGTGTGCTAGCACTAAGTCGCACGGCAGAGCTCTCAGGAAGATGGCAGCTAGGGTTTTGGTGGAACAACTCAACTCACGACTTTCGTGTGTCTTGTCTGTTATGTTCACCACCTTCCCAACAGTCTCATGCATCTCCTTATATAGTGCTCGTGACGGATCCTATCCAAATACGTTTGATGAATCATATCCGTACTGGTTTGTTCCAACCCGTTAAGTGTGTGACCCTGTAGGTTCATGCGTAAACGGTTGTGACTCGGAAACCCTTTCCGATCACGAGTCGTTAGCGGTTCCTAGCAGGACATAACAATTTTCGAATACACACAAATTATATCAGATGAATCTTAATACAATATGATCTACGACCGGGTACTTATAACTTACGACCAGGTCCTATCTCTATAATGCACCGGTTCAGATTTGGTCACGATCATTCAGAACTCCTTACGACGAGTTTCGACCACTCAGGATTACGTTCGACCGATCTCGACCAGCTCGATCTCCATACGACCAAATCAGAATCGATCAAACTAAGCAACCTACTCGTGTATTCTCCCTTTGCCTCACGATGCAGGTTGAACACGGGTGAGATGTTGTGTCATCCATGGACTGTTCAATAATTTCTCGATCAAGTGTCGGATAACTTCACATGGTCGAACACTTCGACCACTAGTGGCATGGCCATGCACTTTTTTTATCCAACCACAACGAGGGGCCCAGAGACATCTCGCCTATTATGTTAGGAGGGGCAAATCCCATATTTGATCAGTCACATTCCTCCGCATGTTTCATAGCATACCCGAAAGCTACCTTTATAACTACCTAGTTACGAGTAGCGATTGGCAACCCCTAAGAGTGCTATTACACATGTAGGAAACTATGCTGATCTCGGGTCTAAGGATTATATATCATCATTGCTTGAGACCAACTAACGACACATAGAATCATAACAATCTCAATAGTGTCTCAAGGTGGGTCAATCCAACCCCATGTTCTCTAACATGTGTTCACATTATTGATTCGATATCACTATATTCATGACCGGTGAAACATGGTCATCAATCAATACATGTGCTGGTCGTAGAGTCAATAGTGTTTCGACCATTGACATCCGACGAGGGATACATTTAGAACGACATCATGTAAGTTAAGAGTTTCACCAACAAGTCACACACTTGTTAGTCTTCATAACCAATGATTCATTCAAGGAACATGATGACATATTATCCAATATTATGAACATAATGAAATATAATCATCTCCATGATTGCCGCTAGGGTATATTCCCAACAGGTGCTACTGTTATTGTTTAAGTATGGATTTTTGAACACCTCCGACAACTGTGGATTTTCCACAGAGTGTTGTGTTCGTGAATCAGCTTGTTCTCAGTCCTTCACAGTTAGAAGGATCTCTACCATCTCACTTGTGAGACTTGTTCTTCTCTCCTCCAATATTCTTCCAGAAAGACTGAAAGCAGACTCGGAGAAAATCGTAGAGACAGGAACAGTTAACAAATCACGTGCAAGTATGGATAGCATGGGATATGTTAACTTATGGGCTAGCCACCATTGCCAGATGTCGAAGCCTTCTGAGTTGAAATCCACCGTATCGCTGTCCAGATAGGTGGATAGTTCACCACTCCTTGTGGGTCTTGGCTGAGCAGGTGTAGAAGAAGAAGAAGATCTGGACCTGTACCTAGAGGAAGAGGCATCGAAGATCGTGCCCCACATATTTGTCTTCCCACTCGAGGTCGTTGCGAGCGTACTCTCCGGAACTTATTTTCATTGCTTTGGTAAACCTCGTGTAACCATGAACGAGCTTCTACAAAAAAAAAGTCAGTATAGTCTATCCCCGTAGCATCACTAAGAAGATCAAGTACAGTACCAAATGCATCAATTTTAGCCCTAGGATCTAAAAGAAATGCAAATGCATATAGGTAAGGGATTTCTCTCTAATATTTAAGGTATTTAGATTTCATGGAAACAATAGCATCGCGTAAAACTAAGTCATTTTCATACATTTTCAATTGAGTAGCAATCCGTAAAATAGTATGCACAATGATAGGAGATGTTGGATAGTAGACAGCGGACAAAGCAATTGTTGCCTTATAAAAAATTTCTAAAATGACAAGATCTTCAAAGAATCTAACCAATGTTGCTCGCTTAATAGTATATTTCTTTGCGATTACTACGATAGTGTGTTTGAATAAAAACAGAAAAAGTGCTCTTGTATGGTAAAGGATTCTTAAGCATGAGGTAAGTAGAGTTCCACCTTACCTCCATGTCCAAACCGAACTTTCTTGGATGTACACCCATCGCCCTGCAGAAGTTATTATATTGTGCTACTCTCACGTTAGAATTATTCAAGAAAGAAATCACATCGCGAAAAACATTAATATACAGACTCAACCTCTTCAAACCACATTTGACTATAAGGTTGATAATATGACAAGCGCATCGTTAATGTAGCAAGAAGGAATCAGCGTATGTACTCAACACTAGAGTCAGAATGTCCATGGCCCTAGAGTTTGAAGTGGCGTTGTCTAAAGTAAATGCGAATATTTTGTCTGTAAGACCAAAGTCTTCCACAACTTTGATAATACAGTTCACAATATTCTCACCCGTGTGTGGGACATCAATTAATTTCAAAGCTATGATCATTTTCTCCATAACCCAGTCATCATTAACATAATGCGCAACTACACTAAGGTAATCCTCCCTAGCCCGACCACACCATATGTCCGAGGTCAGGGCTACCGAAAATATGCACGTACTAAATAGTTTCTCTATTTTATTACGACGTTTATTATAGTATTTGATTAGATCCCTAGTTGTTGTCTGTCTAGAAACGGAAGAAAATCTAGAATTATGCGCAGTCCTAATATAATTTTGGAAAGAAGCAGACTCGCCAAAGCCTAACGGTAAATCCTCAGAAGAAATTAAACGACAGACAGATTGGCGGGCTACCTGAGGATCGTAGTCCCAAATTTATATACCGCATGTCGTGGTTGTATTACACCTGCGTCGCCTCATCACCAATCCTTGCTTGGCTCGACATCTTGTAGCATGTCTAAGCAAGTGCTGCTCCACTGTAGACTTTGCGGATAATTCATGTCAACAAATTTTACAAATAGCATATGGTACCTCATTTCACGCTGCGTCTTGCTTGGTTGTCCTGTCAAAATTCTCCCACACTCCCGATGTAGACGGTCTCGACCTCTGTGCTCCGGTTGCCGTGGAGACTGATGCTGTCGTGGAGCCTGATGACGGAACTCCGCCTTGCCCTTCTTTCGGTGAAACCTCCGGTTGGCTTGAGGCAGCCACAGCTGCCTCCATGGATGGCATTTCCTCCGGTGAAAGCCCGTAATCACTAAGAGCAAAGCTGTCGTAAGTACTGTCCATAATGAAAGCTGCTAAATCGAAACTAACACTATTACTACTTTTATCTTAGCATAACAAACACTAACAATAAAAGTATGCAAAAAATAGTATTGTATCTTTTTCGCTGACTTGCTGCCGAAAATTGATTTTTTGACACAAATTTTGGCACAATTTTTTTGAATTTGGCCAAATTAGCTCAACACGAATTTGAATTTGCACAATAGAATTTTAAAGAGAGAATGGAGAATGAAGGGGTGTTGAATGAGGGAGGTATGGTGGCTATTTATAGAAAAAAGTTCAGGATTTTTTGAATTTGTTTCCTATTTAAGAAAACCCAACGGTAAAAAACGGCTAAAATCCCCAACGGATGGATTTTTTGAAGACGTCTTGCTGCACGGCTCACGAAACACGCCACTACCACTCATTGTCCCACCCCCGCCCGCCTACCCGCCCGGCCCTTCTTCTCCCCTTCGCCTACATAAGGTTGCGTCGCAAGACGACGATAGCCGCGCCTTGCCTGCCGCCCTCCTCGCCTCGCCCCACCGCCTCGCCGAGCCAGCCTCCTCGCTGTGAGCCACCTCCTCGTTACAAGAACGCACCGCCCATAGCAACGCACCGACACACCGCCTCGCTCGCGACAGCCACACTGCCGAAGCCGCTCCTCGCCTCCTCGCTCAGAACGGCAAGAACGCCGACGGCCCGACGCCGAGCCGTGTCCTCGATCCTTGTCTGCACCACCTCCTCGTTCGCAACGTCGACGCTGAGCCGCCTCCTCGTCTCGTCTGCACCGTCGCACCACCGGCACCGACCACCGAGCCGCCTCCTCGGCCCTCTCTTCTCTCTTCGCTTTGGCCTCCTCCCGCGTCGCCCCCACCCTTCTTCCTCGGCGCCGGTGTGGGCGCGCGGTGCCACTAGCGTTGGCTCTCTAGGCCGCTTCAGCCGTGCCATGCCTGCGCCGATCATGTCGTGTTCGCACAAATGCCAACACCGTTCAGACTCATGGAAATATGCCCTAGAGGCAATCATAGAGATGATTATATTTCGTTATATTCATGATATTGGATAATATGTTATCCTGTTCCTTGAATGACTCATTGGTTATGAAGATTAACAAGTTGCGACTTGTTGGTGAAACTCTTAACTTATATGATGTCGTTCAAAATGAATACCTAGTTGGATGTCAATGGTCGGAACACTATTGACTCTATCGACCAGCACATGTATTGATTGATGATCATGTTTCACCAGCCATAGATATAGGGATATCAAATCAATAATGTGAACACATGTTAGAGAACATGGGGTTGGATTGGCCCACCTTGAGACACTATTGAGATTGTTATGATTCTTTGTGTCGTTAGTTGGTCTCAAGCAATGTTGATGTATAATCCTTAGATCTGAGATTAGCATGGTTTCCTACATGTGTAATAGCACTCTTAGGGGTTGCCAATCACGTCAGAATCGGGTAGTTATAAAGGTAGCTTTGGGTATGCTATGAAACATACGGAGGAATGTGACTGGTCGGATATGGGATTTGCCCCTCCTAACATAACAGGAGAGATGTCTCTGGGCCCCTCGTTGTGGTCGGATATAGAAAGTGCATGGCCATGCCACTAGTGGTCAAAGTGTTCGACCACGTGAAGTTATCCGACACTCGATCGAGAAAGTATTTAACAGTCCATAGATGACACAACATCTCACCTGGAGTTCAACTAGACATCATGAGGCAAAGGGAGAATACACGAGTAGGTCGCTTAGTTCGATCAGTTACGGACTAGTCGTATGGAGATACGAGCTGGTCGTAGAATGATAGAACGTCATTACAGAGTGGTCGAAACCTGGTCGTAAGGAGTTACGAACTGGTCGTGAGCAAATACGAACTGGTCGTATAGAGATAGGACCTAGTCATAAGTGATGAGGACCTGATCGTAGATCATATTGCATTAAGCTTCGTCCGATATAATTTGTGTGTATTCGGGAATTGTTATGTCCTGCTAGGAACCACTAACGACTCGTGATCGGAAAGGGTTTCTGAGTCACAACCGATTACGCATGAACCTAACGGGTCACACACTTAACGGGTTGGAACAAACCAGTACGGATACGATTCGTCAAACATGTTCGGATAGGATCCGTCATGAGCACTATATAAGGAGATGCATGAGGCTATTGGGAGAAGTGGGAACGTAATAGACGGGATACACGAAAGTCGTGAGTTGAGTTGTTCCACTGAAACCCTAGCCGCCATCTTCCTGAGAGCTCTGCCGTGCGACATGGTGCTAGCACACCAACAGCATTTTATTGTTCCTTCCATAGACGCAGGATATCAGAGGCGCCATCGCGTTGTCGCTGGCGCTTAAAGACGATCCGTGATCTTCATAAGGAACTGCAGAGGTTGCTGGAGAAGACGATCGACCACGACCATCGCACCGACGTGCTCGAGGCTGGACGATCGACTACGACCACAACATCGACGACTTCTCGCTGGACCAAGCCGCCCAACCTTTCTTCCGCCGCTCTCTGCGGCGTCGGTGGTAACGACCGTGATCATCTACTTGCTTGGCTTCATGGTTTACGTGGTAGAAAATTTTGATTTATTACTATCGTAGCCTACCCGTGACCCAACAAAGATCACCGTTGCCGCCCACCGCGTCGACGCAGGGTGGCAGAACGCCCGAGCTCGTGTCGGCCGGCATGACCCATGAACGATGCAAGGGCGTGTCGCGTACTGGGCCGAACCCTCTGATGTCATGCCTCAAAGCCGCTTTCAGAGGGCCCGGCCCATTTGGCCAAGACTAGTCTGGCGGTTTTACGCCCATCGGATCGCGATGAGGAGGAAGCCTCTCGAGTGCAGTGTGTTGAATTATCTTTGATCCTAGTTATTGCTGCTATTGATTTCTTGAAACGTTTTGTTTTCAGTTTTGCTTGCATGTCATTGATGCTGTAAAGTAATCGTCGCTGGCGAGTCCAGTCTGAACGATCACCTCGTAGACAAACGTGGAATCACATCAAACAATACAAGAACAAACAATAGATTGAACACATAGAGAGACAAAGGTGTATGGGGCATTCTTTTTCTCTTTATTTCTTCTTCAAGCGATCAACCTTTTATAATGACTAGCACCTCCCAATTTATAGTCTAGAGAACCTATTAGGGTTTGGATGGGGCGCCCACCCATGGGCCGGCTGTTGGGCTAAGCCCATGGTTTCCCAACACTCCCCCTTGGGCACCTATCTTCATATGTTCATGTCTCATCAAAATTTCATAAAAACCTAGTGGAAATAATTTAAAGAAAGAGGACATGATACACGTTCTGCTGCACTGCACAAATTGCCCCATTAAAAACCTTAGTCGAGAAACTTCAGATTAACTCGTCAAGGGAAAAAGAGTACAATCCACCCAATTTCATTTAATCTCCAGGATTTATTCTTTGGATACTCGATCTTCGTGATCAATTTTCAATAATGAGTTCGTAAAGATTCTCCCCCCTGAATTCTGCGCTTATCTAATTCTCATCATTCCAATTCCACGTATGCACCTTTCAAAGCTAGATGCTAGAAAGTGACTTAGTGAATGGATCTGCAAGATTTTCACATGACTTAGTATGCAATACTTTAATTCCATCCATCTTTTTCAATTCATGAGCATAGAAGAACTTGAGATTGATATGCTTTGTGAGATGACTCTTCACATAACCCAATTGCGCTTGTGCAACATAAGCTGCATTATATTTATAGATAATAGTAGGGGTTTGCACGGTATTCAATCCACATGACTGCTGGATGCGGTGAATCATCCGCCGAAGCTAAACACATTCTCGTGAGGCCTCGTACAGTGCTATAATTTTCGAGTGGTTCGTCGAAGTTGATACAAGACTTTGCTTAGACGATTTCTATGAAATTGTAGTTCCACCACATAGAAATATATCGCATGTTTGCGATTTGGCTGTATGCGGGTCTGACAGGTACCCGGCATTTGTATAGCCATTCATAGATAGGTCTTGGTTCTTTCTGTAGAATAGACCAAGATCTTTGCTTCCTTGGAGGTATCGGAAGATGTCCTTTATTCCCTGCCAATGCCTTTTGGTAGGTTCTGCACTATACGTTGCTAATAGATTTATGGCAAATGCAATGTCCGGTCTAGTACAGTTTGCTAAATACATAAATGCTCCTATTGCACTTAAGTATGGGAATTTCGGTCCCAGGACTTCCTCCCCCTCTTCTCTAGGTTTGCACGGATCCTTGTCTTGCTACAAAGATCTCCCGACTATTGGCACTTTCGAAGGGTATGCCTTTTCAAAGCCAAACCTTTTTAACACCTTTTGAGTGTAAGTTGACTGATGCACTAATGTCCCTTCAGGTGCATGCTCAAGCTGCAAGCCTAGGCAATATTTGGTTTTACCCAAATCTTTCATTTTGAACTCCGACTCTAGGTAAAAGCTTGCTTTCTTAATACCTTTCAGGGTTCTGGTGATATTCAAATCATCTTCATACTCTGAGATTATACAAAATCTATTCTGGGATCGTTGTATAAATACACAGAGATAATTCTCATTGTTCGTGTAGTCTTTTTTGCATAGAAAGTCGCTTCAAGTGATTATATTGCATCCTACCTGATTGCTTAAGTCCGTACAGTGAGATGAGCTCAGCGATGGTAGCTAGAGGATTTAGAGCGATATCCTTCGTGATCATCTGATTGTGGACTCCTTGCTTGAATACCCTGATGACAGAAGAATCAGAAACTTTAGGAATTGAATTGCGAACCTGACTGGAACGCCTGACAAATTAGCGTAGGGTCTTGTGAGAATCCTGTCGCATTCTGTGCAGGTTGTCCTCCTTTCCAGGGTGGTTGTAAGTACCCTAAAAGTTGGCTAGCACTAGGGCATAGAGGTGCTACCTCGAATAGATCGACTCTTGTGGCTAATTTAACATCCATGATCGAGCAGATCCTTCAAGCACTGTAGGAAGGTAGTTGGCCATGACATGTTCTCCTCATCCTGTTGCTCGAACTGCAGTGGTATAAATTTGAAGAAACTCAATGGGATTTTGTAACCCGTCAATCTTCTCCATGTTCATTGGTTGGAACCGGGGTGGCCAGCGAACCACTCGGATGTCAGGTGAAAACGCCCGACATCCGGTAATGATATCATAACGCCTTGTTTGCGGGAAAGAAGGGTTCATATCACCAAACGATCATACTCGACGATACCTAGTGGTAAATAGACCTGGCCTATCATAGATCTCAGTCCAACGAGGGTAATACTCCTCGTGCTCCATCTGCTGGTGTAGATTTCTTGGAAGAAGTGGTGAATGACCCCTCCCTTAGGAGTTTGTCGATCACCAGTTGTTCGTGGAACTCTTCTCCGACTAGTATTGTGGTCGGGAGATTGACCAGATCTGTGGTCCTGTCGTTCTCCACGAGGAGAGTCATTCGAACGACCGACATTCGATGGATTTGTGCCTGTACGACTTCCAGGATGGTGTTGTCGATTCCGCTTGAGCCTGACCATTGTGTCCCGAAGTCTTCGTGCGATCTCCTGAGCGAAGAGGTCGTAGCCTAACGCTTATCCAAGCTCTTGAGCCGGGTTTTCAATCAGGTCATTGATTCATTGAAGTTCTTGAGCTTCCTCTGACTGGTATTGGGTGCGCCCAGGTAAGGATATCTAGATAGCAATTCTTCTTCTCCTGGTGGTTTCAGGATCATCGATATCTGAGTCAGCCGGAGCGTGTCTCAGTGGAGAGCGATTACTTCTAGGATTTCGGCTACGCTCATTAATGTGGAGATCCTGGTCGTCACCAGAGGTGTTCTCGCCATCACCACGAGAGCCCGAAGCGGGTGCGCGATGGGAAGCAACCCCAGTCCTATCTCTTGGAGAGAGATTAGGATTTGATGGGAGGACAAAGACCTCCTGGGTGTTTTTATCCCCATTCATAGCTAAGTCCTCCTGACTCGAGGAGTAGTCGAAAGACAACACCTCGTGACTTGGAGCAATCCCCTCCAAGAAGGGGAATTCCGGGTGATAACCGTCTCCAGTTGAAGGTGAACCCTACGAGGGTATAGTCAAATCCGCAGGTGAAGTGGGTTCGACCACACACCTCGTGGGGGTAATCGAAGGGTGACGGTTATCAGGTGTTGATGGATTTCTGGAATCATGGATTCCATGACTTGTTGTGCCAGATCGGACGGCCTCAGACGGGCTTGAACGTTTAGAGGAGGAACCCTCGCTGTGTTCAACACTTGCCGTGGAGCGATCCTGATCATGGTAGGTTGGACCCTTGCCCTTTGAGGGTTCCGGTCCCTCATTTGGACGTAATGTTGTGGGGGAGAGGGCTCCCTCATCAACCTTGTCTGTGGCATGCTTCTTTGGGTCTGGTGAAAGATCCTTAGAACCGGCATTGCCGTTGGACGAAATGATGCTCTACTTGTACTCGTAGTAGGTATCCATGTCAAGTCCTGCGTAGTATGCCAAATCGAACCAATTCTCCTCATTCCAGTCCCCTGCCATGAAAGCATTAGAGTTGAAATAAAGACAATTTGTTGAAAAGGAAAGGAGAAATCCAAACATCCCCACGGACGACACCAACTGTCGATGTTCTAGTATCGATCTTATGAATGAATGCTGGGGGACTCTCCTAAAGTGGAACCATATAGAAAAGGACATGAGAATTTTATACAATCTCAGGCCTTCTACTGAGAGAATAATAACCCTACTCCTATGTTGTTGTATTGATTGTGTTTATAACAGGGAGGAAGTTACTAAAACTATGGCTTGATGACTTTTGTCTCTCGTTGTGCTTGTTGAATCTCTTCTTTGTTCCTCTTCCTCTGTCCACCGACTTTACTCGTTATATAGCGCATGAAGAGGTGACAGTTCTCCACGTCAAGAGACACCTTAACGTTTGATGCAATGCGTATGTTTGAATGACGGTTATTGTTAGAGACATATCTCTCCACGTCGCCTTGCAATTATGTTAGAGACAGAGGTTTAATACGTACACTTATCTTAGATAATAACGACACATATTAACTACTGCGTGTATTAAACACAGTGTACAAATGTCCCTAGTCGATTGGGCTCACATGTCTGTGGTTCTTATCGACTATAAGGTGGTTGTAAATGACTTGGTCGTGGTAAAGCTAATGACCATGAGGTGATCATAGTAGGACTTACGATCAATAGGTGATCGTAGAATAACTTACGACCATGAAGAAATCGTAGTAAGACTTACGACCATACAGGATGGTTGTAGAACAACTTACGACTGTGAAGTAATAGTAGTAAGGCTTGCGACCATGCAGGGTGGTTGTAGAACAACTTACGACCACTAGATGTTTATAATCTCCCTCATTGTTGATATTGAGGGGTACCCTTGAAGGTTGTATAATAGATATTATCATATATAAATATTACAAATTAATGATTTAATTAATTATGGATTATTAGATCTTGCCGAGTGAAATATTTACTGTAGCCTTTGCCTTTTGATATGAACCTTTGCTTTTTGATCGAACGGTAAAGATCGCATTCTAATGCACAATACTGTAGATCCTTTGCATTGCAGCCTTCGATGCAGAGTGGTTGCAATGCAGAGGATCCATTTCTGAGAATGGATAACTCAGTTGGCAGGGGCGGTGTCAACTACCCCACCCATCCAAGCTCAAACCCAGATGCTCGCTCACTCCTTTTAAGTGCAAGCCGGCGTTGACCACCCCACCCACCTAGGGTGTGTTTGGTTGGTGGGATGAGGTTGAATGGGATGGGATGGTACGGGTAGGATGTGATCGTCCTGTATGGGATGGTACAGTTAGTCTGTTTGGTTGATTGTATGGGATGATACAGGGTTTTGTTTGGTTGATTGTATAGGATGATTTTGGATGGTTCAAGATGTTGTTTGGTTTGGTGGATGAAGTTGGATATGATAACCCTCTCACTACAGGTGGTGAGTTCACCTCCTACAATTGTGAGAATTGAGTTTAGAAATTGATTTGAATTTAAATTCAAGTTTGAAAATAGTTTTGCAAACAATTAACTATTATATTTTTTGCCAAGCCGAATTTGAGGCAAGGAAATTATTTTAACTTTCGAAATTTAACAACATTTAACGATATTTGACGACATTTGACGATAATTGACAAAATTTAACGACATTTAACAACATTTAACGATATTTAATGACATTTGACGATATTTAACAACATTTAACGACATTTAACAACATTTAACGACATTTAACAATATTTAACAACATTTAACGATAATTAACAACATTTAACTACATCTAATAACATTTGACGATATTTAACGATATTTGACGATAATTGACAACATTTAACAATATTTAATGACATTTAACAACATTTAACGATATTTAACAGCATTTGACGACGACTAACAATATTTAACGACATTTAACAACATTTAACGACAATTGACGACGACTAATGCAATTGATGACTATTAACAACGACTAATGCAATTGAGGCATTGACAATAACAGGAACATGCATTAATGGATATAATTGCAATAAGAGTAACCGAACAAATTTCTATCGATGTTGAGACATCCAGAGTTACTTCATAGTCATTGTAAACTACTTCTGAGCAAGTTTCACTGATCCACTACATACGAAGTACACCTTACAAACCTTAATTAGGTCATAAAACTGATCAAGCACCAAATTGAATCCATGAATCCTATAGCTAACAGTGCTACAAATGTTCAAATGTTCAGTAATCTCAGTGTCTTCCTTGGCAAATCTCCACCAGAGATATGTGAGGGGAATAGACACAACTAGGCAGATTGCATGACAATCTACATATACCCATCATGGAGGGATGTCACAAGCTTGCAAGATCATTCAAAGTACACTTCCCATAGTGACAAACATGATCTTCAAACATGATATGAGGTACTTGGGTAGCTTGACTGGATTTGGTGTTGGTTCCTTGTTGTACTTTGGAAACCCTGAACACCCCATGGTGTCGGTTAGTGTGTCATCCCCCCAGAGTATGCACACCTCTTCCATACGAGTTTCTCATTGGTGGGTGAAAGCCTGACAAAGATGACCTTGCCCCAGAAATGCCCAGAGAAACAGTCCCAGTATATGTTGAACCAACCTGTGAGCATCTAAAATGTCAGAACATGCTATATTGCTTAGCACACATGAAGCATAAGATCTAATCCATGATGACAAAACAAGAGACCAATTTCAAAAAGAACAATGGTAACATACATTTTGATTATTGAAATTATCAAAGCTTCGAGGCACACATTGAAAAAAGTAGTGAGCTAAGTAAGAACTTGAAAGTAGCCAAAAGATGTAGTACAACAACATCAAGAGTTGTAGTAAACCTCGTCAAAAGGCTCCTTCGAACCAGGCATGTCCTTTGAAAGTGGCAAAACAAAATTGGCTAAAAATAGGATTATATAGTAAATTAGTAACTAATGGATGTAGATATAGTAAAGTGAACAATGGAAGCGATGTCGGAAGTTCAACATCTTCTTTGCATAGTCAATCATACAAGAGAAAACTTCCATTGACCTCCACAAATATGTTAATGAAACCGAAAGAACAATGATGCATCTAGCTTAATACCTATCATCCGTCAATTGCTTCACCGTACTTCCTTCCCATGTCCTTAAATCGTTTTTTTCGCCGAGATTTGAATTCACTTGGCAATGGGAACAAGACCATAGCAGTCTGTTGCATACACGAGCAAATGGCATTACACATCCCGTGAAATCATCCAACATCAACATTTGTTAATTCAATTCAATAACCACTCAAGCAAAAGTGACACGTTTCATTGATGACCTTGGTGAAGCTGACAGAACTGGAAGCTTTCTTGGATTAGTACCTTGAGCAGCTATCCATAGAGGCTCTTATCAGAGTCTTTGAGCTAATATTGCTTGGAATTATGACCACAGTTATAGGAAAAGGAAAACAGAACAACAGTTACATGAATAACTAGTGCTTTATCAGACATTGCAAATAAAATACATTGCTAGGTTTACTTGTCCAAACACAGGAATAAGCCATACTTCAACCACATAAATAGGATTACACCCACTTAGATAGGTTTACTTCCCAATAGGTAGCAAAATAAGTCCTACTCCAACATAACAATGCTAGCTCACATATTATTGTTACTGATGTACCTAGCAACCCAAAAAAGTTTGTTTGAGAAGCTCAACTTGTTGAATGCCCGGGCAAGAGAAACATTCTCACACAAATGAGCATAGTAGTGGGCGAGATGTGCTTCCTCAAATCCTGGGAGATCCATCATATTGTCCCAAAGGTCTTCAGGAACATCAGTTTCTGCAGTACTGACCTTCTCAATAGCTTTAGCAAGTCTTTCTATGCCGGTGGTCATGAAAGCATACATATCATCATCAGTAGATATCTTGGCCCTCTTCTGTGGTTTACTTGTCGACATGTCACCTCCACATGTGGTGGACATTGTCACCTCTTCGGCACTACCATGTCCAGCAGCTCTTTTACCTTTATCCTCTGTTGGAGCCTTTGGTGTTTCATCATCTAAGATTTCGTTAACATCTGTACCAATAGGGTCATTTGCTCCCTTTGCATACTTTCCGGTAGCCATGCTATTCCCAAATATAGTTGCCATCTCATGATAGTGCTCAAGGGGGGTGTTCAAATAGTCAGCATCACCACGGTGATCCTAGACATGAAACTAGATATGAAACTAGGTATGATATGAAAATGAGGTGCCACTCACTAATGAGCTATGGACCATATCATGTTATTGCAACATCACATCATATCTTAGCAATCAACTGACTTGATCATTAAATGTAAAGAAGTTACACTACAACATGAATACCCCTTTGCCAACGCATACGTTACAACGCTTTATGCATGTGTTGCGAAGTAATACTATGGCTACGCATAATATGTGTTGCGAAATCTATTCGTCGTAAATCATGTTGATGGCTACAGATAACATGCGTTGCAATCTTATGCGTTGTAAATAAAAAAATACCTAGTTTTTTTTTTTTTCTGAAAATTTTGGAATGGAACAATTGTTTGGCATCACTGAAATAATTACAAAATACTATCAGAATACAAATCTCTCCCGCCGATTGTTTTTCATTAATTCATACTGCTGCTGGCGTCGGCCTCTTCCCCGATTCCTCCGCCCCCAGCTCCTCCTCCGCTCCACTCCCACGCCTCCTCTGCTCCCCTCCCACACCCGCCTCCCCTCCTCCCCACGCCGCCCGATTTTTTGTTAATTCATCTGCGCACGACGGCCTCTTCGATTCCTCCGCCCGCCTCGCCGCCCCTCCTCCTCCACCCCCCACGCCGCCTGCCTCCCCACGCCGCCATCCTCCCCACCCCGCCGCTTCCCCGAACCATGCTCCGCCTCCCCTCTCCGCCGCTTCCCTACCCAACGCCGCCCCTCCTCCTCCCCACGCCCCCCTTGCGCCGCCGCCCGCCCTCCGCCTCCTCCCACGCCTGGCCGCTCTTGCCGCTTGAGCTCCGGCTCCTCGGACCCTCCTGTCAGCCATCAGGCGTCGTGTTGCTGAGCTTGTGTCTTGTAATGAGGCTGATGAGCACCGATGGCCGAGCCACTCCCACCGAGCCGAGGTCCGAGACTCAGAATCAAGACCATCGATCGTCAGCAGACTTCATGGTATAAGCAGTGCAAAGTGGCGCCTTGAGCATGGTTTGAATTTTGATTCAATTTCAGTAAATTTTGATGTCTTGTAGGAATTTTGATCTATGTTTTTCTGGTTGTATCGGTTAGATCTTGACAATTTGAACATATTTGACATCATTAGTTATATTGACTATTGAATCAGATTGTGCTTAGTATTTTTTTATACTACGAGTTCGCCCCGGGTATTTTCAATTCTTAGTTCCGCCACTGCTTGTAGGATACACTTTGCATTGGTATTATGTGTTAATCTTGCAATTCAGTCAGTTCAATCAGCCAGGTAGTTAAGATCAGAGAGCTGCGATATATAATGCAAGTTGAAAGTGGGAAATTGTAAAGCTCAGAACAACTATGTGAACATGTACATGTGCAGCAAATCAGATTGTTTAGTATAACAGTTATCTTTTGGTTATGTTGATGGTAACAAGGAGATCTTTTCAGTCCTGAGAAAAGTGGCACTCTTTCTATCTTTACTCATTTGTTTGTAGCAGCTAGCTAGTTCCTAGTTTATTTCTGTCATTAATCTTGTACCTCTATTTGCTTAGCAGCTGTTACATTCCATGTTATGCGTTCTGAATTTTTTTTCCAGTGTTGTAGTACAAGGAAACCTTCCTGTAGAACTTAATAGTACTGTTTGGCTTGATGTAATTGTCAAGTTAGACATTCATATAACGATAATTGTGTTCTTGCCAGAAGTGAAAGTTGGAAAATAAATAAATAAAAACTGAAAATTGAAAAAAAAATTATATGGCAAAACCTTACGATTATTATTAATTTACATCGGTATTAATAACTGAACTTTTATACTGATGTCGTAATGGATATAGAAGCCATCAAGTTGCGCTTATGCGTTATCCTAATGGATCTGAACATCGCTTAGTCTGGCGTAAATGGATTTCTTGAATTTGTATATAAAGATATGCCTAAGATACCAAGATTCTTTGTCCATGTGACACATGCATCCACACTAATCTATTATCAAAGGATGAAGTATATAGCCATTTGGTGTGCAATGGGATACTTGAGCTATGACAAATGGGTTTTTCATGGTGAGTCTTCGAGGAACACAATGCTAATCGGCAACCTGACCGGGAATGAAGAAATGCATGCTCACATGCAACAATTAATTAATGATGCATTTGGACATATATATGATGACGTGCCTATGTCCGATCGTAATGATTTGCCAAATACACTCAGATCTGGACCAAATTTAGAAGCACAAGAATTTTATAAATTGGTTAAAGATTCGAGAAGACTTTATGGCCGTGATGTGAATTATCACAACTATCTTTACTAGTCCTTTTGTTTAACATAAAATCAATGAACAAATGGACTGATAAATCATTGGAGATCTACTTGATATTCGCACATAGCAATTCCAAATGGAAATGAATTGCCCAAAAATTTTTATGAGGCTAAGGAGGTTGTTACAAAATTTGGGTTAGATTATGAAAAAATTCATGCATGCCCAAATAACTGCCAGCTGTTTTGGAAAGACAGGACGGACGATGATTTTTGCTCAACTTGTAAGGCTTCTAGGTGGAAAGACAAAAAGCATGGAACCAAGTTGACAAAGAAGGAAAGAAGGAAAGCAACACCAAGCAAAGTATTACAATACTTTCCAATTAAGGAGAGGTTGAAAAGATTGTTCATGTGCAAACAAACAAAGACCTCTCCTCGATGGCATGACGAAGAGCGCATCAAGGATGGCGACACGACATCCGGTGATTCACCGAAGATGGAAGCGTTTGGATGAAAGGTTCCCGATTTTGCATCGATTCTCGTAATATTCGGTTTGGATTGGCTCTTGATGGGTTTAATCCATATGGGATGTTGAGCTCTACTTATAGTTGTTGGCGATTGTTTTGGTAATATATAATCGCCTCCATGGCTATGCATGAAGCAACCTTATCTTTTGTTGTCTTTACTAATTCTCGGCCTAAAAGTCACGGAGATAATATTCATGTCTTCCTCCAGCCCTTTTGGAAGATTTGAAAGACATATTTGTGAATGGCATGTCCACATTTGATGCATCTAGAAATGGAACTTTTAATTTGCGGCGGTTGTGTTGTGGACTATAAATGACTTACCAAATTTTAGGAATGCTTGCTTCATATATGGTGCATGGGAATTTTCATGTCCACCTTGTGGTGCAAATGCATGGTCGAAACGCTTGACACGTGGGAAGAAATCTTGTTTTATGGGCCATCGTAGATTTCTGCCACCTGATCATGAATTTCGCTTTGATAGAAATTCTTTTGATGGGACCGTGGAGCATAGAACAGAACCTATAACTTACTATGAGCGTCCTGTATTGGGTGAAATAAATGCTATTGGTGATTTTAAGAAGTCAAAAACTTACAAGGCATTAAGTAGTCTATTCGCATTACCTTATTGGGACAATAATCTCCTTCGACATAATCTTGATGTGATGCATATAGAGAAGAATGTTTGTGATAATATTTATGGCACACTTCTAAATTTAGATGGGAAGTCAAAAGATAATCTCCAGGCTCGTCTAGATCTCCAAGCAATGAACATCAGAGAGGAGCTCCACCCAGAAAAAAGAGCATCAAGCAAGTTTTACATACCACCTGCAAGCTTTACTATATCTAGAAGTGAGAAGCAGTTGTTCTGTAAAGTTCTTCGAGATATAAAAGTTCCCGATGGCTATTCTGGAAATATATCCAAATCTATGAACTGTGTTGAAGGAAAAATTCATGGGCTCAAAACACATGACTGCCATGTCCTAATGCAGCAACTCATGCCTATCACTTTGAGGGGCATTCTTCCCGACGATGTCACAGCAGTACTATTTGATTTATGTGCTTATTTTCGAGGAATATGTTCAAAAGTTCTTCATGTTGATGAGCTTGACCACTTGGAGAAAACAAATAAAATAACGCTGTGCAAAATGGAGATGATATTCCCTCCTGGATTTTTCACAGTTATGGTTCACTTAGTCGTCCATTTAGCTACTGAATGTAAGATTGGTGGACCGGTATGCTATCGATGGATGTACTTTATTGAAAGGTACAAACATTTTCTTAATACAATTTTTCATATTTGGCATATCATATAACTTACTAACTTAATGGTTTCCCATGTGCTACTGTATCTGGGTAAATTAAAGTCATATGTTACATAACAAAGCTCGTCCCGAGGGTTCAATTGCGTAATCATATTTGGCGGATGAGTGTATGGAGTTTTGTTCTAGATACTTGGAAGGTTTCTCCACTAAGCATAACCAACAATCAAGGAATCATGACCAACGGATCAATTTGAATCTCCCATATATGGACATGTGTCCACTTTGTTTCCTCCGATAGGAAAACCGTTGGGAAAACCATCCGTTTACACTTTAAGCGATATAGAGAAATTATAAGCCCATAGATATGTGCTATACAAGCGTGAAGCCGCTGTTCCATATCTCAAGTAAGTGTCTTTGCCATAACCTTTTAACATGTTGCACGGTGTTTCAATTTATATTTATGTTTATTTGTGTTGTAGAGAACATCTCTTTGATTTGAGAAGGAAAAATCGCAACCGACGCCTAACTCCAAAAGCCATTGGCGTATGCAGAATGAAAAATTTCGATTGGTACAGAGATCATGTAAGTACTATGGATTAGTTTTATCAAATTTTGAATTTAGCTTATGTATTTTTTGGGTTGGTACAGATAATACAGATTGGAGCGTCAAATAGGTAGTGACAACATCGATGAGGATATTAGATGGTTGGCCCGTGGTCCACTTGAGGTAGCAATAAGACACAGAGCCTTTAATATCCGTGGATCTGATTTAGAGCCAAGCGTTATGACAAGGTGACTCAAAATAGTGGTGTTGTTGTGACCAAAAAACATCGAGCTACGCTTCTGCAGTGATACTAACCCTATCCTTGGAGATGTGATGTACTATGGAAGGATACTTGATGTAATTGAGTTAGACTATTATAGAAAATTTTCAGTTGTGTTGTTTAAATGTGAATGGGTTGATGTTACTCAAGAAAAAGGAGTAAAACAGATAAATGCGGATGCACACTTGTGAATTTCTCACATCAAATTCACACCGGTGAAAAGATAGAGCATGAACCGTTTGTATTTGCCAATCAAGTTGACCAAGTGTTCTATGTGGAAGACCATATAAATCCGGGATGGGCGGTTGTGTTGAAGATAAAGCCTAGAGATGATTTTGAAATGGGTGAAGAATGGAATGATGTAGAAAGTGAACCTTATCATGTCGGTAATCTCGAGAGAGCTTTTTGATAATGCACACAATAGTCAAACATGGGTTCAAGAGATATAGAGGAACAATCAGTAGATCGAAAGATAGGTTCACATCATGAAACTTAGAAACTCACTAAAGGTCGAGTTTCTTATGGTTTGTGTCTTACACTTTTTTAATTACGTGTCAATTACCTCCAATTAACCAATTATTATTTATGGCAGGTAATTTCATTTATCAGGTCGAGGTGCATGAAGTCCAATACCTCGATGAGTGCTTGTATACATTTTTGAGTTTGAAATACAATGTAAGTTCATGAGACTTCCACGCAGTGATGATAGCCTGAAAATTTACATGAGCTATAAAAAGCTGGATGGCTGTCGGCTACAATGCTAAAATATGCATGCTGGAGTTGCATGCAACGGATGAACTGTCAGTATGAATAGTAGGTGTATTTCGGCTAGAAATTTAGTGGGAATTTCGGATATGCATTATAATTTTGGGTTAGAAGTTTGGCAATGTAATCTTCCTTATGTCTTACTCATATAAATTGGATTCTGGTTCCTATTTTAAAGGTTCCTATTTTTGTTATTTTCTTTTTTGAGTTTTTATATTCATTATGGGCTAATGTATTACTTTTGAATTCCTGTAGTTTGTTAACAGGGCTCCTCATTTGCATCCAGAATTGTTTTTGTTGAGGTTTATATTCATTATGGGCTAATGTATTACTTTTGAATTCCTGTAGTTTGTTAACAGGGCTCCTCATTTGCATCCAGAATTGTTTTTGTTGAGGTTTATATTCATTATGGGCTAATGTATTACTTTTGAATTCCTGTAGTTTGTTAACAGGGCTCCTCATTTGCCTCCAGAACTGTTTTTGTTGAGGTAATATTTCTTTATTTGTATCTGAAGTGCATTTTTGAATGGGGTCTTTCTGTTAAATGTGGGCAGGCACACTATATGTGAAATGAGTTAGCTTAGACCATTGTGACATTGTGTCATGTTTTCCTTTTGAAGGCGGTATCATGTTTTTCATTGTTCTAACATCACTTCTTTCATTTTGTTCTGTGGATAATGCAGACATAGGTAGCTGCTGGCGCAGCGACCCAGATGTAGTTTCTGCTGTATGGACTCTTGTCGACCTTTGTAGCTCGTCATCTGTAGCAAATGAAGCTTCTTCGGTTCTTGCTGATTTTATCTCTAGGGTGTGCTTTCAGTCTTCACCCTTTGGCATGCTCCACTATGTTGTTGACATGTATTTCTCTTGTCAATCACATTTTCTTTAACAATAATGCAGGCTGGTATATCTGATGCACATCAAGTAATATTCCAAGTGCCAAATCTTGCTCAAAAGCATCCCTTACAACTGCACAGTCCTTGTACGTCCAAGGAGGATAAATTGTGCTCGGACTATGGTATTTCTGATGATATCTTGGTTGGGCTTCTGAAACTCTTGAGGACTTATTTATCAGATGAGTCTGTTGAAATAATAGATGTTACTTCACAAACACTAAGGGTAAGTTATTTGTAATTGTATTTTTTGCTGTTAATTGATGAGCACAGATAACAGGTTCCATTGGGCTAATCAAGACCTGTTCTATTTATATATATATATATATATATATATATATATATATATATATATATATACTTTGGCATCATAATTCCCTAATGCTGTGATTCTTTAAGCATCACTTTTTTTGCTTGCACATGAAAAGCATCTCATCACGTATGGTGGATTTTGTGTGCATAAAACTTTTGAATATTGGCATATACAAAACATCAAAACCATTTTTATAGTGGCATATCCAAAATTGAGTTAGCAGAATGCTGCTATATTTTAGATACATAAACCCTCTTCTGATTAGCCTGTACTGTGTAACCTGTGCATAATTTTGAGTTTTTTTGTTACCCTTTCGAGGCTTTAGCTCACTTCGGTTATATTCACCATTTTTTAGAAGATTACATAAAATTTGGTGTATGGATACATTTTGTATCATGACCAAGGTTTAAGAAACTGGTACCGGGCAAAATCCCGCTTGGAGGCCGTTATAACTGGCCGATAACCGAAAATCCCAAGTTCCAACTGACACAACAGTAATAGGATATGATAGTAGTTGGCTACTTTGATACACCATATTGCCTTATCTTTAGCAGAGTTGAATCCAGTCAACTGTTTGGGTCAAGAGTATTGCTGCAGGGCCCTTTTGTTAGTAGCTTGTTTCTATGCCTGAATTAGAGCCATTAGCTGGTTGATTGTGAAATTGCTTTTGTTGCATACTTGCATACTAGCAGGTCCCTTTTTGTGAAGTACCATTTAATATCATATATGATAGCATGTGGCTACTGGCTATGTGCGGAGTTATAATAATTTTGGAGATTTTTTTTGTTTGTCACCTTAATGAACTCTTAGCATCCTTCATGCATAGTGCATCACTGCTTCAGCTCAAAGTTTCAGAAACATTTGCTCTCTTATAACAGGCAATGCTAGTACATACTTAAACATTTGTTTCTGCTTATTTTCAGTCCATGATGGATCCTGATCCAGTGAGGCGGCCTTCTGCGAAAGAGATGCTGAGACACCCCATCTTTGAGAAGCTTCATAAGGCCCCGGCGGAGGAATAGAACGCTACATCCATTATTCAGATCCTAGCAGTAAGAGAGCTGGCACAGCTGAGTCGAACACCATCAGCTGCTGCACTCCAGATTTCTTATATAGGAAATTTCTGAAGATCAGATGAGAGGTGAATGCCTATTTACCTGCCATGCGCTGCACTCCAGATTTCTTATATAGGAAATTTCAGAAGATGAGATGAGAGTGAATGCATATTTACCTATCATGCGCTGCACTCCAGATTGTTATGTGGCGGGTTACAGTACAATATTACATGGTATGCTATTAATTGGAACACAGTGCAAATGCGATCTGAGTATGCAATGCACTAAACCAGATTGTGGTTCTTTACCAAATAGTTCTGGCTATATTACCAAATAAAGTTACCTAAACTTTACTGCCATGGCCCATAAAGATGGACATCAGTGCGTCTATCAATTTTTATATAATCTCCTTGAAGGTTCGCTGCTGCAGCGGGTCGTCGTTGCGGTTTTCTGGTGTAAAGCATCTGAGAAGCCTCAAGGAATTCTCGCTGAAGCATCTGAGTAGCCTGTTTTGAAGCTGGAGTAACTACTGCGTGCGTCCTTGGCACGGTAGGACTTGCTTCTCTACCTCTTCGATCCAGTCTTCTCAATCCAAATGCCTGGTGTAACTGTCATGAGCTGCAACCATTGCCGCCAGGCATTGAACGCTGAAATGTACATGTATAGCCAGATCCAACCCAGTTTGTTGATCCTCGACCAAAAGAAAGGCACATCTCACATATGGTATTCTGAGAAAAAACCCTCTCGTAGTGTCTGTTTATCTACATCCTATGTTTGGACTTGCGCGCAATTCTAGTATCACATTGTAATTTTGTGGAGTATATCTATGGCGAAAAAAAGTTTGTAAGTAGAGCATGAATGCGAATAATGTCGAATACAAATACGGAGCAAATATGAATACTGAATACACGGACATGAATACTAATAATATCGAATACAAATACGGAGCAAATATGACTCGAATGAATACGATCACGAATATTTTTTCGGAATATGAAAATGGAACGAATACGAACGAAAAATGGAACGAAGACGAACGAATACGAATACCCTGGACATGAATACGAATAACGTCGAATACAAATACGGAGCAAATATGAATCGAATGAATACGATCACGAATATTTTTTCGGAATATGAAAACCCCTTAAATACCTCGCTCGCACCTCCGCTTCGCCACACCCGGCTTCCTCGCCTTCCTCAACGCCATCGAGCTCTTCATCGCTCCCCCGACGGCTTGCACTCGCGACGCATCACGCCTCCGACGCGACCATCCTCGCTACAATTTTTAAAATAATCTATATTTTATTTGAATTACGGTAATAATACCACCTTTTGGGTGAACGACTTAGACGCTCAACTATTATTCTGACTCACTCACTAGCAAGGCATGAATTTCGCTGGTTGAGCGACAAGTGTCCAAGTCGCTCAACCGTTGAGCGACTTGGTCTAGTGTCGCACTAGTAGAGCGACTAGACCAAGTCGCCCAACCGTCTGATGACACGAGATTATTCTGCGATAATTATGTTCGATTTTAATTAGTGTACACGGTAGGAGTGAAAATGGAGCGAATACGGATGGAAAATGGAGCGAATCTGAATACCACGGACATGAATACGAATAACGTCGAATACAAATACGAGCAAATATGAATCGAATTGATACGATGGCGAATATTTTTTGAATATGAAAACCCTTAAATACCTCGCCATCTGCACCTCCGCTTCTCGCGCACCCTAGCTTCCTCGCCTTCCTCAACGCCATCGAGCTCTTCACTGCTCCCGACGGGCTGCTCACGCACATCACGCCCTCCAGACGCGGACCATCCTCGCGTTGCAATTTTTTAAAACAATCTATTTTTATTTGAATTACGGTAATAATACCACCTTTTGGGTGAACGACTTGGGCGCTCAACTATTACTGCCACTCAAACTAGCAAGGCATGAATTACGCCTTGAGCGACAAGTGCTGTTGATCTTCTTTTGGCAAATTTTCTTTGTTCACACTTTAATGCTTCCATGGCAGGGGAGTGGAATTAGGAGAATTGGTTCGATCTTGCAGACTACGTAGGACTCAACATGGATGCTTGCTATGACTACGAGCCAAGCATCATTTCATCCGATCAGAATGCCGGTTATGGGGATCGACCGTCACCTACTAACTGTCACTTTTCGGTTACCCCCACCTAGGTTATGGTCGAGCTGGCTGCAGCTGTGGATTCAACCATATACTCATAGAATTCACCTTCAACCGGAGACGGTTATAACCAGAATTCCCCTTTGGAGGGGATTGCTCCAAGTCGCTATGCGTTGTCTTTCGACTACTTATCAAGTCAAGAGGACTTAATCGCGAGTGGGGACAACAAAGACTAGGAAGTCGGCGTCCTCCCCACGCATCCTAATCACTCTATGAGAAAACAGGACTACTGGTGCTTCCTATCGCTCCACGCAGCTTGGGCTCTCGTGGCAATGGCGAGAACACCTCCAACGCATTTACAGAGATCTCAACCTTCATTTAGGGAGTTAGGCATTTTAAGGAATTTTTTTAAAATAATCTATTTTTATTTCTAATTACAGAAATAATACCACCTTTTTTATTTTACAAGAATAATCATATGTCGCCACTTTGGTTGGGCGATTAGCCTAAGTCGCTCAACCATTGAGCGACTTGGGCCTAGTCGCAAAATGGGTGAACAACTTGGACGCTCAATCTATTACACTCACTCAACTAGCAAGGCATGAATTACGCCTGCTGGTTGAGCGACAAGTGTCCAAGTCGCTCAACCGTTGAGCGACTTTGTCTAGTGTCGCTCACTAGTAGAGCGACTAGACCAAGTCGCCCAACCGCATGAATGACGACGAGATTATTCTCGTCGATAATTATGTCGATTTTAATTAGTGTACACGTAGGGGTGAAAATGGAGCGAATCTGAGCGGATAATGGCTCGCCATATTTGTTTTCATTTTTTTTCGGATGCGATACGAATCTGAATACTCGGACATGAATACTAATAATGTCGAATACAAATACGAGCAAATATGAATCGAACGAATACGATCACAAATATTTTTTCGGAATATGAAAACCCTTAAATTATTCGCAAATACGTCTGAAGGTCTAGTTTGGCTCCGATCGGCTTAGGTTCTTCGTCCGGTTTAAACTTTGCGCTTTAACTCCTAAAACTATTTTCATCTCCTCCATTCATTCCCTCCATTTTTCTCGTATCTTTTTTCAGTTCAACTCCTAAAACTATTTTCATCTCCTCCATTCATTCCCTCCATTTTTTCTCGTATCTTTTTATCCCAATTGTTTTCCCTCTCTTAGAATCAGTAATCCCACCAATTTTTTGTTGTACTGGTAAAATCTCCTCACCTCCCTAAAATCGCTCACGCCTCCACAAAATCGTGGGTTTCTCTTTCTTCCCCTCCACGCCTCCACATCCCACACCTCCCACGATTCCAAAGCGCTACGTCTTGGCGGCGATCCTCCTCCCACAGTCGTCGGCCGATTCTCCCGCGATTCCAAAGCTACTGCGTCGTGGCGATCCTCCTCCCATAGGTCGTGAAGAAGAATTCTTCCTTTTCTTCCCAGCGTGTCGCCGCCTCGCTCATCTCCTCTCCTCCGGCGTATCTCCCGTCCCAGCCTCTCCCTCCTCTCGCCTTGACCTCGTTCCTGTCTCCATCTCCGTGCACGGCCGGTGGTTGCTCCTCCCTCGGCTCGCCCGTCGCCCTCTGCCGCTTGCTTGCCGCGATCCTGCGCCCGTGGCCATGGCGGCTCGACCCTGCGTGCGAGGACATCTCCGCTTTGGTCCCTGCGTGTGGCCAGCCAGACGCCGCTCAATCGCTTGCTTCCTAGGCCGGCCTCGGCCAAGGTTCTGGTGGTTGCTCCTCCCCTCCGGCATGGTGCTGGTGGTTGCAAAAGGGCTATGAGCTTTGGTTTAGCTATTTCTGAAGCGTGCAATGATCGATTTTGGAACTTCTTGTTTAGTAATTTAGGAACTTGTTGTAGGTCGCTTTTAGGCTATCGGTTGTATGAATAAGGAGGCAAATTCTCTTGCATAATGTTTTACTTGGTATGTGGAAGTGACTAACAGTTGGGTGTTATGCTTGATTTGCTTGTTGCTCTCTATTCTCGGTGAATTCTCGATGTTGGAATGCCGAAATCTTGTGGCTTATTGGAAGACTATATCTGCGTGATATTGAAACCATGATGATCGTCTTGTGGTTGTGAATATCTGATAGCTCTATATATTGGGGGTGGGGAACTGAAATCCGATATCTTAATACCTTCTTTAAAGTGAAAAATGGAGAGAGCACTCATGTTTTTAATTTTAAATATACTCTCCATACTTGCTAAAAGGTTGAAATTTACTGTGATATCGCTGTAGTTTATGATACATAAGCAAATTCCTTCCATGTTGCATATTTATTTCCAAGTTCCAACTGACACAACAATAATAGGATATGATAGTAGTTGGCTACTTTGATACACCATATTGCCTTTCTATATCTAGTCTGTTTTACACATGTATCCGGGAATGCTAACACTCAATTTTTCATCTTGTTTTCGCAACCTCTTTCGAAAACCAATGGCCATTGTTGCATCAACTCTAAAAGAATGGATATTTTTCTTCTTTGTTCTTGTATGTTTTCGACAAGTCTAGTAGTAGCGTGTTGCATGTTCTGTTTCTTCCATTAAGCTTGAAGTATGTTCGTCTTGTCCAAAATATCATATCCTAGGCTAAGAATATTTTATCTAGAGAGGTAACAACTCCATTAGTAAATAAGTTGATCTCTCTCTCTCTCTCTCTCCAAAGAACAAAAAATATGAGCTATAGGAAACACACTGGTGCTTGCTAACTCGTGGCCATCAAATAAAGCATCAAGAGAGTTGAATCCAATCATTGTTTGGGTCAAGAGTATTCTTTGCAGGCCCTTTTGTTAGTAGCTTGTTTCTATGCACGGTGTGGGTCACTCATTAGGTATTGAACAATTTAGTATCATAGAAGTTATCTTTCAGCATGTTAGGGTAGTTGTAAATCCTAGAGGGCCAATTGTATCCATACATTACATTGTCATGCAAACTGAGCCAGATACTATTCTATATATGTTGTTCTTATAAGGTACGGCACAAGTAAGCATTTCCTATCAGCCATCAATGAATCTTATTCGAAAGGTGCACAGACTTATGCTATTTATGATTTTAACTTTGTTTCTTAACTACTTATTTTCACTAGTCACTACTAGTTTAAGATACATCTTATGATTTCCACTCTGCAATGACTGAAGGATACTGAATTTCATTGTTTAAAGGATGCTTGGGAAAAGTTAGACGTGCTTTCTCCAGTCACAATAGGGGAGTTAGGCTTATCATTTGTCAATTAACTTAGGAGCCAATAACCTTAACTGTTGTACTTGAAACATGCTCTTGGTGTGCTCTTTTTTTCCCACCAAGTCGAGTCCGGACAATTGTTGTAGACTACTCCTCCTAACCTAATTCCATCACCCTCTCCGTTTCTTTGTTACTATGCAATCGATCAATCGCTCCTTTTTACATCAACAAACATCATCACTTTATTATTGAGAGAATTATTTTAGAATTCATATGTTAACTTTATGTCATTGTTGATGTGTTTCATTGAATATGCCAAGGGTACAAGAAAGCGTGTTGTCCAATGCCACGATGAATATATGTCGAGGAACATATTGGACCGTAGATTTACCCTCAAGAACATCTTTGCAACACCGAACTTCAACCCAGATATCTAGCAATGTTGAAGAAGGCGGACGATGATAACGATGATGACGTTGATGTTAACATTCAAGGTAATTACATAGTTCTTTAGTATTCAATGTTAAGAAATGTTGATTACTCGCTTGTTGAACATCGAAATTGTTTTTATGATGTAACACCGAATGATGAAAACGGAGAAACCGTAAAGTGGGAAGACAAAAGCGAAAGATGTTTGGAACCTCCGAAAGGGCTTAGAATTGTGGTTGAGTGTAATGATCTCAATCAGGCAATTGGTGAAGAAGTTTGGACTTCTAGGCAATTTTCTTGGCATGGTTGCTAGGAATGGATGCTTGTGTAGCTTGAGCTACACGGACTGGAGAATACTAATAGGAAAGAAAGAAAGAAAGAAATACCAATGAAGAAAAAAAACAAAAAGGATATACTTGAGCAAGTAAAAGTAAACATCCTACTTTTTTTTGCTAACTTATAATATTATGCTTTACATTTTATTTGGTTGCATATTAATTTTTTAATGGATATGCAGATGAGATTCCTTTATGCTCCTCGAATGGAAAAATATGTGTTAAGAAGTATTGGAGAAAAATGGAGGCAACACAAGTCAAATCTGAAATCACTTTATTTTGATGCGCATAAGAGTATGGAAGTTAATTACAACAATGTCCCACCGGGTGTGGTTCCTGACCAGTGGAATGCTCTTATCAATAACTGGATGAGCAAGAAAGCACAGTACATAGATCTCGATTTTTCATTTACGTTTTGTTCCAATAGATTAGCTTTTCTACAAAATTACCAAAATGAAGTGATTCTCTGTATTTGCTAATTCTTTGACAGGATATAAGTGAGCAAAATAGGAAAAATTGTGCAAAGAAGAAGTCGAAACATACAATTTGGTTCAAAGAGTTTTGCTCGAAATAGAGAAGAGTTGGTAAGTTTTGTAGATCTATAATTATATGCATCTCCTTTTCCATTCATACGTTATACATGGATTATCGACTCCTTAATAATTCAATCATATGTTCAATAGAGAAAACAAAATCCTGAAAAGAAGAATCCACATAGGGCTCTTTTGTACATCCATACACATCAGCCCAAAAGCGACAAGAACATAAATGGACACGTGGTATGTTGTCAACTATGAATCATTCATATTTTACATTGCGATTTTACATATTGTTTTTATTTACATTGATCATATGTTTAGGGTGATTTGAAGACACTCTTAGTCCAGCAGCCAGATTTAGCAAATACCAGTCAAGGAAAGACTGCTTGGAAAGGAGATGCGTTGAATCAAATATTAGGAGCAGACAAGCCTGGGCGTGTACATGGTTTGGGATTAGTCCCAAATCCTAATCAAGTTTTTGATCAGTCAACTTCACGTCATATTAAATGCGTTGGTATAGATCGTCCCAACACTTATTTGGATTTTTACCAACGCATATATGCGTTGGCAAAGGGGTGTTCATCTTGTAGTGTTACAACATCCAGCTCCTAATTCCTAATACGAAAGATCTGATTATTCACCTAAGTTACTATTTATGCTGGAAAAGTTTAATAACTATTTGTAAAACATTGTAAGTACCATAGCTACACCCTATAAAATTCTATTCTCTGGGATCAATCATGACTCATAGTTACAAGACTTATGCCTTTGAGCCCCTTGTCTTCAGTATAAGGAAGCAATCCACGGTTATGACTACCTTAAGTTCTTAGCAATTTCATATCATAGAAGAGAAGGAACAATACATCATTTTCTGTTTGCAATGCATGTAAGAACAGCAACATACAGGAAAATGGTATGGTTCCTCACCAGGGACTTCAATTGAGACACTCAACTAGAAAGTGAAGCTAGATTGGGCCATATGTAATACGATCTCTCCTATTCCTTAGTCTAGACCGTATAAACAAAACTATCATACAAGCAACCACGTATGTAGCAGAACCAATATGCAACATCTTTCTCCTTTTGAACTTCCTGTTGTCCATCTACAATTCATGAGTGCCATATATAATTAGCACTAATGACTACAATTTGGACAACAAAACCATATTTGAATGAGCAAAAGTCAGTAGATAGTCCACGCAATTTGAGGATATGAACCATACACACTCAAATCAAGATGCATACAGATCTGAACATGTCCATTGTAATTCAGCAATACCATAATCAATCGATTCAGGATAAAACTATCATGAATCATTGCCATACATTGTAATTCAGCATGCACTACATACAAAAATTTCAGTTTTCCATTTTGTTGACTATCCAACAATCAAACATCAGCTAGTCAATGTACAAATGAATGTCTTATATACTATCAGGTTAGCAAATGATACAAGATAGGATAATCAAATTATATACAAGATAATCAAATTCAGGAAACATGATACTCAATTATATACAAGACATTGAACAACAAGCTGGATGAACAAGTGGATGCTCAATGCCCAAGTGATAAACAAACATCAATTGAATGCATGAATTGTTCCAGTGTGCAATGCAAATCCCTAGTGTTCTAGCAATCTTGAGTAGTATCATCCATTCATCCATATATCATACCCAAACAATGATAATCAAACAATGGCAAGGCCAAGTGATAAACAAATTGAGGGCCTCGGGCCACAACAGCCGGTAACGGCGCACAAGGGAGGAGGAGGGGGAGGGTGGCGGTGGCTCGGGAGATGGATGGAGGAGGCGGCGGTGGCTCGGGAGGTGGAGGGAGGCGGCGGCGGTGGCGGTGGCTCGAGAGGAGGGAGCCGGGGAGGAGAGGGACTTGGACGGCTCCGGCACCGGAGAAGGGAGGAGGACGAGAGAGGACGGCGACGGGGGAGGAGAGGAGGATTAGAGAGACGCGTGTTGGGGGTACTACGGCGGCGGCCCGAAGGGGAGGTCGCCGACGAGGAGGGAGGTGGAGGAGGGTGCCGGTTCTACCAATTTTGCCCAAACAAAACTAATGCTACAACATTATTAGGCCATACCGACAAGGGAGATTCGGGATTTGGGATCCATACCTTCAATTACCGAGATGAGAGCAAGACCGGGGGAGGAAGAAGGAGCCGTCGGGTCAGATCCGGGAGAGGAGGCGGCAGGAGCAGCCGGGCCAGATCCAGGAAGGGAGGAAGAAGGGGCGTCCTTCTGCGTCAAATCCACACCATGGGAGGTGAGGCGGCCGGCGGGGTTCTGTGGGGGAGATGATGTTCTCCGGGGGCGATGTGGGCGGCGGCCAGGCCAGATCTGGGAGAGGAGTAGGGGGAGAAGAGAGGAGCGCAGCGGGGTGGAGCCGGGGCGAGAGGAGCACAGCGGGGTGGGGGGCGAGAAGAGTGAGCGCAGCGGGGGAGAGAAGAGAGTGAACCGCGTGGTTCGGGAAATTTGATCGAACCGCGCGGTACAACATCTTTCCCGAATATGCTTCGTGATGGAACCAGTTGGTACTGAATCAAACGGTTCGATCCACCGAACCAGACAACTAAATCTGCCTGTTTCCCAAACCATTCGGTACAGGACCATCCCATCCCTCCATCCAAACGGACCCCTTGACTCGAACCCGGCTACTAGACTCAAACCCGGGTGCTCACTCGCTCCTTTTAAGTGCAAGCCAGAACTCCAGGCCTAATTTCAAAAAAGAAACCGGGTGCTCACTAAGTGCAAGCCAGAACTCCGGGCCTAATTTCAAAAAAAAAAGGGAAGAGTATCAAGCATGGGAAATAACGTTTTGTAGCCTACCATTAGGGCCTGGGTGTTCTTCATTTCTTTCCCGCGAGACATCTGTACAATGCATTTTACTTGTGCCGAGGAATGATCGCTACTCGAAAGCAATTCAAGTGATGAAGTTGGAAATAATACTTGCGATCATATCAATTGAAACATTTCATTTAATAAAACTCGACCAGGACAAGAGCCAACACAAAAGCAACAGAAAGCGCATGCATGATTCAACCGATACATTTCATTGCATTTCATCATTTCAATTGAATAGAGTCATACAGACGACTAAGAATCGACAAAGCTGACCTAGCACAAAGTAACTTCCGTAAATACACTCTACGCCCTTATTTCCACTTGATCAAACCTTGTACCGGTCCATCTTTGCCGTGCCACCTGGGTGCACTTATGATCACAGATTGCAAAGCACCAGGTTTTGAGGCAGTGCAATTGGAGTACACTAGTCAGTAGAATATATATTAGCAATAACTCGCTCCAGAGTAGCAACGGGGCTAAGAAAGATATATGAAGATGAAGCCACAACACACACACACACAAACACACCAACGTCACAACACACACACACACACACACTACAACGTCACAACACACACACACTACAACATGCATGATATGGCACCACAAAAGCACCATTATAGAAACACTTTAACAGACAAGGAACTCCTGCTAGGGTTAAATTCTTGGTTTCACACGTCTACCATTGGCATCGCCACCATCAAGGACTTCATTTGAATATAAGCAGGGGCTGACCGAGTGCTCGCCTACCTTGGCCACATACTCCAGAAGCTCGGTCAGAAGAGACAGACAGCTTTGCTGCAAATAATCGAACCCATCGGTTTGCATGACGGCTGCACAAGAAAGAACATGGTTAAGAAGATGTTGATAGATTAAGAGCGACTATCTATTACGATCCATCATACAGGTGACATGGCAGTAAAATAATCCAGACATGCATCTAGTACAACACCACTACATTAGTTTGCATGACGCTTTACAGTTTGTGTAGAAACCAAACAATGAAAAACATTATAACATTAGTAGCATTGAAGTTGTGTACGAAAGTTTTGAATTCTCAAATCCGGTAATGCCGAAGTGGAACAAATACCAGTCATATCCACTAGGTCAATTGTACTAATTATTAGATGACACATTGTAGCAACGCTGCATGCAATAAATGATATGGCAATAACCGGCCAAAGAGCACAGGTAAACAGTTTGCTACGGCTGATCAGCTTAGACTCAACTTGCTCATTTCTGACAAGTTTTTAACTGCTTTTTCAAAGAATATTGTGAAACAACCAGTTCGCATGATTTCCAATAGAAACATGTTCACATACAAGAAAAAGTGAAATTTGTTAGTCGCTGGACTCTTGCTCTTGGTGATAGCAAGATCCTTACTCTCATCGAGAGGATAACACTTGGAGATGGGGCAATTTTCTTTGTTTATTTCTCACACAATGCTATGCCAACCTGAGGGGTTGGGGATACAAATTTATAGGCACCAGCCCAGCATATGCTAAGATGCTAGTCTAAGATGCCGTCCTAAAGCAGTCAAGATGCTGTCCTAAAGATGCTGTCCTAAAGCAGTCAAGATGCTGTCCTAAAGCAGTCCAAGATGCTGTCCTTGGAGGACAGCACAAGCCAACACAAGACTTATCCATCATTCTCCCCCTAAGTCTTGTGCGTCGTCTTGTGGGAGAGTTGAACCATCCCGATCCTGGAGCAGAGCTCGAGGAATTTGACCCTCCCAAGAGGCTTGGTGAGCAGGTCCGCAAGCTGATCCGTGGTGTTGATGTAGCTCGCCTTGATGCTGCCTTCATCCAAACAGCCTCGGATGAAGTGGTACTTCACCCGGATGTGCTTGCTCCGTTCATGGAAAACGGGGTTCTTTGCGAGCCGAGCGGACTTGTTGCCCACCCCGAGCGCCACCGCCAAGTGTCTCTGAGGAGATCACCAAGCGATCGAACGAGCCAGGCGCTGAGTCGAAGCGGTGGAGGCCGCTATGTACTCGGCCTCACCGACAGGCTACCACCACCGCTTGATCGACCGCCAACTAACGAGGCACTTGCCGAGGAAGAAGAGAATCCGCTTGTGCTCTTCTTTGGTGTCGATGTCGCTGCGTGGTCGCTGTCATTGCATTCAGATGAAGTCTTGCATGCCACGACACCTCGGGTAGTGCAAGCCGTGGTCGGAGGTGCTCGCAACGTAGCGGAGGATCCTCTTCACGGCCGCTGATGCTCGCCGCTTGGATCATTTGATGAACCGACCGACGAGCCGATCATGAACGCCAAGTCCGGCGGCGTGTGGACAAGGTAGCGAAACGCGGCCGCATTAATGCGCCTTGCGATCAATCCGCCTCCTCCGCCGTCAGGTTGTCGCGGCTCGGCTTCACCTCTCCTCCATAGGAGCGTGGGGTTTGGTTGGCTGGCGAGCCCGCCACCAACGATCGCTTGGCGTGGCGGTCCGGCGAAGGAGATACGGAGCTGTCCCGTGGACCTCGATCCCTGTAGAAGGAGAGAGCCCCAAGTCGCTCATCCGAAGGCGGTCTTCATCTCCGCCTTGAACGCTTCGACCTCGGCCTCCTTGGAGCCGGTGATCACCAAGTCGCCGACGAAGCGCCCCGCCAGGCGTTGCCGCCTTGCCCTTGCCGAGAGACCGCAACCTCGTGTGCGCTCTGCCGGAACCCCATTTGCATAAGGGTGGAGTCGACTTAGCGTTCGAGCTCGTGGTGCTCGCCGAAGCCGTAGAGGGCTTTGCGAGGCGAGGACCTTGCCCTCCTTGCCGGGATGACGAATCCGGCGGTGACGGACGTAGACCTCCTCCTTCAAGTCGCCGCTGAGGAAGGCGGACTTGACGTCCATGTGATGGACGTGCCAACCCTCCCGGGCCGCAAGTGCGAGAGAAGAAGACGAACGGACTCCATGCGCGACGGCGCGAAGCGTCGTCGGTCGATCCTCTCGCCGCATGAAGCCTCGTGCCACCAAGCGAGCCTTGTGCAGACGATGGCGCCGGCTTATCCGCTTCGCTTTGAACACCCACTTAAGGGTGATCGCGTGGTGGCCGGCAGAAGATCCGCCCGGCCCCACGCCCGGTTCCGCTCGACGGCGTCCATCTCTTGTTTATCGCGACACGCCACGCCGCTCCTCCGCCTCGGCCAAAGGCGGGGCTCGCCGTCGTCGCCGCGCCAAATCTGAGCCCGCTGGAAGTCGTCTTCGCCACCGAGGACGGCAACATGAGGATGTTATCCATGGTACGCAGTAGCGCAGAGGCTCGCCGTCGTGGTAGCGCCGACGCGATCTCGTCGTGGGACAATGAGTAGCGAACTCCACCGTCTTGCCGCTTGCCGTGGACCGGTTGCTGGGGCCGATCCGGTGGTGTGGTCACGGTGCGAGAGAGAGCGGCCGGTCGCGGAGTGGCCGGTGGTGAAGAGCGGGCGAAGCTGGTGCCGGCGGTGGTGGAGCACTCATGGGAGTCGCGGCGAAGCGAGATGTCGAGCTTCGGTGAAGACGAAGCCGCTAGCTCACCGCTCTCTCGAAATGGACGTAGTCGACAACGAAGTCCACGAATCGAAGTCAATCGCCGCCCACCGCTTGTCCTATGTCCACCGCTTCGCCGAACACAACATCACGCGAGATGCGACGCTACTGTGGTGTCGTGGTCGAGGATGCGGTGGCCTTGAGCCCTCCGCGTGGCCGATGAACACTCCGGTGCTCTGCTGCCGAGCTTGCCGCAGCGGCCAAGCTCATGGCGAACGCGGGGAGCCAAGACCCGCAGCGAAACCGCCGCTTGCGCCCATGCCAAACCTCGTCTGGCGTCCCTCTGTCGAGCGCCTTGGTAGGCGAAGCGGTTGAGGATGTAGACTACCACCACCACCGCCTCTCCCAGAAGATAAAGTAGGCATCCTCTCGCTGAGGAGAGCCCGAGCCATCCCCACAACCGCTCGGTTGCGCTGCGACGACGCTGCTTCTGCTGCGGTCAGACGGCTGCATGGAGAAGCGGCGCCAATGCCCTCATCAAGACAAGATGACGCGAATTCACCGCCGTGAATTCGGCCACAAGTTCTCAGTCTTGTGACGCTGCAGACTCTGACCTCGCTCTGCCTCCGCAGCAACACTGCGTCGCTTGATGGCGTCCATGACCTCTCACTTGTCGCCGAGGACCATCACCCACATGTAGCGGGAGAGGTCGCCGACGAAAGCAGCAGAAGTAGCGTCGTCCTCGGTGTGGCGGTGTCACCGCCACACAAGTCCCGCGGCACGAGCTCGAGTTTCCTTGCCTCGGAAACTCGCCATCGGGGAAAGAGTCGCCTGCGCTTCGTCAACACGCAGACGCCGCAGAATCGCTTCCACATGGTCAAGGGGCGGCGGGCCTCGCGACCATCTCCGGGCACCGAGCCGCCGGGCCTCGGGCTGGCTGGTGCCCAGCGCTGCCATGCCACGCTGCCGCCCCGTCGAGCGCGGCGGCGAAAGAGGGGTTGTGCCACTGCGACGTGAAGGATGTAGAGTCTATTTGCGCCTCGTTACCTTGGCAAGAAGGCGGCGGCGAAGATCCCAAATCGCGAAGACCGTGCTCGATCTCGACACGCGAGCCGTTCTCATCCAACCGCCCCAAGCCGATGATGGAGTTCTGCAGATCGGGGATGTAGTAGACGCCGGTGAGTAGCTCGTGCTCGCCAGACACCAAGGCGGTGAAGATGACGAGCCGACGCCTTGATTTTCACGCCGAGGCGTCCCAAACTTGACGGAGCCTCGAACGTTTGAGTCGAGCTCGAGAAGTACTCCCGCCGCCGGCCATGTGGTGGGTGGCGCGTGTCGAGGCACCACCCGTCGGTCTTGTCGTTCTTTAACCGCCGCCGAGAGAGGCATGTGCTTTTGGCTCGTCAAGGTGGAGGAAGTCATGGGCGGCGGTGGAGGTAGTTCGATGCTCGCGTGAGCAATGAACAGAGCCGGCCGCTCTCCTCCTCCTCCGCCGCAAGAACGTGGGCTGGCCGCGTCGTGGTCGCCGACAATCCTTGGCCCAATGACCAAGCTTGCCGCATTGTGGCAAGAGTCGTCTCGTCTTGAAGCTTTTGCTTGCCAAAGCCAGCCGCATACTGGCGCCCACTATCATCACTCGTGGCTATCGACAATCCTTGGCCCAATGACCGAGCTTGCCGCAGCTTGTGGCAAGAGTTGTCTCGTCTTCGCTTTTGCTTGCCGCCAGCCGCCTGGCGCCTCACTGGTCATCACCTCGTGGTCGCCGACAATCCTTGGCCCAATGACCGAGCTTGCCGCATTGTAGCAAGAGTTGTCTCGTCTTCGCTTTTGCTTGCCACGCTTATGTCATTGTCGTGGAAGAAGGCTCGCTTCTTCCTGTCACTACCTGGCGTGACCAGCGCTCCCGAGCGAGGAGGAGCTTCGCCAATGGTGACGGGTCCCGAGACGCCAGTGGCTCATCGCATCCGCGACCTTGAGGCGACCAACGCCTCGATCGTCATCGTGGAAGGTCTAGCGAGACTCGACGGCGAGCCATCTGCTTGTACTTCTCGGGGACGCAATGGAAGAGCTTCTCACGACTCTCTCGCCAGCGTAGGTGTCGTCGCCGAACTGCACTAACCGCAACAGAGTGTTGAGGCGGAGAGCAAAGTCATCAACATCCTCACCGGCTTGAAGGCGGGTTCTCCCACTCCTGCGTAGTGCACGCAATGTAGACTTGCGGCGCGGTCGCCGAATCGTCTTTGCGGCGATGGCGTCCCAAGCCTCTTTGGCGATCCGCTTGTTGGTAAAGCGAATCGCATCTCGGGCGGGGCTGCGGCGATGAGAGCATCCAATACCGTCGATCCCGATGGTCGAGTCGGCGTCTCCGTCGGATCGCATCCCACATATGCCGCGCTGGAGCTTTACCTCATCACCGCATGACCCACTCGACGTAGTTGGTCTTGGTGAGTAGGCCACCCGCCACGGGGACGACGTCCTCGACGACGACTGGTACTCGTGGTGACCACTTCGATCAACCGGAGAAAGCCGCGTCGCTGTGAAGGCCGCGCTTCTCCGTCGACCAGATATCTTGCCGCAGCACGTCTCCTCCAGAGCGCGCCACAGATCCGCCGGCGATGCAAAATTGCCGCTCATGGCGTCTTGCAGATTGCTTCATTCTTGTACTTCATACGCTTCCTCTCTCCGTGACTCGAGGTCCGTCGGCATTGCCATCACCGAGATGGAGTCTTTATTCTTCTTGCGTAGAACCTCGACCTCATTCTTCTTGCCGCGACGCTGCCTGATTCGCCGCCGCTGCTTCACTCTCCGCTGAAGCCGCCGCTACCTTTGCCGACCGACGCTTTTTTCACGCCGCCCTTGGCAGGTTGCCCTTCATTCGCGTTCCTCCATGCCGAAGTTCGGCTTCTTCTTGCCGCCAGTGTGCTCGAGGCGACCGAAGGCCGAGATCTGCCGGACATGGCGCGCCCAGGAACTAACTGCGTGGAGAGAGCTGCTTCTCGTTGGTTGGGGGCGGGCCGAAGCGAGCGAGGTCGAGAAGGGATTGAGCAGAGATGCTCAAAGTTGCGAGATACTACTGCTCGATACCACTTGTTAGTCATTTGGACTCTTGCTCTTGGTGATAGCAAGATCCTTACTCTCATCGAGAGGATAACACTTGGAGATGGGGCAATTTTCTTTGTTTATTTCTCACACAATGCTATGCCAACCTTTGAGGGTTGGGGATACAAATTATAGGCACCACCAAAGATATGCTAAGATGCTAGTCTAAGATGCCGCCCTAAAGCGATCAAGATGTTTGTCCTAAAGATGTTGTCCTAAAGGGCCAAGATGTTGTCTAAAGAAGGTCAAGATCTTTGTCCTTGGAGGACAGCACAAGCCAACACAAGACTTATCCATCAAAATTGGGCCAGAATCGCATTGACACCGAACTATAAAGCCCCAAACCGCCATACCCTATAGTAAACCAGCCAACTAACCAAGGACCAAAACTTGGCCAATTAGCTGGTTGTGTCGAAAGCCCTAACTCTATAGCAATTTTTGTGCTCCTGTGCATTGTGAGACATAGACGCATTGTCATATTGGGATGCTTCAAATCAAATCAATGTAAAAATTGGAAGTAGCCAGGCAGTAAGGAAGGAGACCCGATTGTGGTGAAAACAGTGTGACAAATTAAGCTCCGGTGTGCATAATGTCATAGGACCTCCATGACATTACAAATTATCTGAACAAACTTATTAAAGCTACTGGTTTCTAAGAGAAATCAATATACAATCAAATTGAATTTAAAAAATATTCTACTTACCTTTCAAATTCTCAGGCAAGGCCACAAATTTCAGGCAAACAGTCTTTAGCTGATAACAGTGGTGCTGTTCAGCCAGTGCCAAAGTGTTTGCAACTGTGTTTATTGCAACATCTTTACATAGCTTGAGTTCACAGAGCAACTTTAGTCTCTCCAATGCATAACGGTCTGCAGCTGCAAGTAAATGCTGAGCCATCCAAGTAGACACCCAAGTTGTATTTAGGCCAGTAAGCTCTCCAATGTCAGGCAACTCATCCCAGTCCCAGTACATAAAATGGAGCAAGGCCTGCAAAATACAATGAGCATAAACTCGAGTAAATCAATACTGGAAGGTTAACGTGCAAGGAAAAAAAGATACAACACGTTTCTGCAATTCTGCTAGAGCTAAAATATTTCCAAAGTTACATAGTATATCAGGTAACACCAGATAAACTCCGCTACTATAGTATAGCCATTAGGTGAGAACGAAGAAATGGTTGCGAGCAGCGCATTGCATAACCAGCCTAAAAAGACGGTTGCCAAACCATGAAACAGTAGCTACAATAGTGGCCATGGAGCAGCATATCAGCATTCAGAAGCATGTTATGTCTTCTTTGCTTCACAGTGACAATGGACAATGGTACATGTGTATTTTATGCACCTTACAAGTTTACAACACTTTCTCCACCATCCAGTACTCATCCTATAAGTGGGAGTGGGGGAAGGGGAAAATGCAAGAGGAAATAGTTGAGATGCTTTTTGTAGCTAAAAGTTGTTTGTATCATAGCCATCCCCGTAAACATATCGTCAAATAAAGGCAAAGCCTTTACCTGCTTGAGTTCTGAAATAACAAGTTGGGACATGGTTACACGCTTACACCATTTCCATGTTCCAAATGTTTTCACATCCTATGTTGTTGATAGTAATATGCAGCACGGCTGCTAACTCAAATTACTTTTCAACCATGTTGCTTTAAAAATAACTTCCTAACTACCGCTTTAATGATATAACTAAATAAATATAAAAGCAAAAAGAAAATTGCACTGAGACATTATGTTTGTGACAAAATCAAAGGGAATAAACAACATGGGAGATAAATTAAACAAAATAAACTGGGGGCCAGCGAAACCTTGAAAACTGGAGCCTCCATGTCTTCAATCTTTATGCACTTCATGTTTTTATCCTTCATGGGTCCAAAAAGCTGTGCCCTAAAAACTGGTGACCGAGCCGCAAGAACCACCTTGTGAGCAGGAAACATCTCTCCATCAACTTCAAATGTAATGTCAGTGCTCTTTCCACTCGTCAGTAGCTGGCCAATATGATGAGACATGTTGGATGGTGGCACTGGTATTGTATATATCTTTGGCCCTTCAGTATGTGATTGAACAACACCAACGGTGCAGTTTACCAAAAGGCAATCATCTTTAAGATAATCTGATGTTTCCAGGGCAGATCGTTTGAAGAAACGCTTGTAACCCCTGCATGATGCACAGCAAAGATAAGCCACTTGCTAATACTTGTGGACAGTAGGCATAATCCAGGCAAGAATGAAACCAAGAAATCAGACAAATAGGATGAGGGAAGAATAAATTAGTAATCAGGGAACAAAAGTGAAAACATAGTTAAATCAACACATACATGAAATAAAAAAGTGAAGTGTTTGCATGAACCGATCACTTCCCATTATACCAATTTAAATAGCATGCATAAAGCCAGAAACACAATTATTTATCCCAAATGCCAAATATGAAGGGATGCAAGCAATATCTCTAACTGCCAAATATGAGGACATGCAAGCAATATCTCGACTTATAAGCAACACACAATCAACTAATTATTACAAACAAATCATCATTCAGCACACTGCTCACATCACATGCTCCAATGCAATCATAACAAAAGGTGAATACACACACACAAAAAAAAGAAGTAAGATAGCAGTTCCACTTCCATCAGAATATAATTGTAGATGCTTACTAGAATCGCAATCATAACAAAAGGTGATGTTGTTTCACCTTCCTTTATGACTTAGACAACGACAAACATCTACAGCCAGAATCGCATTGCAACAAAAAAAAAGAGTTGACAAAACAATTTTTTTGAAGCAGTCATTTTTCTGAGAGAGAGAGAGAGAGAGAGAGAGAGAGGTTATAAGCAAAAGCCCAAATTACATGCTCATGAAATATTCCACCCTAAACCAAAGCCATGAGTGTTCAATACCAAGATGCCAACATTTCTATAGCAGCCTAATCAAAGCATTTGATCCAATTGGTATAACAAAATTACATGCTTACTAGAAGCAACTTTGACAGCAGCACTGACATCTCATCTTAATTGCATACAAGAGGTCTTTCACCGGCTTAAACAACATCACTGCGAGCAAATACTTTTGAATTCTAAATACTACAAAAGGTAGAAACTGCAGATTGCAGAATGATTTCTTCAGGATGCCCCAAGGGTAAAAAAAAACTACTGATTGGAACATTAGATGTTCAAAGCAGGCCAAATCTGCACTTGTAAGAATATCTAAAAGTGCATGGTGACTGATATGAACAGTTACAACATTAGCTGCATCCTGTGCAGATCATAATTATGTAATCCAAAATGATTGAATTTAGAAGGGAAGAAAACCATTCCATTAGTTAACACAGAAATAAGCACTGTCGTAGGGGCGGCCCACCGGCCCCCACGGCACAGGCGACAACCCGAAGAGCCTGCGATGCTTCGGAGGGGCCCCACAGGGGTCACGACGAGGGCCCCCCGGAGGGGTCCCGAGGCCCCCGTAGGAGTAGCCGAAGGCCCCGGAGGTGAACCCAGAGGCACCCACCGGGGGGTGTCCCGAAGGCCCCGGGGCGGTGCCCGGGGCCCCGGAAGGGTCCCGGGGTCCCCCGGGGAGCATGAACCCAAGACACTCGGCGGGCTCGGAGGGTCTCCGTCACCGGCCGGACGAGCACACGTGAGGTAGACCGGGTCCACCACCCGGGTAGGCTAAGGTCCAGGGAGGACCACCGTGCTCCCAAACCTACTCCTAGGCTTAGAACTCCTCGCAGCCCCTACGCTCAGGTACTTCACTAGGGGTACAATTGTAATTCCTCAGATCCGGGCAGAGGCTATAGTAGCCCTCCTCCTCACCATGTAAGGGGGACCTTTTTCTGACAATAAGAGATAAAGGCACTTCTAGCCGAGCTCCACATCCAAGACCCTTCTACCACCCCTATAAGGCCGAGGGTCTCCTTCTTCATCGTCTGGTCGGTTTACTCCACGACAGGTTGGCGCCGTCCGGGTTCGGGCGTGAAAGTCACAGGCCCGAGGCTGTGGATGGCCTCGCAGGCCACGCCCAAGGTCTCCACGGGCCAAGCCGCCGCATGCAGCCCCAACACACCGAGGGCTAAGAGAGCAGACCTCCACGCATGCAAGCGGCAAGACGCACCATGAGGAAGAGGCGAACAATTCCACCCACGGGTATCGCCACATGATGACACCGACCACGGAGTACCATCGCACAACCCCCAACCTCTCGCCTGCCACCGAGACCACAGGCAAAGACACCAACGACGAGGCCCTCCAAGAGCTCGCGACCTCCGCCAGAGTCTGCCACCTTATAGCCTAACGGAGGTGGCTCGCCACATCGCCGGACCAAATGGCCCTCCCTGCATGACCACCTCCTCAGTGAATCCCCTGGTCCGTGATCCCAATCCCACTAAGCGCAGACTTGAGCAACACACCGCCAAAGGACTTCAAGATGCCCGAAGTCACCCCTTTCGAAGGCACCACGGATCCCGCGGAGTTCCTCCGGGTCTACGAAACGGCCATAGAGGCCGCCGGGGGGGACGACACCACGAAGGCGAAGAGCATTTCCCTCGCTCTCAAGGGCGTCGCCCTCACTTGGTTTTTCACCATCCCACGGTCAGATATCGCTTGAACAATCACAGCGACCTCGCAAGCATAACTTCCAAGGAAACTACGCCGAGCCAAAACGCCGGACACTGCTTTGTCAGAAGCCTCGGCGAATCCTCCGTAGCTTCTTCAGAGGTTCGCCGAGGTGAAATGCCAAAGTGAGGGCGCCAACGAGACAACGGTAATCAACACAAAGAACTTGCGGACTCTGAAAGGACCGCTTCCGAGAGATCGCACGCAAGCCCATCTCCACTGTGGCCGAGCTCTTTGACAAAATGGAGGAGTACGCGCGAAGTGAGGAAGATAGCAATGAATGGGAATGCGGCACCGGTTTCTCAAAACCGGCGAAGGGCTGTAATAAATCGCAGCAGCCTAACCCTAAATCAAGGTGGCAACTCTGCTTGAGGGTCGCGGGTATACCATGTGGACGCCACCCAAGACCAAGAAGGCGAAAAATGGCGCCAAGAGGCCGCGGCCGGCAGAGGTCGGCGTAAGGCGCGGGCGGCACCAGACGCCATGACGCCGCCAGAAGGGTCACGCCATATCGCGGACTTCCACGGGAGTGCTCAGATACCACCGCGAATCGCCGCACCATTGCCGCCATGAACGACTACATCCACCGCCACCCACAACAAACAGAGGGCGAGGCCCTAGGGCTCCGGAATCAATCGCCTTACCACCGGCGAGGCCACAATCGAGGCACCACGACGAGTGCGTCCACGGATCATCAACATGATAACGGGGATCCTCGCTGGCCTAAAATCCAAAAGGCAAACCGCGCTTATGCCCGGCGAATCCATCACGTCATGGCAGATCTGCACGGTCCACCCCACTACGCCGAGGTGCCCATCACCTTCGGCCAAGACGCCCACCAGATCCACTTCCCACACCAGACCCTCGCCATTTCCGCTACCATTCGCGGACTTCGAGGTCGGCGGCCCCGACGACGGAAGCTCCGCCGACCTTCGCTCGGAGACGCCGACAAGATGATGATCCCACCGACCGCTTATCACCTCCGCATACCCTCGAGGGCTTTGAGGCGATGACGTCGGGACAAATCGATCCGGCAAGATTACATTAGACGGCCCCGCCACGCACGAAATCGCCACCTTCGACGAGTCCATATACCATACCAAGATAATGCCATCCTACGGCACGGAACGCGTTGAGCATGCAGAGCTCCACCATAACTACATCTCGCATGAAGATCCCCACACCAATGGGCGTTGTCACCATCCGGGCGACCAAGACCGAAGTTAGCTATTGACCCTTCGCCGCCATGTGCACACGCCCGCCAGACGCAATTTCATCACGAACCCTCTCGCAACGGGGCCCCAAGAGCCGCACCAGAGGGCCGGGAAAGAGTCGCCTGGAAGAAGCATCTCCGGAGAAAACCGTGGCCTCGGGAGCAGACCTCCTCCGGCGGGCGAGACGCCATCCTCGGTCTCCGCGAGCCAACTTTGACATTTTTGCATGGAGCCCGGAGGACATTCCAGCGTGGCAGCGGAAACCATAGAGCATCGTCTTGCTCGCTAAACGACGCTACTCCAAAAAGAAGTCGCCAAGATGACGCCGGCGGCCGCAAGCCGCCAAGGTCGAAATAGCAAGACTCTCAAGGCGTCGGTCGTCCGAAATCAAACACTCCGAGTGGCTCGCAAACCCGGCCTTGGTGCAAAAGAGCACGGCAAATGGCGATGTCGGCCGACTTCACAGATCTCAACAAGGCCTCCTAAGGATGATTTTCCGCTACCCCGCATAGATAATTATCATCGATGCAACCTCCGGCTTCTTGGCCGATGAGCTTCTCGACGCAGACCGTACCATCAAATCTTCATGGCTAAGGACGACGGTTAAGACGGCCTTCATAACACCGACGGCACCTTCGCTTCAAGAATGCCGCCCGCCTCAAGAACGCCGGCAACTTTCACACGACTCATCACCAAAGTGTCAAGGCGAGGCGTAGCGAACGTCGGCTTCACGCCGACGACATTGTGGTCAAAAGTAAGCTCGCTTGTTCTCATGCAAGACCTCCGAAACGTCAAGAACCTCGTGAGGGAGGAATCAAGCTAAACCACGAAAAGTGTGCCTTTGGGGTCAAGGCCAAGTTGCTAGGATTCTCGCTCCGAGAGGCATCGAGGCCAACCCGGAGAAAATCCGCCATCCAGAGATGGAGGCGCCAAGACCGCCTGGCGAAGGTACAACGGCTCACGGTTACCATGCGGCCTCACCGCTTCGTCGTCTCGGCGGCATGCGCTCGCTCTGCCTCTTCAAGACTCTTCATGGCGGAGCTGCTTTTCGGTGAGCGAGGCTCGCCAAAGTGCGTTCCAGACCTCAAGGAGTACTTGAACCAGCCCCCACCATCAAGCCGAAGCCCTCAGCGCAGCCTCTTGTACCTTGCCACCCACTACGGCGGTCGCCACAGACTGTGACAAGAAGATGATGGCAACTCGCCGGTACTACGCTCCGGCACTCCAAGGAGCGAAGGTCCCAGACACGAGTTGGAAAAACTCGTGATACGCCTTTGCTCATGGCCTCGCCAAGCTCAGGCATTACTCGGCGCGCACCCCATCGCCGTGCCCACATCCTACCTCGGGCGCCGATGTTCGCGAACAAGGATGCGACCGGGCGCGATTGCAAGTGGCAAGCAGAGTCTGGCGCCTTTGACATTACCTTCGGCCCCGCACGGCAATTAAGTCCTGATCCTCGGCAGATTTCGTCGCCCGAACGGACCCTCAAAGTGAGGCCACCTCGAGGAGCAAATGGACGCGCCATGGATCATCTACAGACGGATCGTGGCGCGCAGCGAGAGAAGCGCGCAGCTGCCATACTAATCGCCTCGACGGACGGAGTATGTCCTACGCAAAGACGCCTCGACTTCCCTACAACCAATAATGCCGAGTATGAGGCCCTCTCATTGGCAGCGAAACCCGATCTAGTCTAGCGCGCCGTGGCGCCACCATTATGCCGACGACGGTTGATTGGCGAAGCCAATTATCGGCTACTTCAAGGCGACGAGCTCAAGATCCGGCGAAGCACGAAGACTCAAGCATCGCTTCCCGCAACTACCGCGTCATAAGGACGACTTGTACAAGTAGTGTGTGTGCACCCTTTCTCCGCCAGATATCACACCAAGAAGTAAGGACCTTCAAGCATATCCATGAGGAGATCATGAGCGCACTAAGCCCCTCGGCATCGTCGCGAAAGCCTTTTCGCCAGGCTCAGATATTAATCGGCCCGGATGCCCAGACTCGCCCAAAGATCGCCAAGGGTGCCAATGGGCTAGTCATATTCGAGGGCGCTGCAACCATTTCTTCACCGTACTTCCGTCGGCCCTTCGCGCGATGGGATTGGACATCATAGGCCCTTCCCGGCCGCGGCGGGCAATTCGCCGCTTTCATTGCCGCCATAGAATACTTCTCCAGTGGGCGAGGCGAGCCTGCCGCTAAAATCACGGCGCGCTGCCCAGAGGTTCGCATGAGGAACATCGTCGCAGTACGGGCGCCGCGGACGCCGCCACCGATAACGGCACCCGCTTTGACTTCTACGGCTTAAGGCGTTTCTGTCGAGGCCTCGGCACTAAAATACGCTTTCGCCCAGAGGCTATCCCGAGGCTAACGGAGCGGAAGCGCCAATGGCAACCTCATCGCCGCCTCAACAAACGCTTCGTCGGCCGCCAGGGACTCTGCCTAAGAATCGCAGAAGGCATTATGGGCCTCCATGACGCTTACCATGCCACGCTTTCCCTGCTCAAACTGTTGTTCGGGACGGCTAATGACACCGAGGGAGCTTCGCCAGAAGATCTCTGCGGCAACACAAGACGCGTGGACCCACCAACCGCGAAGTCTCCTCGACCTCCTAGAAGAAGCCCACGCCGGCTAATCTCAACCATGGCGAGGTACGCAGACGGCATGGCGAGATCGTACAACAAAAAGCGAAGCCCATCACCGCTACCGCGACATGGTCTCAAACGAGTCGCTAACCCTTCCACTCAGAGGCAAGCTCCACCAAGTGGGAGGCCTACATCATCACCAAGAGCACAAAGGCCGACGACACTACATCGCCACCCCTGTATACAACAACTTGGGCATACCCGAACGCTAAGAGCTCATACGATTCTACCCCTAGTAGGCGCTTTTTTCTTTTGATATTTTGTAGGAAAGGCACCTACCATACCGCAATGCATTCACCTCCCTCCCCTGCAGGACACCAGCATGATGTACAAATGTGTAAGCTTTTGTGAACTCGTCAAGAATGACAAAAGCGACGGCGTGAGGCAAGCATCTCACTACGACCGCTATAAGTTGAAGCCACCACAAGATGGCCCCTAGGGCCTTGGCAGACACCGCCCCATCATGGCGGTGTATAAACTCTAGCCACCGCGATGGCCCTAGGTCCCGGCAGACACCGCCAGCAAGCAGTGTGTATAAACTCTAGCCATCACAAGATGGCCCTAGTCTTGCCAGACACTGCCGCCTCTTCAGGCGGTGTATAAACCCTAGCCACGCACAAGATGGCCCCTAGGCCCAGCACACCGCCGCCAGGCCATGCAAGCGTGTGTATAAACTCTAGCCATCACAAGATGGCCCGGGGCCCTTGCAGCACACCACCGCCTTTTCATGGGGGTATAAAACCTAGCCACCGCAAGATGACCCTAGGCTCGGGGCACGAGATTAGGCTCCCTGAGACCTATCTAAAAGAATGGAGGATTCCACGCCAGGCCCGCCTCCCCGAACAAAATAAAAGATTAGGTGCCTTGAGCCCTATCTAAAAAGAATGGGGATCGCGAGGCCCGCCTCCCAACAAAATAAAGATTAGGCTCCCCTGAGCCCCATCTAAAAAGAATGGGGGCGTCGCCAGGCCCGCCTCCCAACAAAATAAAGATTAGGCCCCCGAGCCCCATCTAAAAAGAATGGAGGATCGCCAGGCCCGCCTCCCAACAAAATAAAGGTTAGGCTCCCGAGCCCTATCTAAAAGAATGGGATCGCGAGGATCCGCCCAACCAAAATAAAGATTAAGGGCTCCTGAGCCCTATCTAAAAAGAATTGGGATTCGCGAGGCCCGCCTCCCGAACAAAATAAAAGACCAGGAAATGGGCGCATGACACTCCGCCTCCCCAACAAAAAATAGAGATCATGGCTCTAGAGCATACTGCGCTACAATCACGCCCATTTTATTAAAAAAAAAAAATGACACAAATAAAAGCTCAACAGAGTACACATCATTACGCTATAAGCGCAAGTCGCCACAGACAACCACGCCTCACAGGCCATACATCTTCTGACAAAGTCCCACTCTTCCCTATGCGCCGCCTAAGCAAAGAGCTCCTCGTCAGACGCCTCCCAAAGAACCACCATCATATCGCTCAGACACCCACGCCCCTGGGTATCCGACGAGCTCGCTGGGCCTCCCGACGCTGGTGGCACCACGGACCTCATGGATGGCCAACACTTCACAGGCCCAGAAGGCCTCATCTCTTCACAGACTTCGCGCCTCCCGCCTCAACGCGAAGAACATCTTCATAGAGCAGCGGATTGGCCTCTTCCAAATAAGCACTCGCTACAGGCACATGATGCCCTGCTACAAATTCTACAGCCACCTATCCAGAAGTTTCAAGGCCTCCTTCGGGTAGCGCCATGGAGAGAGTCACGAACCGCCGTCCTAAGGCGGCTCGGGACCCTCCCGGTCAGACACTTAAACAAGCGCCCCTCAGATATATCATAACGCTTTGACTTAATAAGTTCACCAAAGACAAAACCGCATCATCAAGCCAAAAGTTTTTTCTATTCAACACCAAAGAACACATTACACGAAAGCGAAAGCCCCATGAAAAAAAAAATTGTTTTTCGCTTCCCCAATGTACCCAAAAGAAATGAGCCGAACCAAAAAAAACTACAACCCGCAATGATATGCTACATTAAGAGTTTTTGAGCCGCCCGCAAATGGAGGGTCACACCTTGTCGCCACGGAGGACCCCGCTGTTTCTTTCGTTACCGCAACCGCTTTCGGCCAAGGTGACTTTCCTTTGGCCTTCCTCGCCACGATCCCGAACGACTTTGTCGGCGTCGGTGTGCTACGGCAACCAAGAGTCCTCCGTATGACCTTGCTCGCCTTGCGCGCTCCGGCGTTCGTGCTTTCGCCACCTCCTCCGCGGCAGCACTGCGACCGAAGCGGGGCGAAAGCACATCCATATGCGCGACTCGCTTGTCCAGAGACGCCATTGCTCGCACCAGCCGCCGCCAAGAATGGTTCCATACGATCGAGCCGCAGCACGATGGCCGCCGCGACGCTCTTCAACCGCTGCTGGTGATGTCCGTCTCACCGTACGGTGAGTCCTCGCGGCATCGCACTGCTTTTTCACTAAGATCCTCGAGCATCACCATTGCTTCAAGGTCGCGACCCCCACGGCCTCCGACAAACCACGCCTCCGCCATCTCCTCCTCGAGCGATGCCCGAGCCTTCAAGGAGCCTCCAAATTGAACGGCCCGCATACACTTGTTCCTCCAAAGTTTTTGCCTCACCGAGGGAGGCGACGCGTCACGGAGGACCTCGCTTTTCCTTGTGCTCCTTCTCGACCTCTTTCTCGATTTGGCCAAGCACCGCGGCGACGCCATCATCTAGCACCCGTGCTAGCATCATCGCTCGCGACAGCGTAACACCTCGTTATTCACCCACGGGGACCACGAAAAGCGCCAAGGTCGCGCTAAAAAGAAAGAGACAAACCTTCATCGATTCGCCAAGACGCCTCGAGCATGCCGGTTATGGCTATCTTCTTGAAAAGGCCATGGAGGACCCATGAGCGGCAAAATTCCCCACTACCAAGAACCTTCGCAACGCCGGCTCACGGCGAATCCTCCCGACACAAATGGCAGGTTTACACTACCCGCAAATTACGGCCGCAGAGTGGCGTCGAGGAGTCCTGACCATGGAACCAAAGAGAGCCTCCTCGACATGGCACTGCGCCGAGACAGGCTTCTCGCCGCCAACACAAAGATCAACCGCCCCTGCACGGCCACACAGGTGTTAAGGCACGCGACGACAACCACCACAACAAGATACTGTTCATACCTGGCGGGGGCCGCGGAGCGAGCACCTCCTCCAGAATAATCACGGCTACCGAGGACCGGTGCCAAGGTTGCTCCAACCCATGGCAGACACACGCGACGGAGTCCTCTTCCGAAGACTCACGGCCAAAGCTCGCGGTTAATTACGCCTGTTTCGCCACCTCCGCCACACGCCTAAGCGCATCCTCCGACGCGCTTATCATCGGCCGAGCCGCTTAGCCTGCTCGACGACGAAGCCGCTGAATCTCGCCGACCGCCTTCACCGGAACCACTGGCCGCTGGCCAGCGGTTCGAACCTCCGCACTTCGACGGATCGGCCGCCTCGCAGGCGGCGGGCGAATGCAGCTTGGCGCTTATCGCCGATTGGTCCGCCCGCTGCCTCGACGAGCTCAGACGCTTTTTTCTTCCTGGCCCGTCCAGCGCCGGAGAGACGAACAGACGGACCAGACGCTCGGTTGAGCCGGCCATTACGCATCACCGCGGACGCTGCTTGGAATGCTCCCCGCAGTACGGCTTCAAAGAAGACTTTCGGCCGCGGCCGCCACGAGTAGTCGCGAATCGCGAAGACAACCGGCCGAACGAAGTTACGAACTGCAAGGACAAAAAGGCAAGGCCCCGAGGCAAAGACAACGAGGCCACGAGGTCAAGGCGATACTGCGTTCCTCGACGGCCGTGGTTTCGGCGTCGCATTTCGTCCGCCCTATCTCCACGCTTCCACCCCGCCAAGGGCCGATCCCGGCGCAGAACTCTTTCCACCAGATCCCGTAGAGAACCGCTCATTACATCCAAAGAAGCCGCAGAAGAGCTCTCTCTCCCGCTCGGCTCACTTTCGGATCGCCACTAGCCTTATTTACGCCCACCACGCGGATCAGAAGCCGCCTTCGCAGCCGATTTCAGGTAAAACCACCGCCGCGTCGGGCGGTGTCCCAGCCGATTCAAGCCACGGGCGTGGCACGCGATATCGAGCATCGAAGCGCGGTTGAAGTTCACGCCTCGGTTCGCTGCTCGCCGTTTTTTTTTCTTCGGTAGCGACAACACCGCCGTGTAGGTACGCCGGTCACGCTTCGCTTTCGCGCCAGGCACTTTCGCAAAGATCCACTCAAGACGCCGAAGCTTGACAATTGAGTTCGAGTGAAGCCGCGCCAGCCCACCTCAGATAGCGAGCACGCCTCGACGAGGTCAACGACGCGAAGCGAAGACCAGCGTCGAAGAACGCCACGAAGACCATCGCCATCGCCTGGCGGCCGGAATAGTTTCCGCCCGGCGCCTCGACCTTCTCCAAGTTTCTCCAACTTACCTCGCTAACGAGGTGCGAGCACAAGGTTGGTTACGAGGACCTACCCAAATCGCCAGATAAGACGCCTCCCGCCCATCCTTACCACCTCGCCATAACGGAGACCGCAAAGAACAAGACAATAAGACACGCGAACTAATGGATGGACGGAAATGCCACGAGCCTCCATCCTTACTTTTCCCCGCCATAACGGAGACCGCAAAGAACAAGACAACAAGACACGCGAACTAATGGATGGATTCGAAATGCCACGAAGCGTGGCTTCTACAAGTGGCTGGTGCAAGATATTTATAGGTTTGCCAGCATCAATGGGCGGAACCCGAGGCTGCCCCGCCCCACTACGCCACCGCCACGCAGCTTCTAACAAGGCGAAGCTTGCCATTTATGGCATCGCCAAGACCTCGAGGCGCCATGGCCAGAAGCCCTAACGGCAAGACGGACGCTGCTTATTATGGCGCCGCGACCAACCAAAGAAGATCACAGTGCCTTGCCAAATACAGTGGTCGGCACCAACATTTACAAACCATGCTTCGCTAAGCCGAGGATTTGCAGCTCGACCTTCGGGGAACGCTGTTTCAACCATGGCGGCAGGCCTCGATCATGGTAGGCTTGTCGTAGGGCGCCCACCGCCTCACTTCAAGACAAAGCGACAACCCAAGAGCTCATGATGCCGGAGGGCCCCATGTCCACGACGAGGGCTCCCGGAGGGTCCCGAGGCCCCCTGAGAGAGTAGCCAAGGCCCCGGAGGTGAACTCAAGGCACCGGTGTCCCAAGGCCCGGCAGTGCCCTGGGCCCTCGGAGGGTCCCGGTCCCCGTGAGCATGAATCAAGACACTCGGGCGTGGCTACGGGGTCTCCGCCACACGATCGTGAGCACACGGGAGGTAGACCGAGTCCACCACCCGGTAGGCTAAGGTCCAGTGAGGACCACCGTGCTCCCAAACCTACTCCTAGGCTTAGAAACTCCTCGCAATTTCTACGCTCACATGTACTTTCACTAGGGTACAATTGTAATTCCTCAGATTCCGACAGAGGCTATAAGTAGCCCTCCTCCTCACCATGTAAGTGGACCTTTTTCTTGACAATAAGAGATAAAGGCACTTCTAGCCGAAGCTCACATCCGGACCCTTCTACCACCCCTATAAGGCCGAGGGTCTCCCTTCTGCTTCATCGTCGTCCAGCTTTACTCCACGACAAGCACCAAATAAATTAGTAGTTCTTAATGTGGCCCTATGTACCCACCTTATGGTAATACCTTATACCATAACAAGTACTAGTTAGTAAGATTTCAATTGTTCCAATTTCACACGCGCGAAAGACGCAGAGTCCGTCCAAATGTTAGTGTGTTACATTATGTTCAAAATGATGCAGATTAATGGATATAGCAAAATTTACATAGCAGTAGAATAGCAAGACAGTTTGACACAACAGTTCATGCACTAAAAGAATTTGAAGCACAACTAAAATATCTTATATATTTATGATCCATAAAAGTACCAAGTATCAACGCTGCTGCTCATGAACAATTGAACATAATAGAAACTCCCCATGCATTAAAAGGAGGAATAATTTCAATGATTCATACACTAACAATAATCTGCAAAGACAACTAGTTGTTTTCAGCTACAAATGCTAGAAAAGGTCTACCTCACTCTTAACATTCCAAAACCATCTAAATCATCATTTAATCAAAATGATAAAAAAAAAAATATCAGAAGCACACACGATGCTAGTTTCAATTAACATGGCAGTCTCAAAGGAAACTGGAATGGATAATGACTAATGAGTTAATCAATTGCCGTGCCATTTAAAACATTGAGGGAAAATATCAATCCTAAGCTGCCCCTGCCCTCTCCACGATCATCAAAATCAAGAACTATGACCCAACCAATAACAACAAATTTTGGACCAACCACATTCGGACATTCCTACAGCATAATTTCAGACCGACAAGCCCAGCCTCATTTGTTTACAAACTGGCAAGTCAAACAATGCCCTATGCAGATAACAAAAATTCCATCTAAACCACTCAAGAAACCAAAACATAATAGCAATCAGCGCACATAAAACAGCAGTCAATCAAAACATTACATTAAGTAATAGAGTACTGAGTCATCTATCATAACAACTCCAAATTCAAAACAAGAACATACGTGTATAGCCATGCATAGATACAACTGGATGCTAAGTCCTACCAAGTAAGCCAAGTAAGCTAAAACAAGCGAATCCACTAAAATCTATGGCCATCCAACAAGGCCATCTCATCCATAAAAAACATAAGTAGACTGAAGCACACAGTACATGCGTGGCATTAGTTGAAGCAAACAGTAGTTCTAATACGAGAACATCAACAATAAGAGGAATTTTTCTAAACTATGCACTAAACATAATCCACTTCTCAACAGTTGCACATTAGAAACACCCATAAACACAACTCCACTGCTATACATAAAAAGCTACAGTCTGACATCTAAATCTCTTAAATTTCCCACAAACACCTAATTGCCACCACAAAATCTAAGTAATTTAACCTATATAGCAGTACCTACTCAAGAACATGATCAAATTAGCAATTCCCAATTGGCCCACACCACACAAAAAAAATTACATTCTGGATATCCATATAACTAACCCATGCAGTCCGATCCAAATGTAAAAGCACAAGCCGAGGGGACTCACCACATACTGCCGCGGTACTTGAGGGTGTACGGACCGCCCTCGAGCGACCTCCCAAAGTGTGTGTGCACCTTGTCCTGCCCCTTGCCGCTCTGGTCCACGAGCGTCAGCTCGAAGAGCGCGCGCACGTCGGTGCCCTCGCTGGCGAGCGCTATGAACAGCGACACGTACGCGGCGCCGTCCTCGGCGCTCTTCCCGTCGGGGTAGAAGTATATCGCCCACTCGTAGCCGCCGACAGTGAAGGACTCGGAGGCGATGTACTTCCCCACCCCGATCCCCTTGGAGAGCGAGTACCCCGCGATCTTAAAGTGGTGCGACCCGTTAACGGTCTTGGTCACCGACGTGGACGCGGTCTCCGCCGGCGCCGCGGGGGAGGAGGACGGCGACGACGCGTAGATCGGCGGGAAGGGCCGCCCCGCGGGTGCGGCGCCGGCGGGGGAGGAGGAGGGGCCGCCGCGGCAGGCACGGCCGGCGCCCATCGGCGGCGAGATCGGGCTAGGGTTTGACCGCTCGCGGCGAGGATCGGATCCTGCCAGGATCGGACGGGTCGGGGGGATATCGGGGCGGGGGAGCGCCGGATTCCGCTGCGCCGGCGCGGAGATTTGGGGTCGTGGAGGGGATGGATTCGGGGGATTTGTGGGGAGGAGGAGGAGGTGGTGGGCAGGTGGAGGTGTTTGGTTTTGGCTTTTGGTTGTCTTGGTTTGGGTTGGGTGGGTAATAAAAAGGGAGTCAGCCGCGCCGGGGTTAGTTCATGGTGGTGGTGGTGACTTGTGGGTAGAGGTGGCGGTAGAGGTGGTCAGAGGTATTGTAATGTTAGTTCGGTGTAGGTACGATACGGTCTATACTGTATATAAGTTGGATTAGCACAGCACGAAGGTATGAGCTATGTTTAGGTTGGCATCTTGGCACGGTGGGCCGGCTCAGCACGATGTATAGTGCCAAGCCGCATAGTACTCAAGACAAACCCGACACTAAGAGTGAGTGAGAAAGCCAGAGGGCAGACCTACAGATGGCAAGAAGATGTGGCGGCGATTTAACAAGGAGGAGGATGCCAGCACCGAGGAGGAGGAGGTCTTGAAATGGGTCAGTCTTGGCGTGGCGTGCAAGGCGTGAGAAGAGAAGAGGAGGACGGACCAAACATGAAGAAGATAAGAGTAAGAGCCGAGGGAGGGACTGGCACAAGGCACGGAGCGGGCGGAGAAGAGGAGGAGGGGACAGGTCACTGCTAGAGCGAGGAGAAGAGGAGGAGGCGAAGGGAGGAGGGAGAAATGAGGAGGGACGAGGATGCGACGGGGCAAAGGAGTAAGGAGGAGGATGGGGATGTGGCGGCAGATGGAGGAGGAGGCTAGGAGGCGGCAGCAGGGGCGGCGTGGGGTGGCGTGGAGGAGGAAGAGTTTCACGACACTGTCACGACAAAGGTCATTGCAAGGGCACAAGGCAAAGCGGGCTGGCCAGTGCAAGGCTATGCAGAGGAGGAGAAAGGGGGAGGCCGCCACACTGCATGGTGGATCGTGCCTGGCACGACACGGCCTGGGGGAATCTGCCCGTTTGGGCCTTTTTTACCGTTTTTGATCGTTTTGAGCTTTAAAATAGCAAAAAAAAAACTTGAATAGTTTTCCATAAATGTACCACCATACCCTCATTCAAGACTCCATCCATTCTCAATCTCTCTTGAAATTTCACAGGCAAATTCAAATTCGATATGAGATAATTTGGTAAAATTCAAAATATTTGTGCCAAATTTTGGAAAATTCAATTTCTGGCAGCAAGTCAGCAAAAGAGGTACAATACAATTTTTTGCATAACTTTATTGTTATTATTTGTTATGCTAAGATGAAAGTAATAATAGTGTTAGTTTCAATTTCGCAATTTTTGTTATGAAAAATTACGATAGCTTTGCTCTTGATGATTACGGACTTTCACCAGAGGAAGTTGCATCTATGGAGACTGTGGCTGCCTCAAACAACTGCGATTGTTAGCGGTTAGCGGAAGGACAAAGTGGAGTTTCGTCATCAGGCTCCACGACAACATCTTCGTTGGTGACTACCGGAGCAAAGAGGTTTAGGCCGTCTACATCGGGAGTATGTGAGAATTTCGATAGAACAACCAAGCCAGACGCATAGGGAAATAAGGTACCATTTGCTATTTGCAAAATTTGCCGCAATAAATTATCTGCAAAGTATACAGGTGGAACGGGGCACTTGCTTAGACATGCTACAAGATGTAAGGACTGGGAACAAGCTGATTCACGAACATAACATTCTGTTGAAAATCTAGAGTTGCTAGAGGTGTTCGAAAATCTTTACCTAAACAACGACACGTAGAACAAGAATGTATGTAGAGCTATAGGTTGTACCATTTTTTCTTTGCCAATGTTTTCTCATGTTGAGTTTTTACTTGGCAAAGGTTTTAACGATGAGCCATTTGAACATCAATAAAGCTATTTATTACCTTTTCAATATGCTTATCTTATTTTTTATAATTTTCATATCTATTTCTGAATTCTATATACTTTTCTCTTTTTTTGGGATTTTTTTTCCTGATTTTTTTAAAAAATTTGGGCCTAATGGACTAAGTGGGCATGAACCTACCAGAGGGCCAAATGGGCTCTGCCCAAGACGGCAAGATGACACGTATATCTGTCAGCCATGCTTGGTCCGTCTCCCCGGCATCTCACGGCCCATCTATTTTGCAGACCAGGATGGGCTGTGCCGAGATGGGCCGGGCTGGCTTGTGCCCGTGCCATGTCGGGTTGTGCCGCCCATCTGGCCACCACTACTTGTGGGAATTCAGTTGCCGACTCGGCTTGGAGAGAGGGTGGTGGTGGTACCTCCACACCCTCACCGACCTAGTTGTGCTGCCAGATTTTGGACTGGGTCACAGGGTCAGTTACTAGTGCCTAGCAGAAGTAGGGGTGTAAGTGGACACGGGTTGTCCGTGAGTCCACAAAACCTATCCCACAAAATACAATAAGTGGGCACCCGCGGGCCGAGTAAAAAATTATGTGACCGCTTGCGGGCCGTCTGCACAACCCACCGCCTACCCACGTATCCCGCTATGTACTCCGCTAGAAGCGACGAAGGATCGGGTGCCGCCTCCTTCTGCTGCGCTATGTTTTCCCCATCTCGTCGCTCGCTCCGCCTCCTCCCCAGCTCCTCTGCTCCGCCTTCTTCTCAGCTAGTGCTTTGCCTCTCGTGGCCGCTGCTGCCGGTAGCGTCGTCGACTCTCTCAGTCTCTCCTGATTCACCGCCCTGAAGAGCTTTCACTCAGAAGGTTTCTATTCCTTTCCCAATTCGTTTTGACCTTTTCCATGTGATGGTTAGTTGATGTTAGATTTGTTGGTTGATGTTAGAAGTCATGGCGGATGGCGAGGCTGCGGTGGACCTTGCAGACCCGCAACTGCCGACTGCCAGCGATGAGAAACAACATATGGCATTTGTGCATTCCAATAGAAACAACCTGTTATTCTTTGGATCTTTCAAATACAAACCTGTTTCTTTAAAACCGAATTTACTAACACAGATGCCATTCCATGTTTTGTTTGAAGATCGGTTTAGAGTTAGGTGTGACTGCACTGTCAAAAGTACCATAAAATAACATGTTTAAGCTTGAATTAGGTGAGATTGTGGTGCTTTCTTGTTAATCATACTAAGTTACTCGCTACAGGAGCAAATTCTACACTTCATTGCTCGGGATAGCCTCATTGACACTTTGACAAAGAAGCGATTGTACTAGGAATAGAGGTTAGTATCTATTCTCTGTGTCACTGGAAAACTTACGGATTTAGATATGTATACATTGTTGCTCCATTTGTTGGTATAATGTGACTGCTTTGCTTAAAAGTAGAGCTCTTTTATGGTACATTAAAATCAATATGGGCCGTCCATTATTCTTGATCCAATGGATGTAATTAGTTAGGAATTTTTATACTTCCCACGGAAGTATGTGTAGTATATTTTGTAGATGGGTAAAATTGTAAATCAAGCCATGACTACAATAGTAATTTTGACGCTCGGCTTGGGTCGCCCGACGGCCCAGAAATTGCGTGGCCATTCGATGTTTACCTTAGCCGCTCCATCAGATAGCTCTCTAGGTAGGGTTAGGGTTTTTCATTCGAATGCTAGAGGAATGGGGATTGAGGAAGGGGTGTCGCGTCGGGGCGGTGTGATGTGGCGGCCCCGCGTCGGGTTGCGTGATGTGGCAGTGCCACGTTGGGGCAGCCAGTGTGGTAGAGCGGTGTGATGTTGGTGTTGCGTGGAGTGATGGGGGGCGGCTTAGCGAGGCATGATTTGGGGGCGGATCGGCAGTTGGAGGAGCGAGGCGTCGCCTTCGTGTCCCGACGGCCACTGCAAGCATCCATGGTGGCTGTCCCTCAGCTCCCTGCTCATCCTCGTCGACCTCTTTCTAGTCCATGTTACTCACCCGCGTCTCTTGATGTTAGAGGGTGTCACCTAGACTGGGCGTCCGCGCATCAGCGGCGGTGGTCCGATGCGCAGAGGGCGTTCGACGGACGCTCTCCTCGCTGGTACTGCTTGCAGGCACTACTGACAAAGAAGGTCAAGGCTAGGAAGGTGCACCTCGAGCCGCTGGATACCTCCGACATGCTCCTCCGCCAGCGTTTCGTCTTCTTGGGCTCGCCAGAATTTTTTTTGATTTGTTTCTCCTCAGAAATCATACTATTTGATCGTTTGTACCATCCTTGCATATGGCTTTAACTTGTCAAATTGAGAGCATGATATTTGGAAACTTAGAATGGTGTTGGCTTCTAACAAGTTGTGGGGGCCCCCAGGTTATTTTCGTAAGACCGAGGCCTTCCCGGTTTTATAGAAATAACGGTGGGTGTGAGGACCTTCTCGCTTTAAGCGGAGTCCGTATGATAGATTTTTTTTCCAAATTAGACTACCAAGAATAGAGCTACCAGAGTGTTGCACTGCAGACGCTTTAGGTCAAAGGCAATGATAGTACTCGTCGCAACCGATACTACAAGACGAAGGAACAGTAGTTCCACCGCTAAGCCAGTAAGCACTACCCGGCTCAGGAGGTTCGGAAGACCGCCTTCAGCGCCGGTGAGTATCATGTCCTAAGGACCGCGACAAGAAGTCCGAGAGGAGGTCCGCCAGGACCTCCTAGGAGATCACAAGACCTCCTAGAGGTCTTGACCCTGTGCACACCGAGCTAGTCCCAGGATACAGATGCTAGCTCGCACAGAATCACTTCGGTACAACCATAACCACAAGGTCAAAACAAAAGATGAAGCAGACAAATTAAACTTAGTATTAAACAGGACCTTATGGTCCAAGCTTGTTTACAGAGGTTCTGCCACTTGGGCTTACAAACCGCAACAAAAGAACCTTGGCAGCTGGAAACACCAAAACGCACCGATGCCCACCGGCAAGCCCACAGGCTGTCGAGTGGAGGACGTCCTAGGCAGCAGGATCATCAAAGAGATCCTCTTCAAAGAGGTCTGAGCTTCCTTGCACTTGGTCATCTTCATACACTGCTTTGACACAGGGCCTAGAGCCATGAGTACTTTGAATGTACTCAGCAAATCATAGGAAAACACTTATGCAATTAATATTCATGCAATGGCTTACCAATGGAGGAGCTGTATGGTTAGCTGCACAAAACAAGGTTTGATAGTAAATAACATAATAGATTGAAAAGCAACAAGTTAAAACAATAGTACATACATACTTTTGTTTGAAAAGAGGGGAGTGAGCACCAACTCACATCCAAACCACTTGGGGGAGGTCTGGTTGCACCCACCACCAGGACCTCTCCCAAGACCTCTCTAGAGCACTAACCCTAGAGCTCGACCCCATCCCTCGGACCACATCTCAAGCCACCATGACCCCTCTAAAGCCGCCAAGGTCTTTTTCGAGGCAAGGCCACTGACCTCTCGCAGAGTGCCCAGGAACACAGACTTTCTCAAAACTACCCCTTGCACCACTTCTCCAGAGATGTCCATAACCAAGGACTTGGCTATTCAATAGATTTAACGCTTTGCGAGGTGTACAACTTTACCCACAATCCACGATCTCTAGCAGTCGGTTCCGAAAGACCCTTGCTCACTTTCAATGGCGAGCGGTCCTAGAGAGCGTGACAAGGCCTTTACAAAGCTTTGATTTGACTAGGAGCTGCCCACTAAGGTTTCGCTTCGATGGGTTGCAAAGCCACCAGATCGTGCCCTCTTGCTTGGCCTGCAGATAAAACTCGCCATCCACAACAACACTAAGCCATCTCATTGCTAATTATTCTACCAAGCCATCCCCATAAAATAACCTTGTGGTTGCACCTGACATCTTGGATCCACGACACAAAGTTAGGTCCTTAGTTGTGCTCAGGCAAGACTTCCACATCCCACGTGCAAAGCACCCACTTCTTACTCTCTACCTTCTTACCCCAAGCCAAACCGATTTGGTGATTACCCCTGCCAAAAGACCACCCAGCCTTGGCACACAAGTTTTTAAGCAAAGTGGTCTCACACCACCATCAACACAACATACGGCATCCTGCCATAGTTGTTTAACAGTGGCACCGACCACAGGTTACATAGATCATTAATCAAGATTATTAATTAATGAAGCAAGATTCTCGAAACCCGCGGATCTAAAGTAAGACTAAGCATAACTTACGGTCCCATATTGGCAATACCAAAAAAGTGCCAACTAAAATACCCCACCTAGAGTTCCCAAAGGGGTGTATGTCAACATGTCCAGCAACAAATCCAAATGAGGCATAATATCAAGTGGGGAAGAGTAACTACTGCCCAAACATTTTTCATATAAAAGTAGCCATGCATGATAAAGTAAAACAAAATATATTTCAAAGACTAGGCTCAACATGATCAAGGGCTGTGACTTGCCTTCGTCAAGCAATGCTGATCCTTCGGTTGAAACTGCCGGGTCCAGATACTCCTTAAGCTCGGAATCTACACGATCGTAGAGAACCAAATAAGCAAAGCTACTACTAGACAAAAAGAACTCGAAGACCCAAAAGAACTTGAACAAAGCTTCAACCCAAAAGAAGCCAATAAACTGGGAGCACAGCTCAGCTTGGAGAGCCCCAGGGGAGGACTTGATCATGGAAGAACCCAGGCAAAAAGAGTTAGAAATGAGCCAAAGGTGACAAAGGAGGGGTTGCCCAGGCTATTTATAGCCAGGGTTGGCAAAGGCACAGAGAGGGCTTAGCCCAAATGTGTCAATGGTCGAAGGTGGCCTGGACAGGGCTAGGACAGGGCAGGTCCTAAAAAGAAATAAACAATGCACCCTAGGAGTGACTGCATTTAATGTGATCCGACATGCATTAAATGAGCCCAAAGTTTCAAGGCGGCAAAAATGATAAAAGGTGCGTGAGGCTGACCAGCGGGGCCGGTCCAAGAAGTGCACGACCAGTCAAAGAGGCGGTCCTCACCACACAATTGTCTTTACAAAAAAGACCACAGGGAGGTCCTGTGGACAGGTTGTCCAAAGGCACTAGGAGGTCTTGGATAAAGGGTCCAAAGACACTGAAAGGAGGTCTTGGGCAGGAGGTCCACGGATACTAAAAGGAGGTCCTGGACAAGAGGTCCAGGGACTCGAAGAAGTTCAAAAGAGGGACACGATATCTTCGACAGCGGTAATACCGTACTCAAGAAGGGGTACTACCGGATAATGGTAGTTCCGGGTTTAAGGTGCGGTACAACCGCAAGCCGGGAAGGGCCTTGACGGTTGAGACAAACCAAGGAGAGATCTTGAAGGACCGGAAAGGCGACTAGAGGGGGGGTGAATAGGAGCACCGAATCTTTTTCGCAAAGAATGGATTCAACTTATAAATCACTCCAATAGCTATGAGAGCTATGAAGATCAATGATTAAGCCACGAGGAAGTCTTATGTTGAATCCACTCTCACCCCCAAAGCTCAAAGAAACAAAAACGAGGAAGAGCCGAACAAATCAGACAATCGGTACAACCGCGAGTAAATGACCGGTTGTACCGCTTGATCAAGACAACCGCAGATGTTAAGCAGCTCATCCGATTGTCCCGAACAGCAAAATCCGCCGGGTTTCAAAACGAAAATCAACGTAACTTTTGATCTACGCGGCCAAACTTGACCAAAATTGAACCACACCTTCCTGAAGATATTAGGAACCTATTCCAAGCAACGATTTCAGAGATCCATGCCAAGGTTCCTATCCTTTTGCATTTGAACGAAGGTGGGTTCAAAACCGGGCAAAAAGCAAAACTTGATCTAACGACTTGCTCGTAGGTGGATGATGATCTAGATGACCTTAGATAGGTTCCCACATGTCCCAGCAAGCAAGATCAAGAGGAAGAACCAAGCAAAAACTCCCGAATTGAAGAAAGCCCCAAAAATCACAAAAAAGGAAGCACGAAAGAAGAAAACTTCAGATTTCCATTCATTGAATCAAGAGCGAAATACCAAGAGATACATCCCCATACGCATGGACATTAGAACCAGAGGGATGATTACATGTAAGCTCAATCCATCTCCTCACTCTCACAACTCAAGAACAAACACTCATCCATTCTTGAGGGAGATGAACACAAAACCAAGAAGGGCACAAGCGAGGAGCACACCTCTGCCTACACCTCCACTCTCAACAACTAAAGAGCAAAAGAGAAACAACCACAAAGCCTCTTTTGACTCTAAAACCCTAATTTCACCTAAGTGCTCAAGAGGGCATGCAGCCCTCCAATCCTTTATATAGCCTTGGCTAACAGGTCTCCTCCCGTTCACGCCCGCTAAGTCCAACGGAGCCCGCCTGTCGCGCCTTGCAAATTTTGCGACTTCCCGATTCGCCTTCGACCTTCCGAAGCTTCAAGGCCCTTGTCTCAAGACGCCGCAACCACCTCGAGTCCACGCTGCCTTCGACACATCCCGACTGCTTCGACCTCGGCACCTGCGCTTAGTCCGATCCACGTGTCTCGCCACGACTCGCCGACGTCCCGCAGCCCACACGCATAAGAAACGAAACCGAACAAGTTCTTCACAACTTGACCTAACGTTAGCTCAAACATGCAATATGCAACACATATGCATGAACACACTTGGATATGACCTATCCCAAAACTCAAATCACCAAAATGGCCGAACTCACAATACAATCCAGACAACCGCCATGATACCACGGATCAACCGCTGACTCGGCCGTCTTGCCTCCAATACTCGCGGTCGTTCCGATTTCCAATGAAGACCGTAACTCAAAAAAACAACTTCTCCGAATTCTTCAACCGCATTTACCAATCGGTATAACCGCCTCATGGCCATCACCCATAACACGCCCGTTTCCGATTATCCCGACAAATACGATTGATTTCACGAAAACGCGTGGAACAAAGAACGACATGGTCCGACCACACAAACCAAACTCGATCGACCTAAAACCTTTGTCAATTACCCATCACTCACACGGACGACCTCCACATGGTCTCTCAATCTCCCCTTGATGAGTATATTGACAAACTCCAAAAAGAGCAAAGTTGAGTTTGAGTTTGACGAATCCAACATGGTCCAAAGAAGAAGAGTGAAACTAATGACCATGTCGATGTATGAACACTAGAGCAACAACCGAAAGAGCAAATTGATCTCCAAAGCTCTAAACTGCTCCCAACAGATTTTTCCTCTCTATTCTCCCCTTTTGGCAATAAACGATCAAGATGCAATAGAGAGAATATGACATGTTAAAGGATGAAAATGGTCAAGTTTGTTTATTTAAGCATTTTGAGCCATGAGAATTATCCATAATGACCAACATGTAATACACCAAGCCATAACTTAATAAAAGGCTATCTAGATCATGACAAGATATGTATAAGCTAGCTAGAACACATAGATGACAATCTGAAAATGAGGTACATTATGTGAGCAAGTCAAGTCATCAATGAGCAAAGTCTCGCTAGAGATATCCAAGGATGATGCAGCCATGTCAATAAGCTAAGCGGAACTAAGAAGCTTAAATTGAGACCAAAAAGAGTGCTATAAGCTCAAGATTGAAACATTGGTTAAGTACTTGATTCTTTTGATAGCTTTAAGCAAATTTGAGCACAAATAATATATTATCTTTGAAATTCAAGGTTGTTGACAACCAGATTTTTGTTTTATCATGTGCTAGACCTCAAGCCTTATGCGACTACTTCAAGCGAGAAGCTTAAGAAGGTAGTCTAGGTCATCCAAAACTCCCCTAAGTTCATGTCAAGTGCAATGACAAGTCCGCCTCATAGGGAAAATTGGTGAAGTCGGTTTTTTAGACAAAAGAGATCTTTTGCATTTTAGCATGTTGTACTAACTTATGCATCATCAAGAGACTAAAACAATTCAATTTAAGGCTCAATATAGATTCATCACTCTACTCAAATTTATTTGACATGGCATGAATCATAAAAGGATAGCTCAAGAAAGACTAATCTCGAAAAGCTAACATGACAAGTTTTAGTTTAAGTTGAGCAATTTTAATTACCTTATCATGGCAAGAGCTAGGCTACACATATGAAGTCATGATAAATCTAGCAAATAAGCACAAGTCATGGCAAGGTGTAAAGCATTGTAAACATGTCATAGCAGGATAATAATCAAGGCTCAATGTAGTTATATTACAATGCGTAATGCTAGAATGCGTAAGATCCAGCCCCTCAACATTAGATGCAACTTTAGTTCAAGTTGAGTTAACTCAATATTAAGCTCCGTAAGCTCCCAAATGAACTCCTTGAACCAAAACAATAAATCGAGAAGTCGGCAAAGAAAACATAAAACAAAATTCTTAAAGCATAGATAGGATATAGAGAATACTATGGCTCAGATCGACTCTTATCTACCCCATATGACTCTAGGACTATCAACGCCCACTTAACACACCTAGGAGCAAACACGCACTGCCTCACCCGAGGGTGGCCCAACCTCGCTAGAACCTACAAGAAGTGAGTGAGCTCAACCTAGTGAGATAAGTAACAACTAATAAGCAAGATCCTAGAATCACAAGATAAGAGCAAATCTAAACAACTAGACAAAAGGAGCACTCTAATCTATGCTAGGAGGACTAATCCCAAATGCACCCAAAATGCAATGCAATAGTAAGGAGCAAGAGCATAAATAATATAGTAAAGCAAGAAACCCAAAGCTCCCTCACTACAAATCCATAAGGACAAACCACCCCAAGCTCTCCTCATGAGAAAAAACCTCGAACAATCCAAAGGCTTGGTGAAAATGTCACCAACCGGTGGTCACTTCCACAAACCGGAGCACTATATCGCCTTCTCTACATGGTCTCTAAGGAAGTGGAAACGAATATCGATGTGCTTGGTCCGAATGCTTTGCTGGTTCTTAGCAATGTTAATCGCAGTGTTATCACAAAAGAGTGGAACACTGCCGATAACTAACCCAAAGTCCCGCAGGTCGGGCCATCCAGAGCACTTGACTACAAAGAATCGGTCAGCAAAGAACATACTCCTCCTCTGCGATCAGGTAACACTGCATCGCTTCCTTGAAGACCAGAAACAAGAGAAGTGCAAGAAATTGGCAAAAGCTGGCGTTTTCCTATCTATCCTATGACCAAATAAGTTCTGCGATCCGAGAAGGCTCTCAAGGAAAGACAGATGAGGAAGAGTACCAGATACCATAGTCAATGGTAGCTCGCAGTACGAAGATGCGCTTCATCACCGGGCGGTGAGAAACGCGAGGAGAAGCTCAAACGAGCGCACAAACACACGTAAAAATGTATGTCCGGTCTCGAGGCGTTGAGGTACAAGAGGAGCCAATCATGCCGCTAAACTCCTTTTGATCAACTGCTCGCCATCCTCATCTCGGTCAAGATAGGTCAGAGAAGCCATGGGAGTCGACACAAAGCTTACCATCACTCATGTCAAGCGCCAGAGGTCACGAGTGTACTTTCCTTGATGAAGAAATGTACCTCCCAGTCTCGCTTGATTTGGAAGCCAAGGAAGAAGGTCAACTCACCCATCATACTTCATCTCAAACTCGGTGCTCATGACATCCGAGAACCGGGAAACCAGAGTATGGGAAGAGCCGCCAAAGATAATGTCATCGACATAGATCCGACGAAAGCAGAAGGTCGCTGCCATGCCTGCGGATGAACAAGGTCTTGTCAACTTTACCCATCTCAAAACCATGACTTATCAAGTAGGACTTAAGCCTCTCATACCAAGCTCGAGCCTCGCTAAGTCCATACAACATGGAAAGCTTGAAGACATGGTTAGGTATTTGGGGTTCTCGAAACTGAGGTCGCTTGACGAGACTTCCTCCTCAATAAGGCCATTGAGGAAGGCACTCTTCACGCCCATCTGTAAAGCTTGAAACCCTTAGAAGTCGCAAAGGCAAGCGATTCTAATGGCTTCAAGTCGAGCTGAGGCAAAGGTCTCCTCAAAGTCTAGACCTCAACACAGGAAAACCCCGAGCTACTAATCTCGCCTTGTTTCTGATGATTACCCCATCCTCACTGCTTGTTCTTGAACACCCACTTGGTTCCAATGATATTGTGGCCTCGTGGGGCTCAACAAGCGACTGACCTTGTTTCTCTCAAAGTTCTCTAATTCTCATGCATGGCATTGACCCAGACTCATCGATAAAGCATGAGAAACATCTTTGGGCTCAAAAGAGGCAATGAAGGCGTAATGGAGACAGAATTGAGATAAGCTTTATTTTGAGCGGTAACACGCCGAAAAGATCTCCAATGATCTCGCTCAAGGATGAACTTTCGGATGTGTCTAGGAGGTCCCGGAGAGATGAAGAAGTGGCCTCTACCTCATGAGCTGACGAGGTAGGAACAGAGCCACTAGCTCCAGAGGAAGCAGAAGGCAAGGGCTGATCACCTCGAGGTGCGGTGGAAGACGGCACCTCAAGGAGTGGATGAGGGACAGGATCAGGTAGACAACCGTCATCTCCATCGTCCTCATCATCCACAAAGATGGTCTCGGACTGCTCTAAAGAACCTAAGATATCTGGCCTAGTCCCCGGACTGCCTCGTCGAAAGTTACCTCGGAGGGTCTCTACCATTTTGCTAGACTCGCAGCCTGCACTTATAAGCCCGCCAAGAAGTCGAGTAGCCTAGAAAGATACCGCCACAGAACGTGACTCGAACTTGTCTAGGTTCCTGACTTCAAGATAAAGCACTTGCAACCAAACACACGAAAATGAGAGACGCTGGCTTTCGCTCAGTATCTCACTTCATAAGAAGTGCGGTGTAGGAGTGCCCAAGAAAAACTCGATTCAAACATGGCACGCAGCTTGCAATGGCTTCAAATTTCAAAACTTCCTCGGTGTAGAGTACTCATCAAGCATCGCCCCGCCATCTCGACTAAGGTACGGCTTCTTCCTCTCCACAACGCCATTTTGCCGAGGGACGATGGAGAAGAGAACGGTGCTCTACACCGCCTCACCACGTAAACTCTCAAAGTAGGAATTTTGAACTCCGTGCGTACATTGTCATCATGGACGCTCAGAAGGCACCCGGAGCTCAACAGACAAACCTACTAAAAAGACCTCGAAATGTGTAAACGCCTCATCCTTCGAGGCTAAGAAAACACCCAAGAATACCTCGAGAAGTCATCGACCACGACAAGCACATACCACTTCCTCCCCGCCGATCAAGACTCGAGCCGGTCCCATCAGATCCATATGGAGCAATTGTGTCAGTGCATCGGTCATAGTAATCGTGGACCGGGAGGATGAGAAGCGGCAACCATCTTGCCGTGTTGACATGGAGAGCAAACAAGATCTTTGACCATCTTGAGTTTGGCGCAGACTACTTAATGAGATCGTGGCCGCTTAACTCGAGTCAAATGGTCAAATCCAATATGACCAAGTCTCCTATGCCGTAAAGACAGTCGCGGACTCGTAAGCAACTAAACACCGAGAGGATCGCCAAAGACTCGTAAAAATCAGACGAAAGATCCTCCCATAACGAGAAATCCCGCAAACCGGACTACACCAAGAGTCAAGAATTTTGCAAGCGTTTTCTTGAAGCTCACCTCGAAACCGCTATCGGAAGCCGAGAAACGGAAAGCAAATTGTATCGCAGCCTTACTAACCAAGGCAACATCCTTAAGAATAAAAGAAGCATTAATACGACAAGACCTTTGGCGATGACGCGCATTGCATTTGCTCGCTCAAGGTGATCGCCTCATCACCGAGCGCGGCTAGGGAGGAGAACCAACGGAGTCTCCTATCATATGACGAGAACAACCGAGTCTACAAGCCAAACCTTCTCCTTCCCTACCCGGCGAACCTCGTCTGAAGTCGAGTATGTTCATTGTCGCCGAAGTTCGCCTCGAGGGCCATGAAGCACATGCCGAGAAGTCGCCGCCGCTTATGCTTGGGCTCTTGGTCACCCGTCTCCGTCATCGTCGCTTCCATCCCTCCACCTCGCCGAGGTCGAGGTCGCCGGCGGTGAGGACGCGGATGGAAGAGCTTGGCTTTTGCCGGTTATGAACTTCTTCTTCTTCAAGGCGCCCGAAATGGAGGCTTCTTGTTGCGGTTCTTGTTTGTAGTCGTTCTTGCCCGAACCGGCCGTAGTCGTTTTTGCCCTTCTCCAAATTTAGGCTTTTGGTTCAATGTGGTTAGGGCCACCACACTCGGCAAATCACGGGTCCTCCTCTCTTCTGTCCCTCCTCCTTTGTAAGCGTGGGAGAATCTACGAGCAAGGAGGGCAAGCCGCCATCCGCGAAGTCGCTTAACCGATCATCGCTATGTCACAGAGCAAAGAAGGAGAAATTGCAAGAGGACTCGGTGGTTTAATCGATCGGTGACCAAGGCCATCGATCGGACTTCGACCTCACGAGACAACGCTAATCTCGTGAGTCTTGAGGCGTGAGTACAAATAGCATCAAGAGTCAAGGTCGAGAGGTCTGCGTGTCTTTGATGGTGGTCACTTTCATCTCCCAAACACGCAGACGAAAGTGCCGTGGAGCATCCGACGAGCATTGTCCGAAGTCGGGTATGTGAGACCGACCGCCGGAGGTTGCTCAAGATCTTGTGAAAACGCTGAAGCACTCATCTAGGGACTCACCAAAGAAGCATCTCAAATTTGTTGTATTCTCGTTTGAACCGGTCCTGCCGAACCGCTCTTGATCCGGTGGTGCCCTCATGGTATGCGCCGAGGGTCACCCAGATATCGAGGCGACGACAGTGAGATATGCGGTCAAACTCACTACGACTCAAACCTGGATGATGATGTTCCTTGCCTTTGCATTCGCCTCAACATCAACCATGTTCCCGACATTGATGTTCTCATCGGCAGAACAAATGAATCGAACCTTGACCTTTCGCCAGATGGCATACCCCGGCTCGATGTATGTCTCCATTCGCTCTTCCGTAGGGTAATCGATGCCATCAAAAACAAAGCGCTTGGTCGAGTACTTGTCCATCGCCACGCTTTTGAGACCTAAGTTAAGATCTATTGAAAAGAGCTAACCTGCTCGATACCAATTGAAGGACCTGAAGGCGACTAGAGGGGGTGAATAGGAGCACCTAATCTCTTTTTCGCAAAGAATGGATTCAACTTATAAATCACTCCAATAGCTATGAGAGCTATGAAGATCAATGATTAAGCACGAGGAAGTCTTATGTTGAATCCACTCTCACCCCAAAGCTCAAAGAAACAAAAACGAGGAAGAGCCAACAAATCAGACAATTCCAGTACAACCGAGTAGTAAATGACCGGTTGTACCGCTAGCCCCGCACAAACCGCAGCAGTTAAGCCCTGCTCATCCGATTGTCCCGAACAGCAAAATCCGCCGGGTTTCAAAACGAAAATCAACGTAACTTTTGATCTACGCGCCAAACTTGACCAAAATTGAACCACACCTTCCTCAAGATATTAGGAACCTATTCCAAGCAACGATTTCAGAGATCCATGCCAAGGTTCCTATCCTTTGCATTTGAACGAAGGTGGGTTCAAAACCGCAAAAAGCAAAACTTGATCTAACGACTTGCTCGTAGGTGGATGATGATCTAGATGACCTTAGATAGGTTCCCACATGTCCCAGCAAGCAAGATCAAGAGGAAGAACCAAGTAAAAACTCCCGAATTGAAGAAAGCCCCAAAAATCACAAAAAAGGAAGCACGAAAGAAGAAAACTTCAGATTTCCATTCATTGAATCAAGAGCGAAATACCAAGAGATACATCCCCATACGCATGGACATTAGAACCAGAGGGATGATTACATGTAAGCTCAATCCATCTCCTCACTCTCACAACTCAAGAACAAACACTCATCCATTCTTGAGGGGAGATGAACACAAAACCAAGAAGGGCACAAGCAGGGAGCACACCTCTGCCTACACCTCCACTCTCAACAACTAAAGAGCAAAAGAGAAACAACCACAAAGCCTCTTTTGACTCTAAAACCCTAATTTCACCCAAGTGCTCAAGAGGGCATGCAGCCCTCCAATCCTTTATATAGCCTTGGCTAACTGGTCTCCTCCCTACGCCCGCTTAAGTCCAATCTGAGCTCCGCCTCGCTTGTGCAGACCTTGCGACTTTCCGATTCGCCTTCAGACCTTCCGAAGCTTCCAGCTCCTTGTCTCGCCGCCGCAACCACCTCGAGTCCACGCTGCCTTCGACACATCCTCGACTGCTTCGACCTCAGCCACTGCGCCTTAGTCCAAATTCCACGTGTCTCGCCACGACTCCGCCGACGCCCCGCACCCACACGCATAAGAAACACTAAACCGAACAAGTTCTTCACAACTTGACCTAACGTTAGCTCAAACATGCAATATGCAACACATATGCATGAACACACTTGATATGACCTATCCCAAAACTCAAATCACCAAAATGGCCGAACTCACAATACAATCAGACAACCGCCATGATACCACGGATCAACCGCGACCGGCCAGATCGCCCAATACTGCGGCCGTTCGATTTCCAATGAAGACCGAACTCGAAAAACAACTTCTCTGAATTCTTCAACCGCCATTTACCAATCCAGATAACTTACCATGGCCGTATCGCCTATAACACGCCGGTCGCTCCGATTATCCCGACAAATTTCGATTGACTTCACGAAAACGCTGAACAATCGCAAGAACGACATGGTCCGACCACACAAACCAAACTCGACCGACCTAAAACCTTTGTCAATTACCCATCACTCACACGGACGACCTCCACATGAATCTCTCAGATCTTAACAAACCAGACTCTCAAAAGGAGATCCTAAACGGTTAAGATCAAAGGCAGGGGAGGTTCCGACTCAGAAGATCTCCAAGAGGGAGGTCCTACGGTCAGATCAAAAGGGCAAGGAGGTCCTAACGATAAGATCTCCAAGAGGGAGGTCCTACGGTCAGATCAAAAGGGCAAGGAGGTCCTAACGGTATGATCTCCAAGAGGGAGGTCCTACGGTCAGATCTGATCAAGGGATTTTTATGTGACTAAGACCATGCTCGAGCGGTAGGTCCGGCCAAGCAAACGGTAGGTCCGACCTGGGGAAGCCCTATGGACACGGAGAGGTCCAAAGGAGTACAGAGAGGTCCCAAGGTCACCAAGGGGTCCTGAGGGTTAGATTTCTCAAATGAGATCTCAACAGTCAAGACCAAAGTAAAGGAGAGGTCCGCGAAAACAAGGATACGTGGAAACAAGCTAGGGCCATTAGATCAAGATCGAACGGAGCCAAGCAAAGGGGCCGTTCGAACCGAGCGAACGCACCTTCAAGATCGGGCCATCCAAAACATCAACGGTTTTGAGGCGAGGAAAGTTAAACCCTAGTGGTACGACCACAAAACAATAGCGGTAGGTCCGCAAGGGCACAAAGGAGGTCATCAAGGAGTCAAGGGAGGTTCCTTGGACTCTTAGGAGGTTTGAGAAGGCTCAAAGGAGGACTTGACAAAGGCGGTAGTTCCGACACTACCACAAGGTACGACCGGGGGTCGGAAATACCGAAAACGGAGGAGGTAAAACCAAAGCTAAGTGCCATAACTCAAACAGACGGTACGACCGCTAGAGGGATGGCGGTAATACTGACCGAGCCGAACCACCCTCGAGGAGGTCCAGAGGAAGGAAACAAGGCCAAACTTGGCTTTGAGAAACCAAGGGTTTTGAACACAAACCCGAGCTTGTCCCTCAGCAGGAGGTCCAAGACAAGGGGAGGTCTAAACAAAGGATGAGGTCTAAACGGAGAGGAAGGTTTTAATCTCAAAGAGATTCAAACCAACAAAAGAGGTTTAAAGGGAGGTTAGATCAAGAGGCACACAAAGAAGCTTGGGAGGGTAACCAGGCCAAAGAACACCAAAGAACAACAAGAAGCTCCAACCAACAGAGAACACCAATAAGGGACTTAGTTCAGGTTTAATTAGGTCAAGTTAAACTCTCCAACTTCCAAAATACCAAGTTAAGCTTGAACAGGCAATTAAACCAAATGGTTCTTTTTGATTTTGAAAGCTGGCAAGAACTCTAGAATAAACGGGACGTTACAGTGGGCCTCAAGTAAATGAATTCCATCTTAACTCCATCTAAGTGAGAAGACCCGGCTGAGTTAAAGCCCTGGAAACCGTGCACACCGCTCCTTTGCGAGTGCTACATGGTAGCCGGTTCCCCCAACAACCGAATACACACTTAAACAAGTTAAAAGGGAATTTAAAAACAGTGAGTATGTGACCATGTTGCCTCCCAAGATCAGCAACCAACACGCCCATATCCTTAACAACGTCAAGCACAAGTCATACAAGGCATACATTGACATTACATAGTGGCATACAACATAATAGTTAAAGTCTACAACTATTACAATAGGGCCGACCAGCCAAATCCAAAATAATACAACAAGTAGCAGCGGAAACATGATAAATAAACAAAAAGGGTCCAGCAAGGTGTACCCCATAACCCATGTCAACCAACTGGGAGTTAGAAACAACACTATTCTAGAAGGCCAAAATTCCAAGGCTAACAAACTCAAGTGAGCGTAGTACCATCTTCACCGAATTTGCAAAGAACTGTGTTGAGTACAAAATGTACTCGCAAGTCTTACACAAAGTAAAAATTATTTATGCTTAGAGGACAATCAAAGGATGGCATTAGTGGATTAGTTTTGCGAAAAACGCAACAATTTTCATTCTACACATACTAGTTTTACAAATGCCATTTAGAAAAACAGATTTAAAGCAAAAGTAAACCAAGTGACAAAGATAATCATTGATATCTAAATAGAGCAAACAATACCAAAGTGGTAGCCCACTTTGATAAACTAACATGCATGAATACCCGTTTATGCCGAATACCGAGTTGTAACCATATCAATTTTAATTGAAAGTATAACGATGATATCTCCCAAACCAAGTGTTGTCCATAACCGTGGATACGGCTATTCGAATAGTTTGATCCCTGCAGGGGAGTACTACTTTACCCACACGACTCGATTAGCCCGTAAGTCTCCAGATAATGACACACTTCCTAAGGTATGCCGACCGGGGAAATCGAGATTTGGTACTTTTTTTAGCAAGAAAGCCCTACTGAGATAAGTCCCCCTTGCGAGATGAGCCCCAAACTTAGTACAAACGACTGATAGTGTTTGCTAAATGGACTCGCAAGTTGTGTTGGAGATACCGATACAATGTAAATAAAGAAAAAGAGCACTCCCATGTGCATTATAGAAAATTACATCGGATCCTACGAACAGATGATCGAACACAAATATCCTCACACCACCTGGGACTTAACCCAATAAAACTTTCCCCTTACTTGACCAAGTGGCTCCCAACCCGTGTGTGGTAGTACGATAGTTACTTGGAATGATAGCCCATGGGTCGGTCCTTAACGATCCGGACAAGTCCACCACATACCCGAGCCTCATGCACGAAGGCACCCTCACTAACAACCTCTTGTCCTGACCAAAAACCATTTGAAATAACAAAGTTTAGACTCAAAAGACCAGATACGAAGATCTGGACCAAAAATAAAAAATGATAAATGTGAGGTGTTTCCCATGATCGACAGGCTAATCCCGCCAACTGTACTAACGCACCTCTAGACTTGCATGGCTAAGCACTCAAAATCAAAATAGAATATCATCACAACCTTCTATCCTTAAGCATATATGTACTGGAAAAATAACAAGGATAACATCAAGAGTAGAACATAACTAACTACACATCACAAAAATATTAACATATCGAAATATCATGCAAGCAAATATCATTGCATTTCAAAACACTACTTATCAAAAGCTAGGATCAACATGATACAAAAAGAAAGTTTAAATGATGCTTGCCTTGCTGGTATTTGAGTTGCTCGCCCTCACTGGCGTACGCGTCTACGTCGACCACTTTGGGTTCTAGAGAAAGACGACAATGTATAAATACTGAGAAAGACCAAACAAATTCAAAGTGCTATAAAATGCATGCATTTTCTACAGTACAAATATGATGATTTTAGATGAATTTAGGTGAAATAATTATTCCATTTGGAGTTAGTATGTGAAAGTTATAGTAGTTTGAAAATCAGTTTTCGAAAAAAGGCTGAAAAACAATGTTTCGGTTATTATTCATCCGAAACTAATTATTTAGTAAAATTTTGAAGAATAGTGGTGGAGAAAAGGATTACATAACTAAATATAGAATAAAACTATAAGACCAAAATAACTTGGTTCAACTCATTTGGAGTTCATAAGAATTAGTTATGAATTTTCAAAGTCAAAAGCATTTTCTAGTGTAAAAATAATTCGGTTAAAGATCAATTTCCAAAAACTATATTTTCTGGGATAGAGACATAAATAAAAACTAGTTCAAAATAAAGTTCATTGAAAATTAAAAATATCAAAACTGGTTTCACTTTATTTGGAGTTGTTTTGCAAAAGTTATGAATTTTTGAAGTTAAAAGACATTTTCAGTGGAACAATAAATCGTTTCGGGATTTTCTAAAGCAATTAATATTTTTTTGTACCAAGTGCTATGCTAGCCTCAGACGCTGACAGCGGGCCCCACGCACAGTTTTTTGTTTTTCCTTTAATTCCTGATTAAAACCTCCTGACACGTGGGTCCCATCTGACATAGAGTCGGTGCACGGGAATAGTGCATGAACCGGACCACGCGTATTGGTCCACCGGTGCACGCCCCTGTGAACTGTGCACTTAAGCCACGGGCCCACCTGTCATATTCTGATGGCTATTAAAAAACACAGCTAAACGTGTTTTTCTGACAAAGATTACTCATTAACCGCTAATGATTGGGATTAAACCCTAATGACCTGCTACAGGAGTTGTCGGACACTCCGACAAATAGAGTAGCGTCGAGCTCGACTTTGACCCAAGCCTCGCCGGCAATTCCGACCATGACGGCGCTGGCCAAAGGCAGGAATGGGTTCATTGAAGCTTTACGAACCTCAAGGTGGTGGCTACACCGAGACGCCAGAATCTGCCATTAGCTAGATAATGAGCGGTAGCTACCCTACAACCACTTGTGCATGTGCCATTTCGACGAGACAAAGTGCAAATTAGTGCATGCATGAGCTATTGTGAGGTCCAATGAAGCTTACCAAGCTGAAGGAGAGGCCAGAGGAGTTCGGGGAAGGTCTAGCGGCAGTAATGGCGGTGGTGGCGGTAGGGCTTCACAAGGGGGAGACTCCCTGAGCAACAAAACCGTAAAATGATGGTAGGGTAAGCTTGAGTGAAGCTAGTAGATGGCAACAATGCATTTGTCGTAGCAGGGCACTAAGGGGTGCCCCGCACCCTAAGGTCGTCAGGAATACCGGTGTGCCGTCGGGGATACTGTACATAGGTAAAGTTAGTCTGTATAGCGTATTTTAGGGAAATGTACCAAATACCCTCTCTCTCTCTCTCAACATTGTGAGGGCAAGAAGGTAAATATCCCTTCTTGCCCTCCTATAAATAAGGCCCCAAGGGCATGTATAGGGGGGGCTCTCATTTTCACACCACATACAACAGGAGTAATACACATACATATGTTCATGTCTTTGGCTCTTCTCCTCTCCGGTCCCCTCCCAAGACAAAGGGTACGGAGGGTACTCCGTACCCACTGTCTAGCCTTTTTATGCTACAACAGCATGCAATCGGGAAATGACTTACTAGATCAACAATGGGGTGAAAGGGGGTCTTTTCGGCCGAAAATGAGCAAGATTCAAATTCACGAGCTCTTGTGCGTCAAAGCAAAAATTGATTGAGGGCTTATTTTAATCATGCTCAAAGACGAACGGTGATGCACAAGATTGAGCTAGAACCTCACTGAAAAGACAAATGGCACAGTGATGTCCTTGCGGTGCGCGCTCTACAACCGCCGAGGGCACGAACTTGGTTTGGAACCTACAAACAACGTCAAAGGTCGTATTCGGCTTAGATGTGAGTGGCATGCAAAGATAAAGCCAAGGGACGCAGAGGTGAGGATCTTACCGAAGCAAAATGCCACAAAGAGCCTCCCTCTCCTCAGTCAAACAGAGGAGAAGTGGGGAAGATGGAGGCACGGGAAGGTGTTTAGCCCAAGAAAATGACGGAGACGTACACGATGTTAGCTGGCGCAGCTTGGGGAGTGGTTGCATGGGGCGGTGCGGTCACGACGTCGATGGGCAGAACAGCATGCGGGCATGTGGCGCCATACTGAAGCGCATCACATGGAAGAAAGGTCTTACATGGGCCCGCTTAGTAGTGGCTCAAAGCTCGCTTGGTGTGTGGTGCGGCACGGGTGCACTTAGTTGGCTCGATCGAGTCAAGTCACATGGGTCGGACTCGAGTCTGGTGTGGCCGGTTTGGTTAGGGTTGTGTCCAATAGTTGATTGTAATTTAAAAAACAACCTCTACTTTGACTGGTGGTCTAAAATAGCAAATAAATTCCTAAAATCCTAAAAATTTTCAGGGAGGTTCCTAGGACGACATAGTACTCATAAAAATTTTATTTACAGTATAATTATTGGGGTTAGTGGTGCCATTTTGGAGTTAGTTTCGGTCTGAAGTTTCCCAAAACAATGAACATTTTAATTGGTCTGGTGATATAGGTTGTCATGTCATGGCTTTCTGCTCAATAAGAACTGCATTGCATATAACAAATGTCATAGGGGATTGAAGTCATTCCTGTGAGATCAGTATTTGCTTTGTTAATGTTTTATGTAGTCTTTTCTTCTATTTTTTTTTGTGCATGTGACCAAATGACATTTTTGTAGACTTGATCAAAGAGTGTTGGTTGTAGCAGTTCTGCCGAACTTTCCTCGGTTTTTATTAGCCGGGAAAGGGTGCATGTTGTTATCTGAACTCTTTTTATATTTTAGTTTTCCCAATATATGTCATTTATTGAACTTCATAAATAGTGAAAGAATTGCCTTTTACCTGTTGTATTGGAAGAATCTCTTGACTGTTGTTTTGCTACATGAAACTGTATGTTTGGTTTCAGCTGACATCTGCTAATATCCTTAACGAGGATATAACAATCATCATTTAATCATTTATCTATAATTCATATTATGGATAATAATGACGTCATATAACTCTTGAGTATACCCCCTAATGTTCATAAGGGAGAAGTTGGAGGTCGTAAGTTCTCCTATGACCACCCTGTAGTCGTGGGTCTTCCTACGACTACCCTATAGTCGTAAGCCCTTCTACGACTATCCCGTGATCGTAAGCTCTACTACGATCGATATGTGGTCGTAAGCTCTCCTACGACCATCACCTGGTCGTAAGCCCTTCTACGACCAGTCCTTAGTCGACAAGACTCACAGATATGTGGGTCTAGTCGATCAGGGAATCTTATATACCGTATCCAAGGATATGAGCAATCGACACTGTTGTTATTCCTCAAATAACAAAGATGATTTAACTCCCCGTTATGATGATAATTGCTCGCGACGGGGAACGCTATAACTCCCGTAATAACCTGCAACGGCTCCACGATCTGCAAGTAAGGTGACCTTTATTCAAGATCCAACAACAAGACAATCGGAGATAGTATAAAAGGCAAGGATTATTAGGGCAGGAGAGAGGGCCAAAACCACCTAGAAGCACAATACTCTAGTTTTTTTTTGGCTCGATCTTCTAATCCAACATACTCAATACATACACACAAGAGTAGGGTTGTTATTCTCCCAGGAGAAGGCCCGAACCTGTATAAAAATCCCCGTGTCTCCATCTCTGTGTGATTTTGAGCCTAGAGGAACCCCCCCATCAAACAATCTTTACGTAAGTTCGGTCTTAAAACACCGACAGTTGGCGCCGTCTGTGGGGATCTTCGAGTCATCAGTTTTTCCCTTCGTCCTTCCAATTCTCATGCTCTCATGGCAGGAGAGTGGAACGAGGAGAACTGGTTCGACTTGGCCGATTACGCAGATATCGACATGGATGCCGGTTTTGACTACGAGCCGAGTGATGCATCATCCGATGGTGATGTCGCCCCTGGAGATTTTTCTCCAAGAGACTTTACCACCGATGGAGTTGAGGAGGGATCCTTATCCCCCACAACTATATGTCCAGATGGGGAGCCAGCTTCTTCAGAGGGCAAGGGTCAATCCGACCACAATGAGGGCTGTCCCAAGGCAGACTCGAGGCATGGTGAGGGTTCCCTCTTCAAATGTCCAAGTCCACCTAAGACAGTCCGACCTGGCGCGACAACTCTTGGAAGTCGTAATTCTGGATCTTCATCAGCATTTGGTGATTCTCTCTCTCTGGTGAGCCCAGCCAAGGATGCATTCGAACATGCTCTTCCTGCGAGTTCGACCATCCCAACGCAGGACTCACTTGCCGGCGGAGATGGTTATAACCCGGAATTCCCCTTCCTAGAGGGGTTTGCTCCAAGTCGCCAGATGGTGTCATTTGACGACTCCTCAAGCGATGAGGCCTCTAGCGCAAGTGGAGATCATCAACGGAAGGTCTTCGTCCTGCCCTCAGGTAGCAATAATTCTCCTAGAGGCCAGGCTGAGGACGCTCCCCGAGGATCACACCCTACGACCGCTCGTGGCAATGACAAGGACACCTCCAGTGATGAACAGAGTCAATACTCTGACGAGCGTGTGGGAAATTCTCGAGATCATCACACTCCGCTAAAGCAAGCCCAAAGATCAGGTATGGATGATTCTGAAACGATTCGATGGAAATGAGTCGCAAGCCAGAGAAAATTGCTTGGGCGCACTCAATATCAGTCGGAAGAAGCTTAGGAACTTCAGCACATCAACGATCTGCTCGAGAACTTGCCCAAGCACCTGGTTACGACCTCTTCACTGAAGAGATCGCACGAAGGCTGCGGAGTACGATGAGCAAACTCGAACGATCCCGCCGACATCATTCTGGAAGTCATGGCAGTATGACTCCATCAGCTTCCAGTCGATCGAATAACTCACCGCATGGAGATCACCGCAAGGTGTATCGCTTCCCTATCCGGAAAAGAGTTCCTAGAACATCTGACGAACATAGAGCTCCTAGGAGAGGTAATCATCCACCACTCCGACCTAGAGGTCTTACCACAAGTCAGATTCGCACCTTGCTGGGTATCGTCGAGTACGATCGCCTGGCGACATCAACCCCTCTTTTCTGCAAAGGAGGCGTTATGACGTAATTACCGGGTGTCGGGCGTTCTCGCCTGACCTCCGAGCAGTTCACTGGCCGCCGCAATTTCAATTAGAGAACATGGAGAAATTTGATGGGTCTCAAAATCCCATCGAATTCCTTCAGATCTACACGACTGCTGTCTGAGCAGCAGGAGGAGGAGAGCGTGTCATGATGAACTACCTTCTGACTGTGCTCAAAGGGTCTGCTCGATCATGGTTATTAAACCAACCAGTCGAGTCGATCTACTTGTGGCAACATCTCTGCGATTTATTGCTGGACAATTTCCAGGGTACCTACCATCACCCTGGAAAGGAGGACGATCTACATCGGATGCGACAAAACGACAACGAAACACTACGCCAATTCATCAGGCATTTCAATTAGGTTTGCAATTCGATTCCTGAGGTTTCTGACTTATCTATTATTAGAGCCTTTAAGCAGGGAGTCCGTAGCAGAAGGATCACAGAGGACATCGCTTTGAATCCTCCTGCTACTGTCGCTGAACTCTTTGAGATGGTTGACCGGTACGCGACTGCTGATGAAGTAGTCGAATGGACCAAAATCATCGATCGAGATGACCAACACCCTCAAGAGACTGGCGAAGGTGGCAAGAAGAAGGATAAGAAGGCCAAGCAATCCAAGAACAAAGCAAAGGGCCAAAAGCTTCAAGCCAATGCTTCTAAGGAGGTCTTGACCATAAGTGATAAGGAGCCACGAACTACCAAACAATACCCCGATCGAGCCAAAGGTAAGCGCCCCGAACGAAAGAACGGCAAGCCTAGGTGGTGCCATTTCCATAAAAAGGAAGGGCATGACCTTCGCAATTGCCGAGTTTTCCAACGAAAACTCGAAGACTACTATAACAGCAAAGGGCCACTTCCTGCCCTTGAAGAGGTAGGGCAAGCCAGTGGTCGTACACAATCGGACGACAACGAGGACATACTGTTTCAAGATCCCGAGCACACCATCCAGCACATCTTTGGTGGATCATCGACGTACGAGTCGAGACGACAGCTCAAAGCAGTCGAACGCGAGGTAAACTCCAATGACTCCCCTCTTGTCAATAAAGTACCGAAGTGGTCGGAAGTCACCATCTCTTTCGAGAAGGTTGACTACCTGATCCCTTCGATTCGACCAGGTCGTTATCCGATCGTGGTCGAACCTACCATCAACAACTGTCGAGTAAATTGAGTGTTGATTGATGGTGGTAGCTCGTTAAACATTTTGTTGACGAATACACTGGACGAGATGCAAGTACCCAGGACTAAGGTAAGACCGGTAAGATATTCATTTCATGGTATTATAACAGGGTCTTCGACCAAACCTATCGGTCAAGTCTCTCTTCCTTTAACATTTCGTACACCAAGTAATTTCAGGACGGAGAAAATCTCATTTGATGTGGTCGATTTCGACATTTCAAGATATAACGCCATACTCTAAGCACGGCTTTGGCAAAATTCTTAATGGCAACTCATTATGGGTATCAATGTCTTAAGATACCAGGTCCCAAAGGAGTAATCACAATCCATTGTGATAAGAAGATGGCGCAAGGAAAAGGGCAGCCTTCGACCAAGAGCTCGAAGCCTAAAACTGCTCCCAAGCCGAACGACCAAGTCAAAGAGGTTCCCCTGGATCAGGAGAAACCTTTAAAGACTATTCGTATCGGGGATACTTCCGACCCCAAGTAGGAAGACGCCCTCATCACTTTCCTCTGAGCAAACGCAGATATCTTCGCGTGGCAAGCATTCGACATGCCCGGAGTCCCCAGGGAAGTGATTGAGCACATGCTAACTTTACGGCCTGACAAAGTACCCGTAAAACAAAAATTACGGAGATTTGCCCCTGATCGACGAGATGCTATAAGGTCATAATTGGACAAGCTACTTAAAGCAGGCTTTATAAGAGAAGTCGACCACCCAGAGTGGTTGGCCAACCCTGTAATGGTTAGGAAGTCTAACGGCAAGTGGCGAGTGTGCGTTGACTTTACTGATCTTAATAAAGCTTGTCCAAAAGATGATTTCCCTTTACCTCAGACGATCGGTTGGTTGACTCTATCACCGTTGCTAAACATTAAGTTTTCTAGATGCATATTCTAGCTACCATCAGATTAATATGTGTCTAGAAGATGAAGAAAAGACCGCATTTATTACTCCATTTGATATATTTTACTATGTCAAAATGCCATTCTATCTAAAAAATGCCGACGCTTCTTTTCAACGTTTAATGCAATCAACTTTTCACCTCAGCTAAGCCGAAATTTGGAAGCCTATGTTGACGATCTAGTCATAAAAAGCATTAAACAGCTTGATCATGTTTCGGATTTGCAGGAGACGTTCAACAACCTCAGAAAGCACCGCTTGAAACTCAATCCTGAAAAGTGTGTATTTGGAGTCTTTTCGGGAAAATTGCTTGGATTCCTGGTCTCCGTACGAGGGATCGAAGCAAATCCTGAAAAGATAAAAGCTATTGTTCAAATGTGCTCTCCAACCACGAAGAAAGAAGTCCAAAATCTCACAGGGTGTATGGCGGCTTTAAGTCGTTTCATAGCACAACTGGAAGAAAAATGATTACCTTTCTTCAAACTTCTAAGGAAGTACGAAGGTTTCGAGTGGTCAGAAGAGGCAAAAGCTGCCTTCGAGGATGTCAAGATATATCTTACGAGTGCTCCTATTCTGGTTTCCCCGAAATCAGACGTGACACTCTTAATTTATCTAGCTACCACACCACAGGCAGTGAGCGCAGTACTAGTCGTGAAACGTGAAAATGTTCAACGATCAGTGTACTACGTAAGTAAAGTTTTGCACGGACCTAAGAAGCATTACCCTTAGGTCCAAAAGCTTCTCTATGCCCTCCTCATGTCTTCGAGAAAATCATGGCATTATTTTCAAAGCACAAGATAATTGTGCCGTTCGAAGTTTCCTTTGGGAGTAATCCTTCGTATAGGGAAGCAATGGACGATGTCTAAATGGTCAAGAGAACTTGGGGAGTTCGACCTCCATTTCGTGTCCCGAACGGCCATTAAATCCCATATCTTGGTAGACTTTGTCGCGAATGGACAAATCTTGAACTCGTTCGAATCCCCAAGACGATACCCACGACAAGTGGATTTATGTACTTTGACGGTCACTTACTTTAAGTGGCTCGGGGCCACATCTAGAAAGTCGGCGAGTCCCACAACCTCGAAGAGAACCGAGGTCGACACCGGCAATGAAGACAACAAGAGTCGAAGCGCCGCCGTCTGCACTCATCGGGTGTAGGCGGTCGGTCGATCCTTGTAGGAATCCGCTTCTTGGTAGGCGAGGCACCTCATCATCGCTAGAAGGCGAAGCGACCAAGAAGAAATTTTGTCTACCGCTCGGGTAGCACAACAGGTGTAGGCTCCGTCGGAGGAGTAGGGCAAGATGGGCAGGTGACATCGCCAGAGAGGACGCCCCAGAGACGAAGACCACGCATGTGAATACGCATGTGAGACACGAAGTTGGTGTAATTAACACCATCGAAGATCACCGAGCAGCGATGGACGAAAACAGTGTCCATTGGTAGGCGGTGCTGGATGGTGCGGCGACCAAGACAACGAAGTCTAATAGACGGCGCTGGACGGTGCGGCGGTTAGAACGACGTACTGATATTTTTTTTCCTTTTCTTTCTCTCGGTCGAGCTGGCTAAAAGGCCTTCGGCCTTCGGCCCATTAAGGTAGAACAAAGGGCACACGGGGGAACCGAGCTAGGGTTCCCCCTATGCGGTGGCGGCGGTGACGCTATGAAGCAGCTCCCCGCTGGCGAGATCGACGGAGGTGGTGCGGGCAACTCGATCGATGGTGGCGGCGCACGCATCTCCGGGACGTCTCGAGCGGCGACGAGGAGGCCGGCGGAAGACCGAGCAACCCTCGGGCGAAGAGGCGGAGGCAGTGGCGAAGGCTCGTGGTGGTCGAAAGGAGGCAAGGCCATGGCTCATCGCGCGTCGCGGGAGGCGAAGCGCGGACGAGACGCTACGGCGATCGCCGGCAAAAGCCGCAGCGGCGGTAGAGATGAGCGCATGGACGGTGACGCGCTCGGGCAACCGGCGACGGGCGGCGATGAAGCAGCAGACGAATCGCATGAGCAGAGGCAACAAGGGCGGCGAGCGACAACCATCGGCTGAGGAGGCTGGCGTCGGCCACGTGAGAAAATACGTGAGGAAACCCTAACCCTAACCTTGCTCTGATACCATGTTATGAATAGCGATTGTGTTACCAGAGGGCAAAGGGACGGTATATATATACAAAATACAGGAGGTGAATATGCAAATAACCCCTAATAACAATAGGAAATTACACACTATACATATATCTTTAACAATTACCACCTACAAACATTATCAGTTGACACTGCTGATGCCTCGTAGCCACTCACGAGTCACCACCCATCAGTTCTTTTGCTCTGTCCACAAGAGCGGATAAAGGTGTGCTATACTCCATGAATCCTGCGTCGCCCAAGAAAAGCATGTAGTTCTCAGCCTTTGAGGGCGTCTCTTCTACCAACGACAGTGCTTCCATCATCTGGCATTCGTTGAAACAGTATGCATAGCGAGAATTGCACTCCATCATGTATATGGCTTGCTCAAGAATCACCCTCCTGATCCCGGGACAATAAGCACTGGGTTTCATATTTGCATTCAATGTGTCGACAAGCATCTTCAAAAATCTTTGCTTAATCTGACCATTCTCTAGTTCTTGGGCAAAGTCTTCAGGGATGGCTTTGCATATCTGTGAACTAAGGCCAATAAGGACCTCTAGTTCTGCCCCTCCCGCGTCCATTATTCTTTCCAACACCTGTAGTGGAAATAGCAATGTCATGTAGCATGATTAGTAAAACATAATTGGACAAAGTACAGTTATACATATACAGTTCAGAGGTAAACAAATGTCCAAAAGTACAAAAATGTAGGCGAAATTTTCGCCAAGAACTAACGTACAAGAGCATATGCAAAAGGTAAAGTACATTATCCACCTCTAATATTGCACCTGTTGCTTGAATTAGCAGGGCTCACCTCTCGCAAGGTGTGAGATAGTTCCTTCAGGTCTGAGTCTTTGAGCTCGGGTCGAGCGTATAGGCACAGATTACGCAACAGGCTTGCTGCCACATATATGTACTTGTCATCGTGGATAAGGATGATAGCTTTGAGTTTCGTAATGAATTCTGGTTCCTTCAACATAACCAAGCAGTTATGGACACTCTCCATTGCCAACATTGCCAGTGCTTGCCCAGCGACCTTTCGTAGCAAGCGATCAGTATTTGTACTCGAGGGTCTGTCTGAGTCGAGAAATGCCTGCATCAGCCTGGTAATGATCTGTTTGATGCGACCAATCTCCTGCCTCGTGTTCGCATCAACGGCAAGGTTTCTGAGGATCCCTGCCACCAGCTTCCTCAATTCCTGGTTGCTCCTGCTGTCTCCCAAGATCTCCGCGAGGTTTCTCAGTAGGAAGGGTTGTTTTGATATTTTGTGCCGCAGTGTTATGCCGATTTCCCCATCAATGCTTGTGAGCCTCTGCAGCACCTTAAGTGATGACTTCACCAGGACCTTTTGTTGTGCCTCGGTATTCGTCGTGTCACTTCTGTAGCTTGTGAAACCTATGATCTTCGGGATTAGGTCAGTTGCTTTGCTGATTTCCACACAGTTGTCCTGATCACAACCAGCGAGACTATCAAGAATTGACATGCCCAGTGCTGGGAGGAGATCCTGGTCTGTCAATGGCTCCTCAATGGGAATTGACCAGAATCCTGAAGTCCATGGCCAGCATCTGAGGTTACCGGTGTCCTGAAGTGGGTCTTGTATTTGCCCTTGGTTATCACGTCTTTCCTCCTGGCTATTTGCTGTATTTAGAATTGGGTCTTGTCTTTCCTCTTGTTGATCATCATCTGCATCCAGAAGTGGGTTTCCTCTTTTCCGTTTGTTATTAGCATCCAGAAGCGCAGATACAAGCTGCATTGCCCCAGGGACGGTGGCAACTCGGAGGCGCTTTGCAAGCTCAGCGGTGACCTTCGCGGCAAATAATCTGATAGCTGTATCCTTCGGACTTGTCCAGTCCAACATGTTGATTAATCTTGCCATTGTCTTTGCAGAAGTGGTGAGTTTTGAAAGGAGCTGGGTCTTGGTTGGCTCCCTTTGCAGAAAGATGTGCATCATCCGAATCCCGTTGAACTGACTCTTCGGTGAGTCTGAGTTTAGGGAATCCATCGCAAAGATGCTGAGGCTGATCTTCTTTGGGGCAAGCACACCCCCTTCCATGCATTTGTCGAAGGAGTATGCATAGTACAAATCGACAGATTCCACTCCCCACTGACCTCTAAATCCGCCATGACGGATGAGTCGTCTCCGAGGGATGAACGAAAAGAACTCGAGCATGCAAGCCACAATGTAGAGTATCCCTTGGCCAAGCACCATCCCATAGAAGATATTTAGAGACGGCGCAAGGTTTCTCTTGGCACCATCCTGTTCACAATCACCATTTACATCGTACTCTTGTGGTATAAGGCGCACCAATGAGAGCACGACACGCACAACTGCTGCTGGAATCTGTAAGTTGCCAAATGACACTATCACTAAAGCATATACTTCCAACGGGATAACCACAAATCGTTTGTATCCATCAAGCATGAACACCGGCATCACAATAGCGGCAAACATGCACAAATTTAGAATAACTCGACGGCGAAATACTTGATTGCTGCCCAGAGCGCTATCTACTAGTTTGATGATACCTGGGAACCGCAGCCTGCTGATTGTCAGTATGAGCACAGCCACAAACAGTACTAGGTACGCTGTCCATTTGACCATTGAATTTTTGAAAATGTATCTGTGCATTTTGGGATCATAATGGTGCTCTGGTACAGAGGGACCCAGCAATATGATTGCAACCATGGGGCTCCATAATGATATCGCACGGCGTAGCGGCTTGCATATGAGTAGTCTTACAGCTCCAGAAGACAGAAACATGCCATTCGCAAGAAGTATTGCCAAACATGAAGCCATTATACTTGTCTTTACCACCCAAAACCCCTTCCAGTCAATCATGCTCACCATAACATTAGAAAAACATACGATGGTGAGCAGCCCATTGAAGCCAAGAAGTCTAAAAGCACCTCTCGTACGAAAGAACAATTGGTAATCCAGTCTGTTGTTGCGGCTGAACATTCTGAATATATGAAGGGTATAAAACATTTTATATCCAAACTATGATATATATGTATCATATACATATATGTGTGTGTATATATACACACACACACACACGTATACACGTATATAGATACACGTACACACACACACACATACACACACACACATATATATATATATATATATATATATATATATATATATATATATATATGTACACACACACGTATATTCATCAATTTGAGCATACTCCAATAATAATTATAAGATACTCCAAAGTGAGTTCCATAAAAATTTCATTAAAGTTCATTTTATAGAAAAATTTGTGTATATACTTCTTTTATATACTAAAAAGGGTATATAGAAAAAAATAAAGGGCTCCAATTATTATTATTTTCAATCAAGTCGCATTGGGGTATCTTACAATTGGTATTTAAGTATACTGAAAGTGATAAAAAAGCATAGTATGTTCGTTTAAGTGGTATATTGGAAGTGGGAGTACATACTCCCAGAAATACGAAACGAGCATCATATATATATATATATATATATATAGAGAGAGAGAGAGAGAGAGAGAGAGGAAATGACAAAGCTTGCCGCTATTGCATTAAAGATAGAATAGAGTCAGGTACAAAAATAAAAGCAAGGAAAAAAACCAAAATAACGCAAAAAAAACCACAAAAAAAACTTTCTTCTCCCTGACGGCTACTCCTCTCACGTCAGTCCTCCGGCGTGGGTATCCTCCTCGCCTTGCAAGTATATTTACAGCTTGGTCGCCCCACTTAGCGTACATGTCTGCGCTTCTTCTTTGATGATCGACAGTAATCCCGTTGGCACCTGCATGAGATGCTGGAATATCAACCTATTTCTTTCCTTCCAAATGTGCTACAAAATAAGAAAAATAGCGAAGCTTGGCCTTTTTTTCCAAATTCCCTCCCCCGAATGGAAGATATCGGTCCACCAGTCAACCATCTTTAAACGAGTTTCCCATTGTGAGGGCTTTAAATTATCTCGTCGCACCCAGGCAGCCACTAAGGACCAGATATGTCTGGCAAAAGAACACTCCACAAACAGGTGTATGGTCATTTCCGGGTTATTTGTGCATAGTGGACACCAATGATCATTTTGCATATGGCGGCGAGATAGGACATCTGCTGTCGGTAGTCGGTGCTGAACTAGAATCCATGTGAAAATTTTGCATTTTTGTGGTGCCCAAATGTTCCAAAAGAGTTTTTGAAAGGGAGCCTCCAATGCTCCCACAAACTGCGCGCCTCGTAAGACGACTTGGCCGAGTAGCTGCCTAAGGTTGTCCACTTCCACATTTTGGGATAGCGTGACGTGATCAACCATGGTATAAATTTTGACAAAATCGTACAGTAGGTGCATGGTAATTCTTCTCCACAGGTCGGCTATCCATTTATCTCCATGCAATGCCTCCCGTACCATATAGTTTTTTCTTGCGGCGATACGAAATAACCCGAGGGCTAGTTCTTTCAGTGATCTTGCACCAAGCCACCTGTCTTTCTAGAAGTTTGCTTTTTTGCCATTTCCGATGCTAATTGTCATGGATGCTCGGAATAAGGCATGATCTATCTCTGAAATCAGCAACGGCATGCCATTCCATTGCTTTTTTGGCGTCTTCCATTGATACCAGATCCATCGAAGGCGCAGCGCACGGCTAAAAGGATCTAGACCCAAAACCCCCCAGCCTGCCAAACTTTTTAGGACAGCACACCATGCTCCAATTCACCTAGCACTTCCCTGCGGTGTAGATGTCACCTCTGGCCCATAACCATGCTCTTCGACGCCTGTCTATCTGCTTTATGACCTAGACAGGTAGCTCTATGGCAGTTAGGTGATATGTTGGAATAGCTATGATGACCGCATTTAGCACCACAAGCCTCCCTGCATGAGATAGCATGTTCCTTTTATAACTGCTCAATCTAGCTTGCACCTTGTCCAGCAGAGGTTGGAACAGTGCTTTCCCCGGTTTACGGCGGGAGAGTGGCAATGCATGATAGTTGCATGGCAGCTGCATCTGAGTAGCCAGGAAGTTTTGCAGTACACCATCTAGGTCTAGCGATTGGCATTGGATTGGTATTACAGCGCTTTTGGAGATGTTTATTGTGAGCCCCGTTACCTCACCGAATACCCGCAAGATCTCTTTAAGGTTATCAACATCCTCCTTGGTTGGCGATATGAAGATCACTGCATCATCAGCATACATCGACAATCTTGCCTTCGTTAATCTCCCACTTAATGGCAAAAGCCAACCATGTTGATCTGCCATATCGAGAATACAGTGTAGAGCGTCAATTGCGAGGATAAATAAGTAGGGAAAGAGACAGTCCCCTTGCCGTACACCACAATGATGCCTTATGCTTGGTCCCTGGATGCCATTTAGCACAATCCTCGAAGTTGTTGTGCCTAGCAGCATCGCAATCCAAGCCCTCTATCGACCGCCAAAACCCCTATGCTACAACATGTCTAACATATATGGCCACAAGATGGAGTCGAATGCCTTAGCAATGTTGAGTTTTAGTAGAAGCACTAGTGTCCTGGACCGGTGGTAGCACCGGGCGATATTTTGTACATAAAGGAAGTTGTCATGTATAGTCCGCTGTTTTACGAACGCACTTTCACTTGCAGAGATCAGATCATCCATGTACTTTGAGAGCCTGAGGGAAAGAAGCTTCGATAGAATCTTTGATATGCTGTGAATCGGACTAATTGGCCTAAAATCCGAGATCTCAATTGCTTGTTCCTTCTTTGGCAGGAGTATTATGTTGCCCGTGTTGATTTTCTTGAAGTGTGAGCTATTCAGGATGTACACTTTCTGGAATACACCTTGCGTGGTCTCCTTTATGATTTCCCAACTTGCTTTGAAAAAACAACCCATGTATCCATCCGGACCGGGAGCTTTGTCTGCCAGCATTTCGAAGATGGCTGCATTAATCTCCTGCTCTGTGAAGGGTAGTTCCATCTCGGTTGAGGCACTGACCGGAAGCGAGTTTAGACCAAGAAGCCCCCAAGGAAAGGTATAGGTCGCTGGTTTTGGAATGCCTAAGATTGTGGTGTATCGGCTGGCCAGCGCCTCCTCCTTTTCCGAACGTAGAATGAAAGTGTTACCCTGGTGCTTCAAGGTATGGATTAGCTTCCTTCTTCTTCTTGAATTTGCTTTGCAATGGAAAAATCTTGTGTTTGCATCTCCTAATCGTAGCCAATTCAGCCTAAAGAGTTGCTTCCATTTCATTCTCTGAATGGCCCCTAATCCCAGAATTTTGAGCTTGAGTACTGCGCGTAGTTCATGTTCTGCCTAAGAGAGTTGACGCTGCTCTTGCGCTTTGTCAAGCCGCAAGACCACCTCAAGAGTAATATGAGTCTGAGTTTTATAATCGCCAATTTGTGATCTGCTCCGTACTTTGAGGGCCGTGGCCGTTTTTTGCATTTGGGCTAAAAGCCTCTTTGTCAGGTCAACCTCGTGGATCAACTGGGACCAAGCCTCCTAGACCACCTCATTGTACCCTGTCATTAGTGGCCATTAATTTTTAAAAGTGAATCTTCTGGGAGGTCTAATTCGCTTCCCCTGAGATCAGTAGAGGACAATGATCCGAGATTGAGGATGAGAGCGATCGCAATATGCAATCCGGGTAAGCTAAATCCCATTGTGGATTACAAAAGGCTCTATCGATCCGTTCCAGAGTAGGATTACATTGGCCATTGGACCAAGTGAATCTTTGATCTTGGAGACGAATCTCTTTTAACTCGCAATGATTAATTGCCCCTCTAAACCGCCCCATGAGCATTCGATTCAAATTCAAATTATTCTTATCAGAGGCTCTATAAATTAGATTGAAATCCCCCATTAGCAGCCACGGGCCGTCCATCCCACCATGAATATGCTTAATCTCCTCAATGAAGGCTTGCTTTTACTGGCCCTCATGCGGGCCATAGACGACGGTAAGGAACCAAGGATGAGCCCCATCATGCTAGGTTACCCTCATTGTGATGGATTTACTAAGTATGAACGAATTATCCATTTGCATTAGAGATTGATCCCAACAAACCATTATACCCCCTCTGGTTTCGTCAGCCGGTTTATATAGCATGCCCTGCAGCCTTCCTCCTGCAATCTCAGTGGCAAGGTTGGGTGTGACCACAGCGAGTTTGGTTTCCTGCAGGCACAGGATAGAGCATGTTGTGTCCGCCGCCAACTCACGGACTGTCTATCTGTGTGTTGGAGCATTGAGTCCTCTCACATTCCAATTTAGAATTTTGCAGGGTGTCGGCATAAAAATATAAAAGAACATGGTATAGCTAGAACACGCAGCATATATATTTCTTCATGCCAATTCAGTACAAAGCACTCCAAGTACCTGCGTAAGTGTTGCCCTCCCATACGAAACCAACAAAGCAACCTACCATGAGCTAAAAGCGCCCTACAAACAGAGGTTGGGCGCAGTGGACTACTTGTGGGCATGGAGTCTTTTAAACTATCCCCGACTGAACATGGTACCCAGAATGCAGATGACATGAAGAGCAACACTGCTCAAGCTCCTAAAGCTAGTACACCACATATGCATGACAATCATGCCGCCGCAATCTCCTGGACCAGCACCGAGAGGTCCTCGGTGGTAAGTCCCATGGCTAGCAGGTCCACTTGCGCTTTGCCGTCCACTCCCGCCAGAGCCCTGATGGCTTGGATGGTTTTGGGTTCTAGGGGAGTGCGAAAGAGGCTGTTGAGGCTCTCCTTTCTCATACCAATCGACAGTATCGAGGCCTTGCCAACCTCTCTCGCAATGGGAGGAAGCCCACAGACTCACCCACCTCAGAGCCAGCTTTGGAATGGATTTTTGGCCCAAAAGCTCGGCCCAGAAGCCCGAAAAGATAATTAAAAAATGAAACTATTTTTTTTAATTCTAGAAATGAATTAAATATTTTTTTAATTCCGAAAAGGATTAAAATAATCTATTTTAATCAAAAATTCAAATTTCAGTCCAGGCTTGGGCCTGCCCGTTAGAGATCAGGCTTTTCAAGCCCGGCCCGGCCCGACGTTTGAACAGGTCTACCTTTGACAATACCGCGACACAAGAAGATGTGGTTTGGGCCAAGAGAAGACGGAGTTCATGAATAGATGGATGCGGGAAGATCATGTTCATCATCCGCTATAAGAAGCGTGCGTGAGTATAGACGCATATGTGTATGGGCTTAACGGGCGCCCGTTAGAGTTTTCTCTCTAAACCTACCTTCCACTATAAAAGGGAGAGGTGCAGGATTAGCCCTCTCTATGCCTTCCGAGTGTAAACCCTAATTTGTTATTTGGGGAAGGTGGAATAGTTTATGCTAGGGTTTGTAAGAGATGGATTGATTGGGTGCTCAAGTGTTGGGCTTTTGTTCTCCATGATGGAGTGACGGTCAACCAACAATTTTCTCAAATCAATCCAAACAAAATTTCCTCAAGATGGTTTTCTTCTTGTTTTTGCTCTTGTTTTTGTGACTTTTGTGATCTTTGTGTTCCTTTGGTTTTCTCTTGGTCTTTTTTTATGATCTCGTTTGCTGGAACATGTGAGAATCGATCTACGGTCATCTTGACCATCATCCACCAACGAGCAAGCTTTTGGATCAAAGTTTGAATTTCTCCGGTTTTCGTGCCCTCTTGTCCTTATCTAAGAAATTCGTGGAACCTTGGCTTTGATCTTTCTGATTGTCGATTGGAATAAGTTCCTTACCTTCTTCACAAGCTATGTTTAAAGTTTCAGAGGATTTGGATCACGGAGTAGGAAGTTAGGTCTTTTGAGTGATTGTCTCGGGCTGCTCTCAGGGGGCTAGCGGTCAGATCGGCCGGCAGCAGGTCAAACCGGCCTTGAGGGCAGTCTGACCGATCGTGTGTCGTTTTGATCTATTTTGGTGATTTTTTGGTCTTGTGTCTCGGGATGTATCGGTTTCAACGCAAGACTTCTGATGTACCTATGTTCTCTGATCTTCATACCTTCTATAGATATTGAGGAGGAGAAGAAGTTGAAATCGATCAAGGGTTAAAAAAAAGTATAGCTCTATTCACCTCCTCTAATCGTTGTTCCCATCCAACAGTATTATTGTAACATCGCTGTGCTATATCCCGTATGTGCTAAAACAAATTCAGTGTGCTATGTGTACTTAGTTGCATACCTTGCGGCTTCTAGGAAAACTATGGCCGTCGCGAACCAAAAATCGTCATGGGAACGGAGCACCGTCGGATACCCTCCCAGCAGGACGACGGTTGCCCATGTGAAGGCCAGCGTGCCCAGGGCGTTGCCTACCCTTTCAATCAGCGCCACGGAGCGAACGAAGCAATTCAGTAGCTTTTCTGGGGTGGGTGCCTTGCCTTGCTCGGCGCCGTCGGCCGGTAGTTGGACGCGGTGCTCTCCACCGGTGCTGTCCGCCATCTCTTGAACGCGCGACCTTGGCGCACCGTCGCGGGCGACTAGCAGGCCAGGGAGCATTTGATATCCACATCTGTAATGCAACCCAGACGCCACCAAAACGGCAACAGCACACACGTACGTACGTGGCAACTCCACAGCAAGTCAATTAACCTGAGGCCACAAGTGAGTTCATTTTATCATCGCTAAAACACGATAACCACATGTTTTCGGCCACTGATTCTAAGGCCTACTTTGCGTTTTGCGAAGGGCGGCCGTCTCCAAGCCGGAAAGCGACGCGGTTCTCCGCTCGTCACTCGCCAGTGGAAGACTGGAAGTCTGGAAGGCGCGAGTGCGATAGGATTCCACTCGATTTGCGCGCGAAGTTTGGGCAAAAACCATGGGCCGCGCAGCATTACGCGCGAATTGGGGGCCTAAATGGGAGCACGAGAACGACATCGGCGAGAACAGCGCGGTGCCGATCAAGCGGTTCTTCTACCGCGCCTTCTCAAGGTCCGTCGAGGGCAGCGTCCTGAACGGCATGCGGATGGACCTCGTCTCCTTCGCCGCCGAGCTGCTTTCGTCGGATTCCAGCGACGAGCAGCTCATCGGCGTGCACATCCTCAAGAGCTCCGTCACCAACCGCGACTCGGCAGCGCGGACGGTTCGCAAGATCGGCACGTCCGCGCCGACGGTCGAGAGGCTGGTGGAGATGGAGAGCTGGAGGAGCCCCAGCAAGCAGAGCATCAGGGCGCTCGCCGCCGAGATTGTGCTAAGGCTCGCCGGGAAGCGCCGGAACGTTCTCTGCGTCGCGACCATCCCCAGCGCCATCGAGTCCGTTTCCACCTAGCTCGAGACTAACAACAATGGCGACCACTCCGACCTAGCCCTCAACGAGATGGGGCTTCGTGTCATGAAGAAGCTCGCGCGCGAACACGGCAACTCGGCCAAGATCTGCAGCACCAGAGGCGTCCTGTCCAGGATCATATACTTCACGAGAACGTCCAAGTCGGCGTTGCAGAACGCCGAGGAGGGGAGCCTACTGACCAAGACGGTGCTCCGGTCGCTGCAGGTGGTGAAGAACCTCACCGGCACGCCGGGTCACACCGAGGAGGCAATCAGGAAGGAGATATGCGACAACGTGTTCATCCTGAGCAACATCGACGAGGTGCTGCAGCACGGCGAGCGCCAGGCCAAGATGCAGCTGACGGCGATCGGCCTCCTGGGCCTCCTGGCGGACCTCGCCATTGACGGCGACGCCAAGGAGAAGATCGGGAGCACCGGCGGCGTGACCGAACAGCTGCTGGCAAAGTTCATCGGCTCCGTGACGCCTGCTGCCCCCTCCTCAGAGGTGCAGGAGAATAATGAGCGCATCAGACTGCAGGCCGGCGAGGTGCTCGCGCTGCTGGCCCTCGAGAGCGAGGCCAACTGCAAGCGGATACTCCGCGAGGCGGCCGTCGTCGAGAGGCTGGTGCTGACGCTGCAGCATCCCAGCATGCAGATCAGCTCATCCAGGATACTTCTGAACCTTTGCAGGTACAGCAGGAGCGAACACTTCTTGCAGCTCAAGAAGCTCACTGCTGCTATCCCAATAGTAAGCTCATAAAAACCAAACAAAAATTCACTTGCATATGTTCGCCTGCATGGTACTACTTGTAGAGTGCTAGGATTTGATGTCTACTTGTACTGCTTGCACAGGTGTTCAAAGCAATCATGGTTGAGAAGAGGAGCCTGCTTGAGGTGTCCATAGGGCTAGCAATGCAGATGATAAAGCTTGCTACTCCTGAAGGATACGAGGAAATCTTTGGGGAGGCAGGTATAGCAGATACAGACATTGCAAGGAAGCTAGTGGAGATTCTGAAAGAGCACAGGACCCCCAAGGTGAAGGTTCCAAGGATGAGGAGGTTCGCCATCGAGCTGACCGTCGCGATGATGAGAGGCAACGCCGAGCTCGTCCCGTTATTCAGGAGCCTGGAGCTGGAGAAGGAGCTCAGGAGCGTCGCGAGGTCGACGTCGGAGGTCGAGAGCTTCATCATGTTCTCCGGGAGCATCGGGCTGAGCAGGCACGGCTCGACCCTGTCCTCGCTTGTAGATGATGCAATGGAGATTATGCAGAGCGTGCAGGATGGCTAGGAAATGACTACAAGGCGTTTGAATGATATCCAAGTCTGAAATGACTTAAATATTATTCTGTATCATGTGCTGCGATGAATCTACTTGTCAATTCACTAGAACCGTAAATAACAAAAGATGTGCATATGTCCATCTCAGGTTTTAGTGAAAAGGCATTCAAACAGGGAAAACTGAAGCCAACGAGTCATCTCAAAAATGTACTGCACCCTGCAAAAGGCAGTTCTGTGTTATTGACTTGCTCAACTATGCTGAACGTTGCTGAAATAAAATGATTTAGCAAAATGCAATTCATGCTTCCTCTGTAAGTCACACGAGGACATAGATGGGATAAAACTCAACATAAGGGTAGTTGAATTGATCTTATTTTATTTTGATTCTTAAACAAATTGTGTGGGAATGAAGGAACTAAGGAAGCAAAGGCTTTCCAGTATTTCTTGATAAACAAAACATTTAACAGACACAGTTTTCTGAATAATATAGTAATATACAAAGGAAATTTGTATTCTAGTACAAATTATCATTTTCATAACTAAAATACCACCTGGATAACCATGCAACGATGCAAGCATTTAGTGTTCCAACTAAAATGTTACAAATTGAGACCCCAGGTTGACATTTATGATCAAACATTAAAAAATCACAATGTATCAGGAGTGGCTGTTAAAATATTGCTTATATGGAACCAACGGTGGTGGTGAAGAGTGAAACAGCAAAACATTCAAGCTATGATCACAGACCTACTTAAGTCAAGGTCTCTTTTTTGTACAGCATGGTTCAAACGAAGCGGGGTGGAGACAAGAATGTCACAATGCATATCCTTGAAATTCCCAGATTTTGATAGATCTTTGGTCATTAGTTTAATATAGAACTTCCTTCCCTTTGCCAACTTCTTGCACTCTCTCGTAGTTTGTGCTGCCAATTCCCTTGTCGGGCAAAGAATAACAGTTTTAACACCTCCTTTAGACCCTGGCTATTCGAACACCACTCATCATAAAACATGTCCAACCAATCTGAACAATAACACAATACCATGAAGACAGATACCTTAATTTTCATAAGCATTGGGAGCATGAAACCCAGTGTCTTGCCAGAGCCTGTAGGTGCACAAGCAAAGTGTTAGAAAAATAGGGACAAAGGATACACGAATTTTTACGTGAAAAACCCTTGCGGAAAAAAACCACGGACGCCAACCGGCGATGATCACTATATGAGGAGCGATTACAAAACGCAGGGGATTACAATGAGGCGTCCCTCTCCCGTGCGGCTTACAAGAGGTATATAAAGGGGTTAAAAGGACTTAGAGTCCAAGTAGGAAACTAATCCGCTAATATGGTAACTAATCCGGATCCTTCCATATTAGAAATTCGGATCAGAATACAACAATCTCCACTTTGAGACGAATTTCTTCTTGTAGAAAAATAAAGAATCATCAATCACCAAATGATTCCCCAATAAGATAAAAATCACCGTGCGCCAACTAGTCTCTAGAACTAAACTGTAATACCAACTAAGCTTGAGCAAAGCTCAAACTTAGTAACAGGAACTGGCTTTGTCATCATATCAGCTGGATTATCATGAGTATTTATCTTGCACACCTTGACATCACCTTTAGCAATAACACCTCGAATAAAGTGATATCTCACATCAATGTGCTTTGTTCTCTCATGGAACATCTGATCCTTTGTAAGGCATATAGCACTTTGACTATCACAAAATATAGTAGTGCAAGAATTATCTCCACAAAGCTCGGTGTACAAACCTCTCAACCAAATAGCTTCTTTACAAGCTTCAGAATAGTCATATATTCGCTTCAAGAGTTGATAAAGCAACAATGAGCTTGCAAACTTGCCTTCCAACTAACAAAGACAACCACCAATGGTGAAAACATAACTGTTAGAGACCTCCTTTTGTCCAAATCACCAAGATAATCGAGTCAACATAACCAACAAGTTCATCTCTAGAATTCCCAAACCGCAAACAAGCATTAGAAGTGCAACGCAAATATCCGAAAATCCATCGAATCGCTTTCCAATGCTCTTTTCGGGATTAGCCATGTATCTACTAACAACACTCAATGCATGAGATAAATCAGACGAGAACAAACCATGACATACATAAGAGAACCAAGCTGACCGAATATGGAACTCTAGACATGTACTCAATATCATAATTTGACTCAGGACATAAGGTCAAGATAATCTGAAATGCGAAGCTAATGGAGTACTCACTGATTTTGCATCATGCATATTAAAACGACGAAGAACTTTCTCAATATAACCTTTTGACTAAGGTATAACTTGCCGATTGTCTCTCTCTAATAATCTCCATGCCAAGAATTTTCTTTCTTTGCACCTAAGTCCTTCATCTCAAATTCATTACTCAATTGTGCTTTCGGTTTGCTAGTTCGACTTATCTTTTGCAAAGAATCAACATATCATCAACATAGAGAAGTAAATAAATAGCTGAACCATTAACAGTTTTTAAATAAACACAGCTATCATAATCAGACCGCTTAAAGTTATGAGAGAGCATAAAAGAGTCAAATCTCTTGTACCATTGCCTAGAAGATTGCTTCAAACCATAAAGAGATTTCTTTAATCTACAAACAAGGTGTTCTTTTCCAGGAGTAACAAAACCCTCAGGTTGGTCCATATAAATGTCTTCTTCCAACTCTCCATGTAAGAATGCAGTTTTAACATATAATTGCTCAAGTTCATAATCACGCATGGCAACAATACTGAGTAAAGTGCGAATAGAACTATACTTCACAACTGGAGAAAAGACATCATTAAAATCAATACCTGGAATCTGACTATAACCTTTAGCAACCAATCTTGCTTTATACCTTACTGGTTCAGTAGGAGAAATACCCTCCTTTCTTTTGAAAATCCACTTGCAACGAACATGCTTCTTCTCCTTTGGCAATTTCACTAGTTCCCAAGTGCCATTCTTTTCAAGTGACTCCATTTCATCATGCATGGCAGTTATCCACTTATTACAATCAGTGGAGTTAATAGCCTCAGAGTATGATGAAGGTTCTGAATTACCTTCAATTTCTTCTGCCACACTCAAAGCATAAGCAACAATATTAGCTTCTTCAATCAACCTCTTGGGTGGATTAATCTCCCTCCTAGGCCTATCAACTGCAATAGACCGTTGTGGTGGCTGCTCAACAATAGGAGTATCATCAACAATAGGTGTATCATGAACAACAATATTTTCCTTATGTGATGTGTCATTTGAACCAACAAAAGGGTCTACCTGAACACTTGAATTCTGCTCACTCTCAACAGGAACATTAGTGGGCAGTTTATCATGAAGCATAGCAGATTCATTAAAGACAACGTTTACGCTAATCACAACCTTCCTTGTTTCGAGATTCCACAACTTATATCCTTTAACACCAGATTTATAACCAAGAAAGATGCACTTAATGACTCTAGGTTCTAATTTTTCATTATCAACATGAGCATAAGCGGACAACCAAAGACTCTCAATTTCAATAATTTGTCTTTGGGAACCGCACCATACCTCAATTGGAGTCTTCTTTTCAATTGCAAGAGAGGTGACCGATTAATAAGGTAGCAAGCGATTAGAAGCGGCTTGATTTCAAAAACGTCTATGCAAACTCGCATTTGACAACATGCAACAGACTCGAAATGATTGTTCTATTCATACGCTCGGCTACACCGCTTTTGTTGAGGAGTACCAAGAACGGTGTAGTGCCTAACAATGCCTTGACCTTTTGCAATATGATTCAAATTCATCGAATGTAATTCCATCCCATTATCGGTCACGAAGTTTCTTTACCTTCTTTTCGGTTTGCCTTTCAACCATGGTCTTCCACTCTTTAAATGCTGAAAATGCTTCTGATTTATGCTTCAAGAAATAATGCCACACTCTTCTAGAGTAATCATCAATAATGGTTAACATATAACGAGCACCTCCTAGAGATGTCTTCCGAGATGGCCCCCCATAAATCAGAATGCACATAATCCAAAATACCTTCTGTGGTATGAACTGAGGTATTGAACCTCACCCTCTTGTGTTTGCCAAACACACAATGCTCACAAAATTTTAGCTTGCCGATGCTATGTCCATCAAGGAGTCTTCTCTTGCTTAATTCTGCCAAACCAAGTTCACTCATATGCCCAAGGCGCATATGCCAAAGATTAGTAGCATCGCAATCAGATAATGAACTTGAAATTATAGCAACATTACCTAATATTGTAGTACCTCGCAGATGGTACAGATTGGCAGATTTAATTTCAGCTTTCATCACAACAAGAGAGCCTTTTGATACCTTCAAAACTCCACCTTCACCAGAATACTTGTACCATTTACCATCAAGAGTACTCAAAGAAATAAGGTTTCTTTTCAAATCTGGAATGTGCCTCACATCATCAAAAGTTCGATAATGCCATCAAACATCTTGATCTGAATTGAACTAATTCTGCAACCTTACAAGATGAGTTATCACCCATCAACACAAGACCACCTTCAACAGTTCATAGGTGGCAAACCACCCTATTAGGACACATATGAAAGGTCCAGCGTAATCAAGAATCCATTCATCATTGGTCTTAGCACATCCAGCAAAAGCAACAAGAACTCCTCCATCAGAACTATCATCAGCAACAAGAGAGGCATTACCTTCATCATCTGGTTTACCTTTTGGCTTATAATTGCCAGTTCTCTTTTCTTTATTCTGTAACTTCCAGCATTCAGAGATGTCGTGCCCACTTTTCTTGCAATATTTGCACGACTTGTACTTGCCTCTCGATTTCGAATTTGCCTGTAGCCGTTCGAACTTTTGCCTTGAGATCCATTGTTTGAGTTCTTCTCCTTTTGCCTGCCACGAACAAACAAGCCTTCTCCTTTTGGACTTGAATTTTCAGAAGGTACCATATGTTTCATCTTCTCCTTAGCATGCAAAGCTTCATAAACTTCATGAAGAGTAAGAGTATCTCTACTATATAATATGGTATCTCTGAAATTTGAAAAAGAACTAGGCGATGAACACAAAAGAATAAGACCCAAATCCTCATCATCATATTTTACCTCCATCGACTCAAGGTCGAAGCGATCTCCTTAAACAACGAAAGATGATCAAGTCGGATCCTCCTTCTTGCAATTTGTGAGAGTACAACTTCGCTTGAGATGCATCTTCTTTGGTGAGATCCTTTGTCATGCAAAGTTGTTCGACTTGACCATAATGCAAAGAAATTGCCTTCTCATTCAAAACCTCCTGCAAAATATTATTTGATAGATGAAGGTGAATCTGAGATAAAGCCTTACGGTCTTTACGCTTCTCATCTGCAGTCCATGCGATAGGTTGTTTCTCAAACCCTTCCAATGCATCATCCAAATCCATCTGTGCCAACACAGCTCTCATCTTGACTTGCCATAGCGAGAACCTTGTGTCTCGATCCAGGAGTGGAAGATCATACTTCAAAGTCGCCATGAGGAATAAATCCTGAAAATTGCTAGTACTGATCTGTATAAACCTAGCAAAAATCAAGACCTCTTTGGTACACAAACTGTGTACACAAATCAAAGATCTTTAACTCCTGGTGCTTCTCGGGTGGACGAAACAATAAAACTCCAAAACTACCAAAGCACTTCACATGAATTGTGCCAACAGGAAAGCTTCGGTGATTTATCGAATAAAGAAAGAATCTTTTTCTTTGGAACCTGTGCCGGCTTGGTTTACCTCCACGTGAATCGATTTGCTCGGTGATGGATCACACGGACAGGAAACTGCTGGCGCCGCTGCTCCTTTTGACCGAGGCGACGAAGGACTTGGCGACGCACGGACGGAGGGAGCACGCTGGCGCTTCGAGCCTTCGACCAAGGCGACGAGCGGATGGGCGATGCTGGCGCCGAACGATCGCGCGATGAAGCAGCGCCGCCGATCGGATCTTATCGAGACGGCGGCGGCTCCGATCTATTTTTTTTTTCTTGTATCTCTTCTCCAAACCCTAAAACTCCTGTGCTCTGATACCACTTGTTAGAAAAATAGGGACAAAGGAGACACGAATTTTTACGTGGAAAACCCTTACGGGAAAAAACCACGGACGCCAACCGGCGATGATCACTATATGAGGAGCGATTACAAAACGCAGAGGATTACAATGAGGCGTCCCTCGCCCGTGCGGCTTACAAGAGGTATATAAAGGGGTTAAAAGGACTTAGAGTCCAAGTAGGAAACTAATCTGCTAATATGGTAACTAATCCGGATCCTTCCATATTAGAAATTCGGATCAGAATACAACACAAAGCATTCCCTGCCCTGAAGCAAGCAATGTGAGATAAATCGCTTTAAATTACTATCATTTTCCATGGCAAGAGAGCAAAAATCCAAAACAGGGTTGAAAATCACTCACAGAAAGAAGAATGAGAATGACCTGCCTTTGGATTGGTGTAGGTTCTTCAAACCCAAGTTTTGACAAATTCCCAACCAAATAGGAATTGCAACGATACCTAGTGCACAAATAAAGTAGCTTAACATCCTCCAATGATTGCATAATGACCTGAGGTCGATATAGCGCAGCATGTACATACACCTACAATAAGTAATTCAGTATGTCCCCGCCCTGGAATGATTCAAAATGCTAACCTTGAAACAAGTTCTTCAAAACTCTCAAGCCGTGCTGGAACATTTTGTCCCAAAATATGGATGTCAAACCTCTTCCGAAGAATGACAGCTCTCTGGAAACCAATCCAAAAGATCAGATTCCAACCATTTGGAGCTTGCCATTGCAAATAAGCACATCTAACCATCAATCTCTACCACCATTTTCAATCCAATCAAGAAGCTGGAGAAAATCATAACAAACGTCCTAATTTCCTCATCAAATTTTACGATATTCAAACTTTTTGCGCAACAACGCATCAAAATTAAGAATTCAGCTCAAAGGAACTTGCAGGCATGCTTACCAAACTAAAAACAAAGAATCGTAATTACGAGCATCAGTGCCTTGCAAAACGCCATTACCTCGATTTCCCTCTCGGCTTCCTTCCGCTGCCTCACAACCTCCGAGTCCTCGTCCTTTCCCGTCTCCACCTTCGCAGAATCGTCCACAGCTTTCTTCGCTTCCAATCCCTTGAACACAATGAACCCCTCCACAACATCTACAGAACACACCCGGCAGAATCAAATTACCAACACAGAAACTACAAGAAACGACGTTTTGAGGCGAACCAACCGGAAGTCAACCTCACCAGATGCGGAGGCGGCCGCTTCGCCACGGTTCTTCTCATCCTTCTTCGCCTTGGTCTTGGTCTTGCGCTTCCGCTTCTTCTCCGTGGACGGCGCGACGGCGTCGGTCGTGGGGGGAGGAGGGCCCTGCCAGAAGCGGGCGAAGTCGGCAGCAAAGCGCTTGCGGTTGATGTGGGTACCGGCGAAGAGTGCCGACGAGTGCTTCACCTTGTCCATAGTTGGTTGCGTAAGCGTTGGCCGCCTCTGCGAGCCTGAAAAAACCCTAGCACGGTCCCACCTGCAGGAAAAGAACTGGTGGAATTGACCAGGCCCATATGTAAGCAACAGAGCTCGCCCTCCCCGTGCCCCCGCCCCCAAGTGACGCTCCCACGCCCGTGTGTCGAGCCCCCACCCCTAAAATGACACTGTTTTGATACGAAAATGCAAATTTAGCCTCTCACAAACGAAATAAAGTTTAATATTTCAGATCAAAACAATATCATTTTAGTCAAAGACTCGCATGTGTTTGCACAGCATATCCCATAGGGACCCCACTTGACAGATATGTTCGCGCTCGTTTTGCTATTTCGGGTCAAAACAATGTCATTTTAGCCAAAGACCCGTGTGTCTACACAACATATCCCATAGTTTCTGGGTGTGTTTGGTTGCCTGCATACCCTAGCCTGGCCCATGTGGATTATCCATGATGAACCTAGTCAGGCTGAGTGGATGCAATGGTGGGTTGTTTGGTTACCTATTTCTGTAGGGTCAGGTTGTGCTGAGATGTTGTTTGGTTGGCTGCATCAAGAAAGTGGATGCATGACTAGATGCTACATGGATTGCTTGGTTGCCTATATGTGGCAGAGTGTGATCACCTCTCCTAGTGGGTGGTGAGAATACACCATTGATAGGATGTTTGAGTTGGACAAAATTCAAAATTAATAACCATTTAGGGAATTAAAAAATTCATAAAAGGTCAATGTAAAAATTCATGACTATTGTAAATGTAGTACGAAAAATGTCATTTAAGGAGTACAAAAATTCATAACTAATACTCAATTGTTGTTCGTAGTATCCATGACAACCAATGTAAATATACAAAAATAAAAGACTTGCAAGCCATTACAAGAACCACTTACAGGAGGGACCCATGGTCACTCCCTCACAAACACAACACAAAGAGAGAGGGAGCAAAGAGCAGAGAAGATGCAGGGGAGGGCAACCAAGGCGTGGCGACGAGCTCAGCTTCGGCGACAGAGGCGACGACGGTGACCGGTGAGGGTGAAAATAGAATGCCCAAGGGGAGGCGGTGGTGAAAATACACCATTGATAGGATGATTGAGTTGGACAAAATTCAAAATTAATAACCATTTAGGGAGTACAAAAATTCATAAAAGGTCAATGTAAAAATTCATGACTATTGTAAATGTAGTACAAAAAAATGTCATTTAAGGAGTACAGAAATTCATAACTAATACTCAATTTTTGTTCGGTAGTATCCATGACAACCAATGTATATGTAAAAAAATAAAAGACTTGCAAACCATTACAAGAACCACTTACAGGTGGGGCCCATGGTCGCTCCCTCACAAACACAACACACAGAGAGGGAGCACAGAGCAAACAAGATACAGGGGAGGGCAACCAAGGCGCGACGGCAAGCTCAGCAACAGCGACGGAGGTAGTGGCCAGGGAGGGTGAAAATAGAATGCTCACGGGGAGGCGGTCCCATTGGGAGGTGGTGTCGCAGTGGGAGGTGGATGGTGGCGATCAAGCGGCAGTGCGCGGCGGCCGGAACCAAGGGAGGAAGAAGCGGGGGCGGTGCTGAAGGGGAAGAGGGGGAAGGAGGAGGCGAGCACGAGCACTAGGGGGACAAGGGAAGCTCATCGGACCGTTGGTAGAGGCAGGGATCGGCCGAGGAAGGCCGACGGCGTGAGCGCGAGGCGACGCGGTGGATTCGTTGTGGCGACGGCTCTACGAGGAGGGGGGCCGGAGCGGTGGTAGGGGAAGGAATAGGGGAGGTGAGGCAATGCTCTGGTAGAGATTAATTGATGAATGACTCACCGGTGAGAGGATGGTGGCGGTGGAGGCGGTTTCGGACCGGAGTTGGAAAAGAAGACCATGGCGCGAGCTCCCGTGGACGAAAACCGAAATTGGTTAGGGGGTGATCTTGTTGGTTAGAAACACGACGTGGCGTGCAAGTGAGTGGGTAGAGCTCGTCGGATTGACGGGAACGGCGAGGTAGGCGCGACGGCCGGCACGAGCGCTACATGGTCATACTGGGACTACAACGAGAAGTTGAGGATGGCCGCGAGGAGGGTGACCCGATTCCGTGCCTGCACCGAAAGGGCATCCCGCGTGCACCCGCGCTCCTGCATAGCTCATGTCTGGCTCGGGAGCAAAGGTCAATTCAGCTGTTCCTCCCGGGCCTGGCTTGAGATAGAATCTTGCATCGCTCAAGCCATGCCTAAACCAACGTGCAGGCAACTAAACAGTCATTCCCTACATCTCTAGATGCGAGCCGAATCTTATGCCGACAACCAAACACACCCTCTTAGACCTAGTTTTGGCGGTCCGGATCTGATCACGAAGAAATTTGCGATCCAACTCCGTCAGCTTTCGTAGGCCTCACCCGCAATGACAACAGTTGTGCTCTCCACGCTCGTGTGGCTGCACAGCATGTCCATTATCGTCCCCACCTGTCAGGAAATGTTCATGTAATACAGGTTGGGCCCACGATTGAGTTGACTGGGTCCCATATGTAAGCGAAGGAGCTCACCCTCCCCGTGCCACGTGGGCCACCAACGCCGACCTGAGCCGCGGATAGTTCTTGTGATCCATTGTCGCCCCCACTTGTCAGGGACTATTCGTATGACAGGTTTGGCTCACCCCTCCACTCTTGCACTTTGGGTATCCAGTTCTTTGTCCCCCTCGCACTCGCAGTCTCACCCCTCCGCCTCCTCTTCCTCGCCATAATTCCGCCGTAAAAAGGGAGGGGAAAAAAATCACCACTCCATCTCTTCCCCAACCAACCCACCCCTCCATTCCCACGTGACAAATTTGCTATTGATTCTTCATGAGATGCTGATTTATCAGAACCAAGTCTGAAGCTTGAAGAAGAAGTTCAAAGAAAACGCGAAGCAAAGAAGAGCATGGAAGAAAACGATTCAGCCTTATGAAGATCCAACGGTTGAAACGTTGGTCCAATCGGCCCAACTGAGATCCAACGTCTCATGACATGGTCCGATCAGCCCAACTGAGATCCAACGGCTGATATACTCCCCAGAAATTACTGTTTACTTTCATTTTGTTTCACTCACCTTGAACTGTTCTTTTTAGTTGTAATTACTCTATCTAAGATGTAATTCTGAAACTAACTGCGGCTCAACCGAGCATATATAAACCTTGAAATGGAATGAGAAGGGCATAATGCCATTATTCCAAACCCTAGTTTTGTTCTTAGTTTAGCTCTTAGCAGTAATACTTTCCCAACCCGGTCAGATTCAATCTAGGATCTGACAATATTGGTATCAGAGTTGTCCGGTTCTCGGAGAAGATTGGGATCTAGATTTTGTCTAGGATTGGCGTCCCAAATACGCTAAAGAATCCCCGATTGAATTTGATTGAGGAGCAGGCGGTCGGCAAGGTTGGGACTAGCTCCTGGTAAAATCCCTGAACCGATTCCAGATCTGGAAGAGAAATATGACAAAAACAGCGGCAAGAACTGAAGTAGATGGTTCAGAGTTATCTTTAGTGAGGCAAGAGGCGATTGAAGCCAAGAACATGGCTGAGGCGGTACAACAGCAGATTGGGGATCTGCAGATGCAAGTCACAGGTATGCAAGACCAAATGAATAGAATGGAATCCATACTGCAAGGATTTGCAGGATTACAAGTCCGGAACAACGAATCAACCCGAGTGGATCATGGACAGCAGATCAGACATGAAGAAGCACCCAGAATGCTGCCAGATCCAATACCAACCAATGAAGAAAAACTGGAAGTGATGAGAAGAAATAGAATGTTCAACCAAGTGAACAGTACCCATGGAGTCCACCTCAACTCAGAGGTAAATCCATACCAACCATCTACTGGCCATTTTGTAGCACCAGTATTCTTGGGCCAGAACATGTCTCCTCCCTCAACACCAGCGTCTCCTACTCTGAACAACTTCGACCTAGGGCGAGAGGCTTATCATGTGAGAGCATGAAACCCAAATCCAAGTAATGAGAGAATCAACAATTTCTATAGATATATTGCTAAGGGACCAAAAATTGATTTTCCTAGATTTGATGGCAATAACCCACTGGAATGGATTAGGCAAGTTGAAACTTATTTTTCTATGGCAAATGTACCAGAAGAAGCTAAGTTCGATTTGGCTCAAATGTATATAGTGGGAAGAGCAGATAGTTGGATCAGAAGTGCTAGGCTATTGTGGAATCCACCTTCCTGGCGGACTTTTTGCAAATTGCTCTGTGATCGATTTGCTCAGTACAGTGGTTATGAGGTGTTAGAGAATTTTCACTCAGTCAAGCAATACAATCTCAGCATCTCAAATTACATTGACAAGTTTGAAGAATTGATGGCTGTATACAAGAACGAAAATCCACTCCAGAATGAACCATTTTTTGTGAAATGTTTTATGAACGGACTGAGACGCGAGATTAAGCATTACCTCAAGCCTTTAAAACCCCAAATCCTTTGTGAAGCCTATTGGATGGCTAAAGATATGGAGAAGGGAGTGGGAGCTATGGCTAAGAAAGGATTCTCCTACTCTTCTGTGAGTCAGCAAAAGATGGGATTCCAAACTAACATAGCAAGGAACAAAACTCCGGCAGCTCAAGGTTCTCAGAAGAAGGAAAACAATGGTAAACCTTCAATTCCTTTTACCCCTGGAATCTGCAGGTATTGTGGAGGCAAATGGTTTATTGGACATCGGTGTAAGCAATACCAGAATGTGAACTTGATGCTTTCAAAGGAGGGTGATGATGATCAACCCGGGAATGAACCTGATGGTAATCCACCTGAAGCTCAAGATGAGTCACCTCCCGACCCAGAAGCAGAAGAACAGCTGATGCACATTTCTATAAATGTTGTATAAGGTTTGGGAATGACTACACCTTATACATTGACCATATGCATGGCAGGGAGAAGAGGAGTTGCTCTTGTGGACAGTGGTAGCACCCACTCATTTATTGACTTGAAGTTTGCCCTCAAAACTAATTGCAAGGTTTGTAGTAATTCATTGCGGAGAGTCACAGTAGCAGGAGGAGGAGTAATCATGTCCGGAGCTCATATACTCAACACTAAATATTCAATCAATAGGCTGGTCTTCAACAACTCTTTCAAGATACTCCAATTAAAAGGGTATGATGTTGTTCTGGGATGTAATTGGATCTATACACATAGCCCCATAACCTTGGACCTCAAAACCAGGAAATTGTCCATTATGAAAGAAGGAGAAACAGAAGTAGTTCTGGAAGAACAGGTACATACTAATTCATTGGAGCTACTATACTCTCATACTCTTAACAAGCTAGCTATGAAGGGAATTTCAGGTTATGTGGTAGAATTGCAGAGCAAAGAATTAGACAGAAGAAACATTGAAATACCACCATTCTACCAAAGACTAATCCAAGAGTTCAGTGATATCTTTCAAGAACCCCAAGGATTGCCACCCGAAAGAAGTTGTGATCATCACATCACAACAAAAGAGGGAGTAGAACCACCCAATATCAGACCCTATAGAGTGCCACATCAACAAAAGGATGAGATGGAGCAACAAATTCAGAAAATGTTGGAATCTTCAATTATTAGGCCAAGCGACAGTCCCTATGCATCACCTGCAATACTGGTCAAGAAGAAGGATGGAAGATTGAATGCTCAGACTGTCAAGAACAAGTATCCAATTCCAATTATTGAAGACTTGCTTGATGAATTATATGGGGCTACCACTTTCAGCAAATTGGATTTGAGGTCGGGGTACCACCAAATCAGGATGAACAAAGGTGGCATTGCTAAGACTGCTTTCAGAACGTATCTAGGCCACTATGAATACCTAGTCATGCCCTTTGGTTTAACCAATGCTCTGGCTACATTCCAATCTTTGATGAACAATATTTTCCCAAATACTTGAGGAAGTTTATACTGGTATTTTTTTGATGACATCCTTGTATATAGTACAGATGAAAAGGAACACTTACAACACCTCACCATGGTATTAGACTTGCTCAGGCAGCACCAACTTTATGCTAAACTAAGCAAGTTTGTGATTGCTACTCCTCAAGTAGAATACTTAGGCCATGTAATCTCTGGAAATGGAGTGGGGACTGATCGTAGTAAGATTAGTGCAATCAAGGATTGGCCAAAAACCTAAAAATGTAACTCAATTAAGGAGTTTTCTAGGCATGACTGCTATTATAGGTGATTTGTGAAAAATTATGGACTAATCTGCCGGCCGTTACACGATATGCTGAAGAAAGATAGTTTTGATTGGAAGGAGTCACAAGATGAAGCTTTTGAAAAACTGAAAACCAGTTTGATTACCTCTCCAGTGATGGCACTACCCAATTTCTCTGAAGCTTTCACAATTGAAACCGATGCAAGTGGTACTGGAATTGGAGGAGTTCTCATGCAAAGAGGGAGGCCAATATTTTATTTCAGTAAAATTTTAGGAGTGAGATCGGTTGTATTATCCACTTATGACAAGGAAGCTATGACAATTCTTGAAGCTCTAAAAAATGGAGACACTACTTCTTAGGTGGTCAGTTGGTAATCAAGACAGATCAACAAAGTCTTAAATTCATGACTGAACAAAAAAGTGTCTGGGGGTATTCAGCATAAATTAATGTTGAGATTGTTAAACTATGCCATAGAATATAAGAAGGGTAAGGAAAATAGAGTAGCAGATGCTCTATCAAGGAAAGATATTCCTGCTGTGATGGCAATCACTATGGCAGTGCCTATATAGATGGAATCCATAGAGAGCAGTTACCAGAATGATGCACATTGCAAAGAATTGAGGGAGCAGTTAGCATTGGCTCCAAATCCTGAATCAGGTTACACATATCATTCCGGGGTGTTGAGGTACAAGGGAAGGATCTATGTGGGTAATGACACTGAATTGAGGCAAAACATTATCAGTTCTCTACACACCTCTGTGATATGTGGACATTCAGGCAGAGTAGCAACTTATCAAAGGATAAAAGGTCTCTTCTTTTGGACAAGAATGAAGAAGGAGATTCATGTATTTGTCCAAGAATGTGCAATATGCCAAAGATCAAAATCTGAGCATTGCCACTATCCTGGTTTATTGGACCCTTTACCAATTCTCGATATGGCATGGACACATATAGCAATGGATTTTATTGAAGGATTGCCCAACTCCAAAGGAAAAGAAGTGATATTCGCGGTGGTTGATAGATTTACCAAGTATGCACATTTTATTCCTTTATCCCATCCCTACTCAATCCAATCTGTTACTCAAGCTTTCATTGACAATGTGTTCAAATTGCATGGATATCATATTGCAATTGTATTAGATAGAGATAGAATTTTCACTAGTCGGTTGTGGCAAGCATTGTTCAAAGCTTTGAATGTGCAACTAAGGTTCAGTACTTCTTACCATCCCCAGTCTGATGGACAGACAGAAAGGGTCAATCAATGTGTTGAAACTTACCTAAGATACATGACATTTCAAGAACCCAAGAAATGGTTATCCTGGTTGTCATTGTCTGAGTGGTGATACAACTCCACTTTCCATACATCACTCAAGGTATCACCATTTCAGGCTTTATATAGATTCCCTCCTCCCTTGATAAATGAGATAGCAATTCCTGGTCCAGAGGAGGAAGAAGCTAGAAGTTTTTTGGAGAAGAAGCAAGAAATGTCGAATAGATTGAAAGAGAATCTAACTCAGGCACAATCTAGAATGAAAAAGTATGCTGATCTCAATAGGACAAAGAGACAATTTGCAATAGGAGATATGGTTTATTTAAAAATGCAACCCTATCGAACTGCAGCTTTCGGTTTCAGACATGCCTTGAAGCTGACCAGCCGGTTCTATGGACCATTCAGAGTTACACAGAAGGTGGGAAAAGTAGCTTACCGATTACAGTTACCTAAAGGGGTAGGTATACATCCGGTCTTCCATGTGAGACAGCTCAAAGGGCACTGTGGTGTGAATGCGGTACCCAACAAGGATTTACCCATGGTCGGAGATGATGGTAAAATCAAAACGGGGCCACTGCAGGTGTTGGAGACAAGAGCTCTACCAATGTGCTGGTGACACATTGGCTCATTCAATGGATCAATTTGCCGCCTGAGAGTGTTTCCTAGAAAGATGCAGATTTTATCAAGGCCACTTTTTCGGAGTTCTACTCCCAGACCATTCGCTCATGGTTCCCAAATTCAAGCACTTGAGGACAAGTGAAAGCTTCAAAAGGGGGTAATGTCAGAACCAAGTCTGAAGCTTGAAGAAGAAGTTCAGAGAAAACACGAAGCAAAGAAGAGCATGGAAGAAAACGATTCAGTCTTATGAAGATCCAACGGTTGAAACGTTGGTCTGATCGGCCCAACTAAGATCCAACATCTCATGACATGGTCTGATGGGCCCAACTGAGATCCAACGGCTGATATACTCTCCAGAAATTACTGTTTACTTTCATTTTGTTTCACTCACCTTGAACTGTTCTTTTTAGTTGTAATTACTCTATAATTCTGAGACTAACTGCGGCTCAACCGAACATATATATACCTTGAAATAGAATGAGAAGGGCATGATGCCATTATTCCAAACCCTAGTTTTATTCTTAGTTTATCTCTTAGCAGTAATACTTTCCCCAACTCGGTCAGATTCAATCTGGGATCTGACATTGATCCCGTGGGGCGAGTCCTTTGCCTCAGTCGCTCGATGCTCCACCGGGTAGTATCTTAAGTCTGCCACGTAGGCAAAATGATGATGTGGCACCATAGTTAATGAAGAGAGAGGGTACTCTAGTATCTAATCTGGATACCAGTTCGGTCTCGAAATCCAATGCATAAAATTTATTGTGATCGATCCCGTGTATTTATGTTTGTGTGTGTCAACAAATATGTATTGTTTTAGTACATGCCACAAATAGGCCACAATACTCAAATACTAGTAAAGATCATGCATGTAATTAAATAAAACAGCCTAAGATACTACACCATAAGAAACCATTCATTAGAAAGATAGTATCATAACACTCCTCATGCACTAAAGAAACTGCACTAAGATACTGTCCATTAGGAGGCTGTATCTCCTCAGGAGGAGCAGCGGAAGGTGCGGATTTTTGCTCTCTCTCTCTTTTTTGCGATTTTTTGGGGGATTTTTATGGTGCCGATTTGGTGATTTTCTCATCAGAGATGCGGAGGTTCTGCGATCAGTGGCGAGGGCCGGTAGCATGAAGGATTTGGGTGAGTGGCCTAGGGTTTGGTTGCTGTATCGTTTGGTTATCTGCTGGATTCCGAAGTAGCCATACACTGGGTTGTGGTTATTTGGTACTGCCGCAGTTAAATCATGTAACTTTCGGCGAAAAGTGTATGCTTTGAGCTAATCTGAACCTAGTGTCGCATGAGATTAAGTTTTAGGAGGATATTTGAGTTAGATTAGTGCTGTTGGTGGTTAGATTAGCACGGGGGTGGTGTTATTTGGTTCCATTCACTGGTCAAGTGGTACCTGGTTTGCACTGAGGTGTCCTAATTGTGATTGTACGATTTTCAGCATAGATCAAGAATTTGGTTGCTCACTTCAATATGCTTGGTTAGGTGGTGATTTCTTTCTGTTTGTAGATAGATAAGTAGATGTTAGTGTCACAACTCACCACCGTCTCCAGAGCAGTATAATTTGTTCTTGTGGTACATATGCAAAATCCTAGAGTTATAGGTTTATCACGTTGGACTTAAATATGGTAATCAAAATCCAGTGTTTGCTTAAGATATGGTCAAAAGTTAGAATTTAGCGTCAGTGTGCTTTAGATGTGTATTTTGTACAGAAATTATCTTTTATTATGCTTGGTTGAATACATCGAAATACTAATTATTTGACATGTCTGCACTGTCTTCAACAGCCGCTCTCTTAAACACTGCAAGGAAAGTCCTGCCGCTTGTAGTGGCAGTCTCTGGATGAGTTTGTTCAAATACACCACTTATCTGCGAACAAAGTGGCATGAGAGGTGTTATAGTCGAGGATACGGTAGCTACTACTTTTTTTGTGATGGATGGGTTTCTTGTTAGTAATTGTAGCATTTTTTTCTTAACTTTTTGTTCTTTGTAGGCAGAGCAACACTTCCTGAAGCACAACGATGCTGGATCCTGGATTCACGATTCTGCCGTGATGCTTTCTGTTAGCAAAGAGGTTCCATGGTACTTGGTAATTGACTGCTATAGTTGTTTTTTCAGTAGTTTTCTTCCATTCTGTCGACGCAAGTAGTTCAATTTAGGCTTGGTTTGAACTAGTGCTTGGGGTTAGCTGTCAACGCAATTTGTCCGAGCTTGGAGTTATCTATTAGCAGATTTATGCACGCTTAGGTTTATAGCAGATGTGCCAATTAAACTTATGTGCCTGTCTGGACTACCTTAATCCTTTCTTATTGATCCTGTTGGTCAAGCTTGTTGTGTGGATAAACTCAGCTTATAAGCTCCAAAGCCCACCATCGCCTCCAGCTTCTCCTTGTAGACCGGGCTTAACTGCCTAACAATAAGCCCTTAGCGTAGGCATTGTTGATGTCTTACATGATATACCTAAGCTTCCTGTTAAAAAAAAGATGAACCTTAGCTTAAGCTTGGCTAAAATGGTGTTTAAACATATATGAAGTGACTACTCGGGAAAGAAAAAAGGAAAATGGTCATTCTAAAATCACTATTTGGATTTTTTTTGAGCATGATAAAATAATATAAGTTTTCGTCACAACTTGGTTCAATGCTTCGCTAAATCTAATTCATTACTAGGATGATGGTACTGGGCGTGTTATGTTGTTGGAGCTCGTGCTGCTGCCGGGTTAATTTTAACTGTTGCCAGTGAGGTTTTTGAGGAGTCAGGGCGAACACTTGTACGTGGAACTCTAGATTATTTACAAGGACTGAAGGTTTGTCTAATCACATCTTCAACAATGCCAATGCTAATAAGAACACTATTTATGATTAAGCAAAAACCTTTGTAGATGCTTGGAGTAAAGCGAACCGAAAGGGTTCTTCCAACGGGCACTTCGTTGACTGTTGTTGGTGAGGTAATATTTGTAGCTTTAGTTGGACTGCAATGCATTGCGCTGGGTTAATTTTTGTGGACAGGCTAATTTCTTTAGTCCCTTCCTTTTGTTCTGGATTCTTACTGTATGACCAGGCTATTAAAGATGATGTTGGAACTATTCGAATTCAGGGGCCACACAAAGGACCAATTTATGTATCCCCGAAAAGCATTGATCAACTTATCATGAATCTCGGAATATGGGCCATTTTCTGGAAAGAAGGCGCCGACATGAACTGCAGAAGAGGTATGTGCAAACATCAATTCGTTTTATTTAGAACATTCAAATGGACAGGTTGTAAAAAAAAAAAGAGAAAATTGCACTGTAGGTCTCTGAACTTGTGAGGTTGTGCCACTTAGTTTCTCGAATTTACATTTTACTTTGTCAGCCCCTTAAACTTGCGAGGTTGTGCCACTTAGCTCCCTGAACTTGCATTTTACTTTCTTAGCCCTCTGAACTTGCGAGGTTGTGCTACTTAGCTCTCTGAACTTGCGTTGAAGCAAAGTTTGTCGAATACAATGCCGGCGACTTGTCTCCTCTAAGTCCCGTGGATTCGTTGCCGCCCCTTTCTGATCGTGTTCATCATCCCCGTCACCTCACGCCGATAAAAACGGATTCTTCGGGCCCAGAAACGCATCATGCTCGTGTCTTCGCCGGAGCTCCACCATCGCAGCTTGCCACCGCCTTCGCCCTCACCTCCTCTAAGTTGGCCGTGAGAGAGAGAAGTATTGTGCCCCTGCTCTGGCACTGGGAATGTACTTCTCTCTCTCACGGTGATTCGTCGGCTCAGTCTTTTCTGTTAGCAAACAACCAAATGGACTTCGTGCAGGGTGAGTAGCTTTTGATCTGACACTGGGAATATATTTCTCTCTCACACGGTCAACTCAGAGGAGGCGAGGGCGGTGACAAGCTGTGACGGTGGAGATTCGGCGAAATCCGTTTTTGTCGGCGTGAGGTGACGGAGACGATAAACAAGGCTGGAATAGGGCGGCGACGAGTCCACTGGACTCGGAGGGGACAAAGTCGCTGGTATCACATCCGACGAATTTCGCTTCAACGCAAGTTCAGGGAGCTAAGTGGCACAACTTCGCAAGTTCAGAAGGCTGATAAAGTAAAATGCAAGTTCAGGAAGCTAAGTGGTACAACCTTGCAAGTTCAAGGACCTACATTGCAATTTTCTCAAAAAAACATTATTTCCATGTTCATTTGTTCAAGAGGTTCGTTCATCTTTCCTGGACATGGTTAGAATTCTTTGTGATGCTGAGTAGTATTGTAATCTCTGTATGCTGTTCGATTTAAAAACTGCTTGTGCCGCCTGCAGCTAATATATTTCTCTTATAGGTCACACAATTGAAAAGGAAGATACTAAAGACATTGTGTTCATTATTCAAAAAAGTGTTTACCCCTGGGAGTACTTTTGTGTTGGGTGAAAACCACAGGCCAATACTCATGCATGCGCTTGGATAATGTAGCAAGCACAGAAAATTTTATTCATCTGGGGTACCAAAACGTTGATATTATGTATATTTTATCCATACCTGCGCAAAGGCAAGCTAGAGATGTTGAAGGTGATTTTATTATACATTGATTAGGCTGTCTTGTCAGTACTAGTTCCTATCTTATGATAACTTTTATTATTTTGTGCAGGGCCAATGGTACATCAGAGTATCAGACGGAGAGACTAACAGCAAAAAAGATCAATTGGTGTTAGACATATGTGTCATATGTGTCATATGCCTTGAACAAGAGTATAATGCTGTTTTTGTGCCGTAAGTACCTTATATTATATATTCCATCATATTGGCTTTATTTGTTAAGAATGAAGCTGTTTTTTTTTCTTTTTCCTTTTCTTTTTGTATAATCCCAAGTATACCAGCAAACATTTATAGCTTTTACTGTTTCATGCTGATGAATTAGCCAAATTCTTTGTTAACACCTATCAAAATCTTGCCAGCCACCGGAATATTGCTAAATGATTAAACAATTCAGCAAACATTATTCTACGTGATGCACATTTCAATTTTGGATGGAATCGGATCAAATATTTGAACTACACATTAGTTGCCCCTAACCTTGTATGCTTTATTTACATTATATCTCTCTCATTAATAAACATCTGTTCATGCTAGTTCTGCTCTCACTACAGTGTTACCCCAGAAGTTTATGGGTGACTCAGTCAACAAACCAAACATTGTGCAGGTGTGGCCACATGTGTTGCTGTATGGCCTGCTCTTCACATTTAACAAACTGTCCACTTTGCCGGAGAAGAATCGACCAAGTTGTCAGAACATTCTGCCATTGACAGCAGCACTATGTTATGCAAAATTTGGCACTTCATACCACCACGGTGAAGCTGGGTGGAAAATCCCGGCCGATTTTTTTGGATTTTGCAAATTCAAATTTTAATTTTTGAAATTTAGTTGGTTTTCAAGCGAAGTTCAACCATTTTTTTTTCAGGAAATCCGGTTACCAGCCGTTTTTTCCCCCCAGCCGCCCGACGGGATTTGGTCCGGTACCGGCTTTTGGATCCTTGGTTCAAAGAGCTTGCTTTACTAACAGAACACTGAGTAATGCAAATTGGCAGTTGACGTACTCTCCAGCCACTATCAAATTGCTGCTCTTGCCTGTAATGTACAATTGTGTACGTAATGTTCTTGTGTAAATGTGTAATGTCCAATGCAAGTGTATTCCATTTGAGGCCGAAAATTGCTTCGATTTAACAAAAGTTCAGAATATAGAGGTATTTTTGGGGAGAGCAGAGAAGAACAAAAAAGGGAGAACAAAGAAGAACAGCGATAACAGAAAAGATTCTCCTTGCCGATACTCTACTCGATTACACACGGCTATCTTATACGCCGTTACAAGTACAACTAATCGAACCAAACTCCACGGCCCAGTCGGCCCAAATACTCTTATGCGTTATCTTCCGTCCGACCGTCTCTACCTCTTCTGTCTGTCCGATCACCTCTTGTCCGATCGTCCTAGCCTCTTCTGTCCGATTGCATGCATGGTGTGGTGATGCCGCTCCCTTGAGTTTGACTTATCCCCAAGTGGCGCTAGTGAAACCGTCTTGCGACATCGTAGTCCTCCCAAGTTGCGAACGAAGCTAGAATCGAAGACCACTTGATCAATACTTGAAGGTGTGTTGCATTTCCTTTCTTTACCAACCGACGGTCCAAAATTTCCTCAGGCACAACACCTTCGGCGGTTAATTCGGCAGGAATTAGGAGCGGAGCAAACACCGGTGAATGATCCGGAACATGTTGTTTCAATTGGGACACATGAAAAACTGGATGAACCAAACTACCTTCAGGAAGGTGCAGCTTGTAAGCAGCTGGCCTAATCTTGTGGACAATCTCGTAAGGTCCAAAATACTTGAAAGACAATTTGGGGGTATGGTCTGTTGACAACCGACGACTGAAGGTAAGGTTGCAGCTTGAGATAAACATGTTCGCCGACTGAAAACTCTCTAGGGGACCTGCCCTTATCAGCAATATGCTTCATTCGCAACTGGGCCTTGGCAAGATGTTGTTTCAGATATTCAGTCATCTGTTGTCGTTCCAATAACAGTTGTGCTGCCGAGTCTGAGGTCGGCATGGTCAGAGGAGGCAACTGGCCATAATTCGGTTCCGCACCATAGAGATCTTTGTATGGAGAACAGCCCAAGGATGTGTGGTAATTAGTGTTGTACCAAAACTCGGCTAAAGTTAGCCAATGAAACCACTTTTGTGGGTGTCTCTTGTACTGCACAACGAAGATACATCTCAAGACACTAGTTGACGTGCTCACTCTGTCCATCCGTTTGAGGATGATACGCCATGGACATTTGTAACTTAGTATCCCACAACTTGAACAGCTCTTTCCAGAAGGTACTGGTAAAGATTTTGTCTCGATCCAACACGATAGAGTGAGGTATGCCATGCAATTTCACAATATGTTGGAGGAGAGCCTTAGCCACCACACTTGCAGTGAAAGGATGGCACAATGGAACAAAATGAGAATATTTGGTGAGTCTATCAACAACTACTAAAATGACATTGTAACCTTCGAATTTGGGCAATTCTTCAATAAAATCCATTGTAATATCTTGCCAAGCACTATCGGGAATAGGAAGTGGATTTAACAATCCCGGCAACTTACATTGCTCATGCTTAGCCTACTGACATATAGCGCATTGCTGGACAAAAGTATGAACATCCTGTTTGAGACCTCTCCGCTGAAATAGCCGTTGGACTTGCTGGTAAGTAGCTTGAATTCCAGAATGACCCCCAATAGGAGCGGCATGAAATGCTAGGATAATCTTAGTTTGCAATCCGGTGTTTGCCCCTATCCAGATCTTGCCCTTATGCCTAATGAGGCCCTCATGCAGACTATAACCTTCCTCGTCGGGTTGAGACACAGCCAAGCGAGTGAGCAATTGTTGAGCCTTGCTGTCAACAGCATACGAGTTGAAAACTTCTTAAAGCCACACCGACTGCCCCATTGAGACTGCTTGCAAAGAGAAAACATGCCCTACCCTGGACAAAGCACCAGCTGGTTTATTGTCCATACCTCTTTTGTATTGGAATTTGAACTGTAGACCAACTAGCTTTGTCATGGCTTTCTTCTGTAACTCAGATGTAAGCACTTGATCCTCCAAGTGACATAAGGCTTTATGATCAGTTTTAATAACAAAAGGTCCTCTCACAAGATATTGTTTCCATTTGTCCACAACTAACATGATAGCTAAGAATTCTTTTTCATAAACCGACAATTTCTGATTGTTAACTCCCAATGCCTTGCTGAAATATGCTATTGGATGTCCTTCCTGAATCAAGACAGCACCTATACCAGTATCACAGGCATCGGTTTCAACAGAGAAAGACTTGTTAAAATCTGGTAAAACCAAAACTGGAGTGCTGCTCCTAACCTGCTTTAGGGCTTCAAAGACGTTCTGAGCTTCCGGGCTCTAGTGAAACATTTTCTTCCGCAAGAGCATAGTTAAAGGCTTTGCTAGAATGCCATAACCCTGAACAAACTTCCTATAATACCATGTTAGCCTTAGAAATCCTCGCAATTCAGTGATGGAAGCAGGAGTAGGCCACTGGAGCATTGCCATGGTCTTATCTGGATCGGTGGCAACTCCCTTTTCTGAAATAATATGTTCCAAGTACTCCAAGACGTGGGGTTTTGTGAAAAAAAAATCTTAAGACGTGGGGTTTTGTGTTACTAATGCCTCAAAACCTATGATTTTCTGAAAAAATATTAAAACATAGAGTTTTGTGTTACTAATACTCTAAAATCTTGGATTTTCTGAAATTTACTCAAAAATAAAAGAAGAATCTGTAACTGTCACAATAGGAAAGTTGAGAGTTTGTCATGGCCAATAGAGTATTAGGATTCGGATTGCCATTGCCGAGCAACCATGTGCACATGTTTCCTAATCCAAACCCATTCCCTGATAACGATGAGGTGCGGTCCAATGGGAATCGCAATCTAAGAATCCAATAGCGCTGCGCGCCGCAGTAACCCTTATCCGGTAATCCCCTCCCGACCGGATTCCCATTCCCAATCCCGTCTTTCCCCGCCGCCGCCGTCTCGGAGCCGCCTCCTCCGGCCTCGCCCTCCGCCACTCGTGAGGTATAGCCCCCATGCCCTCCTTTATCCTCAAGATGACGTCTAAATATCAGATTCTAACGCGGATTTCTACTCTCTCTCTTTTTGTTCAGATTACTTTCACGTGCTCGCGCTCCGATCTTGTTTCCGTTTCAACCCTCGCCGTGTTATCGCATTGCAGTGCGGAATTTGGTCTTCACAGGTCTATCCCCATCATTTTCTCCAGTTCCTCTGTTCTGTGGTTTTTTTTCTTAGCGCAGTATGTACGAGTGTATGACCACTGTTTCAGGTTTTGTTCGATATGTTAATGACTATATCGCTGGCCTTAATCTTGACTGTTATACGGAGTGTTCTGTACATAAACTAAATTAACCTTTTGTTCTAGGGATGAATCGCAGTGAAAGCTCCAAAGTTGTGCGCGGTAGAGGTAGAAATAAAAGGATGTGGACAGCGGATGAAGACGAAGAGCTTGTCAAGGCCTTGTGCGAGGTGTCTCTTGACCCTAGATTTAAGGTCGAAGGAGGGGGCTTCAAGAACTGTTATTCTCAAGGGATCGAGAAAATTCTTGCACAAAGGCTGCCTGGCCGTGGTATTAAAGCTAGTCCTCATGTTGATTCTCGGTTGAAAGTGATGAAAAGGAAGTATTATGCCATCAAGTATATTTTAGCATCGACGGGCTTCTCTTGGGATGGCGCAAGAAAGATGATCCAATGTGAGAAAGAACGATACGACAAACATTGCAAAGTAAGCCATTCTAAGTATTTTAGCACTGTACTTTTCATCGTAATATTTCTTTGTCTTGACTTATTTATTTTCTGCAGGATCATCCTAGAGCCAAGGGTCTGTATGGTACCCCGTTTCCACATTTTGATACATTTGATGCAATATATGGCAAGGACAGAATCACCAGAGAAGGGCCGGAAGTGTGTGAAGAAGCAATTGCTGACATGGAGAATGAAAATACAAATGAAGTTGGAGATGAGGAGGTTGAGGAGGATAGGATGTCCACAGGGCCATCTGGTCGCTCCTTGGATGCAACATCAAGCTATAAGAAGCAGGAGAAATATAATAATGGTGGGAAAAGGAAGAGGACTGAATCAAACTGCCCTTCTTTGCACAAGTTTACAGATGTACATGGTCACTTTCAGAGTGCCGTTCAGCATGTCAGCACGATGGCAGCAGCAATGGAACTGTTCAAGGATGTGCACAGTCACTTTCAGAGTGTTGTTCAGCATGCCAGTGCAATGGCAGCAGCAATGGAGATGTTCAAAGATGCACATGATCACTTTCAGAGTGTCGTTCAGCATGTCAGCACCGCGGCAACAGCCATGGAACGGTTCAAGGATGCACATGATCATTTTCAGAATATTACTCAGCATGGCAGCACGATGGCAGCAGTGGAGTGTGAAACTGACATGCAGGAAAGCTTAAAGTGCGAGGAGCCCCAACGGAAGGCCAAAGTAACAGCTATTGCTGAAATGCAAAAGCTTGGCTTTACTGGAAGCGAAGTGGTCAACGCAGCAAGCATTTTTGCGAAGGAACCAAACCAAATGGAGATGTTTTTAGCACTCCCAGAAATCTATAAGGGGGAGTACATACTCCAGATGCGCAACGGTATGCTAAGTGATCCTTAAATCCTATATAGATAGTATCTCACTTCATTGTAAGAAAGTTTCAGGCATGTTGGTTCTGAGTGTTCATTTAACATATTAAGTCTAACATAGGCGTTTTGGATACAACAAAGTAGAAACTTTTTACGATATATTGGTATGTTATTTTGTGCTAAATGGGTCAATGTGTAGGCTATTAGCTTTTGTTATGGATTTGCACATTTATTCACGTCTGCCATATAATGTGTCAAATTATGTGCTCCATGAGATAACGATTTGTTTAGTTTATGAGCATCACTTGTAGTATTTAAGGATAATTATCAATCTTTGTCAGCTCGACCATGTTTGGAACATCTACCATGACTTAAACATTTTTGGTTTGCTAATTTGCATTATGAGGGTATGCTATCAGTAAGAAATTTGTATGCATTGCTCTCTGCTTGTCTTGCTTGTGCTTAAACGTAAACACCTTGCTGTAATTTGTGGGGATTAAAAAGATCCTTTTCTATGCTTGATATGCTTGTCGAGAAGGGGTTGCAACGGTCTATATCTGTTCGAAAGTCAAAGACAACAAGACCTTCATACTGCAGCAAGGCTTTAGTTTGTATTTTCAGTTGGTTGTCTCGGCCTTTATGGAATCAAATGGGCTGAAGTATTTTCCTTGTTAAATGAAGCTAATTCGTGTTGCATTTCCCTTTTTTCAGGTGGGCAATCTCTCCATTTATAGATTAAGCAATATGGGAGAAATGAAGTTCTGCGAATACTAATTCAGTCTAGATTGTCAGTTGAAAGTAAAGTTTAGTTGTACATGCATAAATGGTTATTTATCTGGGATTCATGTATGACCCGGCCCCTCTGTGTTTTGACCTTTTGATGTGTTGTCTTAGCTAGTGTCAAGGTTATTCTATGGAGTGATACAAGGCATTCCTTGGAAGTTGACTCTGCGTTCCTTTCCTCACATCAAGCATATGTAACCCCAATGAATTCCTTCTTGAAGCTGGTATGGCCTATGAGTAATGGGTTTGTTTATCCCATTCCACCAGCATTGCTACAGATTCTAATATTCATTCCCATGCCCACAACAAACCAAAAGCCACCTAAAATTGTAGACCTTTCACCAGACAACTGGCTAGGAAAGAGTTTAACGAGGCTACAGTAAAAAACTATTTTATATCCCAAATTTTTTTTATTTACAAATTTAAGCTAGATAGATTGAGCTAATTATACTACTTTCTTTGTTAGCATCAATCAAAGATACACGAATTACATTCAAATTGAAATTATGATGCAGGAACGCGCCCAAAGTGGCATACATACATCAATTGTTTCTTGCTACGGTGTATCCCATCACGCAAAGGAAATGGATGCATATTTTTGTACGCAATACAAGACTGCAAAGGATGAGATACCACCCAACTGCGATGTACATATTTTGTCTGAACCGTTCCGTCGACAAGTTAGTGAAAACTTTGAGATGAAAAGAGGTACATCTCTACAAGATAAGAGTTATTCGCTAAAATGATACTGTTTTGCAATGAAATAGCTCTGCGAAAAAATTGGCAAAAAATAGTACTCGTGTCGCGCTTAAAATGCACGGTAGGAGCCTACCACTTCCCCACCGCACATAGGTCACGTGACGGGCTCCCATTCGATAGGAGCCAGCCTACCATGTGCCCATTGGGCGGTAGGTGACCTACCATTCGGTGGGCGCACAATAGACCGGCTCCTGTTGAATGGGAGACCACCACATAGTCTACCGCACGGTAGGTCCTACCGTGCATTTTAAGTGTGACAACATGTCATTTTTGCCGATTCGTCCGCGAAGGAGAGGGCTATTTTTGCTATTTCAGTTCAAAAACATGCTAAATGAGCCAAAAACTTTGCAAGATACCAACGCACTATTACAACCATAAGAACTACGGTGTTACAGTGCTAATATTGGAACGTTGGCCTCTAATCAGTAATCAATAGATATTTTGACAAGCAACCATCAAGGGCCTCAGGGATTTCATCAGCCTGACACTATGAACTCGCTGCATACCATGCAAACGATGAATTCACAGAACAGGAAGTATATCATGAATGCACACGCCTAAAAGGAGTATACCTCCGTAATTGAAAGAAAACACAAAGCAGGAACAATGCAATTAACCGAAAACGCCATGATGCCAATGCTCTAACATCACTGCCAGTTGAGCATCAATTTGCTGATATCAGATATCCACAAATACTAACAAAAAGAGAACTGGAAATTGCATTCGGACTGTTCTTTGACAGTATTATTTTGCAAACAAAGACGCCAAAGCCTGGATGGTATCACTTCCATGCCAAGTAACGAGATACTAGCAAGCCCACAGAAGTTCACTCCTTTTTCCCAATCCCGTGAGACATGTTGTAAATCCCACGACCCTGTTTATAAATCAAGAAAACGGTCAATGGCTGAGCGGAAACAACATCAAAGAAAACAAGTAACACAGGCAGCAGTAGAAACTTCAACTTACAATCATGAACAAGCTGGAGGCAGCAAGCGCAAGGGGGATGGCAACGGAGGTGACCACATCGTAACGCCCTTTCAGGTGAGTGTGCTTGGCCAAGTTCTGGAAATACTGCTGCTGCTTAATGAGCCTCTCACGTGGCAAAAATGGTGCTTCTGTCATCCTGCATTACAAAAGGAGGAGCTAAGACAACTTGTAGCACAACGGGAAAAAAATTATTTTTATGTTAATCTTCCGATAGAAGAGTAATTTCCATGGAAAGTTCTAGTATAATCATTGTACTATTGGTTTCAAGTTTCAACAGCTGTAAACACCAAAATATCAGCACTGTTGGCCTTAAAATCCAGTACTAATTTAACTCTCATACATCAATCTAGCAGTTGTTCACTTGCTCCCATTAGCAATTATCGGAATGGGAAATCTAGAATCCAGTACACTACTTCATACCCCCAGGCACTTTCTGAATTTTACTGATTCTCTTTAAGCATCTAAATGTATTTGAATTTTGCATATAAACACAACATTAAGAAAAGAGAACTTGGCTATCATTACATGGTTGATCATAACAACACTCACATCGTCAAATCAACCCCCAAAAAAAAACAAAGTATGAATAAGTCAGTCATGCCTTTCTAGGCTGAAATCCATCCCAACAAAACTCTCACATATGCAGCTATTTATAATTTATAAAGCACTTCTGAGACTTCAAGAATGCATTATACACCTCGCATCTACCATTTGCGCAATGTCAGACTACTATCCTCCTCCTATTCATTGTGCATGATATATTCATCATGTGTTCTTCACATTCCAGCAAACCAAAGAAATTTACGGTGAGCTCACTCAGTGATACCAACCTCCAACATATCTATCGCACATCATAACGCCGCATAATTCCAACGAAAAGAATTCGATCCAAACAATCCAATCGTGCAACGACTAGGTTGGTTATGACACCACACCACAAACACACAACCGCGACGCGAAACAAATCTTCCAACCGAGCAACGCATCACACCGAGAGGATAACAGGCGCGTCACGCACCGACTAGATCCCATACATACATACTGATTTCTCAAACCTCCACCGACGCACACGACCACTCGTTGGCCTTACATCGCGTCGAGGAAACAGAATCTCTCATCCGCCGATTTGGATTCCAAGAGCCCGAGGGCAAATCGGTCTAGGAGAAGAGCAGGGAGATCAACGCGTACCTGGCTGGATGCGACGGGGTGGCCGAAGGCGGCGGAGCCGGTGGATCTGTGGGAGCCGGGAGGCTGGGATTTGGTGTGCGGCTTGACCTGTGACGGGAGGAAGGGAAGGGGAAGGACCGAGGAGGAGTCGAGCGGTTGCGGCTTGTGCCTGTGGCGCTGCGCGCGGTCACTTGGGCCTCTTCGTCGGCCCGTCAATGGTCCATGGTATTAGGAAGGGGCCCTATTAGGAAGGGCCGAATTTCGGTCAATGCCGATATTTTCTGGCTAATTTGTTCTATATAACCCAAAAGCAAAATTTGTTAGGAAAATGTCACTCGTTACCCTCTGATATACTAGAGCCCTCACGGTATCAGATCAAAATGTTTAACTAGAACAAATGACAATAATACCCTTTCGACAATTATGAAAATACCACTACAATCCCCATGGCTGCATCTTCCTCTTTCTTCCTTCTTTCCCCTGTCTTCTATTTCTTCCTTCCTCCACTCTTCCTCTCCAAATCCTCCCCCTTCACCAGAGGGTCCTCCCTCCTCCTCTGCTTTCCCTCCGGCCGAGTCGACCCAGATCCGGCTAGGGGCCACCAGATCCGTCTACCTCCGCCGTTGTAGCACCGCTTCAAGCTGCCAGCAGCCACTCTCGGGCGTCGCCTCCATCGTCACTTGGATCGCCGCCACCGTGCGCCGCTCCAGCCGCTAATGTGTCGCCCTCAGCTGTCGCCTCTTCCACCGCACCGCCTCACCTTGTTGTCTTCGCCGCCCAAGCCGTCGTTGCTCCATTTGTCGATGTGCCACAGTCCGAGCCGCCGATCGCAACCTCGTCCATCCTCGGCATTTGGGCTGCGTCGCGCGCCTTCGGCGCGGCCATTGTAATCTCGATCGCCGTGCTCTAGCCTTGGCGTCGCCTCGGCACCCGCGTCACCGAGTTGCAAGCTACCGCCGTGCGCCTCCTCTGCTGCCGCTCACGACGCCGCTTAGCCGTCATTGTGCCGTTGCTTGGGCGCGGATGTTGGCGGGGACGCACTTGAGCACCATGACGGCGTTGGCCTAGACGCACTTAGGGTGATGACGTCCATGATGACGCCGCTGCTGTCAAAAGCTAGGAGGAAGGATCCTACCCCGACCTTGTTGCATCCTTCTTCGCCCACCGTGCCGCCGTAGAAGGCCACGACGCCTCCTCCGCTGCCTCGTCCTTCTTTGCCATGGTAACAAGAGGAACAGGGGTGATTGGGCGTTGTTAAGAAGAAAAGATAGAGGGTAGCACCAGTCATTTGTCCGGGCCAAACGTTTTGACCCAACGGCGTGTGAGGTCCATCACGGCAAAGTGACAATTTTCGAACATTTTTGGCTTTTGGGTGGCATGGAACAAATTAGCCAAAAAATATTGACATAGACCGAAAGTGCAATTGACGCAGTGGCATGAACCGAAATTTCCCAAATTAAAAATTCTAGATGTACTTAAGGTGTCCAAGATTCAGACTCAACTCAGCACGTTAGCGACTGCAACTTGCCTCGGTACCGAGGGTTTTAACTCTCAAGTGTCTTCGGAGAACCATCAGCAAAAAGAGTGAAAGACTATTTGCTCTACAACATGTAGTCTCTACTCTCTAGCAATGGTCCAACATAATTTCTGTTGCTAGATACATAGACATTTTGGAGCTAGAAACAACTATACCGGTGCAGGGGCGGAGCTACAGTTGTTGCAGGGGTACAGTTGCACCCCCATTTTTTTTTGCACAAAAAAATCGGTATGTACCCCCCTTAATATCAAAAGTATACACTACACATACTAACATACATACTTCTCAACTCCTGACAACCCATTTAGCATTAAGCCCAACAGAATCTGAGAATCAAGCCCAAATCAACTACAACCAGTCAAGGACTTACTCGTGTCGTTCTTGGTGCCCTAAGCTTCCTGTAGATCCTGTAGGGCTCTTCGGGCTGCTGCTTCTCTAAAGCACGTTGCTATCGGCATTGGCTAAATAGCGTAGAGAGGAGGAGCGGCTTGTGGGGGAAGCGAGGTTGGTTGTGCTCTGGAGGAGCGTCACCTCCGTCAGTGCTTTGCTTCCTCCTTTTCACGTTTGCTCTAATTCTTGGCTATCATGAGCTGCAATCTGGTGCGGCGTATGACCCCGATTTGGGGGCGATTTGAGGGGCATTACTTCAGAAATGATTGGGTGATTCTTGTAGTGGGGGCGATATGACAAGGGTAAAGTTCTTAAACTTGCTAAGTTTTATCTTAAAGATTTCTCGAGCACAGACTTGATCCAACTTTCTTTGCAACTTAATATGTTTATCACTGACATGCATCAAGATACAAGGTTTCGAGAAGTGAAGAATCTATAGTATGGCCTTATTATCGCATGGGAAATAGAAAGAGAAAAATGAATGAAATGCAGTGGCATTGCTGATAAGTCGAGATAATTTGTAAGGTTTCCATGTATCGCCTAGCCGCTTTCCTCCATCAGACTTCCATGACCTTCTAACTAGTTTACCAGTCCTGCAGATTTCACTCAAAGACATCATATATCAAAGAGTTTTAAGTCGCGATGTGATATCTTGTCTTGCTGCTTTACATGTTAGCACACATGAGCTCCATCAGCATTTTCCCCGTGACATGCTTAACACATATATCAAATTAAAATTACGCTCTTAAAAGGCATTTAGTAATAGACAACCACCGAAAAACAAATTGCAATTACCAGGATGGTTACTGATATTTTCTACTGTACCATTTAATAATATCTATTAAAAAATATTCCGAAATATCTTTGGCATTGTGACAAAGATACGATGACCAAGTTATTGTGTAACTTCTACTGCTACATATCATATCTAAGTGATCACATTGGATGAACCAGTCTTTGGCATTGTGACAGATATGAAACAAGCTCTGGTTTAAAGAAGTTAAGAGTCAAAACTACCCACTGCCAAGGGTAAAATTTTCAGCCTGAAGATGCCGATAGCTGTTTTTTACACAAATAAAGGCAATTTGAACCGTCACAATAGTCTCAACTCTCAAGGCGTATCCTACATCCACTATCTGCTACTGTTGGAGAAATAAAACCTACATCAGTAAGGGGTCATACCAATTTATACAGTATGCACATCACATTACTGACTGCCAAAATATGTGTATCAGGAAACATAGCTAACAGCATTTTAGTATGTCCTGAAACAAAGGTTGTTCTGAAAGAAATTGCCCAAACGATGTTCAAAATTCCTGTATGTTGTAGCAAAAAAGACTAGATAATATAGAAAAGAGACCCAGTTGCTACGAGGGGAACCAGGGGATCATTGAGGAGGGGGACCGATGCCAAGAGAAGCAAATGTGTATTGTCTTGAAAAAAGCCTCATTTATTACATGGGGGAAGCGGTTATTTATAGACTTTCGACCAGGTACATGAGATTACATATCTACCCCCAAAAGACCATATGCCTATAGGGGCCGTAGGGGCTTTTCCTTTCCCTATGCGTAGCATTCAGTTTATGGTGGACCTCCCTGGTCTTGGTTTATCCGACCGGTACGCTCGGTCTATTGGTGCCCTCATCCCTTTGCACCGTGCGGGGTGGCCCGGGGTCGAGGGGCCCACCCCGGTGTCGGACCCGGATTTCGCAATCCAGAATCCTCTATGATTCCACCGCACTATTTCCTAGATCAGTAGGTAGTGCTCACAGATACAATACTGAACATCAAAAACATATCACGCGGAAGCGTAAATATGATAGTGAACTTACTCATGGGCCGATCAGGCCGAAATCATTAAAAAGCAGCAGCGGAAACAGAAAAACATCATGCGGATAGGACCCTCAGGACACGCCCACAGGCAGCCAATTGGGGTTCACGACCTAGTTCTTGGCCTTATCGTCCTTCAGCTCTGCCGATTCTTTTAGATGACAGCAGGGCTTGACTCTGTCCTTCTTAATGACTGAATAATGGTAATTGAGCAAGAATGAGTACAAAGGTACTCAGCAAGCCACCACACATAATGCAATAATAATAGATGCAAGGATGTCAAGGGAGGCTTGAGGTTCTTTTATTTGCGAAAACGCCAAATACAATTATAGGAAATTCCCGAGACCTAGCATTTTTACCAAATCAGGTTTTATAAAGTTGTTTGAGAGAATGCAGTAATAATAATAGTGCAGGTTACATCCACCTATTACGACGCATGGTTACCTCCACCTTTTGTTTAATTTTGATTAGTGCTATATCCACCTTATTAGCCACACTAGGGTACGCCTAGGAAAATCTAAAATCAGGGTCACATTGGCCTGACGAGTTTTCATCACACCCACAAAGTTTTTATAAATAGAACTAACTCGCGTAAGTTCCCATGCCTGTCCTTGACCGTGGGCACGGCTGTTCAAATAGTTTATACTCTGCAGAGACTGTACACTTTACATACAAGAGATAATCATTTTGATATGTATATATGTTTCCTTAGACATGTAAATCAAATGAGATTATCACAAGGCATTTACAATGCATCCCTCAGTGTTAGTTACACCCGCTAAGGTTTCATCTGAGAGTGATTACGCCCACAAACCTGCGTCAACCACACCCAAACCCCCTCTTGCACCACACGGCGGCTTACGCTAGCACCCTGACCCATGTCCACAATGTCTTATGCCAACAACACGACTCGTGGGTCCCTCCAGTGGTGCAACTCGCACTGGTAGATACAAATTATTTAGCCAGGTTGACACCATTATAGACTTATGGTTGCACTGTTTTACATTGGGAGGTCATCACAGGATTAAGTCCTTAAAGTCATCTGGACGGTTCATACCACATACCAACATTCCTCGGGCTACATCAGCGGCCACCATCATACCATCCGTCCAGATGTGATAACAGCAAGTTATTAGGGTTTTGAGAAGTATAAAACTAAGTTTGCTCAAATATTCCAGTCATTTACCCCAAATGATTGCCCAAATCAAAATATCATGATTTTAAAGATGACGACTGGGGCAATTAATGCCCTGGTACTTAAGCAAAACTAGCATAGTGCTTAAGTACGACCTATAGCTAGTATAGTTACCACTTAATTATCTAGGGTGACAAGGATCATGTGATTCAAACATCAAAGGATGGTATAATAATATTTAATCATCAAGTAGGTATGTAACTACCTTAAAGATTTGACATACATTTGCATAATAAATTAAGCATGCAATTTGATATTTTGAAAGAATATAAATTTGCTTAAAATGTGGGTTCAATATAATCAAAATAATGATTTCCTCGCTCAATTTACCACGGCCTCAATCTTACTCAAAGCTTTCTCAGTCAATGTTATTGAATTCTTGGTCTTCGTCTTTATCCGAATCTTGATCCTGCTTGAGTCATCATTTCTTCAGGACTCCGACTTCTAATTACACGATAAATTATTGAAAAACCATAAATCAAATGGGATTATCACAAGACATTTACAATGCATCCCTCAGTATTAGTTACACCCGCTAAGGTTTCATCTGAGAGTGGTTACGCCCACAAACCTGCGTCAACCACACCCAAACCCCCTCTTGCACCACACGGCGGCTTACGCTAGCACCCTGACCCATGTCCACGATGTCTTATGCCAACAACACGACTCGTGGGTCCCTCCAGTGGTGCAACTCGCACTGGTAGATACAAATTATTTAGCCAGGTTGACACCATTATAGACTTATGGTTGCACTGTTTTACATTGGGAGGTCATCACAGGATTAAGTCCTTAAAGTCATCTGGACGGTTCATACCACATACTAACATTCCTCGGGCTACATCAGCGGCCACCATCATACCATCCGTCCAGATGTGATAACAGCAAGTTATTAGGGTTTTGAGAAGTATAAAACTAAGTTTGCTCAAATATTCCAGTCATTTACCCCAAATGATTGCCCAAATCAAAATATCATGATTTTAAAGATGACAACTGGGGCAATTAATGCCCTGGTACTTAAGCAAGACTAGCATAGCGCTTAAGTACGACCCATAGCTAGTATAGTTACCACTTAATTATCTAGGGTGACAAGGATCATGTGATTCAAACGTCAAAGGATGGTATAATAATATTTAATCATCAAGTAGGTATGTAACTACCTTAAAGATTTGACATACATTTGCATAATAAATTAAGCATGCAATTTGATATTTTGAAAGAATATAAATTTGCTTAAAATGTGGGTTCAATATAATCAAAATAATGATTTCCTCGCTCAATTTACCGCGGCCTCAATCTTACTCAAAGCTTTCTCAGTCAATGTTATTGAATTCTTGGTCTTCGTCTTTATCCGAATCTTGATCCTGCTTGAGTCATCATTTCTTCAGGACTCCGACTTCTAATTACACGATAAATTATTGAAAAACCAAATAAATCCAAAGAACTTCAAAATTCCAAATAATTCAATTGAGCTTATTTGAGTTTTGCTATGATTGGGAAAATGAGAGAAGATTTAGCGAAAGCAGGATGTTTGACAAGATCAAACGATATTTGAGCGAAAGGGGGAAACGACGGAGAAACTCTGCCGGGAAGGAAAAGAAGGAAGGATCAAAGTTGAAGGAACATTTACAGCAATATTCTGCTTCAGATTTGGAAGGTGGCAAGATATCGCCAATCGAAAAGTCATGGCTCGATCTTAGAATTCAAAGGCTTCTTTAATTATTGGATATTTATTAAGGAAGTTCCATGAGTTGGGTTAGACTTATGATATATATGAGTCTAAAAGAACACTGAGCATTATTTGATGAGTGTTAACCATTAGATATTAGGGTCTGAGTTCAACGTGTGAAGAGAATGATTTTGGTTTGCTGAGTTAAACTCGGAGTCCATACTTTACCAGAGTTTTCTCTTAAGGTTGTGCCTCGAATTGTTGATCCATTAATTACTCTTAATTACCATTGGTGATTTTAAATCCAGAGATAAAGATAGAGCGATTGTTATTTGGGCAAGATTATATTTTTAGCAAGACTTCAAATTTAAATTGCATTTTAAATTAGATGGCAAAGGCATATTGGTTAGTTTCTTCATCTTTAACTTATTTGCCGCTTACACAAGGTTATGCATATATCCATATGTTATGTTTGAGATAAAGATTTATATCATCTACAACAGTCCATGTCATTTGTTACTAAGGGATGAGCACATCAGCATTTAGGTGATGTGGAGAAGAGATGGTGAGGAGAGAATGTGTGCTTGTTACTAGGTGAATAATCAAGCAAGTTGTTGATACCAAGACACAAGAAACAACAAAATACTATGTTGGAGACTTGATTGTTACCTAAAAACTCGTTTTGTGGGTCCCACTGTCTCCAAGCACACTTATAGCAATTAAAGTCTTAGATATCCGCTCAAGAAACAATCCATTGAAAGACTTGTTTCTTTTTTATTAGATTGAATACTCTATCTCCTCTTAGTAACAAGCTAAGAAAAAACCCATTACAGATGCTCTATGGACTTAAAATTCAAATGAATTTTTTTCCTTAATTATTAAATCACCATTTTAAAAGTCTTCATGATTTTGGGGGTATGGAGATGTTACTAGGTATTTTTGCCGGGCTTATTTTTACACTAATTATCTTTAATTACCATTGATAATTTTAGATCTGGTGATAAAGATAAGATAGTTAATATTTGGACCACAATATATTTTGATAGGATCTGCAATTAAAATTTAAATTTCTAGATCAAGAATTGAGAGCATCAAAATTAACCTTGAATAGTTTCAAGTTCCATTTCCAGAAATTTGTAATTTAAATTCTTGCATCTCACAGTTTTAAACATTGGAGGAAAAATTATTTAAATTAATTTCATCAATTAAATAGTCATTATTTACAGAGGGGTTGATATTCGCAAGTTATCAAATAAGTTTTGCATGAGTTTCAATTTGAAAGATTAATTAGTTAAACTATTGCCTCCATTTAACTCTTAAAGGAAGTAGGCCCACATGTCACTGAGAAAGAGAGAGGGATAGATAGTGAGCACACAGGAAAAATAGGGACTCGGTAGATAGGGAACCAGGGGCACACGATGGTCGTGCTTCTTAACGCGGCGTGACAGTGGCCGGAGAGGTGATGGGGACTAGTAAAATGGGATGCCAAGTGGGGAAGAGGCCAAGGGAGGTGGCGTCGCAGCCGGGGTGACACCGAGGAGGAGCTGGCGGTGGTTGGAGCGGTCGGTCTGCGATGGTCTGACCGGAGGCGGCATGACGACGGAGGAGAGGAAAATGAGGTGAGCATGAACACGAGGGATGTCCATGGAAGCTTACTGAGCTGTCCGTGTAGGCGGAGGAGCTCCGGAGAGGGCCGACGACGTGAGGCCGGGGCGGCGCGGGAAGGCTCGCGGTGGCGGCGGCCTAGGGCGACAGGGAGACTTGGCCGACGGTTGGGGGAGGTCGAGGACGTCGAGGTGGTGCTCTAGCTAGGAGGAATTGACCCGAGGGGTGCCAGGGAGGAGATGGCGACGGTGGAGCTCAAATCGGCTGGAATTGAGGAAGAACGGCGTTCCAGCGACTCCTATGGATCAACAGAGAAATTGAGTGGGGAATGGATCCTTCGGGGTCGAAACACGTCGTGACGCGAGTGGCGAGGGGAGAGCTCACCAGAGACGGCGGGAACAGCAAGGGAAGCAGCATCGACTGGCACACGAGGCACGATGGCGCATGGCTTTGGGAGGGAGGAGGAGCAACAGGGGAGGTCAAGGGGAGGGGGGTGGTGAACCGAGTCTTATAGCAGTATGGGTGTCACGACCGTTGGGGCTTGATGTCCGAAGCGAAGCGAAGCAGCATGGCAGTCAGTGAGCGGCAGTGGGAGCACCAGTGGGGTTGGCGGTTGGCGCGGCGTGAGCAATGTGAGAGCGCCAGGTGGATTATTGTTGGTAGAGACGAAAGAAAGGAAGGAGGAAGAGAGATGGAAAAGAGTGGGGCCCGGCTAGAAGTGAAAGAGAAAGAAAAAGAGAGAGAAAAAGAATGCCAACAAGATTTGAGTTTTGAATTTTATTTGAAATTCCCATTTGAGATTTGAATTCAAAATCCAATTTGAACTCTCGGCTCCAATTGCTTGGATGAGAATTGTAATATTCCAACATTTTTGCTCTTCATTTAATTTATTTTTGGATATTGATTTCCGGTTTGGAAATCCAAATTCAAGTTATGCTCAAATTAGTTTTCCAATTATTTGGATCTTGACTCCCGTTCCAATTTTTATCACATGAATTGTTGGGCAAAAACTAACACAAGATTCTCCAATAACGCCGAAAATTCAAATAGCAACGAAAGACAATAAAAGATTTAAATTCCTTTCAATTTCAACAATTCCCACCTTTGGGATGTTACACCCGGACACCCTTCGGCGCCCCCGAGGTGGCCCTGGGGTCTCCTCGCTCCTAGATCCGTGGTGCTCGGCAATCTTTCAGTGGCCTTCGCGCCTCTTCCAGAGCCTCCCCAAAGGTATGTGTGGTGCCCTCCGGAGACCCCTAGCCGTGCCTCCGGCCGCTGGCCCTCGTGGGTCTCCTGGTGGTCTTCACACGCCCTTCGTGACTCTCCCTAAGGTGTACTTGGTACCCTCGGGAGCCCCAGGCCGCGCCTCAGGCTCATGGCTCTCGAGGGGGCCTTACGATCTTCGTCGGGGCCGGTGGGCCACCCCTCCGATATTGTGCAACCAATGTACATTAAGTGAACAACACAGGGTCAAATAAAACAACATATTTACAGTAACATAAACACATTAGCAATTTAAAGCAACACGATTAAACCAATCTTTATTGGCCACATGACAGTATCTTGCACACCAGCACAGGTAATGAAAGATAAATTTTTTTGAAAATACAATCGACACTTCCATACCAGAATGGCTTTTCAGGCCTTATCATCATCATCATCCTCAATGTCCCAGCTCAAATCCTCATCGTCTTCAGCAACACTGAGCGTCTTCCGCAATTCCACCTTTAGAGCAGGGCTTGAGCCCTGAGTGCTCCCCTTCTTCTCTTCATGCTCCCCAAGATCCTCAATCTCATCCCATTCGAGATCCTCCTCCTCAGTCGCTGTTCGTTGTCTATACACTATGGAGTAGTCACCATCCTTGCTTGAGTCGCTTGTCTCATGCTTTGCCCCTTCTTTAGCCGCATCATCTCCAGTGCTAGAATGTGATTGCTCAGCAACAGCTTTCTTGTCACTTGATTCTTCAGCATTCGATTTGGATATCTCTTCCTTCTCCTTATCCACTACCACCGTAGAGCTACCGAAGACCTCTGGCTGTGACGCATCAGCATTCTTCCGTTCCTTCTCCGAAGCAGCTGCTTCTTCCACTACCTCGACTTTGCTTTCTTCCGCCACTCTCTCATTTTCCCTCTCTTCCACTTCATGTGTCATTTCTTCATTGATCAGTGCATGCTTAATCCCCTCCTCTTTCAATTTCTCTTTTGCCAGCTCCTCTTCATCCTCATCATCCACCTCCCAGCTCAAATCCTCCTCCTCCTCCTCCCGGGCGATCACCCGCTTCACAAGCTTCGCCCTCGCGTTCTCCTGCTGCTTCAACTTATGCACGCGATAAAAGTACCTCGCCCAGAAAACCTCGCTCTCCACTGTTTCTGGCACGAGCTTGTCCACCATCGCTTCCAGCGCGTCGCTCTCGTAGCACAATGCCTTGATCTCCCCCTTCCTCTCATCCACACTAAACCCCGCCCTCCACGCTGCGAAGTCCTCGGCATCCTCGGGATCGGCGGTGAACGTGGCCGGATCCGACTGGAGCGCGCGCAGCTGCGCCTCGAAGCGGTTGTACCTTAAGTGTCCCGAGGCGGAGCTGGGCTCGGAGTCGCCGCCGTCCAAGGGCGCGGAGCCGGGGGCGGCCGAGGATCCGGCGGCTGCGGCGACCTGGGCGATGGCGTCCTTGCCCTGGTTGACGATGTCCGCGAGGCCGTCGAGCGCGTGCGCGGAGGAGGGGATGTCCCGCGCGGCGCGGGCGGCGGCGTCGCGGAGCGCCTCGGTCTCGCGGCGCAGGCCGGTGCCGAACTCGGCGAGGTCGCGGCGGTAGGCCTCGAGCACGGTCTCGGACTGGGAGGTGAGCGTCTTGAGCAGCCCGCCGAAGCCCCACCCGCCTCCGTCAGCGTGAGCAGCGGGCGGGGACGAGGTGGATCCGGCTGGTTCCGGCTCTGGCGGCGGCGAGGCCGGGTCGGGCTCGGCGAGGATGGACTTGAAGAAATCCATGGCGATTTGGATCGGATCGGCTTCGTGATTTTGGTGGGTTGGGCTGGGCGGAGCAGTGCGGACTGCGGGAAAGGCAAGTCGTTTTGTTCTGTTTGTGTTTCGTCTTTCGTGGCGTGGTGGAGGTTGCTTGCTTTCCTTGGCTGGGTTTGTGGGTCCGTCGCCGTGGTGAGATGGAGAAGCGATGATTCCACCACACGTTGTGCACGGGACGTTTTGAGTTGCACCAATGTCCCCCGTGGAACGGATTCCTGACTTGTGCGGTTCGGTTGAACAGCACGTGCAGTTTTGGGCGAAATTTATCAAACTTTTAAGAAAAAAAACTTAACAGTGCCAAAGAAAGGAAAGTTATACATTCATCTTGTGTTATACATCGCTGTATCGTTATTGCTTCGTCTTTGTATTTATCTATCACACTCTTCTTCATTGCTACTTTCGATCCGTCTGACTCTACCCTAATGTATCACTCCTATAGTAGCTCTTGGCCAATGCGGCTACTCTTTATGTTGTCTCTATTTGTGGATGGTGCCGTCTTTGTCTTAAAAACCTAATGAGTTTATCATTAGACCGTCCATCTGTCCTACCCCTGGCTGATCCTACCTACTTACTACATAGATCTCGAGGAGGTTGAACCGAAAAGGGGTGGAGATCACTGAGTTTCGTTGTCGTCGGTGTCGATGAACTACAAATTCCATGTGGCTCGGTTGTTTTCTGAAATCCAATAAACACTATTTCATTTATGTCTATAAAAGGGTTCTGAACTTTGCTATTGAATTGATTCTGTATATTCACTTCGTAAAATTTTTCGTATCTAGATCTTACCAGTTCCAAAAACAAAAACATCTGAAGCTCACCAGTGATTCAAAAAAACAAACAGAATTAATCTTTTCACAGCCGTTGATTAGGAAATGAAGGAGCAAAACCAGTCGATTCCACCAAAGAGGTTTGCTCAGTTCATTTCCTCGACCCCTCCCTAAAACCCTCGCCGCCCAGTTCCGGCTCTCGCCCCGGTCGCCGTCGCCGAGAAGAAACATCGTCGATGGCTTTGGCTCGCCTCGGGCAGTCTCTGATCCGCCGCCTCCACTGGCCTCTCCACCTGCCTCCACCGCCGCCGACGTAACCCCTCGTATCCTCCTCCAGGCTCTCTCTTCGGTCTAGATCTCGTCCTCCACAATGCGAATACGATAATCCTTACCCCCCCTTTCCCTTTCCGTTTCAGAGATCACCATGCCGCGGTTGCCCGATCCTTAGCTCTGAGCCAGGCAAATTCCTGCGTAAGAGGTGATTGATTGATCGCTTGATTGTTTTTTTCTCTCTGTTTACGTTCCTGTCTGGGCTCTATTTCAATCAGTTTTTTTGTCGATTTTTATATCACTAGGTTTCGCAAGCTTGCCGTACAGTGCTGGCGGCCTGATTGGTCACAAGTTTGGGGGGCCGTCGCCTGTCCACGCTGTGAAGGTTTGAGTAATTGAGTTCACTTTTGTGGTGAATCTACAATGTTTTGTCCACAAGTTCTTATTCGATTCGGATCACCATTTTGCGTTGGTTGCATCGCTGCAGGTCCTGGATCTTGTAGTCCACCTAAATCATGCAAGGACAATGTCAACAGCAGCATCGTCGAAGGTGCCTGTCGGTGCTAGGAAGGTTCGAGGACGTTCTGATTTACTGTCGTGATTTTATTTTTCAGTTAGAAAAGTATTATATTAACTGTAGTAGTTCTGCTTATTTTGTATTTGCAGGTTGGTCTGAAGGTTGTCATGATGAGCCCTGGTTTTGTTTATGAACCATACAGCCTCCGGGAACCTATCTCCTTCTGGAAAAGGTAGAATTTCGAAGTATATTTTGCCTTAAATCAATATGTATATGGACCGTACTTGATGCCCTAACCTCTATTGCTGTGTGTGTGTGTTGGGGTTGGGGGCGTGTTTGGGACCCATCCATCTGCTAGTTCTCCAGGACATTGCTAGCTGTAGACTGTAGTTCGTCACCACAAATGGCATGCTGTTCCAGAGTTTAGGCTAGAGAATTCGATCAATTACCAGGATGCTTAATGTTTTTCTGGGTCCCTCAACTTATCAGTTAGTTTCATTCTGAATTGTACGTTGGTGAACTTTGGTTTTCTGTTTTCGCCGAAAACAAATGTCGGAGGTGCATCTTTTCCCTCCATTTTCGAAAAATAAACAGTCCATGCCATAGCCTATTTGTACAAAAATTATACAGCAAAAGAGAATGAACAAGTTACACTTATCGTCAGTAAGCTTTATATGCTCATCATTTATATGGAATGGCAAATGAACAGCACAACATTGTTCTGCAATGTTGTGTTGTTAAAGTGATCTTAGCTGTCAGAACTCAGAACAGCATGTTAGCAACTGCAGAACATCCTCATCTAAAAAAAACTGCAGAACATCCTCTGGCGTGATTGGAGACTTAACCTGTGACTATTGATAACTTCCTCGCTCCCTCCAGCAGAATCGAGCCTGTCCTACTTATATAACAATCCCCAATATTGGAGCCAGTGACAAACAGAAAAAACAATTTGGTTAGGATGAGTTTGCATCTTATGATGAAGAAGTGGTTAAGTAGTTGGCCTTAAAAGGCTTCATCACTCTTTAAGTTGCTTAAGAAGTACACGGTTGATAGTTGATACTACCAGTACCTAAAAGTTTTACTGCAACTAGTATTGTCATGTACTAATAATGGCAGTAAAAATATATATTATTTAATGTGGCTAGCAGCTCAAGTTACTGTTTTTCTTTCTTTTCTTTTTTTTGAATTTAAAGGTAGGTTGGTTCTATAAGATTCCAACATTATTGAATTATTGCAACTGGTCTAATGGGCTTGATTTTTACCATTGCTCTTGGCTATCGCAAAAATTGGGATGAGCCGTCCTTTTTTCCGTCATCGTCTTCTTTAGAGTTGCGTGCAACTACTGATGCTGATTGGGCACATATTAGAAAAACTGACTTTTTCTGGCTAAACGGACTTAGATGAGCTGCATGACACAGGAGCATTTTAGACACCTGCTTTCTACAATTTTAAATGTACTGATATTTGACCTAAAACCTAATATCAAGTGAACGTAATGTCATTTACCCTATTTGTTACTGCAATGGTTAAATACTTAAAAATTGAGACATCCCACGCCTTTGATGTTTTATATAGAAAATGTGCCTTAAAATAAACTGTCCTAGTGCATGATAAAAAATTTGTTCATTGTCATAACTTATATTTGTTCTGAATTAGATGGTTTACACCAAGTGGCTGGAGAAGAACGAAGGAGGATATTATTCTGGAGGTACTGACTTTTTGTACTGTAAAATCTGCTACAACGAGCAAGCAGAATCCTTTCTTTCTTGTTACAACCTTTGACTATTTGTTTTCTTGTGACTAACTTCGCTTTCAGTACTGTTGTCCCATGTTTTGATTTCTACCATCTAGTTCAGGAGTAGAAATCTAAAAGGTTACCTTTTTCATCCTTGGAAGCACATTGCTGTTTGGCTACATACTAACCACTCATGCAACCAAGTTTACTGCACCTGGTTGTGTGTGGTTAGTAACCAGTCAGAACAATGTTTGTTTACACGAGATGAAAAGACATGAGATAGTTACCAGAAATCTAGAGTTGTTTTTATGTACTCCTGTATATAGGTGCATGATACTCTGGGTTCTTTTTTTATTTTTTGCATTTGGCATGTTAAAATGGTGTGATGCTGCATATGAGGAAACCTTTTGGACCATAGTTTTTTTGTATTGATGCGATTTAACTTCTACTTCGGATCCCTATCGATAATGACCTTTTGGTATTTACTTGCTACCTGTGTAGATCTCAATATATTTGATTTGACTTATTTTCTTTATGCTAGTTTCTTTCACGAATCATGCTCTGACTAGTTGGGTGCCTTACTTGACAGATGAAGAGTGCATATGCCGTGTCGAGGTTGAGGAAGAAAACCGGGTATACCAAAAAGCAATTCTATGACCAAGCATTAAAAATATACAAGGAGGTACACCTCCTTTATCACATGTAATCAAGTGGTATAAACTATAATTTAAGCATTGGCTTGTGTTTCAGATTTGCATGCACATATGCTGATCTAATAAGGGGAGATGAGAGTTTGTACCTTGTACTTACGTAGTCTTTCGATGCGCCCCCAAAAAAATTCCATTTCTCATGTATAGGCCTAGGTCAATATATACTAACTTTTTTTATGAACTATTCAGCGAATCAACAGTCCAAATTGCTGATTTGTAGGCTTTATGGTTGTGACTTTTTGTTGCTCATGCTATTTGACAAACACCAAAATGCATAGTTTTAGTAATGGTTATACAGAAGCACCCTTGGTTCTGAGCAGTGAGCACATTTGTGTGGATGACTTGCGGTGTGGGACTTGTCGCAATGGTTCTAAGTTACTGTGGGCCATTTGACTTGTCAGTCCAATTTCATGCTTAGTTTATCATGGGCCGGCGATTTTTTCTTCTTCTTTTCGATTGCAATAGACAATAATTACTGAGATACATTTTTTCGCTTCATGTGTTATCTTTTGGGCATGATCTCTCAGCTCTTCAACACATAGCATATGCGAGTTGTATTGCGACCTTACAATTCTCTCTTTTTAATCATATAATTTTGATTGTGGTCCCCTTCTCACTTATGAAAGAACACCGTGTTCTCCCTCGCTTATTGTTTATATGCCTTAATGCAAATTGGAAGTGCTTACTGATATTGCCAACTACTATGTAATTTGCACGATATCAAATTATTTTGTGGAATAACTTTGTCTACATTGTCCAATTTCCTTGATGCAGGTCAACACGCTGATGGCACATGGAGACACATCATCTCTCCGGAAAATTCTGACAGAGAGAATGCATTCTGTAAGCTTTTCACTATGCTGCGAGTTGATGTCAGAACTCAGATAATGTCTTTTGGGGGGGCTTTGCTGTTTATTCTTTTCTCTCTCTTTTTTCCGGCTGAAGACTATAAAAAACGAACTGAAGAGAAGACAATCCATGTGGAGTTCTGTACATTGGGAATTGATGGAGCCTGCTGTGAGCATAAGAACTTTGAGGGCTCGCATGGTAAGCTACTTTTGGTTTGCCCTGATTTCCTATATGTTTTTCTCTTGTACGATACTGTGGTATGTTACTCAGACCAAGGTAAAGATGTTAAAATATATTAACTCTAAAAATCATCTATTTCATACGTTTACAGCTGTTGTACACTTGTACTATATTGTCATGATTGGACCATGTCATTTAATAATCGGTTAAGCATTATTTCTTTGCAGATTGGCCTCGACAAGAATGACCTTGATAAAGCTTTCATACAGCTTACGCTTGAGTTTGTCACTAAGCAGGTTTCATTCTCTAAACGTTCCAAGTTTTTGTGTCATTCAATACAGTGCAACCACTTTTTTCTTTACGTCTAAACTACTGGCTTGATGTTTCAACAAATTCACTAATTGCTTTGATTCTCTATCCTTATTGACACTCACTGTCCAAAGTTCATAGATGAAACTTGCAAGTTTATTATTTGTCCTACACTTCTAATGATAAGGATCCACCTAGTTGATTAGATGAATCCCGATTATTAGCCCAATCTTTCACGGTACATTCGAAGATCAGTAGCAATCTCACAAACCAATTCGGTGAATTGAATTGTAAGAAAATCAATACACTCACAAACCAATCTAATAGATTGAATTGCAAGTAGTAGCCTCCGGTGAACAGTACTCCGAAGCAAGAGATAGATATCTTGATTTCGCACTCAATCTTTCTTCCTCAATCCCTTTAACTCATCTCACGACTCAAGAACACACTCACAAATGACTTTTCTGATTTTGTATTATATAAATCATAACTTATCTACCTACATGGTGCGGCCATGGGGGGGTTTATATAGCCTCCTACGCAAGCACAAGGCTCGGATGAACAGTAAACCGAATGCTACAGTCATCCGAACCAAAAAAACCTTCTTTAATTAGAAATTTAAACTACTCTAATTTTAGAATAAAAATATTAAACACCAATTGGCTGTCCGAATTGAATCCAAATTAAACCAACCCACATGCCATGTTCCTGGCATCCTTCCCATGCATGACCAAGTCTCCATCTCGGTTTTCCTTGTGTTGTGGGCTTTTCTTCTCTTAGCTTCTTGCGCGAACTTGTTCCATGCACTTAATGCTTCTTTTGACGCTAATGCAACCTTTGCTGCCATGTCACCACATGTCTTTCTTGACCATACGCATGCGCTAGGGTTTTATCCCGAGAGAACATTTCCTCTCGTTGGCTAGCATCCTCATCCACCCTATCGGCTTTCACAACATTTTATTTTACCTTTTGTTGCAAAACAACACCAATGACGCCAATTTGAGTTCTAGCATTAGTTTGCAATTTAGGGATGCAAGCTAATGTTTTGGTAATAGTTATGGCCGTATCATCTAAGGTCTGGTTTTTGTCTTTACTATGAACATATTCCATGTCTTCTTCGTTTGAGAACAAACAGGAGGGCTGTGTATGTTTGCAACATTTTATGTCTTCTTTCTGTAAAATTCCATAACTTGTTCTGTTGTTCAGGTTGTTGTTCTTGGTATTAGGATCTACTTTGGATACCATGCTGTTACCAAGTATTTTTGTTTCGTGTTGCACTTGTATGCAGCATTGAGCTACTACTTGAGATTGTTTGCATGTAGTTATATGTATCTTCCTGAATGCTTGCACAGTTTAGGTGGGCATGCCCCTAAGTTTCTTCTAAGAAAATGCTGTGTGTTTTTTCTTTTTAGAACTTTTATGTCTACGTCATTTGAAGAAGACCTGAAAGTTTGCATTCATGCTGTGTTCAGAATCTGCATTGATAGTAAGCATAAAAAAAAATAAACTGTAAATGTCTACTATCAAAACATAAGGTGCAATGGCAAAAGTAAGTTTATTTTCCTAATCACTCCCCTGTTACTCTTAGGTTGGTTTCTGTTTCCTGTTATTTTCTGCTATGAGTAGATGGTTTATTGCTTCCGAGGAGCTGCAATAGTCTTATATTTTCATGCAGTACTCTGTGTGCATCCTGTGACCATTTCTTAATTATATTTCCTGTAGAAATTTGAAGCCTATAATTCAAAAGGCCAGGTTGTGTCTGGAGACAAGTCAAAAGAGGTAAATTAAACTTGAAGTTTTAGTACCAAACAAGTGAGATTAGCTAGGTTAGGTTTGCATAAAAACACAAAATATATGACTTTGTCCTCAAATGGCTTACCAGTAGTCGCCCACCAACCATTGCTGGCAGTAACTACTTACGGTGTGAAATAATTGGATCCAAATTCCATACGGTTAGTGTGTTGGAAGTCAGAATTTAGATAGGTGCTGGACGAAAACTACCATTTTTAGCCATGTACCAGCTAATAAATAGTTGATGATGATTTAGTTGTCTGTCACAATTAAGATAACTATCCGAACATGAATAGATTGAGCAAAACTAGTCTAATCTACCGTAAGTTAAGTATGGTTGTTTAATGATCTAGTTTGTATTAATACACTGGAAAATATTAGTCTTTGAGTTAAATAGCTGGTTGCGGTTAGGTAATTGAACATTGGGGCCATTATTTTACACAAACATTTATGCCTCGTCTAGTCACGAGTATGTTATTCCACTGCTTTCTCTCTATGTAAATTCCATGAGAAAGAGAACTGCATGGGAAACAAAGTAGAAAATATATTTCAATCGTTGGCTTTCCTCTGTCCTGTTGCATCATGTAGAAGTATATGTTATTTGGGATTTTGTGAACAAATTCCGAACACTGTAGAATACAGGATGGAAAACATAGACCCTGAGTAATGTGCTTCATATTTAAGAATCATTTTTTGTATTTCATTCAGAAGGTTTTATAAAGTAACATTCAAAATAAACTAGTGTTTTCTTTTCTTGTCCAGTTGTTATCAACTTGTAGTGTTACATCTTTATCACAGTTGGACAATTTGGCTTACAACATTCTCATAATATTATTTTGGCAATTGAATATCTCTGTAGGTACTTGTGAAAGACATATGGGTGTTTGAAATATCCCTTTTTCACCCTGGAGCATACTGGCGTGTGTGTGGACGAATAACATTGTAATAATCTCTTGGCAAGCACAAACCGTCCTACATGAGCTGAACAGTGGCTTTTATCATGCACAGTGGTTTCAATAATTTTTTTGTCCTGCTGTCCTGTTCTTCCTGTCTAACTGATGTCTAACAAGATCTCCAGACACGCACAGACAATAATGGTAGGTTCTTTTTGTCCCTTTCTTTGAAAAGTGGTTTTGTCAACTGAAGACACAGTCATCTGTTTACACTTATGTTAGAGAAGTAACTTGGGTATATTGCCCCTTCGGAAGGGTTTATTTACTGTCATCGGATTTCTGTCCAATTCAGTAACAAAGCTCATACTTGATATGATGTGATCACGTGATGCTGTCGAAAGGTAAAGCCTGAATATTTTGCTACTTCCTACTTTTAGGCGTTTGGAATTGCAATGTAAAATACATGCGGCTAACCAGATGGTGATCCTGGTATACTCTTGCGTAGTTGCTTTAATTTCTTTTCTACTTGTGGAAGCAGTAAAGCCTACCAACGTATGTATAATTATCCTGTGAAGTCAGAACCAGGGATCACATAACCGGAGTAGTTCAGTTTCCCGGTCAGCACCGCGAACGGTAACCAGCCGGTTACCGGTTTTTCCCGGTAAAAATCCGGATGAAATTCGCTCGAATTTGATTAAAAACCATTCGAAATTTAGAATTTGAACTTATAAAACCCGGAAAAACCGGCCGGGATTTTATATCCTGGACCCCGGCCGGTAACCGGCGGTTACCGGCCGGGAATTTTTCCCCTGGTCAGACCTCAGTTTTCTTAGCATTTACCATGTTTTGTGATAGTCAATTCACCATTGTGTCATGTTATGTTTGCCATTTTTTTTCTACATCGCGTTTCGATTGTGGATGTTCATATTCTTCCCTGGACTTGCAGGATGCTGTCATTTGAGCAATTTGTATATATTATATGCTAGCAGAATGTTTACCTTCAGAAATGCTGTTAGTTTGTTGTCTTGGACGATTTACTGAACCCGTCGTGGTTCCTACTTCCTAGCTCCTACTGAGGTTTCTGCTCTGTACTCATGCTGGAAGTTTGGGACCAGATCCGTCCCCATGCTGGAACCGCATTCAATGCTCCATAGGTGTCTACACTCTAGAGCCTCCAATGAAGGTTTACCCTTGATCCCCCGTTTGTCCTTTTTGAGGAAACAGTAGCATGTCTCTTTTTTATCTTTTAAAAAATGAAACACAGGAATTTTACGGCATTTCTATAAGAATTGTACTATTTCCTACAAATTTCTTCTGCCTTGTGCGCAAGGTGGTCGTTTGGTAGGGTTTAATAGGGACCGGGGCAGATTCAAGTGAAGCTTTAGGGGTGCATATAACATTAGGTTTAATATTGTTTTACCTTATCAAAACTCACATATGTATAGACGTGCACGGTGCACCTCGTAATTTATGTCTATTTACTTTACATGCATGTGGTGACATATATAGTGACACCCGATCGATTTCGTTCTATATTTGCCACTGGATAGTGTGGAGGCTGTCCGTCCTAACCACCCAAGTGCAACACTACTTGGTAACAACTAACAAGCTAGTGGTTGCTCCATCTCTAAGCAATGAGGCAGCTGTGGTCATTTCCCAGCTAGTTAGTTACCTATTCTATTCCCATGTTTATCTTCCAGCCCAAAAAGACAAATGCCGTCATCTTAATCTACACTCCTTGATGATGCATCGTGTTGACTTTGGTAATTGATCGGTTTAATGAAATCCCAATCAAGCCTTAATTACATTTACAACATCTTATGTACGCTCTCTCGTGCAATGTCAACGGGGCCGTGCACACCTACTTGCCGATGGCCGAATCAACAGGTTGCGTTGGCGTATGCTGCAGCGACAACCAGCTGTGAGCACTGCGCAGCGGGTGTCAAGCAGGGCAGCACGTAATGGCAGAGGCGTGGACTTGCTGTCTCGACCTGATTGGCTTGTGAAGATTAAACTCAACGGCTGCAGAATATTTTGCACAGACTCTGAATAGTTAAAGACTCTTGTGGCGGCCGCCTTCTGCACACGACAGTTTCGTGCACAAGGACCTGCGAGTAAAGATTTCTTGCGTCTGATTTTGCTGATTTGACGAAGGGATCGGTTCCTCAACGCACACGGGATGAACAAAGCGACGACTTGTAAGAGGCGACGCTTCATACAATCATACAGAGCACATTAGCGATATAAATCTTCCGATTGCAAATAGGAAAAATTCAATTTTCACCCCTGATTTCTTTCGAAAGTCTGAAAATCAACACTAAACTCGAAAACCGAACACACGACACCCCCAACTATCAATACCACGCTAATTACCCCTGAAGCCTTTTTAAGCCGGTTTTCATCCGTTGTGGCAACGGTTTTTGACACTCGGCTGTTTTTCAAATGACATGGAAACTGGTCAGCAGAATTAGCAAATAAAAAAATGATCTCCGCCTACCCCCACAAAGCCATGGTAGTCCTCCTCATCACTGTCGCGCCGCTCACCTCGACCCACGATCCATGGCCGGAGCCGGAGATAGGGGGCGGAGGCCGAGGACAGACGAGGAGGCGGAGGCGGAAGTCGGACGTGGAGGCCTTACTTGGAGGCTGGAGACAGAGGGGGCGGGTAGATGCGGAGGCGGAGGCGGAGGCGGAGGCTAGATGAGGAGGCGGGAGGCCGAGGCTGGACTTGAAGAGCTCACTGTCGTTGTTCGGGAGGAGGAAGTAGGTGCTCAGGGAGGAAGAAGAAAAGAAAGAGGAAGGAGAAAAATTCCACGTCAGCTCCAATTCCGGTGCCATGTCAGCGTCACGTCAAACAAAACCACCCCAGTTTGGGTTAAGAGGGGTAAAGTGAACATTTTTGATAGTTGAGGGTGTCGGGTGTTCGATCTTCAAGTTCAGGATTGATTTTCAGACCTTCAAAAGAGTTCATGGGTGTAAAATGAACTTTTTCCTTGCAAATATAGGTCATTTTGTGTAACACCCTAAATTTCTAAACCTTTTTAGATTTCAAAATAAAATAGAACCATTTGGTTTTGATGAGAATTCAAGCTTAATTTGAGGTTTTGAAGGAGCTTGGTGTTGCCTCCTCTCCTGTATGCTTGCCAGTACTCCCTTCAGCCTATCTCTTTCGTGTTATGTTTGGTTTAGACCTTCTCTGTGGTCTAGACCTCCTCTGTGAAGAAGTGTGGTTTGGACCTCTTCTGTGGCTTAGACCTCCTCCTTGTTTGGATGTGCCTATATGTCTAGGCCTTCCTTTGGACTTGACTTCTCTGGACCTCTTCTTGTTAACCTTACATCATTCTCGGTCCTTTTGGACTTATGCTCATTTGGACTTCCACTTGCTTTGAATCTTTGTAGTGCTCATCTTTTGGGAATTTTCATACCGCAATAGTTGGGTATTGCCGCTATGCGGTACTACCTCCGTTAAGCTCGCGGTTATACCGCTTCAAGTAGGAATCAAGCATTCAAACATGTGTTCTGGAATTTACTTACCGCCTGGTTAAAACGGTGCTACCGGGGGTGCGGTAGTACCTCTTTCAATCAGCGGTATTACCATTTTCTGGGGGACTCTCCGATCCAGGCAACGGGCTAAGATTGCTTTGCCATCTCGGGTGGTCCAAATGGCCAAATCACTTTGGCCCGTTTGGTTTAGATCTGGCGGTTCCCGCTTCCCCGCATTTTCCTCGCTAATGCTCCTCTCCTTTGGTTCCATCTGATCGGTTCAGACCTCCATATGTTAGATCTCAACCATCCAGACCTCCTCCGATTATACCAAGTCTATCAGGACCCCTTTGAGCTTGCGGTTATACCGCAAATGGGTCCAGAACTACCGCTCTCCGGTCGTTCCGTATCATGAACTCCGGTACTACCGCCAGTCCTCTGGACCTCCTTTGGGGATCTAACAGTCTGGATCTCCCCTTGTCGACCTAGTCCTTAGGACCTCCTAGCACTTAGGAACTCCTAAGCCTTTCGGACCTCCTTCTTTGACCCGACTGTTCAAAAAAAAATTTTGATTGGCCCCACTTACCAGTTTTACCCATTCTCATTTTTCTCCGCCACACTGGTACCTTGTGCATTTAATGCATGTCATGTTGCATTAAATGCAACCTTATACGTGGTGCTTACTCTGAATGTGGTCACTTAGTGGCACCATTATTATCTTTCCTTGTCCCCTCCCTTAACAGCATACCTTGTCCTTTCCTTTTGTCCATCACCAAATTGGTGGTGACACCTGCCTTGTCCTTCATTTACTTTTGACCTATTTTCACACTTATCTTGACACGCCTGCTTCTAGTGTTTTCCTTCACTACCTTGGCCATAATTAGCCCAGGTAGCTTTCCCTCCTCACCTTTTTCCACACTTGGCATTTTGGCTCTCGTCAGCTACTCTGTGGGGAGCCCTTGCTGACAAGAACTTCACCAGGGTCCTCTACTGTCGTGTGCCCACCATTGAAGGCTCCACTGGAGCATTGCGTCAGCTTCAACTGCCACCTTTGTTCCACGACCTCCCCTTCATCCATCCTTTCTTATTGGCCCCGGTAAGTCTCTTTGTGTAATGATCTATCCTTGTTTCCGCCGCCATAATGGGTGGTTGTGCCCTTCCAGGACCCTCTCTCCTGGATTTCCTCTGGACTTCTATGGCTCCTATGTGAAAATCACCTCTCTAGTCTTTTGCCAAAACCAACCTCGTTGGACCTCCCTCCAGTAAGTTGGAAGCCTCTCCCAAAGAACCTATTCTTAGTATGAAATTCTATTGTTGCTTGAGTTTTGAGGTTCTTTTGGAGCTCTTTTGGATTCTTTATTTGAGCCTTGTTTAAATTGGTTCTTTTACCCGTGTAGATTGCGAAGACTCCAAGGAGTTTAAGTGCATTGAAGAGGACTCCCAAGTTAGTGAGCGAGGCAAGTTACACCCTTGACCATATTGCACCCGTTACTTCAAATTACTATGTTCTGTTTCAAAGGTATATGCATGTCTACTTTACTAAGTTATTTCAATACCTGTTTTAAGATGGTAGCTATGCCTAATGTCCATTGTATGATACTATCGCGACCTTGAACACATTCATTGTCACCCTAGATGAAAATCTGTTTTTTGCAATAGTGAGAACCAGATGCATTTGAAAAAGGTGTGCTTAGTCTTGCTAGACCAAAATTTTGATTTGGGGAAATTTTACCAGCATGGCCAACTGCTGTTTAAAGGTTTTAAGCCATGGCATTGGGTTGTCATGGGAACTTCCAAAAGCTTTTGAAAAGCAAATGAAAGGAAAATGGATTTGGACTTGGGCGAATTGGTTGGCTTGGTTGATGCAATGTTCATGCCCGGACTCAATCCTGGGTAAGGTTGAGATCCAGGGGTTTGTGGTGGTCGCCCAAGTTAGTTGAGGACCGGCCTTTGAGCGTCCCTTTGCTAGGCCTATAATGGGCTATGCCTCACCGTACAATCACATGTCTCTAGAATAAGGCGTGGGACCTGGCCAACTAATTTGCAAAGCTCCACCGCAGTTGTTCCACTTGGATGTGTGGGAGGTCTTCTAGGGCCTATGGTCTTTCATAACCTATGTTTCCCACCGGCGCAAGAGGGGGCCCCGATCCTGCGGATTTGTATCCAATGGAGGCGAAACCTTAGCGAGGAGGGACTGTGGTGGAATGATGCATTGTAAAGGCCTTGTCATGAGCTCCAGACCTCTTACCTTCGGCAGTGAGAGGTGGCATTGACGAATGCCAAACCAACTAGAGAAATCATGTCATGTGGGTAAAGTGTACAACCTCTGCAGAGTGAAAACTATTCGAATAGCCGTGTCCACGGTCATGGACGTGCTGGCAAAGACCACTCAAAGTTAGACTTGGATTTTGGGTTCAAAAGGTTTAATGAAATGATTTTGGGCTTTCTATCCCATGGGTTGTGGGCGGGGGAGCCTTATGACAGGAGGGTGTCCTTCACCATCTTGAAGGTGAATGTACCCAACTGAAAATTGAGCTTTAGAAAATGAGTTTTATCTATTGTATACCTGCCTTGGAAACTTAGTACTTGTAATTGCAAGAAACTTGGTTTATGCAAATCAACCATAATATTCCTTCCTTTGAAATATCCATGTGTGCATGTCATCTTGTTACTCCACGGGTGTGACTTGCGAGCACGGTTGTTGTGCTCACTCTTGCTCAATGCAATCTTTAACAGGAGAAGACTTTAGCAGCGAAGAAGAGGACCAAAGCGACTAGGTAGTGCCCTCCAGTCAGTTGCCTGTGGCGTGCTGATGGACTATCGCCCTTTTTGTTCTTTTGTATTTTATGTTCGGCCCAAGGCCACTTTTGTAAGCAACTTTGTTGATTATGTTGATAATAAAAACTCACGTTGTGGATGTTACCACTCTTGTTTTGCTGTGAAGAGCTAGCTATGATCCTTGGGACTAGCTCATTGTCACAGAAGACATAGGATGATCCCTTGTCTCATGCCCTCCCTTGGGTTTGGTCATGGACTTGGGATGACCCTAGGTCTCTCGGCCACTCCTTGATCTCCTGGTGGTCTTGCAAGGTGTCCTGGGTGGCCCTGTTGGACCTCCTGGGTGAAGACCTCCTCTCGGGACTGGTCGGGTGGTACCCTCACGGTCCTTCTAGAGCCTCGAGCGGTACTACCGGAGCCTGGTCCTATCGGTGCCTTAAAGGGGGTAATACCGGACTCCCTAGGAGATCCAGATGGACTTCTGGGGAATTCCGATGGACCTCTCGGGTTCTCTAGGGTTGGGTCGTTACATTTTGTACATTGCCATTGTCGTCTATGAGGTACAACATTTATATTATGTAGTAGCGGTTTGCTTTTACAAATAAAATGTTGTATACTATGAAAGTATATTTAATGATAAAATCCAGCAATATCATTTCCATGTAGAATGGCCAACCTACTTGTTTTTTTATACTAGTCGAGTGGTCATGTGTTGCAACGAGTCTCAAATAAACATATATAAGTTCTAAACTTGAAAAAAAACCAATATGCATAAGGTAATTATCCCCACATCTAAAAGTTACATACATAATTTCCCATCCGGTCAAAAGCCGCAAAGAGTCTTCTCATAAACCACATGCGCAGATGATATAATTGATCTAGTAGCATATGCATGTATGCACATATATATCTACAAAAGATCCTACCAACTCAAGATATGTTGAGATAGACGACAGACTCACCATCACCAAGTAATTCTTTTTAGGAATAAGTCCATATTACACCCCTGAACTTTGGCGAGAGTCTAAAAAACCCCCTGAACTTCAAAACCGTTCACTTTACACCCCTCAATTGTCAAAACCAGATCAAATTACACCCTCGGCTAGTTTCATTGGTGGTTTTGGCTTACGTGGCAGCCGCATCACTGGTTTTGGCTTACGTGGCAGCCACATCATTGGAGGACCGAGCAAAAAGGGAGCGATGGCGCGAGAACAAAAAAGCGACGGTGGGCACTCGAGCCTTGTGCATCCGACGGTGGGAGTGGCGCGGAGGAGGAAGAAGTGCGCCGCAGCGCGCGCCGAAGGGAGGCAAATGGCGGGGTTAGAAGCCTGGGGGTGGCCGTGGTGGCGGGGCGACGGCGACCGTGGGCGAAGGAGAAGGAGTGGCGACGGTGGAGCTTCCCGGCGGCGGAGAAGAAGGGTGGAGGTGGGGGAAGAGTATAGGGGGGTTGGGGGCGCGGGGTGACGCGGCGGGTTCAGTGAAACACTCACCGGTGTGACGCCGCTCGGCTCTCCCTCGCTCCACCCCACGCCATGGCCGCCCAATTCGGTTGCCCTGCTCTCCTGCTCCCTCTCAGTCGTGCCCGGTTGTGCCCCCCGGTCGGCTCGACATCGCGGGGAAGGTGGGAGGCGACACCACGGTGCTTGCGCACAGAGGCGGCGCCAGCGGCGAGCAAGGAGGTAGCGGAGGCAGAGGCGATTGGTGGTGGCGGCAGTTCAGAGAGACTCTAGTGAGGTCTAAGGAGAGGGGAAAATAGAGGAGGCGGCGCACAGAACTGGGCGGCGATGGCGACGGCGAGCGTTGGCGCGGACGGCTCCTCCTGCTTCTCCAGCCGCGCCTAGGCATTCATCTACTGGATCTGGAGTTCTAACTCGAGAGGAGGATCAGTACCGGAAGAGGCCGGGGTTAGTGGTGCTTGATGACGAGGAGGTCGGACAACGGCAGCGCTTGACAAGGAGGCTGGAGCAGTGGCGCTTGACGAGGACAACGGAGGGTGAGGCCAAGGGTGGCAGTGCTTGACGAGGAAGAGGTCGGGGTAGGGGCATGATGTTTGATGAATGACGAGGAGGAAGCCAGTAGCGACGATGGTTGATGAGGAGTTGGATGGAGGATGCGGCGGCGGTGGCGCCTCGGCTACCGACAAGGATGAGGTGAGGACGTGAGGAACTAAGGAATGGGGACGACAGCTGTACCGCTTTGTAGTTTGGAGTTTAATAAAGATTTTTTTTGTTTCATTTGATGATTAGGATGCCACGTCAGCTCAAAACCAAGTGGTATCAAGTCGGGGGGGTTGGGTGATCTGGTATTGAAAGTTCAAGGGTGCAAACCAGACGGTTTTGGGGTTTAGGGGGTATTTTGGACTCTCGTGATAGTTCAGGGGTGTAATATGGACTTATTCCTTTTTTTATAGTAGTAAAATTATAAAAGAAGGACTTGGTAGTGGTGGTGAGTCTGTCATCTACCCCTTCTTGAGTTGGTGAGTGTGCACACATGTATAAAGTATTTGAAGGATCTTTTGTGGATAATTAGATTATCTGTGGTTGTGGTTTTTGATAAGCAAGGACGTAGGATAGTTAGGCCTAAGGTGAGTGTAGCCCCCCAACAATTCAAAAAAAAAAAAGAGTAACACTAAGTATGTAGTAGCATTTAGGTTCATCCATTACTTAACCCTTCAAATGGCCACCCTGCTGTCTGCACCTCCAAAAAATCCCGCTAAGTTAGAACCAATCAGCTTCAGCTTCTTCCTCACTAGGCTATGAATCACTGACCCAGTTTTATTTTCCTATTCTTCAACAAGTTAGCCAAATAGTTTTAGTCGTTCACTCATTTTGGTAGTTCAGTTTAGTTAGTAGCTAACGCTCATCATCATTGCTTTAATTTTTGCTTCTTGCTCGTCGTATTCAACTCATGTTGCGGCAAAGCGTGAGTGACAAATGCACAAGACAACTGGATGAGGCATTGCAGTGGTCAACGGAGCACGAAACATCCTCGCATAACTAAAGCTTGGAGTGGTCGAGTAATATGGCCATCAACCTAAGAAGCGGTTGCTGCTTTCTGGCACTATGCGTCTCTTCCTCCTCCGTTTTTTAGAGTAAATATATACATATATCTTTCTAAGACAAGATACTTTATAACCAAAATTCGAACAAGAACTATCTAAAAATTTCCGATAACTATAAATTCTACCATGTTGTAGTAATATGATCTAGCATTGGCCTTCGGCCCCCCTTAAGATTTGACTCAAGCTCTATCATTGTTGATAAAATTATATGTGACTTATTGATTGAATGCAAATTATGTATGAAACTTTCATTTGTAGGAATAATTACCTCATATATATATATATATGCATGTATGTATATATGTAATATTATGTTTTATTTGAAATTCGTTACAATGCACATACGCTCGGCTAGTAACAGTAAATATACTCCTCGACAAAAAAACAAATACCCTACTTGAAACGTGAGAGTTGACCCAGATTCCAAGATGAATCGAACCGTTTTCCGTGTAACTTCTGCGTTCCAAACACGCCTTCAATTGATCGCTTGACTAAACATATTCGAGGATGACTTGTGTATAGAACCGGAGGATGCTGTTTAGTTTAGCACCAAGCTGTTCCATCAAAGATCAGCGCATCACACTCTGGTAAAAAAAAAAGATAAGCTTATCACGATGGATATACTAAACCGCACGAGAATCTGGTGTCAATAGGAAACCATTGCACCTGACGGATCAGACACCAACAAACCCCAGCCCTTCAGGCTTGTTCAGAAGAATGCATGCCAGAACATACCTGCAGGCTGCAGCCTGCAGGTGACTCTGAACGATCCAACGACAGCGCGTGACAGACTTGTTCAGAAGAAGCCATGCCAGAACATACCTGCAGGCTGCAGCCTGCAGATGACTCCGAACGATCCAACAACAGCGCGTGACAAAAGCTATAAATGAGACGCACACCAAGCTAGCAAGTGGCAACCGACCCATGCATCTGAGCTAAGCCTAGTAGTATAGTATTTCTAATTCTAGGGCATAGGCATAGGAGAGGACGGACAGGTTGTGAGGAAGCGGCTGTACGCATTTGGCCGCGACAGGAGCCCGACCGCTGCAACCTCTCGCCATGCTTTTGCGGGGGACAGCAAGAGAACAAGAAACAAATGCGGAGCACCGCCCTCCCGTCAACTTGCGCCCCCGTTAAACGCCTCAAAAAAAACAAAGGAAAGGGGCAGACATCGGCGGTTCTAAGATTTAAGCGATAGGTGCGAACATAAAAGTTCCAAGTGCATTTGGGGATTTAAGCTGATCCAATGCACCCTGTCAAATCAGCCGCTGGAGGTAGGGCAGGCAAAAGGGATGGATGGATGGATTTCCGTAGGATTTGTGAAATTATAATGTGCACCATGTTTTTACACTTTTGAGTCTTATTTTCCGGCCTGAGAAAGCGTAACCGGTTGTGTTTTATGTTTGTTGTGTAACGACTGTGTCTCCACGGCCCGGAACGTTGGAGAGCGTAACACGCCGTGCTCTGGCTTAATTTGCTCTTAAATGTGCTTAACAATCGTCGATGTGCAAGTACATGTAACTTGGAATTATTTGTACATCAATGGTTAACTACTTGCCTTAACGAGCTAGCATTGACAGCTGCTATAATTAGACCGTCCAAGTTATTGGCATTTTCACTGTGTTAATTAACCGAGAAGAATTTATATACCTGCAAATATTTCAGATCTATGATCTGCCGTTACAAAATGATATTTCTCTTCCATGCCATTATATTTCGCAAATGTTACCTTTTTTTTTTGCCAAAATGCCCAAATTACCATCGTCTTCTTCCTCCTCTCTCCCCTTCTCTTCTCCTCTCCCCCATCCCTAGACCTCATCCCACTGCCCTACTCCCTGCATTCGTGCCCTCACCTGACCGCCTCCCCCTCCCCCCACCACGCCCCTCCCCCGCGGTGTGCGCATTGGGATGAGTGGGCAAGCGGGGCTGTGCCACGGTCGACGAAGACAACGGCGGATGACGCAGTGGAGTTGACCACGTCACGGATGGCGCAGATCGAGCAGTCGCCACTGCGAAGCCGCCAGCGCGGACAACGCTATAGGGTCGTGCACGCGCGTGGTCGCCGTGGTGCTCCAACACCTGAGTAGGTTGTTGAGCTGCTCTGGCCGGGGCGAGCGTTAATGTTGCCACAGCTGTCTCCTTCTTGGAGTGACGGCGATGGTGGTGGTGGTTCTTGGCCGCGATGAGCTTGGTGCTAGCCTTGGGGCTCTTCTTGGACACAGTCGTAGCCATGGCATAGTGGTTTCCAGCCGACAGTGTTCTCAGTGTCAACGAGAGCACCGACGGCGGAGGCGGTGCCTTCTTCTTGCACTTGTTGTGGTGTTTGTGGTGGTGGCGCTGACGATCGAAGCTGTTGGCGGCGATGGAAGTGGAGGAGGGTAGGAGGAGAGTGGAGAGAGCCATGAATGATCGCCGGATCCACCACCGCCTTTTTTTCTCTCTTCGTGCCGGCCGCCTCGTCTCTGCCCGTTCCAGTTGTCCTCGTCCACCTCCGTACTTCCAAATATCTCCCCTGTGTTCGCGTCGCCTGGGAACACACCAGGTGCTCGACGCCGTCTCCGTTCCACCACCGCAATCGTGCCTCTCATCTCTCTCTCTCTCTCTCTCTCTCTCTCTCTCTCATGTGTCTCTATTCCACCACCGCACCACGCCTCCCATCTCTTTCTCTCACACTCCTATGTCCGCATTGAGAAGAAGGAAGAAGACGAGAAGGGAAAAATGGTATTTGAACAGTCACTTCATGGCTTGACTGGTCAACGATGGCATAAAAGGATATGATTTGGAATTTGTAGTGATATGAAAGTGAGATGTCACTTGCAATAGCGGACAAGGGATCCGAAACTTTTGCATCGGTATGTAAAAAAAATTCCCTAATTAATTATCTCTGCACGCATGTCCCACGAACAACTCTTCCTCTATCGAACCATAACATGCCTGGATGGCAATAAAGTACAACCAAATACCCCACCTAATCAAGTCAGAAGCAACTAAATAATCAGCAAAATTCTTCTTCTGCTGTCCAACTATATATATAAACCTGGAAACGGCACATATGCCGTCGCGGCCTCCTGCCTCCAAGAACGGTCGAGCCAGGTATCCGCAGTACTGCAGGGCGCAGTCGCCATGTGGACGTGGTCGTGTCCGTGGCCGTGGCAATGGAGCGTGCTCGTCGCCGCCGCGTGCCTCTGCGTGCACGCGGCAGCGGCGCGGGCGATGGAGGCGCTGTGGTGGCGGCCGCGGCGGCTGGAGCGGCACTTCGCCCGGCACGGCGTGCGCGGCCCGGGGTACCGCTTCTTCGTCGGCAGCTCGATCGAGCTCATCAGGCTCATGGTGGAGGCGTCGTCCTGCCCCATGGCGCCGCAGACGTCGCACGACATCCTCCCCAGGGTCCTCGCCTTCTATCACCATTGGAGGAAGCTCTATGGTATCCAAGAATCTGCACTGGCTAATAATTCTTTCATCTCTTTTCCATCTTGAATTCAGCTTGTCCGTTAATTTCCTGTGCCATTACACGGTTTCTTGGAATTCATACACTACTTTCCAATTTGTTGGTTTGGTTTTAGCTTTTAAGGGACAGATCAATATATGGTGCACTTCCACATTTTTGTTTCAAGTTCACATGAGAAATTCTAAGAAATTAAAAGTGTGTGCATTTGCATATAGTAAAAAAAAAAGGAAAGCGTAGACTCTCACGCGTGAACCCGGAGGAAAGAAGGGGACATGCCTCCATGCTTTTGCAAATAGAAACAAGAATGCAGACGTTAAAAGTATGCTTGATTAGGTGAGCTCCATTTCACTTTGCTAGTACTGCTACTGCTACTGCTTGCTTCACTTTAATTTCAATGATAACAACAAACACTAACAAATATTCATCCTCCCAAGTCAAACTTGGTGATGTTGTCACCATGATCGATCCATCGATCTTTCCACCAGGCTGTCAATGTAGGTCAATGATAATGCGAGTAAAGTAAGTAAACAAGAGGCTAGCTTAGCTAGCTAGCAATGGGCCTATGGCTAGCTCACAGGCACAGCCATGCAGATCTATCCGGCAACTCGGAGCTAGCCCCACATGCATGCTTGCTTTGTGATGCATATGAGCAGCATCGCATTGCCAGAGCATTTCAGTTCAGGATCCGCTTCGCTTCTGGTTGATGTGATTAGTTTATCTCCGTTCTCGCGGCAACCGATGATAATTCCCTCTCTTTTCAACGGTTTCTGGAGTATAATATGCATAGCTCTACCTACAGGGCATCTGCGCGCGTTTAATCCAAGTGAGGAATCTTATTGTTGATCGATCGGTTAAGAAATGATGAGGTTATTGGCCACATGAAAATACTCATGTTCAGTGCTGGCTTGGCTCTGTCAGTACAACTCCATCATATACTAGATCATGAGCATCACATTAATTCTGGGTGTGCTTTCAGTTTCTCAAAGTTGACTGCGTAGTACACTTAATTTCTCGCCTGCCTCGATCTCGACAGTCGAAGTTCTGATCGAACGGTCGGGACAAGGCGGAAAGCGCACTCGCGCTTTATGCGCTGCCAATAATTAAGCTTATTCTGACAAATGACAATAGGAGTATCGATCATGTGGGTGATTAGAGTTTTCGATTTAATTTGCAGTATTAATTTTGGCAGGTCCGAAGCATTTGATTTGGTTCGGGAGCACGCCGAGGCTGACGATCAGCGAGCCGGAGCTGATCCGGGAGGTGCTGCTGTCGCGGGCGGAGCACTTCGACCGGTACGAGCCGCACCCGATGATCTGCCAGTACGAGGGCTATGGCCTCAGCAACATCCACGGCGAGGAGTGGGCTCGCCGCCGGAAGATCCTCACCCCGGCTTTCCACACCGAGAACCTCAAGCTGCTCGTGCCGTTCGTCGGCGAGACTGTGCGCCGGATGCTGGACGAACTGGAGGAGCGCATGCCGGCGGGAGCTGGCGAGGCCGAGGTGGACGTCGCGGAGTGGTACCAGCGCGTGCCGCAGGAGGTCATCACGTTCGCGACGTTCGGCCGCCGGAACTACGACGACGGCATGGTCGTGTTCCAGCTGCAGGACGAGCTCGCTGGCTACGCCGCCGAGGCGCACAGCAAGGTGTTCATCCCCGGCTACAGGTACGCACGCATGCACGTACCAAAACACACAATTCTTGTACGTACTCTCGATCACTCGACGTGCATTGCGATCTTGACTTTTCTTTTCTTTTTTCTCACTGTATACGTGTTCAGATTCTTGCCGATAAGGAAGAACAGGCGCGTGTGGCAACTGGTCAGGGAGATCAGGAAGAACCTAGCCAAGTTCGTCATCAACCTGCAAAGCCATGGCGATGGACGGCAGGACGGCAGCAAGGACGGCGTCATGAGGGACTTCATGAGCTTCATGACGCCGACCATGACTGCGGACGAGATCATCGAGGAGTGCAAGAACTTCTTCTTCGCCGGGCAGGAGACGCTGACCAGCCTCCTCACCTGGACCACCGTCGCCCTCGCCATGCACCCGGAGTGGCAGGACCGCGCGCGCCGGGAGGTCGTCGACGTCTGCGGCCGGCACGGCCTCCCCTCCAAACACCACCTCCCCAAGCTCAAAACCGTACGTACGCGTGGTCACGACACAACATCACATGCATGAGAGGGTGTTTTGCTCATTCTTACGTCGATCGGCGTGTGTGCAGCTCGGGATGATCGTGAACGAGACGCTGAGGCTGTACCCGCCGGCGGTGGCGATGATACGGACGGCGAAGCGGGACGTGGAGCTGGGCGGGTGCGTGGTACCGGCGGGCACGGAGATCCTGATCCCGATCATGGCCGTGCACCACGACGCGAGGGTGTGGGGCGCCGACGCGACCGAGTTCAACCCGGCACGGTTCGCTGACGCGGCGGCGGGCGACCGGCGGCGGCACCCGATGGCGTTCATGCCATTCGGAGGCGGCGCGCGGGTGTGCATCGGGCAGAAGCTGGCACTGATGGAGGCCAAGGCCGCGCTGGCCATCGTGCTGCAGCGGTTCGCGTTCCGGTTGTCGCCGGCGTACGTGCACGCGCCCAGGGTGCTCATGATACTCAGCCCGCAGCACGGCGCGCCGGTGATCTTCCGGCCGTTGTGATCAGCCGCCATCTCACAGTTCAGCTCAGCGATCCAACAATCCGCATGTTAATCGGATTCAATTAATTCCTTCCTGTAAATTATCATGTACTACTGTCAACTAGAAATCTATAAAAGTACACCATACGTAGCAAGTGCCACACTACAAAGAAGAATATGAGCATCTTTCGTAGTGTAAATTGTCACACACATCTTCAGAAATTTTATTTGGGTCTTTTAGTTCGGAACAAAACATAGATCCGGCCAAGGTTAGAAAAGCCGGAACCGGGTTGCATCCCGGCCCCCCTCCGGTACCGGTAACCGGCCGGTTACCGGGAATTCCCGGACGAAATTTGGCAAAATTTGCTTAAAATTCATCCGAAATTCGAAATTTGAATTTTGAAGTTGCTAAACCGGACGTTGTAGCTCCGGTTTTCGTCTTCCCGGAGAGGGGCCGGTAGCCGGTAACCGGCGGTTACCGGCCGGGTTTTTGAACCCTGGATCCGGCACCTGCCGTCTTTCAGAATTCGAATCTATCTTTGTGCTTTTAGCAGCTCAATCTTGAATAATCCTGAATTTCACAACAACAAACTTGTAGAGTATTTGCAAACATGAAACAACAAACCATTCAAAAAGCCAGGCATTCTCTCCCAGTTGTTCCAAACATTATCGCACTGGAGCAGCGCACTCAGGCATCTCCAAAATATGAGATCAAATTCTAAAATAAATATATATATCAAGACCGCTCCTTTATGCAAATTATTCCATAGATGGAACCTGTTGTCGCAATTTTCCCTTTATCAGTGTATCCTGTCGATAAACGCACACAGCAATGCCAAGTGTTCTTGTGAAGAACACACTTCTTGGCCAAACTATTTCCCTATGATAAACAACCTCTATACAGGGTATCATATTACACGGGAGGTCTTTAAAATAATAAGGGGAGAAAGGGGGTTGCCTTTCTTGACCAGTGAAATTTCAAAGGAAAATTTTGAATTTCCCGAGTGTTTATACTGATAAGTGCAGGAGCTTCTCGATTTCCTTGATAATTAAGTCTCTCTCCTCATCAAGTTGTTCATCTTCACCTATTAAAGGGAATGCACTAGTAGTGTCACAGTTCGCATCTCGCAACAATCTAACAAGGAATCTTCCTTTAACATTGAGTTGCAATTATAATGTCTGGTTATTCCGTTGCCGGCTTCAATTGCTTGGTCAGAGCTAATGTAAAGTACCTTTGCTTGTGGGAAGATTGTGGAGTAGCTTCAACAATTCTCTGTGATTGTCTACCAAAACTTGAATAATATCACGAGGCTTGTTTGGATTGGCAACAAATACCTGCTTCCAAGCAGCGAAAATGACCCCCACCCCCCAGATGGTTAAATCGAAGCACTTGTAGAGTTATAATTAACTAAAACTATCCAGTTCAACAGAAATTTTCAAAATCAAACAAGACCTGATCAAGTAAAAAAGATGACTTGATTAGATACCAGATCAATACGACAATGACAAATTCAAGTGCCAAATTGATTAGATTTTGAAATGTTCAATACACAAACTTAACCAAAATAATTCACAGGATTGGCAACAGCAGAAATTTCCAATGCATATCACAAGAAATACAAAACTGTGTGGAGGTTATAGCCATTGAAGGGTCAAACATAATGCAACTTTAATATGTGAATCTGTGATAACTGATATTGAGAGTTTATTTGACACTAATAGCTAGCCGAGTTAGCCGAGTACAAAGGTTGGAAGATCAAAGATAAAGATATATACCTTAAAAATGTGGAAGGCGCATATCCTGATATTTTTGCTTGAATCCTACAAAAGCTTCACTTTAGTACAGGCATTAAGAAAGAATGCACAAGGACAATAAAAACTGATTGGCCATGAAGAGCAAAAGAAATCATCTATAACTAGTGTGTTGCTTTCATCGCTAAGTTGTCTCAACAGGGGGAAAAATAACACTGTTTCCTTCAGGAGTGTCTCTATTCGAACTATTTATATATTGGAAAAAACAACATGACTGTTTAAATTCTCACTTTCAGACATAACAAGCCTGGCATTAAAACAACACATAATTTGCTGGAATAAACTAATTGATAGTTACAGTGTTGGACTTTTCTATCTGCTAGATTGTAAATAATGATACCATGCGTACTAGCTGCAAATAGAAAGCCATTTAGCTCTGGACGTCTGGTAGCCACCAAAGAACAATTGCAGGTGTATAATTTTGTATATCTTAGGAAACCTGTTGGTTGGTGAGCCAGTAAAAGTAAGCAGGGTTTCTCATTTCCCATACTACCACCACCATCCACCATTGTCAAAAAAGCAAGAGGAGCAAAGCGGAGGAAGTGAAGGATAATAAGTACATCAATGATTTATGAATGCAGAAGCAGTAAATATATAAGTAATAATCTAATACCTTCAGCAGACCAATCATAATTATTAAGTAACGAACTTCCAAAATGTACCGCTTCATTATTTGAGAATTTGGGGCCTCCAACAGAAACTCTGAAAGAAACTGACATGACGCAAAAACACTTCTAAGTTTCCTTTTTCAGTGCTCGACAAGAAATTGTAGTATAGTAATCCAAAATAGTCTAACCTTCACAGATTGTCTTCTTGTCACATAATTAGTTGAAGTTAAAAGCCTTGTGTAGAGTTCAAAGAACTGCACATGTTTACATAATCAGAGTAACACAAAGTATGGATCAATATTCAAGATTTAACAATATAACAAACAAAATTTCATAATGACAAGAATCAACGTATGCAAACGATGGCATGGAAAAATACAATGGAAAGGGTAGGGGGAAAGGCCATTTAACGTTGACATGAACATGGTGTAGTTCACTCATTTCACATGAAGATATCACTCCCTCAGCTAACCTGTTCGTAATGGGAGCTCAGAAACTCGGAGACTGCAGCTTCATGTTTGGTGAGCAAATCCTGCAAACATCTTGTCAACAACAAATATCAGTCTTGGAGAACCAAACATAAAGCCAAATAATAGTATAATATAAATACAAATTGAAAAAATTGGATTTACCTTGAAGGTGTTCAGAGCATCAGAGGCGATATCAAAGTTTGGCAATTCAACATACTGGAAAAACAACTCGAAGCTACTTGATTCCAATATATATCTGAAAGAGCACTACAAAATCAAATGCATGTAATATTAATCAATTGTGTAATTAATTAAATAATCAGTTTGGTCATTCGCTTTAGGTAGCCATCTCATAGCTGATGAGCAAAGCCAAGCTGATGATGAATTTAAAAAGGTAAAAGTTTAGGGAGTAAAAGCTGTTTCAAAATCCAACAGCTCTGTAATGCTTGTCTACTAACCAAGATTAATTAGCAAGGAATCAATCGGAGGGAGGGTGAACTATTTTTGTAAAACTTTTCTTTCCCTCAGGTAGCTGCCATGGTATGTAAATTACTAAATTATTTTACTGTGTCTGTTCCTAGATATAACTACAGTATTTTAGGCATATACGTTGGAGACCATATGCAAATGCAAGCAGCAAATACTCCTAATCACTAAGAAATAGGAAATATAGCTTAATGAAGACTTTGAAGCCTTACTTTGCAAGTGTAGGATATTTTATGCATTCTCGCAACATGTTCCCACAGTTCAATGCAACTTCCAAGTTCTTGTAGCTGACACAACAGAGTGAATCAATCAGGCACAAAAAATATTACAATGACATATACAGTATACGTGAATCATAAACAAATACACAAAAAAAAGTAAGGATATGTGGGGAAAATATAGTGAAAAGTATCCAACTCCATAAACTGAAGATACCAGGCTCTTAGGTTCTTATGTCCACCCCAGACCCAGAGGCAGGAACAACTGGCTACTGACTAGCAGAAATTCATAACCGAACACAACAATCATAGAAATTCATGAAGAGAATGATGCGACCATAGGGAAAGGGAAGGAACAGGAAGCAGTTGGCTACAGGCAGCAAGTAGTCAGCTTCTAAATGGTGCTACAATTGCATTGCCACCAACAAACGAATCACATATACGAATTGATTTTTTTTCCATCCATAATAAATATAGGCCTTACCAAACAACAAGGAAATCTAGAAGATCAACATGATTTTCAATATATTGCACGCAGCAATAACTTTCATCGACCTTCTGCCTCAACAAAATGCACCAGCAGTGGACAAGATCCTTTCTACCCTGCAATATAGAACTAATGAGTCTAATAAGCTTGATAAAAAAAGGCCGTCAAATTCAATTGATGAATACCATACCTCCCAATCCAAGGAAGGCAGATTCTGAACAAAGAGCGAAAGGACACCCTCCTTGCAAATTTCAAGGGCGATTTGTAAAACCTGCTCCTGATTTGGTTCAACTTCTCCATCACCAGAAAGTGTCTGTCTCAAGGTAAATACGTTTTTCTCAACATCTTCGAGAGCCTGATAAGAAAACGTATTGTATATGAGCCAGTAGTTTGTAGCACGGTGCTCTGTGTGTAAAAGAAATATATACAGGGACAACACAACAATCACAAGACAACTAAAATAGTAAATGAAAGAAGCAAACAGGCACTTGCTTATGAGCAGGCTCCACATGGACCTCTCATATGAAGTCCACTTGTATGTAAACACCGTTAAAAGAACATTAACAAAAGTGCGTACCTACAGTTACAAGTAACGTGACTCTTGTAATTGTTATACGTCAAAACCGGATGCTAAGTTGCTAACAGAGCTCAACCACCAACGTAACATTAGTTACTTGCGATAAGTACGTGTCCTAAAACTTCGTTAAATCTGCTCAAGCAGCCTTCTTTTGTACACCTAGAGAAGGCAATACTCTTGTTTGACATCAGTAACCAACAATGCAATTAGCTATTTCCTTATCAGGTGCAGCCAAACTCCAGGAGAAGTTAGTTCTTCAATTTAATTCACCTCAACATCAATGACTTTGTCACCACCAACATGGGGGCAAAGTGAGCACTCCAATGCTAAACACCATGGTTATTAAGGCGGTAAGGCGAGACAGGCGACCTACCCCCCTCACACCTTTTAAGCAGTAAAGCGCGAGGCGAAGCGACGCCCTTACGTATCCTAAGGCGTTAAGGGACATACCTCTTAGGATAAGAAAAAAAATACAAGGATCCATGTATTCTTACAGCATAACCACAGAAGATCCTAACTACATAACAAAAAAGAAAAAGAAAAAAAAAGATGAGGCAGGCATGGGAGTTGGGCCAGCCCAACCAGCCCAGATCCTCCCACACCATTCACCCTAAAATCCCCATCCCCTGGATCGCTCTTCCTCAATCTCACTTCTCCCTGCTCCCGCGCCTCCCTCCCCTCCTCCTCCCTCCTCGGCGCCTCCCCCTCCCTCCCTGCTCCCTGCTCCCGACGGCGCCTCCCCCTCCCTCCCTTCTCCCCCTCCCGGCGGCGCTTCTCCCTCCCTCCCTTCTTCCCCTCCGGCGGCTCCTCCCCCTCCCTCCTTGCTCCCCGACGTCGCCCCGAGCTCATTCCCGCTCGGATCCGGCGCACGGGGCCTCCTCTGCTCCCCTCCCGCCCGGATCTGGCTCTCCAGCTTCGCACGGGCGACGGGCGACGGCAAGGCGGGGCGACGCCTTGACTCCTCACAGCGCCTTACCGCTTAGGCGACGCCTTAATAAGCATGCTAAACACGATCTGAGCAGACCTCATGACCATCCAAAGGTCAGCGCATTCTGGAGCTTTGAACGAAAAACAAATCCTTCCAACCATGGGATCGCAGAGTCACACAAACCACCCTGGCAATTACGTTCCCTGCCAAGTCTGCTACTTCGTGGAAGCATGACGAATTGGCCTGCAAAGCTCCAACCAAATCCAGCACAATTTTGACTACCACGTACCAAGAAACATTCCTCAACTACAAACACCTGGAGCACTGGCATTAATAAGATCCAGAAAGATCACTCATCATAGCAAAGCAACCCAATCGCAACAGTCACCAAGATCCCAGCTTTGTCCCCAAATGGAATGACCAGACGCTAGTCGTGAGCCGGCATGCGGATCGGGCCAGGAAGCACGTGGAAATGTAGGAGCAAGAAGGAGGGTGTGGATACTGGAGGCGTGAGTGAGGGAGGGGGGAGGAGGGGGCCTACCTTAGCGCCGGTCTTGGTGTCGAGGGCGAGGAGAGAGTCCTTGATGGAGCGGACAAGCTCCTGCGGCGACGGACGCAACCGCGCCGCCGCCCGGAAGAAGAAGGACATCTCGCCGCCGGCGAAGGAAACTCCTGGCTTGATCTCCTTTTTGTTCAGTGGTGTGGAGGCGTTTGGGGGGCAAAAGCTGAGAAGGGGGCGAAATGACGAGCTGACGACAACGACCGGGGATGGGCGGCCCGGCCCGGCCCGGCGTGGGCACGACCGGACGAAAATAAATTCTAGGCCCCTCCCCCGGGCACGGTCCATGAAGGTATGTACCGTGCCAGGCCGGTTTACGTGATTGGATGACGGCTTAAGCATGTCTTGAAGGACAGCCGTACTGTACTAAGTCGGCACGAGTCCGTTTGACCGTTTACGTCTCACTTAGCTCGAAAAAAATCAAAACAATTGGGGAAAATTTCTAAAAAAATCATAAAAATGTATATAATTCATAAATACATATAAAAATTGTAAAAAATAAGATAGACGTATTGAAAATGTAATAAAGAGCTTTATTAAAATTAAAACTGTTGTCTCGTTAAAATCTTTGTTAAGTAAAAACTCAACATGACAAAACATTGACAAAGAAAAAAGAGTACACCCTATATATCTACATATATCTTTGTTCTAAGTGTCATTGTCGAGATACGGATTTTCGAACACATCCGACAACTTTGTATTTTTCATAGAGTGTTGTGTTCGCGAATCAGCTTGTCCCCAGTTCTTCACGGTTAGAAGTATTTCCACCATCTCACTTGTGAGACGTGTTCTTCTCTCCTTCAATATTCTTCCAGAAAGAATGAAAGCAGACCCGGAGGAAACCGTCGAGACAGGAACAATTACCATATCACATATAAGTATGGATAGCACGGGATATGTTAACTTATAGGCATGCCACCATTACAAAATTTCTAAGCCTTCTAAGTTGAAATCCACCGTATCGCTGCCCAGATAGATGGATAGTTCCCCACTTCTTGGGGTTGTTCTTGGTTGAGCAAGCGGCGCTGTAGAAGAAGAAGACTTGGACCTAGAAGAATAGCCACTGAAGATCTTGTCCTAGATATTTATCTTGCTATTTGAGGCGAGGGCTACTGGAGGTCGTTGTAAGTGGACTCTTCGGAACTTATTTTCATACATTTGGTAAATCTTGTGTAATTGAGAACAAACTTCTACAAAATAGTTAGTATAGTCTAGTCCTGTAGCATCACTAAGAAGATCAAAAACATTAGCAAATATTTCGATTTTACATCTAGGATCTAAAACAAATGCAAATGCATATAGAAAAGGGATTTCTCTCTAATATTCAAGGTATTTAGTTTTCATAGCAACAATAGCTTTGCGTAAAACTAAGTCATTTTCATATATTTTTTAATTAAATAGTAATATGTAAAATACTATGCACAATAATAGGAGATGTTGGATAGTATACAACGGACAAAGCAACAGTGGTCTCATAAAAAAATTCTAAAAACGGTAGTATCTTCTTACCAACAAACCAATGTTGCTTAGTCAATAGTATACTACCGCCAGTGCTCTGATAGTGCGTTTGAATAAAAACAGAAAAACTGAACTTATATGGTAAAAGACTCTTAAGCATCAGGTAAGTAGAGTTTCATCTTACCGGTATGTCCAAATCGAACTTTCTTGGACATACACCTATTGCCCTGCAAAAGTTTTTATATGCTGCTATTCTTACGTTATAATTATTCAAGAAAGATATCGCATCGCGAAAAGATTTAAGATATACATCCAACCTCTTCAAACCAGATTTAACTGTAAGGTTAATAATATGACAAGCACATTGCTGATGTAGCAAGAAGGAATTGCCCTATGTACTAAAGACTGGAGTAAGAATATCCATGGCCTTAGAGTTTGCAGCGGCATTGTCTAAAGTAATTGAGAATATTTTGTTTGTAAGACCAAAGTCTTCCACGACTTTGATAATACAATCCGCAATATTCTCAGTCGTGTGTACTACATCAATTAATTTGAAACCTATAATTCTGTTCTCCATTACAAAGTCATCATTAACATAATAAGCAACTACACTAAGATAATCATGCCTAGCGCGGTCACTCCATATGCCCGAGGTCAGGTCCACAAAAAATGTGCACGTAGCAAATTTATCCTTTAATTTATCACGACGTTCATTTGTAGTATTTTACTAGATCCCTAGTTGTTGTCTGTCTAGAAACGGAAGAAAATATAGGATTATGCGCATTTCTAATGCAAGTTTGGAAATCATTAGACTCCCTAAAGCTTAATGGTAAATCATCGGAAGCAATTAAATGACAGAGAGATTGATGGGCTACCTCAGGATCATAGTCCCAGCTACGTACCGTACCATCAGGGTTGTACTGCAACTGCGTCTGTCTCATCACCAATCCTTGCTTGGTCTTACATCTTGTAGCATGTCTTTGCAAGTGCATAGTCCCTCCTGTAGACTTTGCAGATAATTTTTGACGATAAATTTTGCAAGCAACATATGGTACCTGATTTCCTTGTGCATCTGGCTTAGTTGTCCTGTCGAAATTTTCCCACACTCCTGATGTAGACGGTCTCGACCTCTTTGCTATAGTGGTCGCTGACGAAGATGCTTCCGTGGTGCCTGATGACGGAACTCCATCTTGCCCTTCCACTAACAACTACGATTAGTTTAAGGTAGCCGTGACCTCTATGGATGCAACTTCCTCCAGTGAAAGTCCGTAATCACCGAGAGCAAAATTATCGTAATTTTTCATAACCAAAACTGCAAAATCAAAACTAACACTATTATTACTTTCATCTTAGCATAACAGATACTAATAATAAAATTATGCACAAAATAGTATTGTATCTCTTTTGCTGACTTGCTGTCGGAAATTGAATTTTTTTTTAAATTTGGTATAATTTTTTAAATTTTGCCAAATTATGTCACAATGACTTTGAATTTGCAAACCAGAATTTGAAAGAGAGAACTAGGGATGGATGAGTGCTGAATGAGGGGGTATAGTGGCTATTTATAGTAAAACAATTTAAGATTTTTTTAATTTTTTTTTGCTATTTTTAAGCCCCAAACGGTAAAAAACGGTCAGAAAACGTTCAACGGCAGATCCCCCCCGGGTTGTGCCGACACACCCCGCTTGGGCCTCCTCCTTTTCTCCCCCACTGCCGCCTGCGCCCCTGCCCTTTGTCTGCCGGCTGCCGCACGCAGCACACCCATCACCCCTGCATGGGGCAGTGCCACACCGCACCGGCCCGCCACCCTCCACCTTCACGCCACCCCACGCAGGTGCCGCCCCGCCCTCCTCCGCTCCTCCCGACTGGCCGGCTCTCTCCTCACCTCTCAAGACGCTTGAACCACATGGGTTGTACTGGGGCTCGTCTGTGCCTAGCATACCCGACATCGATCATGGGCATGGCTCAACACTATTTGTGCCGTGCTGGCCTGATCCATAAATAACGCAGATAGTGTCGTACCTCGGACCGCCCAAATTTATCCGGCGACCACTAACAACGATCACAGTCTTGGTTGCAAGCAGCCTTTATCCGCCTTTTAATGGTGTTCACGTAGAATTTGGGGACCGTTGATTTAACACGTGACTCGGTGAGTGAAAAAAGATATTTATTTATTATTTCCTGACTCCTGAAAGCATAAATTAACGTTGATCAATTTGTAACTGATGTGATTTACCCATCCCCTTTAAGACAATTGGTTATTCTCGAAAAGGAGCCCACACGCAAGTCCAATTCAGTAGAAATATTACGAGTTTACGGATTTATCCTGTCTACATCTTTTTAGGCGTGTGCTAAGAAGACGTGCTAGTATGTATGTCTATGTGGTGCGTTTTTCTTGTAATGAGAAAGGAAAGAAAGAACAAGTACGATTTGTACTGTTTTTTTTCCTCATGGTTGATGTATTGTTTTGTGCTGCGTTGTTGATACTTTGTTGTTGGATGAATCTTTTTTAGTAGTACTAAATTAAGCTAAAAAAGAAGAGGAGAATTAGTACAGCTGACTAGCGCAAACTATATCCGTAACATTTTTAACAAGTTTTAGACTGAAAACGCAAGGACACCGGTACACGAATCCGTTAGCTGGTGTTATATCAAGGTTGGATCAATGGAATTGAATTGTGCTATTGACTTGTTTGTCCAAAGTATCAACAATCTTATGCTTGGCTTGATCAAAAGGTGTCAGGTACACAACAACGTTCTCAGAATTATGCTGGCAAGTGGCAACAGGTTGGTTCATTTGATCATGGTTTTGGTCGAGCAAGCGTGATTGTTACATACTGTCACGACCCGGCCCAGGGCGCACTCGGGAGGTCCAAAAAGGAACCCCCAGGACGTCCCGACAGGTCCCTCAGGACCTCCTGGGAGGTCCGTAAGGGACTTCCCAGGACGTCCCGAGAGGACATCCCGCTAGGACCTCCAGACCTCCCGAGAGGTCCGATAGACCAACCAGAGGTCTGGGGTCCCGACCCGAGGAGGTCGTTGGACCTCAGACCTCCTCAAGCACCATGCACCACTCGAGGGAGGCCCGAGAGGAGCCCACCCGAGGAGGTCGTGGGGCTTGAGGACAAGCCTAAAGTCCACTGTGATCCGAACTGGTCCCCAGGGATCATCGACCAATTCTCACAACAAGCAAGTGACAACAAAAGCATCCACATAACTTTATTAACAGCAAAAGGAGGTTTGATTACAAGGGTTGCTTACAAGCTCCAAAGAACCGAGAGCACACAAACGCAATGAAAACAAAGACATGGTCCACCCATTACACCACAGATCGGGTGGAGGGCGCGCCTAATTGAGTTGATCATCTTCATCATCAAAAGAGTCTTCATCTGCTTCAGGTTCATGAATCAAGCAAGAGTGAGCACAACAACCGTGCTCGCAAGTTACACCCACAATTAATGTAATGACATGCATAGGGATACATCAATGGAAAGCGATAGGGTTGATTTGCATAAAGCCAATTTTATTTTAAATACAAGTATTAAGTTTCAAGGCAGGTTACAATAGATAAAATTCATTTTTGTGTAATCCATTTTCAGTTGGATAGCATTCATCATTGAAAATGGTGAAGGATACCCTCCTGCACAAGGCTCCCCGCCCAAACCCAAATTGGTTAAGCCACCAAAACCAGCGCCAATATTCCTTTTGAAAACCCAAACCAAGAGCTAACTTTGAGTGAAATTGCCAGCATGTCCATGACCGTGGACACGGCTATTCGAAATGATTTACACTCTGCAGAGGTTGTACACTTTACTCACATGACATGAATTCTCTAGTTTGCTTGGCATCCGTCGATACCACCTCACACTTCCTTTTGTGAGAGGTCTAGAGCACATGATAAGGCCTTTACAATGCATTGCTCCACCGTAGTCCACCCCTATTAAGGTTCCCCCCCTTTGGATAGAAACCCGTCGGGTTAATGGGGTGCCCCCTCTTATGCCAGGTGGGACTACAACTAGTCATAACATGACAAACCCACCGCATCCACAGGATGAACCACGATAGAGCTTTGCAAATTAATTAGCCAGGTCCCACGCCCCACACTGGAGACATGTGGTTGCACAATTTTGGCATAGCCCGTTATAGGCTTAGCAAGTGGTGTCTCAAAGACCGATCCTCAACCGACTTGGGCGACAAACCTCAACCCTGGGGCATCGGATCACACGACCCCCGTGCATAAACATGCACCAACCAAATAACCAGCTTCGCCCAAGTCAAATCCATTTTTTATTTACTTTGCTTTTCAAACCTCCATGGCACACCAATGCCATGGCCATTTGTAAAACCCCATGACACACCAATGTCATGGCCGGAGTCTCCATGGCACACCAATGCCACGACCCAAATTCTTTGATGAAGTGATATTTTTGGTCAAAACTCCCCAAATCAAGATTTTGGTCTAAGCAATACTAAGCATTCCATTTTTCAAGAGCTACGGGTCCTCACTATTTCAAGAACCAGGTTTTATCTAGGGTGACAATGGGGTTGATTCAACATGGACAGTGATCATACCAAGCAGTAGGCATAGCTACGAATTTAAAGGTAGGCATTGAAATATCTTAGTGAAATAAGCATGCATACATCTTTGAGAACGACATAAGTAACTTGAAGTATTGGGTGCAACATGATCAAGAGTGTAACTTGCCTTGCTCAAAGTCTTGAGCTGCTTCCTCTCCCTCACTAAACTCGGGCTCCCCACGGTCTTGACAATCTACACGTGAAAACCAAATAACTCAAACAAAGTTCAAACAAGATCCAAAGAACTCCAAATAAGCTTAGACACAAAACCAACAGAGAGGATGGAAGGTCAAAAGGAGGTCCAACGAGCTTGTTGGAGGAGGTCCAGAGAGTCAAGAGAGGAGGTCCATGAACTTGTTGGAGAAGGTCTAAGGTAGACTCGGTTGAGACAGAGAGGAGAAATGGAGAAGAAAGTGAGAAAGGAGGGCTTCCCAAACTATATATAGTGGAAGCCAAAGCACATGACCCAGGATAGGGTCAATAGGAGTTGGTAAATAGGACAGTGGGAGTAGGCAAGGAATGTGACAATCGGTATGACATGGGTACGGCAAAGGTGAGATCATTTAATGTGATACAACATGCATTAAATGCTGTGGAGACTTCCTTGCCTAAGGACACAGTCAAAGGTAAAGGAAACTGGGTGTGTGACTGGCAAGTGGGGTAGCCAAGACCCGCAGAGGAGGTCCTGCAATGGCCTAGAGGAGGTCTTGCAGTGAATCAAGGGGAGATCCTCACCCACCGGGAGGTCCTGACGGTTGGATCTCCAAAGGGGAGGTCCAAACGGCCAAGATTAAGCGCACTAGAGGAGGTCCGCAAGGGCAAGGAGGAGGTCCTCACCCGCAAGGGAGGTCCTGACGGTTGGATCTCCAAAGGGGAGGTCCAACGGTCAAGATTAAGCGCACCAGAGGAGGTCCGCAAAGGTAAGAGGAGAACCTCACCCGCAAGGGAGGTCTAGAACCGTAGGATCAAATCCAGGGGAGGTCTGAACGGTTAGGATTTCCAAGGGGAGGTCCTAACGATCGGATCTGCCAAAAAGGGGAGGTCTGGACGGCCAAGATTTCCAAAGGGGAGGTCTTGACGGTCCAGATCCTCAAGGAAGAGGTCTGGACGGTTAAGATCTCCAAGGGGGAGGTCTTAACGGTCCCGATTTACAAGGAGGAGGTCTGGGCCGCTGGATTTCGATCGGACCGTCCAAAATGGTTGGGACGTTCGGACCGCCCGAGCGCCACAACAAATCGGACTGTCCAATGAAGATCTAAGGCTCAGAGAAGGTGGGACGTTCGGACCAACAGAGCTAGCGCTGGATCTCAGCCTTAGAAGTAAATCGGGTGGTCCAAAATGGTTGGAACGTTCAGACTGCCCGAACGCCACAGCAAATCGGACCATCCAATGAAAATCTAAGGGCTCAGAGAAGGTGGGACGTTCGGACCATCCGAACGTCTCACCAAGATCAAACCGTCCAATGCAAATCGGACGATTCACAAGCGATATAAGTGCAAATAGACAAGAAGGGGGTCCTGGAGGACCTAGGGAGGTCCTAGAGGACACGGGGAGGTCCAAATAAACAAGAAGGAGGTCCTAGAGGACATGGGGAGGTCCTGTAGGACACGGGGAGGTCCAATAAAGGTAACGGGAGATCCTGAGAAACGGTAGCACCGCAAGGTGCGGCGATACTACCGAGTTGGCGCCGAAGACAACATCCAGAGAGAGTCTCAAGGTTACAAGCAACGAATGAGGTCCAAGCATTTGGGAGGTCTGGACCCAAGGAGGTCTGGACCAAAGGAGGACAACATAAAGGAGGTCCGGACTTTTGGATCCAAACGAAGAAGAGGTCTGGGCCATTAGATCCCAGACAAAGGGAGGTCTAGGCTAGAGGTGGGTAAAAGATGGACAGAAAAGGGAAGATCTTCAAAACTCCAACAACTCAACAAACCAACAAGGAACTTTAGTTGAAGTTTGAGTTAGTCAACTTAAATCCATTATGAAATTTCAGGTTAAGCTATGAATTCTCATCAAAACAAAATGGTTCTTTTTATTTTGAAATTTTTTCAAAAAGACTCTGAAAATCAGGGTGTCACACATACCCACCTGGATGAACACAATCGAGCACAACTCGATAGCTTTAGCACCCAAATCCATCACCAGGTTCAAAGTATTTGGAGATACAATTGGGAGAAGTGGAAGTATGAACTAGCAATTAGACTGGGAATACAGAAATCTAGACTGGGAATGGAGAAGAACTTAGAGCCAGAGGTTGGGGAAGAAGCAGATCGAGAGGAGGAGGAAGCAGTATGTTGTTGTTTGTTCTCTTCGATGCCTTTCTTCGCTGTTGTTGCTTTTTCTTTCGTAGTGAAAGCCATCCACGTGATGTTCAGGCCTGGCCACCCTCCAGTCCAACGTCTGCCTGGCCCATGACACAAACTGCAAGCAAAGGTCGGCTTGGCCCACGGTTCATGACATTCCCCTCCTGTTGAAATTCGGCTTGTCCCCAAGCCGTTGCAAAGATCTCATGGTAGGATATTTTACATTGTTTGCTCGCCTTAAAAGTCATGTTGCTCCTGTGTTGTTGCATTACTTGAGTTCTTAGGCGCATAGGAATAAACATACTGCCATCAAGATGATCTGAATATGGTGAAAAAGGATCAATAGTGTGAACCAGAGAACTGGGGTCAGTGTATTGAACTCCAAGCTTCTGCTATGCCACTCTGGTCACCTCAATTCTCTTGAGCATAGGAGGTGCCATTTTCAGTGACTGTTTTAATCTGTCCGATTGTTGGCTGTTAACTATCGCTTGTAAGGTTGAAGAAATCGTAGGGGATGTCCTATGTTTCACAGCAATGCCATCATTCTCATCTTTTAGAAGGTCAAGGAACATTGGGTCAGCAAGGTCTAGAGGACCGCTATCATCAGAACCTGAATTGCCACTGGGATCTTTTATTGCAGAACAAGTATATGCCTCATCCATTAGTGCAAGGAGCATCTCAGGAGCAGCACTCTTCTGTATAGTAGCTATACTACTACCAATGAGAGTTCCGAAACTTCTTTCCACCTTTTCCAATGTCACCACTAACATTGGCAGATCCATAAGGGACAGGAAGAGAGGAAGAAAAGATCTTGCTGACATCATTAATGGAACCACTTCTGAAAATTTCTTCTCCAATCTCTCACCATTTGATACAATCAGTTTCAGTAGCAATGGAAAGAACTGCGGAATCAAGGTGGGAAAACAGCTCAGGATCTTTGTCCTGTTAGCTATCAGGAATTCAAGCATGTGTTCTGCGACAATAGGATCTACAAACTCCCTACTTAAGCAAGAGCGGGAGGAGGTTCTCAAGCTACCATCAGCATCATGCAGAACTGCCTCCCCAAAAGCCAGGAAGAACTGCAGAATTGTCAGATTTTTTACTTAACAACATTGGAAGCATATCAGACATCATGCACAGCTACTCAAGGTGATATCCAGCACCGTCCTCCACAACACATCGCCTCCTTGACTTAAATTTGCTAACTGCCATTAAGTTGGAGTGTACACTCATTGTGATGCCTTCATCCACATAGAGCTGGCAGTTTCCAGGCTTATGCGTTCCTTCACATTTTGAGCTGCCCTTGCCTACTCTACTCACCCCTGGAACCTCAAAGTCCAACAAAAACCCAAACTTCAGTAGTTTAGCAAGAGCAGCAACTCAGTTTGAACTCTCAAACAACAATCCTCTAGATGTCTCTTCTGCAAAAAATAGCAGCGTTCTTGCGTGAGATATTCCAAGTAACTTAGTCCTGTCCCCAGCAAGTAACTCATTACATTCTAATTTCAGGACTGGCACTCCCACAGAAAATTGTACTCCTTCTACCCCAACTGAAATTATTGCCGCAAAACACCAAGAAGCGCAAATTTCAGCCCAACACTGACCGTGTCCAAGGCAATATGCACCTATTGTCCTCATCTTACTGAAAACATGAATAAGTTTAATACCAACTCCAGGATTACTTACTCACTTCAGCTCATAAACTTCCCACCTCTTAGTCCATGTCATACCACAAAGGTTCAAATAAGAGTCGCATTCGGCAGTAGGTTGTGGTAGCTCAATCAAGTGAAGGTAATTTCTCTTGAACTAGAGTAGTGCCCAACTGCATATCCATTGATGCAGATCTTCAACATGCCTCAAACTGATATAACCAGCAACCATCATCTCAACAAGCTTACATGCAATTGTAATATTTTGATTAAATAAAGCCTCGACAACCGTGAACCAATTATGCTTCTTGGCAACCAAATTTGCACATTGTAACCTTTGGTCAGTAAGGAACAGGCCACCTTCTATCTCACCATGAGCGAAACTGGCTTGAGCAGGTGACGACCACGGGGGCTTTGGCTCAAAAATCGGCAAACACTTCCGGGGCTCTCTAACAAGGAGCACCACACCACTTGAGCAATCAATCACAACAAAGGCCCGTGAATATTTTTCAGCAAAAGAGTCAGTCCCCTCGAAGTCAACAGTTACAACACAACATGGAGAGGGTTCTTGTGGCTCACCAAATGATAGTACCCCATATATTCCTGCAGTAGCTAAGGTTATCTTCCCCGAGTGGAATACTGCCTGTTCCTCGAACAACCAGAACACAGTGGCATTTCCTTGAGGCGGTGACCACGGTAGTTGTAGTTCCTCAGCGTTGTTGAACAACCTTAACATATTGAGACCCACAATCATGGTGGGCATTTCCTCTGAAATTGTTGATCGCTGAGGTTTCAGAATAAGAGAAGGCCTCGGTTGCATTTGAACCCAATGTCTTGGCAAAGCCACCAAGTTTGCAGTCAAGACTTCCATCTCCACAATCACCCTTCTGACGATACATTCAGAGACAGGTGGCTGCTTCAGCAGCACCCCACCTTCATAGCAGATGAACATCAGCCATGGTGCCGGCCGCGACTTAGCACCTTCTCGCGTGGCCTCCACTTGCTTGGGTGGCGGCCATGGTTGTCGCTTGTCCATCTTCATCATGGTTGTCACGTAGGAGTCGAGGGTGATGTCACCGTTGGTTTTGGTGACGATGCTGTCGACGTCCAGCTCCACTGTAATTGGCGGTGTCATGGGCATTTCATCGAACAGTTGGTGTGCGGCGAGGTCACTAGTGTCATCACACACCCGAATGGTGCCGATCGTCGGCTCGGGGCTGGTGATGGCGACATCGAGCAAGGCGGCAGTCGAAGGAGAACCCAGGGCTGCGTTCGGCATGAAGGCAGACATCAGCGAGGCGTTGTCGTAGTCGGAACAATTCATCGAACGCCCGGGGGCATCAGGGCGTCCAAGTCGCCGATGGTAAATGACCCCGTCGAGGAAGCCTGCACCGGCGCGGTCATCGACTGGGGCGAGTATCGAATTGGTGATGTGAGTTCATCAAGGCGGCTGCTCGGCCCGAGACGTTGGTCGGAAGTCTAGGAGCGGGGTGCTTCCGCGTGAAGAAGCGGGTCGGCGACGACTGGCGCAGCCGGCTTGGTCTCCGTCTTAACCTCCAGACGGATGGGCTTCATCTCCCCCACTAGAGCCTAGATGGCCTCACATTGGATTTGCAACTGCTTGATCAACTCGCCTCGTGCTAAGATTGCTTGAGTCAGCTTCTCGAGTTGTTGCTCTATCACGATTGTTGTTCGCTAGTTCGATAGTGTGCGTGATGCGGATCTTTACGGCTTTGATACCAATTGTTACATACCCACTTGGATGAACACAATCGAGCACAACTCAATAGCTTTAGCACCCAAATCCATCACCAGGTTCAAAGTATTTGGAGATACAACTGGGAGAAGTGGAAGTAGGAACTAGCAATTAGACTAGGAATACAGAAATCTAGACTGGGAATGGAGAAGAACTTAGAGCCAGAGGTTGGGCAAGAAGCAGATCGAGAGGAGGAGGAAGCAGTATGTTGTTGTTTGTTCTCTTCGATGCCTTTCTTTGTTGCTATTGCTTTTCTTTTGTAGTGAAAACCATCCACGTGATGTTCAGTTTTGGCCACCCTCTAGTCCAACGTCCGCTCGGCCCATGACACACACTGCGAGCAAAGGTCGGCTTGGCCTACGGTTCATGACATTGATGAATGATGAGTCCGACGGTTTTTTGTTAACCTGGCTCCTTGCCCACAAAGCTCAGCGCAACTAGCGCCGACCCTGAAGATACAGCAGGCCCGTGTCGCCTCAGCCGTCTACTAGGCTGATCTCCTTTCACCGTCCCGCGTGGGCTGTGTGCGGACTCGAAGCCGGCCGCACGCGCGGTGGGCTGCTCCTTGTTCCGTCATGCGTGTACCCGCGTAGGCTGTGGGCTCGGCATTTTACCGTCCGCGCACGCGGTGGCTATCCCTTCCCTATATTAGCCGTTCCGCGTGGGCTGAAACCGGCAGCGCGCGGGCACAGGTTGCGTTGCGTTGCGCAACGCTCGACCACTGCGCGTGGCGTTACAACTTACAAGGCGGGCCCGCGCGTCCCCTCGGGGATCCCTGCTAACCCTCGCTGTCGGATGACTGGGCGAGGGACGTGCCGCGAGCAGGCTTGGCAAACAAGCACGTTCACGTACGTTCATTCGCACGTACAATTTAGAGGGCGGAGACTCGGTTAACGATGCACATGTACACAAAACAATTAGGCATCAGGCAAAATTGACTATAGTACATTTTCGTGGCATTAATTTGAGACATCTAGATTTCGTGTCTTTACCGAAAGACACTGCAAAATGTTGACTCTTTGTCGTGAGACAATGAGGCAATTAAAATGGTATATTTGCTGGTTTGGAGAGAGAAACGGTTTAAAACGACCTCAATCTTCCTCTTCCTTCATTCTTCACAAATAGAACGAATGAAGAGAGAGGGAGGTGGATCGTGGCGGCCTGACAGCGAGTTGCAGCAGTGGTTGGTGGCCGCGCACTTGTTGCGTCATCGTCCCGATGGGAGAGGGCTCGAATTGAGGATGACGAGGAGGTGGCGGAAGTGGCGAGGACGGGGGAGGCAGCGCTGGTGAGGATGGGAGGCAGCGACGACACTGAGGATGGCTACGATGACGAGGATGGAGGGAGGCGGCGCTAGCGAGGATGGGAGGCGGTGACGACGACGATGGTGACAAGGAGGTGGCGATGACGGCGAGGATGGGAGACGGTGACGGCAGCAAGGATGGTGAGGAGGCAGCGGCAACAGCGAGGAGGCGGTGATGACGACGAGGATGGCGAGGATGGGAGATGGAGGCGATGACGAGGATGGCGAGGATGACAAGGATGGGAGACGAAGGCGAGGAGGAGGCAACGACGAGGAGGATGAGGGAGGCAGCGCTCGCGAGGATGGGAGGCGGCGACGACGATGAGGAGGATGGCGAGGAGGTGGAGGACCCCGCCCTCGTCGAACGCCCACCTCCGGTGTGGGTGGACGGCGCAAGCGCGGCGATGACTCGCCGGCCACTGCAACCGTGGTGTCCCGCGTCCTCGCCGCCACATCGACATCTGGAGGTTATCAGACATTGCGGCCCTCCCGTGCAGCATCATCTTCCCTCATCGTCTAGCGCCGCCGCCATTGCCTATGCTGCTTCGCTTCCATGCACCGCCAAGCGCAGAGGAGGAAGAAGGGAAGAGAAGAAGGGAGGAGAAGGAATAGGAAAGAAGGAAGAAGCAGAACAGAAGGGAAAAATTGACTTTTCACTAGCCTTCTCTCTCTCCTTCAACCCGTAAATAATATTTTAATGGCCTCACTGTTCCACAACCAAGAGACACATTTTTGTGCCGCCGTTCGACAAAGACACAGAATTTAGATATTTCATAGCTAACGTCATGAAATTGTAGTGTCATGTAGCCAATTTTACCAAACAATTACAATCTGGTATTGAAACATCCACGGGTCCTTGCAATATATTGTACACATGCGTGCAACAAATGAACGAATGATATAAGCTATTGATCGTTGTTTTAATTTGTTTCCCCCCTGAGTGTGTGTGTTCTCGTATCAACATATATAGTATGTGTGGTACATACATGCATACAAACATACATACAGCTGTTAGTATTTTGCCCCCACTCCAACACCCTAATCTTTACAGCACCAGCCCGGCCGATCGACCACATGACCTATACAAGATGATGAATTGAAGGGCAGAATTACACAAGAACCCAAAACAAGAGGAAAAAGAGAGACATGTACCTTCCTCCATCCACAGTCTGCCTCCTCTCCCAAATCAGTTCAATCCCCGGAAAAATTCACAAACTTACCCAGGTTTGTTTGTTGCGCTTGCATGCATGCATGCACATAACCGATATTATATGCGCGCGCCACAAACTTAACCCTTCTCTTGCACATGTGCACACCTCTTCATGACTTCATCTCTCTTCCTCTCCCTCCTCTTCTGCCCTTCAATGCAAGCGGTCGCCGTTCACTCCTCGAGCGCGGTCGCCGCGGCCTTGTAGAGGTCGTACGGCGCCCAGATGTAGTCGACGGTGCACGGCTTTCGCGAGTCGAGCCGCAGCCACGGCTTCCCCTTCCCGCTCCAGTGCAGCAGGCTGATCGGGCCCGGGTGCAGGCTCCGGCACTTGCCCTCCATGTTGTCGCCGCCGAGCCCGTGCTGGTTCCACCGGTGATCCACCGGCTTGATGTCGCCGGCGAGCACCAGCAGGAATGGGGGCAGCGAGCCCAGGTGGTAGATCCGTTTCTGCTTCTGCACCGCCATCCACTCCTCCACCCGCTTCGTGTAACCGCCGAGGCGCCACTTGGCCACGTCCATCACCATCACGCCCGTGTTGAAGTAGCACGGCCGGCGCCCGCGGAACGTGGCGCTGAGCTCCGGGTCCGACCAGAACGCATCGGTGAAGTACTTGGTGAAGTTGGCGTGGCAGTACTCCGGCGCGGCCACCATGTGCCCGCCGAGGTCCACAGACCACAGCTTCCGGACGTCGTCGACGACGACCACGTCGGAGTCGAGGTATATCACCCGGCGCACGTCGGACGGCAGCGTGTCGGCGAGGTAGACGCGCGCGTAGTTGAGCGGCTGGTCGAGCGCGTGGCGCACTGACCGCGAGATGCGGCCGCGGACGCGGGACGGGTCGAAGCGGTACACCCTGGGGTCGAGGTATGGGAACGTGGCGCGTATGGAGGCGAGGAGGTCCGGGTCGAGCCGCGCCGCCAGGAAGTGGAACGCCACGTTCTCCGGGCACGCCGTGTGCTGCAGGATGGAGAACACCGCCGCCATGGTGCCCCGGAGGTAGTTGGCGTCCAGCGTCATGGCGATGTCCACCCGGCCGTCCGGCGACCCCCTCGGCGGGCACGCGTCGCCGTTGCGGAACGCCGGCGCCTCCCGGAACGCCGGGAACGGCGCCAGCGACGGCAGCCGGATGACGTCGACCCGGATGCTGGACACCGCCGTCACGCCGTGGGTACCGAGCAGAAGCACGAGCAGAAGGCAAGACAGCACCGTGCACGTATGAAGCGGCCGCGAGAGCGTGGCGGGTACAGCGGAAGGCGAGGGCGAGGGCGGCGACAAGGACCGGAGGCCGACGGTGAGCGGGCCGGGACAGCGGGGAGCGGCCATCCTGGTCCTTGTCATGGGACCGCGGGGGGAGAGGGGGGTGGTGGCTTGGCTAGGACGGGAAGGGCGCAACCATGGCGGTGTTTGAGGGGAGGGGGAGGGGGTGGTGGGGGAGGGAGGGGACGATAAAGTTGGCAGGGGCGGAGAGCGCGCGGAGGGACGAGAGGCAAGGTAGGAGCGAGCGTATGGCAAGCAGGCCAACCCGCTGCTGCTCGTGCCTAGCTCCCGTGTTGCCCTACGCCCTGCCTATACTTGGATCACGCACGGCACATTAATTCCCAGTGGATTACCTCCACATGCATGCTTATTTTCAGTGTTTCACCATGTGATTTTGCAGTGATTAAGGCTTTGTGTACGTACGTTTGGGCTCCAAACAATGTTGGTGTGAGTGCCTCAGGTTTATTTATTTATATAGAGAGAGAGGGGGGATCTGAGGAGGAGCTAGGGTACGTGTTGCCTAGTACTCCAGCTTTTGTGCTTAGCACGTCAAGGTCAAGGGGCTCCACCACGCATGCTCCCGCCACATCACCGGTGGTTGGGGAGTTCTTGGGATTGGTTCACGAACCATTATTCAGAGTTTCAGACAGAAGAAGCAGCACGATGTAATAGCTGTTCAAATTTCGTTTGGTACGTAATAGCCTGTAGAAGATCGTGGATTTGGTTTGCTTATATTGAGTTGTATGCACCAATCAATTCATCCAAAAACTTAAATTGACGAGAAAAGATGTACGATTCACTTATATACTTAAACAACCCCTTACGTGTAGGTTTATTCAGACCTAAGACGTGGAATAGAAGTGGGTTACAATCATTATTTTTTTGAAACTGCCTAGAAAACTTGCAACTGTTTTCTCGAGTTCAAAACAGTCACATTATAAACCGTGAGATGAGATCAGATATCATTCATCTTAGAAACATGCTTAAAAAAGAAACTCAGCACACATCTCAACGCATATCAAACGGCTCATAATGTGACTGTTTTGAACTCAAGAAAATTATCGCAAGTTTTCTAACAAAAGCCTTTTTTCTTTAATTGTGCCAACCGGGTCTTGAACTCAAGACTCTCCTCTTGACTCTGATACCATATTAAGTTGCATGTACTAATTAATTCACCTAAAAAACTTAAGTTGATGAGAAAAAATAGATAAGTACTTGCAAGAACTAGCATGCAATATGCATTATGTGCATTAGTTTGTCGCGTGGAAGGCGTGTACTAACTAGAAATCGATCGACCGATCCAAGTCAATGCTTGAGCCTTGATTGCCCATATGCATGCGTACGTGTCTCGCATTCGAAGTGCAGTGCAGCCAACCACCATTGGCACCCAACCGACTCAAGCACAGGAACCTGAACAATGGATAAATTGCCTAATGTTTGTTTTATAACGAACCCTTTCGAGCCCTCAACTTATGTCTCAGGACAACCAAATCACCTGTACAAGACTGTATGAGACTGAGAAGCGAGCTGGGGCTCGCTGGCTAGTGGCGGCAGGTGTCTGTCCAGCCGATCAGTGTTCGAGTCTGGGGCTCGGCAGTGGTATCTCACTTGAGATTATTGTGAGGATTTTGCTAGGTCTAAAGGTGGAGGACTGTGTAGGGGTACAGTGGTGTATGGGAGTTTTAGGCTTATAGTCCGCTACAGTTCGAACGCTGCTCCCGTGGATATTTCGTGGGTAGAGTGTTTCTTCTAAATTAATGTGGATCGGATGAGCAAAAATCCGGACATAAAAAAAAAATGTATGAGACTGTAAGTATACTAGGATTAACTGTTTTAAATGGGGCCGAAAAGTGCATTCCAATCATGAAAGCTGGGTCCAGCTCCCTATGATTTTTTTTAATGGAAAGAAAGGCCTCAACGAGTGGACGTGGCTGTTATAACTCACGACTCACGAGTAGTTGGTTGATTTGATTATTCATCTATTTAATCATGTTAGAGAAAGAAGAGGGTGTCATGAACCCCCAAGAAAAACAACTATACATGTCTACATGCACCATCAGAATTCAGAAAGATCTTGGATACAGCGACTTTCTGATTCTTTATTGTTTTATCAAACAGCTTACATATTTGATTGTACCACTATTTTCCTTGGATGTGATGTAAGGGTGTTGTGGTTTCCATTCGCGACGTTTTCTTTCCCCAAAAGAAATGGATGGATCTTCAGACTTTCAGATCATAGTATATTCCCCATGCATGCTGAACAGTAGCAAGAATTGACCAACAGCATAACGTGGAGCATTGTTCAGAATTCAGAAGACCACCACTGAACACGCAGCAGAGTACACTCGTGCACAACACGAGGGAGACGTCGGAAACAGGAGAGGGAAGAAGAATAACAGTGTGTCGGTGAACGGTGCTGAGCAGATGTACGAATTGAAAACAACACACTTGGCAGTAGCACCACACTTGCATGGCATCCTAAGGCGTCCGTCAGACAACGAACTGCAACTTTGCAACAAGTCAACTTCACGTGTGTTGTGAATAATGGACGGGAAAAAATAGAAAAATAGCACGGAAGACACGAATTTACGTGGAAAATTTTTTCGGGAAAAATCACACATGCACGAAGGCAATATCACTAAATAAAATTTCGGTTTTGCTAATTTTCAGGCAACTAAAATTATATAATCTTTCAGTCGATTTTTGTACCATTCGATTATTTTGAGATTCGTGTGGTAGGATATTTGGTAGCATGCTTGATTCGTGCGGCCGGACTTGTTTATTGTTTCTTGGGTGTTGGGCTTTTCGGTTTTTGTTTGACCCGTTACCGGTTTGTGTGTTGGGCCTTTCTCTTTATCTGATCCATATCACTTCCGATTTGTGTCTGTTTCGATTTTTATATTGTTTTCTTTGTTTCTTGCGCCTCCTCTATTACACACCATAGTCCACTGGTGAGTACAACCTTTTGTCCGATTTTTTTGTTCTCGAGATAGAGAGAGAGAGAGAGAGAGAGAGAGAGAGAGAGAGAGAGAGGTTGAGAGGAGAAACCGAGGGTCCGTCGATGGTCGAAGTTGCTTGCTTGTAGCGGCGCAGCAAGAAGCGACCAGTGAGGGCATCGAGCGTCGACCGGCGTGTAGGAAGAGTCTAGTTGCTTTTGGGGGCAGCGATTTTGTGGTGAGTAGAGCTAGCATGCTCGTATGATCCAATCGCTTGAATAGTTTAGGGGAACCGATTTGTGTTGAGTAGAGCTAGCATGTTCCGGATTTGTGTTTGAGTTTTTGGTTGCTCCGATTTTGTGGCGGCACGGATTTGTTGTTCTTCGGTGTGGTGAGTTTTTGGGGTCATCGATTTGTGGCGGCACGGATTTGTTGTTCTTAGTGTCTCTTTTGTAGGCATGATACTTTTGTGCTCCGATTTTGTGGCGGCGCGGATTTGTTGCTCTTCGGTGTGGTGAGTTTTTGGGGTCACCGATTTGTGGCGGCACGAATTTGTTGTTCGTAGTGTCTCTTTTGTAGGCATGATACTTTTGTGCTCCGATTTTGTGGCGGCACAGATTTGTTGTTCTTCAGTGTGGTGAGTTTTTGGGGTTACCGATTTGTGGCGGCACAGATTTGTTGTTCTTAATCTCTTTTGTAGGCATGATACTTTTGTGCTCCAATTTTGTGGCGGCGCGGATTTGTTGTTCTTCGGTGTGGTGAGTTTTTGGGGTCACCGATTTGTGGCGGCACGGATTTGTCGATGCACTTGATATTTTTCCAAGTTTTCATTCATGTTTTTTTCCATTGATTTTGTTGCTATTTTGATTTTGTTTGGGTATTGTACTTGTTCCTTCAAATTTGTTTGACATTTTAATTCAGCATCTGTGTGTCTATGGTTGGTTCTGGCTCACCAAAACGAGAACGAATGCTTTTGCTTGCAGCGAGGCCTGCAACAAGAACGTCCCCGTCGTCCTCATCGACATGCACAGCTGCAGCCTCGACTCCAAGATCCGCATGAACCTCGGTGCGTTTCCATCATCCTTCATGCAGTATCAGTTGTTACCTTAAGATTTGTCTTTGTTTGAGAGGCATGAATTTTTGTTGCCTTCAGAAATTTGGTTGGTTCTGGCTCATCGAATTTTTATGTAGTGAATTTATTGTGTTAGTGTTTGAGAGGCATTATGTAGTGAAATTATTGTGTTAGTGGTAGCTAGTATGGGTGTGTGCTATTTTTGAAGGACCAGGAGGGTTGCAGGGTTAGGTGTGGTAATAAGTATGGGTATGGTAGCGTTAAGTTCTTACACCAATTTTTTTGAATGGAGTACATGTTTGGGTGCCTGCATTGCATTAGCAATTACTGAAGATGTGCTAAGCCAATCTGGGTTTGTTGTTTCAGATATGTTTGAAGGGCATTATCTTCTTATTGCATACCAAACATGGTATTTTGTCGTGTTTACTCAACTGAAGTCACAGAAACATTTTGTTGTTGATTTGTTCGGATTTTAGGTTATTTTAGCCAGACCTTCGAATTTTAGGGGTAGTATTAGTTGATTCCTTTGTGTAACGACCAGACCCGGGAGCACCTGGAGGGTTCTCCCAGGACCACCTAGGAGGTCCAGCAGAACCACCTGGAGGTCTGGGAGGTCCTCCAAGAACACCTGGAGGTCCTCCAGGAACACCCGGACGTCCCGGCCTCTGTGCACAGAGCTAGTCCCAAGATCAACACGCTAGCTCGCACAAAAACAACATTGGTGACATCACAACCATACAAAAAAAACTTAAGATGAAGCAGACAAATTAATATTTATAGACAAAAGACCTTATGGTCAAGCTTGTTTACAGGGGTGCCACGTAGGGCAAACAGCAAAAGAACACTTGCAGCGGAGAACAAAATACAGCACGGAGCCACTCGGCGAGCCACAGGCTATCGAGTGGAGGACGTCCCCTAGTCCACGAGGTCTCCAACAAACTCCTCTTCACAGTGCTCAGAGCATCCTGGGAGGTCTTCGGCTGCTGATTAACCAGAGGGCAAAAGCTATGAGTACTTTGAATGTACTCAGCAAGCCATAGGGAAATAATGCAATAACATTTATGCAAGGCTTGACAAAGTGAGCTGTAGGGTTAGTTTGCATAAAGCAGCATTTTCTGGAAATACAATAAGTAGATTGCAAAGCACAAGTTGGAAAGATAATACGTAAGTAAACAAGTTCTTTGAAAACAGCACACGACCACCCTGGTCGAGAGGAAAACCACATGAAACCAACCACAACTTTTAGAAAGCTCTACCCCTTGCGTGAAAGAACCGGGCATATCCATTACCGAGGACGCGGCTATTCGAATAGATTTTTCACTCTACAGAGGTTGTGCGTTTTACCCACAAGACACGAAGTCCTCTAGTTGGTTGGGCACCCGTCGATGTCCCCGCTCACTTCCTTTGGTAAACAGTCTAGAGCTCGTGACAAGGCCTTTACAAATGTCAGTCCAGACTTGGTTCTACCCGCTGAGGATTCGCTTTTCAGGGCCCCCTCTTGCGCCATTTCGACCACCACGACAGAACCGCATAAGGACCTCACTAATTAGTTGGTCAGAACCACCCCATCCTGGACTTGTGGTTGCACGGTAGTGACCCAGATCAATGGTGTACAAAGTTAAGTCCTTAGTTGGCTGCTCAGGCGAGTCTGACCACATACCTAGTGTGCTCAAAGCACCCACTACTCACTCCCTGACTACTCGCCCAGGCATAAAACATTTTCTGGTTCAACCTGGCCAAATGACCATCCTGGTCTTGGCACACAAATTTTAACAACAGTGGCTTTGCCGCGATTCCATAGCTCATTAGTCAAGATTATCATTGTTGGGTTCAACCCAGCCAGAGAACCACCCAGTCCTGGCACACAAATTTTAGTTAAGGTGACAACAAATGTCGTAGCCTCATATAGGGCTACACTTCATTTTAATCAGCTACACCGGCTGCTACTACACAAGCCACATCCGGTGCGCTGGGGGTAAGCTAACAGTGATGATACATGGTGAGAACGACGTCTACTAAAGCAGGACTAAGCAATGAAGCGCACCCATGTTGGTATTCAAGGACATCCAACTAAGATAAACCATCCTACAGGTATCCAAGGGTACATGTCAACATGTTGTATTCAATCATACCAAGGAGTCATACTGGCAAGTGGTGTTTAACTATCTCCCAAACCATTTTTATAAAACTAGCCATGCATGTTCATAGCAAAACAATATATTTTTTTTGCAAAATGAATTCAATATGATCAAAGGCCTATGACTTGCTTTCAGTGAAGAATTGAGGGTCTTCTGCTGAGAAAGTTGGGTCCAGAAGGTCTTCGGAACAGCCAAATCCTACATGTTTTTGAAAAGAGCCAAGTCAAGAAAACAACTTCAAAAGAAAAATCAAAGAACTCACCAAACTAGAGCTGAAAGAAAGCAAAGATTTTGATGAAGGAAAGGGGTGGAACCACTTCAAAAGAGAGCTTGAACAACGGTGGCTGGGAGAGCAAATGAGAGTGAGCGAGATGGAGCAAAAAGAAGGGCAAAAAGAGCTCCCAAGCACTCTATTTATAGAGGAAACGGGGCCCCAGGAATCCGGATGAGGCGGTGAGACTCACGGGGGCTCGATGAGGGTCAGCGGAGGCAACGGCATTAAATGCGCACGTTGCTAGGAGGCAACAATATTAAGTGCGCATGTTGGTACGGTGACGGCAGCATTTAATATGCGTGCCGCACGGGGAAAAGAGGGATGTCCCGACCGAGAGGAGTGGTCGTGACCAAAAAAGGGGGTGGTCTTTGCAAAAAGACCAAGAGGAGGTCGCGACCGCAAGGGAGGTCTGGACCGCAAAGGGGTGGTCTTTACAAAAGACCAAGGAGGGTGGTCTTTGCAAAAAGACCACAAGGGAGGTCATGACCACCGGGGTGGTCACGACAAAATGACAAGAAAAGGAGGTCGCGGCAACACGACAAAGAGAGGAGGTCGCGGCAACAAAGATAGAACCAAAGGAGATCTCGACGGTCAAGACAAACACAGGGGGGGTCTCAACGGTCAAGATGGAGCCAAAGAGATCTCAACGGTCAAGACCAACACAGAGGAGGTCTCAACGGCCAAGATAGAACCAAAGGAGATCTCGACGGTTAAGACCAACACAGAGGAGGTCTCAACGGCCAAGATAAAGCCAAAGAAGATCTCGACGGTCAAGACCAACACAGAGGAGATCTCAATGGCCAAGATAGAACCAAAGGAGATCTCGACGGTTAAGAGCAACACAGAGGAGGTCTCAACGGCCAAGATAAAGCCAAAGGAGATCTCGACGGTCAAGACCAACACAGAGGAGGTCTCAACGGCCAAGATAAAGCCAAAGGAGATCTCGACGGTCAAGACCAATACAGAGGAGGTCTCAACAGCCAAGATAAAACCAAAGGAGATCTCGACGGTTAAGACCAACACAGAGAAGGTCTCAACGGCCAAGATAAATCCAAAGGAGATCTCGACAGTCAAGACCAACATAGAGGAGGTCTCAACGGCCAAGATAAAGCCAAAGTATATCTCGATGGTCAAGACCAACACAGGGGAGGTCTCAACGGCCAAGATAGAACCAAAGGAGACCTCGACGGTTAAGAGCAACACAGAGGAGGTCTCAACGGCCAAGATAAAGCCAAAGGAGATCTCGACGGTTAAGACCAACACAGAGGAGGTCTCAACGGCCAAGATGGACACAAGGGAGATCCCGAGCCCGCGAAGGAAAAAGGGTTGAGTGGGAGGGGGATCCAGAAAGGAAAAATTCAACCTGAACCTTGAATTTTGGAAATCAAGGACATAAGAAACACACACCCGAACTGGGGGCACCTCGGGGGTGGTCGAAACCAAAGGATGGTCCGGACTGTGAGGGAGGTCCGAACCGCAAGGGAGGTCCAAAGGAAAAGGAGGTCTAGACTAACAAGGAGGTCTAAACAGAGAAGGAAGTTTAGATCAAAAAGGAGGTCTAAACCCCGAAAAGAGATTCAAACCAACAAAGAGGTCTGAAGGAGGTCTAAACAAGAGGGAAATCTAACCAGAAGAGAGGTCAAGGGAAAACTAGAGAGGTCATGACCAAAGGGAAGTCGCGACCAATAGGGAGGTCGCTACTCAAAAGGGTGGTCCTTGCAAAAGACCAAGAGGAGGTCCAAACGGGAAAAGGGTCAGAAGGGGTTAAGGGAGGTCCAGAGAAGACAGATCAAACAGAGAGAAATGAGAACAAGGCCAGAACTCGAACAACTCCAAATAAACCGAACTTTGGTATTAATGGAAGTTTGATTTAGTCAATTTAAACACTCGAATTTTTCCAAAAATCTCAAGTTAAGCTTTGAACTCTCAACAAAACCAAATGGTTCCTTTTATTTTGAAAACTTTTAAGAACTCCAGAAAATTGGGATGTTACACTTTGGTTTTTTGGGTTGCTGTATATTTTTATTTTGTGGTAATCCATGCATGCTTTTGATGTTAGGTGGTGCTATTTTGTATGTTTTTTTAGTTTTATTCATGTCTATTTTTTGTAGCTCTTGTGTGATGTCCTTTTTCAGTTGTTTTGATTGATACATTTGTTGTCACCTTGACCTAACAATGGTGGAGTTGTCACATTTGGGAAGAAGAGTGGATGAGTGGTCTGTTGCTTGTGTACTAGTTGTGCTCATTGCTCAGGTTGAGCCTTATAGGCTAAGTAGTATATGGGCTGAGATATATACCTGGGGTCTAATTTTTAGCATGGTGTTTGATTGTGTGTGATTGAGAGTTTAGACATCAGAGTAGTTCAGTAGAACATTTTGTTTTTTCCAAGCATACTCCATTAGTGAGCTGGTTCTGTGACATATGTTCAATAGCTAGTTGTTGAGCTATAGATGCCAATCACATGCTGTAGAGTTGTCATCGCTATCTTCAGTTGAGTAAAAAGCTGACTCAAACGCCTCCAATCAGCTCCTGAGTCAAATTGTCCTCATGAGCAGAAGCTATATTATTATCAGTAAAGTACTAAGGACTCCATCTAGCCATGAGTCCAATCTTTTGCCTCTTTATGGTGAAAGCCAATTACCTCAATTGGACAGAGTGGTATATCACCTCGAATTGTGTTCCTAAAATTAGTGATTTAATGTCATCCATATGGACCATATTTTAGATATTGATTTTGTAAGTTGTTATTTCTAGTTCAATAGTTTAGTATTTCTAATCAAGTTTTAACCATAGATTGATATGGTATTTGTGACATGTTATGATTTGTTGTTTATCTAGGTTAAAGTGATATCATCTATTTTTGTCTAGGTTAGAATAGTTTTTTGTTTGCTATCTGTTTTTCTGTTCACCACTAGCACAAAAGTATTTGGAAGCTCAAAACTGCACTACGTTTGAATTATTATGACAATGTTCAGTTTTGTGCAATTTACATTTATTTCACTTGCAATTTTACTCGATAGTAATTTAAAATTTATTTTGACACTCAGTAATCGTCATTGGTGTAAATTTTAGCTCTTTTATTCCCAATAGAGTAGCTGCCAACCGCACAAGTCTCTAAAAATTTTCAGTTAATATTTTTGATCTAATGTTCAAAATTATTTGTCTATGTCTATGTAGGGGTTCACCAATCCCTAGTTTGTTTTTTGTCTACCATAAAAACACAAAGTTGTCTATGTCTTTGTAGCGTTTTGCTGGTTCCTTTTTTTTTGTCTGGCATAAAAATAAAGATATGTCTACATTTATGGACGGGTCGATCAATCCCCAGTTTTTTTTGTCTAGCATAAAAATACATATCTGTCTATGCCAGTTAGTGTGCGTTGGCCTAGGGGAGTACTAATCTAGCTTTCTTGCAAATGATTGATGCTGTTGGTGCTATGCTCTACCGGTTGTCTGCTGTGGTTTGCTCTGTTTTTTTGTTCTATAATTATAGTGATAGATTATTTGGTTCAAGTTTGTGGTATATAGCTAGCAACTTCTTTTTTGTTAGTTAATAATGTAGGCATCCAAATCTTTTTCATCTTCTCATTTGTAAGAAGTTAATCATGTAGGCATCCAAATCTTTATAATAATGGGAATGTAACTATTACAAATTTGTACATGTATTAGAATATACCTGGTCTTGTATTGGCATGTGTGTAAACACAGTAGAATGTTCCTCTGAAATGTTGCTTGTATTCATAATGACATTCATGCTTTCTACTCTTCCAAGGCGTGCTGCTTCAGCAGTTTTCACAACCATGCTGATCTCCTGTTTGTAGTTGTAAGTTGACCCTGGGACCGCGCGTCCTCCACCGCACCTCCAACGGCTCCCAGCTCCTCATTGCGGCTATAAGAGGCCCTGCCTCCTCCTGGACCTTCCCCCACGTCGCCCCCTTCACTCTCGGTAAGCCTCCCCCAGAATGTATGTATGGCGATTTATATGTAGATCATTCTACTTAATCAATTGTCAGTTGATTGTGAAATTAACATATGAACAATGATATATAGTTAATCTATGAACAACACCTGCTACATTAGAAGTTGCATACCATTTTAACTAAACTTGCAGTCCCATGCAATATGCAAGTTTAGTTATTTTACAGTGCAAGTTCCATTTAACCATTTTCTGATTGGCTTCACCTGGCAGGAACTTTCTTTCTTTGGTAGAATAATTTCTGTTCCTTTAGTTTTTGATTTTGATTTATGTTAGGGTTAACCTGGTCAAGACATTTTCTGTTTTCCTTAGATTATTTTTTGTTTGTTCGGTTTTTTATTTTGTTCTATGGTAGGGTATTGCAATTTCAATATAGAAGGGTACTGATGTTTCAATACGACCCCATGTTAATAAAAATAAGTTCAGACATGTTAGTTGTATTTTTTGTGTTGGGATGTGCTAGTACATTTGTCCAGTTCAATTTTGAGTTTAAGTTCAATTTTGTGACATGTAGTTAGCAACTTCTCCCCCTCCTTTTTTTATTCTTGTTTTATTCTTGTAAGAAGTTAATTATGTATACATCTTTTTTTTGTGAATATCCTGGTAGTTTAGACAATTTGTTTCTGTAGGTTTAATAGAGAACATGGCTAGGGATATTATCGAGTCTGATGAAGATGCATGCAATGATAATGGAATGAATAACAGTTTGGACACCGAAGAAGATTTTGATGTAGCAGACTCCACGCCTATGGAATCTGGTGGAGATGATTATGTAAGCTAGCTTTTCTTTCGTTTGTTTTATTGTCTTAGTTCTGTTGTGTTTTATTTTTAATTTTTCGTTTTATCTTTGATGGCAATCGGGCTCTTCTTGTGGGGATTATATTGATGATGCTATCAGTTTCAAGAATTTGACAAAGATGGTATTTTTTTGAGTTTTTTTTATTTTGTTTTGATTTATATCTTCCTTTGTGTGTTTTAGTTCTGTTCTGTTTTTTTGTTTTGTTTTGACTTCTTCCTTTATGTGTTTGTGCAGGTTGCAAAGTCGCTAAAAAGGAAGTATGCTCAGAAAGGTGTTTCTAAATACAATAGAAAGGTTTGAACTTGTTTGTTTTATTTCCCATTTTGCGGACCAACCTGATCAAAGAGAGCATCAGAATGGGTTACAATGACATTAGTGACTTCTATTATACTCATGGCCACCTTTCAGATGCCTTCAAAAGCTATATCCAGACACGCGACTATTGTACAACTTCCAAGCATATAGTTCAGATGTGTATGAATGTGATTTCTGGTTAGCATTGAGTTGGGACAGTTTGCACATGTTTCCAACTATGTCAGCAAAGCAGAGCAAACCCCAGACTCTTTGGATCCTATTTATTGTTGCAAAGTTGCGAGCAGCTGCTGGATTAGCATACATGGAAACGAAGAAATACTTTATGCAGAAACAATGGGGGCAGAAGGGGTTGGAGAACGAATCCAGATTGGCTGCTTATATAAGAAAAGGTTAGTACCATGTTGTTTTTTTTTCTCGTTGATTGCCTTCTTTTTTGCTTCTGTTGTCTTCTCTTTTCCTCCGAGTCCCTTGCTATCTCCCTCCATTGATGTCTTCGTTGCGATCCATTCTTCTTTTTTCTTCTTTTTCTCGTTATCTCCCTCCATTGTTGCGATATGTTCTTCTTTTTTCTTCCTTTTATTTCTTGGATATTAGGAAGTGTATATGGGGGAAGAGGCCTGACATGTGGGGGTTTGTCTCATTCTAGAGTAACCTGTCAGAAGCCCACAACCAAATCAACAAAAAAAACCCAACAGCAGACAGCCCAAAAAAATACAGGCCCCAAACAAACAGGCCAAATAACGGATCTAAATCATGAAATCTGACCCGTTAACAACAAAGGCCGGATGTTTAACAGCAAAGGCTAGATGTTTTGGCTATTTTTTCCTTTACCGTTGGATGCAAATCTAATGGTCAGAAAAAGTGACTGATAAATAGGAGATTTTCAGGCAACTTACAACTAGATAGATCCATAAAATTTTTGCTCTTCCCTATGGACTACACAGATATATTTATAGTGATACATGAAATACTTCGTGTACCCGTAGAACTATTAGTTGGAGTAGAAAACGGAATTCGTATCATACTCAAACTTAACATAATTTTTTGTTAGGGAACCAAGTTGGTTTATCAAATGCCATGACAATTCTGTAGCTTCTGAAGGTCTTGGATACATCGAATTTTCTGCTCCAGGTTTTAACTGATAGGACAGGCTGTAGTATGGGGACATGTATGAAGCAGTACCAACTCAAATACGACAGCTGGCGGCAATGACACGAGAGCAGGGCTTGTGAAGCAGCTCCGGCTTGTTGCAGGATCATTGAGCAATTTTTCTGGCTTGTGAAGCAGGTCCTTTCATGAGCCCTATCCATGTTACAGGTATATTTCGATGTTAGATAAACAACTACAATCATGTCCTTCTGCCTCGACCGAACCTCTGAAGTTCCATACTCATCCACCTTTCTATCCTCGGTGCTCGCGCAGATCACGTGATGCATATGGGCTTTTTGCATTTTGGCATTCATGACATTCTGGACACATTTGGGGAAGTTCATCGAAGGGTTGCCAATTGCATTTTTTTTTGCTGCGGCACTTCAATTGTTGAAGTACTCAACCATGCGTCGGAATGTCACCTCCACTATTGTGGTGAGCGGAAGGCAATTTATACCCTTCAATATATGGTTATGTCTATATATATCAGCTATATCAATGCACATGATGTCATACCTTGCTCGACCATTTGTCCATTGGTTTTGGACGGATCCACTCAGAAAACCCTGGTATCTTCTTGTTGCTATCACCGGCGTGATTTCCTTGCACCTCATCCTCCCCTGAACCAAGTTGGTTGCATGGGTTTTGTGCCTCAAGCTGTCTCATCATGCTCGACTGACTCCTGTCGGATTTCCCCGGTTGCCCCGAGTTCGTTCTCCCTCGTATATTTGAGTGTCAACCTGTCTAGGTCCTTCGAGATTTGAAGAAACTTACTTTGTTGTTTCTGCTGACAAAGTCTCTTGAACAACATCATTAGCTTCTTGTCGCCAAAATGTGCGAAGAAGTTTTTAGCAAGGTATTGCATGCACCCCGGCTTTGTACGTCTCTCCATCAGGGTGGACCTACCATTATGGCAAGCTCCGGTGCCAACTGATCTACCATCGGTCCGGAACCCCCCTACCCTCCCCCCTCACTCCCTGGTATTGGTAGCACCGTAGCAGTCGGCATCAGAGAAGAGAAGACACAGGTTGTTGTTGCTCCATTGCTGGGCTGTGGGTTGACTTCAAGTTGATGGGCCGTGGCTCGTGGCCCGGTTTCCCATCTCCCGTGGCCCAACCCACCTCACCGCCTTCAATCGGGGAGCGGTGAAAGCGAGGAAGGTCGGCATCATCGAAAGGCCAAGCACCCAAGCATCCTAACCCTATGTGGCGACACGGCTATTGGGGTTTGGGGCGGCCCGGCAACGCGTCTGTTGGAGGATTAGGGTGCATGGCGGTGGCGAACCCTAAGCCTTGCAGGTGGGCGTCTTGGTCTTGGTGTGGTCTTGGCGTGTACGTGGCGGTCTTGCTCCCCCAAGAGTGTAAGCGATCTTGGTCTTTGGCCAGTCTTTGCTCCGGGTGGTCTTGGCGTGGCCATAAAACAACCGCAGTTGGGGAGTGCTAAATTAACGGGGGATCCGAAAAATGTTATTAAAATAAAATATGTTAACAAATAAAATCAACTGATTTATGTATGCCTATTAGCACCAAAAGCAACTAAGTATTTATTTACGTATTATTCGCATCTGCCGTATAAATTGCAGAAAACGAACCGATGCAAGCAGGTGCATCTAATCTGTTATCCATCCACACCAATCTTCTCTACAATTTCGAAGGCAAGCTTACCTCTTGAACATAAATATAGATATATTAAATGTAAACTATATATTGCTGTATCATATATGTATTGCATCAAAAACTATGTCTCAAAATCAAATCGAATAAATGAGATGATTAGAAAAGAGTTAAAGAGAAAAGAGAATTATTAGGATGGTAAAGGGGGCGCTCGACAGGGAAAGAGGAAAGAAAAGAAAAGAGAAGAGAAAAGGGAAGATGTGAGACCCCTTTACATTTGGTTAATATATAAGGAATGTTGGGGCCAGGATAAAGTCCGTCCCAACCAACAAAACTCTTACTCGGATATGAGGCCGTATTTAAGTGCCAACCATTTTTCTGTTTCGGTGGGCAGAAAATATTACCTTGTTACGTAATTATATTCTTCACAACGGGAAAGAAGTCACACATGGTGGAGCGTTGGGAGCAGGACAAGAGCTGACTCAACCAATATTACTGGAACTCGGTTGACGGTTGGGGGAGAGTTTCTAGGACACCGACGAAATGTAATGGGTGGATACTTAATCGCGTAACTTGGAAAACGTTTGTATTCTGATCTTGAACTCGTATAAAAGGAAATGCTAGGAACCCAGTTCAAAGAGAGCTCAGAGTAGATATGGGTAAGTGGTATAAAGCCTACACAGTGCTAAATAAAATCATGAATTCATGTCTGTCTCCTGGATTGGAGTCTACGAAAACCACTAGGGGGTCTATTTTCTGTCCGAGTGACAAGTAGTCTTTTCAGAATTAAAATTGTAACTTAAATCTTGGTAAAGTATTTTCCAAAAAAGGGAGATGAACTAGAAAATGGAATAACAAACGGAGATGAGTCATCCAGTGCATCATTGCTAATATTGCTTGCTGAGTACACTAGTACCCAATCTTGCTATTATTGTCCTTTGTAGATCCTAGTCCAGCCGGGAACTATCCTGAGTAGGATCAAGGATACACAGGTGCCGAGGAGGCCACAGCTGGTGAGGGTGATTATTACGAGGAGCAGGGCGAGACGGACACCCTATTCGACTATTGGGACGAGTAGACGCCCAGTGGAGCAAGGCAGCCAAGCGAGGGGAATTATTTCCTGTTGTAATCAAATATTTGTAAAGACTACAGCCTTGCGTGGCTAGCTGTTGTAATAAAGAACAGCTTCTATCCTATTGTTCTGCTGCGTTAACTTTGCTAAGGCTTACTATTTGTCAGAGCGGTGTCCTACCGGACAGACGAATAGTAATTCGTGTGCTTAAGTGTGATTACTTGCTGGGGTAATGACACGGGGTGCCACACTTACAGAGATCTATGATAATGATTTCTCCGTTGCTGATCGTGTGGCAATAAAGGGTGAACTTGATATCTTCATTCTTCATGTGCGAAGAATTGATGATTTTATTGTTTGTCATGATCTTGGAAGTCTGGCCATGAAGATGGTTAAAACTAAAAGGTATGTTGTATTTCTATTGGTCTATCGCCTCATCGAGTTAGCATTGCTACGACCGGTGGCAACAACATCGGTTGAAAGAGTCTTCTCGGCTATGAATATGATCAAGACTAATTTGCCCAACAAGATATCCGATGATTGGCTCAATAACTTGATTGTGTGCTACATCGAGCGAGAGATATTCAAAGGACTTGGTCATGATAAAATTAAGAAACGGTTTCAATGCATGAAATCTCGGAGAATAAAATTGCCTCGTTCTCCTAGACATAATTAGTGCTTTAGCGGTATGCCTTTTGGCTTCTCTTTTTCTGCATCTTTTATAATTTATGATCAACTAATCGTAACACTACTAATCCATTTATTTTTGACAAGTTGCTTTTTCTATGTATCATCTTTTTTCAAATTATTATGTTCGATAACTTGGTGGCAAATTGTTGAGTAGACTTCATTAGTGAGGTATTTCTCGATGTCCTACCTTTATCTTCACTTGTTGATTTGGTGTGATTGCAATATAGTTTGCATATATGTTCTTTTGTTTTTCGGTAATACTCGTTGGTCCACGCTTACAACTCTGCCATACCTAAAATTTAATCCTAGGTCTACCACTGCTCTCCATGGGTTGGTTCTTGAGGTTTATTCCGAAGCAGGGATGGAGACAAGGGGACTAGTGAGAGCCCTAGTCCCCCATGGTTGATGAAATGCTCTATATAGTTCTTAGTTTGTTCATGTAGAACTATAAAATATTTATACTTGGTACCCCTCGATATTTAGTTCTCACCATATAGCCTCCTAGGTAAAAAAACTCTGGCTCTGTCCCTGTTCCGAGGGTCCTCTATAGCATCGAGCAACTCCCTTTTGTAGTCATGTTCATGTATAATGCAGACACCAGATCGCTCCTTCACAACTGCTTGCTTCACATTCTCTATGGGGGTGTCGTCCATTCGGAGAGAGAGAGCGCGGGGAGAGGGGGAAGGGGTGGATCGGACGGTGCTGAGAAGGGGTCTCACGCAGAGAATTTAATTCCCCCAACATACACAGTGGAAGACTCGAAAACCTTTACAGCCTGCAACCTCTGTATCCTTGATGTCTACAAAATTGCCAAGGTTCTTTTACATGCTACGTCCTTAAGTAACCTCGGTAGATAGCTGTACGAATCATGAAAGGTACCATATTGCATCTCCAAAGCTTTTTGTTTTGTCCTTCATAAATCTCAAGCTCTTGAGAACCACAAGGGTCAGTCTACTTCAATTAATAAGGGAAACACATTGTGGCTCTTGGCATCAGATACCATTTGGGTTACTCCGAAAGCGGTCAGCAAGGTGTTGGAGCTTGTTGATCGAGGGGATGGTGCACCCCGCTTGAATGTCCAGGCTCAAAATTTGGTGACTGTCGGTGCATTACAGGCGGCCAAATCTGGATGGTCTTCAGCTCAGAAAGGTGATGCACAAGTTGGGCTAGGAGATGGCTTTACCGAGGAAGCTTGCTTGATGGTCCAAGATGAGCCGATTGGCTCGGTAGTGCTTGGTATCCTTGCTGCCGAGGCTTGTTGTCCCGCAGCAGATGGCTCGACAGTGTTTGATGTCCTAGCTGCCGAGTCTTGTTGTCTCACAGCAGATGGCTTGGCAGTGCTTGGTGTCCTTGCAGCCGAGTCTTGCTTTCCCACAACAGAGGCAGCTATTCCGTCTTTCACGGCAAGACAACCAGCAGTTCAACCCAGTCCAGCCGACGCGTCAGCAGCTCCCCATATTTTCTCAAGGTCGGATATCGGTGTGATAGCAGAAGGCTCAGCTGCAGTGGCGGCTACTGTGAAGTTCCCTCGGGTGGCAGTTTTTGTGGCTAACAGAGGGGCGGAAGTGGAGGACTCGGTGATTATCAAGCCTGCTACAGTAAACAACACGGTAGTCACGCGACGCTCGGAAGAATTGGTGGAGCCTAGGTAGAGCGCTCACATCAAGATGCAGAATTCCGGTGATGAAGACTCAGTTCAAAAGACTTCGCGGCGAGCTAGAGCTCGTAATCTCGAACTTGATCCAAGTAAGTCTGGGAATAAATTTTCGTTTCTGGCTTTTTCTGATGAGCAAGTTATTGAAAGAGTTGCTAGCATTGGCATTTCTTTAGGAAATGACAATGCTGAGGTTGTTAGTTCTATTAAAATTATTAAGGATCTTGAATTAGGACATCTAAATAATAATGGAATAGTAGATGTCAAGGAGTTGGCGGATGAGAATATGGATTGCAACGATATCTCAGCCCTTAATCATTTTTGTAATGATTTAGATGATGATTTGTTAGAGGATGACCAATCTAATTTTACTTTGATAGAAAGTAAAAAGAGGTCAAAAAGAAACAAAAATCCCATAATAGGCCAATCAAATTAAAGTTAAAATGAAAGGTCTTTTTTAGAATAACAGAGGTCTTGGAGACTTGGCTAAACATCGTTACATTTGTGAAGTGGTTAAGGAGTAGCATTTAGATTTTGTGGCCATCCTTGAAACTGGTAAAAAAGACTTTTCTGTGTCTAATCTTAATCATCTCTGTGGTGGACGGTATTTTCCGTGGCATTGTTCTCCGCCACAAGGTCGGTCTGGGGGCATTCTTTTAGGGGTGAACCATAGTGTTTTCGACATTAGTTCTATTGATGCTGGTGATTTTTATGTAAAGTTTCACCTAAAAAATAGAGATGATGACTTCCAATGGATTCTTGTGGCTGTTTACGGTGCAGCTCAAACCCAATTCAAGGAGAAATTCCTCAATGAACTTGTTCATGCCTGTATGAAAGATTCACTTCCTATTTTAATTGGGTGTGATTTTAATATTATTAGACATGCAGGCGAAAAAACAATGATAACTTTTAGTATAGATGGCCTTTTTTGTTTAATGTTGTGATTAATAGTTTAGATTTAAGGGAAATAGATTTATCTAGGAGATAGTTTACTTGGGTCAACTCGTTAGATAATCCAACCTTTGAAAAGCTGAATAGAGTTTTAATGAGTACAGACTAAAAGCATAAATTTCGATTGGTTGCAGTTAATGCTCTAGAAAGGTCTTTGTCTGATCACACACCGTTGCTTTTAAATACGCGAGTGGCTTCTTATAGAGGGAGTCAGCATTTATTTAAATTTGAATTAGGCTGGTTGTGTAGAGAAGGTTTTAGGGAGGTGGTGGCTGATGTATGGAAAAAGAAATTTAGAGGTCACTCTGCATTACAGGTTTGGCAATGTAAGGTTAGATGTCTTAGACAATATCTTCGAGGTTGGGCTAAAAATAGGAGTGGGACTTATAAAAAGGAAAAGATAGAGCTCAATTTGATAATTGATAAGCTAGATAAAAAAGCTGAGCTTTGGAGATTATCTGATGAAGACCTTTCTCTTAAAAAATTTGCTAATAAGAGATTGGCACATCTGTTAAGAGAAGAAGAAATTAAATGGTACCAACGTTCCAAAGCAACATTTCTTTTGGAGGGAGATAGAAATACACGTTATTATCATTTGATTGTGAATGGTAAGCATAGAAGGCAAGGAATTTTCCAGCTCGAACAAGAGGAGGGGTTAATTCGGGGTGATATACAATTAAAAACGTATATCACCAACTACTATAAAGGTCTGTTTGGACCATCCGATGTTAATGATTTAACCATGATTGATTCTTTTAGGAATGACATACCTCAAGTGTCGGATGTTGAAAACAAATTTCTTATAGAACCTTTCACGGAGAAGGAGGTGAAAGAAGCTATATTCCAAATGGAACATAATAAAGCTCCTGGACCAGATGGCTTCCCTGCTGAGTTCTATTAGGTGTTTTGGGAAGTTATTAAAAATGATTTGACGGCTATATTTCATGAGTTTCATAGTTGTTCAATTCCTCTTTTTAGCTTAAATTTTGGGATTATTATGCTGCTTCCCAAAAAAAAACGAATGCTAAGCAAATACAACAGTATAGACCTATTTGTCTTCTAAATGTTAGTTTTAAAGTTTTTACAAAAGTTGCTACCAATAGAATTATTAGGGTAGCTCAGAAGGTTGTCCGATCTTCCCAGTCGGCGTTCATGCATGGGAGATTTATTCTTGATGGAGTTGTTATCCTTCATGAAACAATCCATGAGTTACATAAACAAAATTTGGATGGCATCGTATTCAAGATCGACTTTGAGAAAGCTTGCGACAAAGTAAAATGGCCGTTTTTACTTCAAACATTGAGAATGAAAGGCTTTTCACCTAAGTGGTGTTCTTGGGTGGAAAGTATCGTTAAGGGAGGGAGTGTTGGAATAAAAGTCAATGATGATCTCGGATCCTTTTTTCAAACTCAGAAGGGTCTTAGGCAAGGTGATCCCCTGTCCCCAATTCTTTTTTATTTTGTTGTGGACATGCTTGCCATTTTTATCTCTAGAGCTAAAGAAGAAGGTCTTTTATCAGGAGTAGTTCTCCATTTGATTGATGATGGGTTATTAATATTACAGTATACTGATGACACTATCCTCTTCTTGAACAATGATTTAGAACAAGCAAAAAATCTCAAGCTTATCCTATGTGTCTTTGAGCAGTTATCAGGTTTAAAGATTAATTTCCATAAGAGCGAGATTTTTTGTTTTGGTACTACCAAAGAGGTCGAATCTCAGTATACTAAGTTATTTGGCTGTGAAGTAGGTACCTTCCCTTTCAAGTACTTAGGTATTCCGATTCATTTCAGAAAACTAAGGAATTGTGATTGAAAAAGGGTTGAGGATAGAATTGAAAAGAAACTTAGTAGTTGGAAAGGAAAGAATATGTCTATTGGTGGACGATTAGTACTTATTAACTCGGTACTTAGCAATCTGCCAATGTATATGTTATCCTTTTTTGAGATTCCTACGGGGGTTTTTAAAAGATTAGATTTCTATCGCTCTAGATTTTATTGGCAGGGTGACAGTCATAAACGTAAATATAGGCTTGCTAAGTGGAGTTTAGTGTGTTTGCCCAAAGAGCAGGATGGTCTAGGCATTCAGAACTTAGACACAAAAAAATAAAAGTTTACTAGGAAAATGGTTGTTTAAGTTACTTAATGAAGAAGGAGTTTGGTAATCTATATTAAAAAGAAAATATTTGGGTGAGAAATGTCTTTCGCAAATGGTTAGGAAGCCGGGCACTTCTCACTTTTGGTCAGGCTTAATGAAAATCAAAGATCAATTTTTTCGTTTTGGTTCATTCCATATTAAAAATAAAATGCAAACTAGGTTCTGGAAAGATATCTGGGTAGGCGACTCTCCACTGAAAAGGCAATATCCACTCCTTTATAATGTGGTCAGGAGAAAGGGTGACACAGAGGCGAATATTCTGAGAACGGCTCCTTTAAATATTTCTTGTCAAAGACCTATTATTGGGCCTAAGTTACAGGAGTGGAATGAGTTAATTCTGAGAATTGCTAAGTTCCATTTGATCTCTCAAAAAGATGTTTTCAGGTGGAATTTGAATAAATATGGACTTTTTTCAGTTCAGTATTTCTATGCGGCACTAATTGGAAGTTCTCATGTCCCCATCATGAACTTTTTTTGGCTAATTAATGTTCCATTAAAAGTGAAAATATTTCTCCGGTATCTCAAAGGAGGGGTAGTTTTAACTAAAGATAATCTGCTTTAAAAAAATTGGAGGGGAAGCACAAAGTGTTGTTTTTGTATTAATGAGGAAACAATTCAACATCTTTTTATTGAATGTCCCTTTGCACGTCTTGCATGGTATGCTATTCAATGTGCATTTAATTTATTCCCTCCTGTGAGTATAGCAAACATGTTTGGAGATTGGCTCGCCGGTATTCCAAAAATTTTAAAGTCGCATCTCTTAGTGGGACCTAGTGCCTTATGTTGGTCTATTTGGCTATGTCGGAATGATGTTGTTTTTGACAAAAAGATTGTCACTAATCCCTTGCAGGTTATCTTTTTGAGTGGGCACTGGCTGAGGGTTTGGACAAATTTGCAGAAACCGGCCCAGAAGGAGTCCATATTGGCCGAAAGCGACAGTTTGGAAGTAGTGGCGAAGCAAATTTTAAGCATTTATGGATGGCGGTTTAGTCACAGGATTTGTAATTATTAAATTTAATTTTCAATCGTTGTTTGCTTGTAAGGCTTTAAGCCGTTTTTAACAGCTTTGCCTCCTTTAGTACTTTAAACTCTTTAATAAAATAGGTTGTGTGCATCCTTGATGCAGAGGTCGGAAGAGTCTTTTCTCTTCCATTATCCAAAAAAAAAATCATATATATGCGCTAACAAGGCAAAGCCTAGAACAAGAACACTACTAACAAAAAAAGATATCAACATTATCACATGATTAATTTTTAGGAAGTAAGACATATCCATGTCAAGTGATATCACCACGACTTACTCGGGCGAGCACGCTATTGCTTTTTTTGTTTGCTTCAACTAGGTAAGACCAACTATATTTTATAAATTGTACTTCTTTCATCTAAACTAGCAATATGATAATAAACTTCTCGTTTTCTACCATACAAAAGTGGATCATTGAGATTTTCTAGAATTTAAAAAAGGTATTATTTGGCCAATCCCCTAAACTCCAACACATTGCCATCACATTTCTTCTCTTCACTTTTTGACAAAGGAACCCCACAATTAATCACTCAGCAAATAATGGGCCTCCTGGTACCGAGACAACCAATCCGGGTCCGAGTCAAGCGGGCAATCCTCTGAGATGGAGTCGAACAACCCGATAATCCAAGATTTCAGATCCAAAGAACGACATCGACATGTCATGCAAAACTCACCAATGACGCGGATTTTTTAAAAATAATATTATTTTAAAACATAATTACAAAAATATATCGCCTCCAAAAATTACAGAATATGTTCTCGCCGCCAGCTTGAAATGGCGACAGAACATATCGCCATTTCAATCAATGGCGGCGATGTGAACCTCTCCTCCCTGCCGCTGGTCCAACCACCTATCGCCATTGAAATGGCGATAGGTCCTGTCGCCATTTCAATCGGCGACAGTTCTGTCGCCATTTCAAATGGCGCATGAAGCCCATCCCTATAAAAATCCAAAATTCAACGCAGACTCATTCTTATTCGTAAAAAGAGAAGGAGAGAAGAGTAGAGGTGAGGAGAGGAGAGAAGCTAGCGAAGCGCTGTCCGTCGGATTGCCAACCTCTCAGGTAATTTTTTTAACCAAATGGATTACATAGTTTTAGATGTACGGTTACGTAATGCAGTATAGTTTTACATAATACTTTTCGGTAGGTAGTATAGTTTTAGATATGCGGTTAATCGTGGAAATGTTCTTTATGGTGCAGTGCGTCAAATATGTCCGACTCCGACATCGTCAATTTCAAAATTTACTATGGTCAAGAGACTATTCTAGAGGTTCCCGAGGGGATTGATTTGCGTTTTTTCCAATCGGCAACCGTACCCCTAACAAGACCAGAGCAGCGTACATGGGGCGCTGTGATGCGGTGGTTGTTCCATACATTCCAAGTGGACCGTGATGTGTACGATCTGACTTTGAGTTGTCTTTCCCCACGGAGAGCACAACCGAGCATATTGGGAGTTAGTGCGACCGGGGACCAAAATCATGGCGATCATATATGTACGCATCGCGAGGGAGGTAGGGTGGAAATTGGTCCTTCTCGTCCAAGCATATGCCAAACCCACTCCTCCACCCGCAATGAACAAGAAGGAGGTGTCGAGGTCAAGAGGAAGTCGGGATCGCAACCACAACATGGGCGCACACAATTGCCGAAGCTCCTGTGGTTACTTGATGTTTGTCGATGAAGACCTGCGGAAGTAGCTCCTCTGACCATGCAAGCTACTTGGTCTTCTTGACGAGGTGAGGAGGTTGAAGCCGTAGTGCAAAGGATGGATCTCAAGACCGAGACTACATGGCATTGTCTCAAGATGAAGGTTCCGACGACGAGGATGAAGTTGACGAGCGGCGGTTCCATCCGACCGAACACATACCGATTCGACAATCTAAATGCGTCAATGAAGGCTCCGTGTGCCGTGGGAGTACGACTCAGAGTGAGGTCGACTAGGAGCTATGTACAAATGCAAGGAGGTCAGGCAGACACGGTCAAATTTGGGCCTTGTCGGTCTGGCGACATTTAGAGTCGTCAAGTCGACCCCAAGATTCTACGACGTGAAGTGCAAGATAGAGGATGCCCTTGGCGAGTGCACGATTTCACCAAAGTGGGACACCCATCGAAGTGCTCTATAGTGGTCCCTCACACATGCGTGCTTTACGAAGTCAAGATATCCCAATCAAACTCACATCGCTTCATCGCCAACCTTATGTACAAAGGAGATCGTGGATAATCTAGATTTTGAGCCACGATGCATCATTCGGGCGATTGAGGCAAGGTTCCAATACACAATCGGCTATCGAAGGCTTGGAGGGCAAAACGAAGGTATTGGAATTAAGGTGGGGCACGCTCGAGGATTCGTACCACAACCTCCTGCGCAACTTCGAGTCATACAAGGCAAATCGGCACCCATATCGATATTGAAGACGCCACGCACCCGAAGTGGACCAATAAGAGGGTATTGCAGCGAGTATTCTTCGCGTTTGGTCCATGTATCAACGCATTCCGACACTGCCGTCCAATCTTGTGCGTAGATGGCACATTTTTGACTGGGAGGTACAAGGGCCAGATACTGACTGCAATAGCGACAGACGGGAACAATCAAGTTCTTCCCGTGGCATTCGCTTTCATTGAAAGCGAGAACACGGATAGCTGGTTGTGGTTCCTGAAAAACGTGAGGATTTCTATTGTGCAAGACCGTCCCAACATGTGCCTCATACATGATCGGCATGCAGGCCTGCTGCGTGCAATAACCCAGCTGCAACAAGGCGAGAACGTACCACTTCCATGGCCGGATCTGCAGAGCAGGTGGTGCATGAGGCACTTGGGTGCAAACTTCTACAAGCAGTTCATAACAAAGACTTGATGAACATGTTCAAGCGGTCAGGCAACCGTAACCAAAGAAGGAAGTTCAAACACTCTGGAAGATTCTAAATGAGCGGACCAAGACAAACAGAAGGGAGGCAATGAGAAGGGTCGCCTAAGCTGACACTGAGCCCCCAAGTATTGCCAGAGATACCCACAGATGCTCCGGATTGACGAGGAGGACGGGGCGCAGTCACATGCTTCTGACCGGATTGAGCACGAGTCTAAGGAGAAGTGGTCGCTGCTCCATGACAGGTGACGCCGATATGGTGTCATGACAACTAATCTAGCCGAGGTGTACAATCGGGTCATCTTGCGGTGCAAGGTGCCTCCCTTTGGTGGGTATTGTGGAGGCAATACTCCGCATGACGACGAAGTACTTTGTTGATGAAGCAACAACGCATCGCGAGCCATGGCAAATGATGAGAATCAGACTCGCCATGATCACCAAGTACATGGAGGAGAAGAGCAAGAAGGGTGAGACGACCGCATTCAAGATGGGCACAAGGGAGCTTCGCCGAGGTGATGTGCAGGATAAAGGACACCACGGATCGAACCGTGAGAGGTTACCCATGAGTGCATCGTTCGCCGCTAGTTGCACATGCACTTGCAACAAGCCCCTTCTTCGCATAGGCTCGCTCCCATGTCATAGCCGCATGTTCGACGGTGGCGCAAAGATCCCGGTCAAGACCTCTCTGTCTATTTCACCAAGGAGGCGGTGATGCAAACTCGACCGCGGAGATATATGGTTACTGTTGTGGTTGGTCATTTCACCGGGTCATCCGACACGGGAGCAACTAACTGGCCGCAGACATTGATAGGCTCAAGGAAAAGTTGACGGCGATGTATAGCGCGCCGTGAACGACATGGGCGGCGCGAACCGGACGTCGTCGAAGAAGTGCTCTATTTGCAGGAGTCCGGGCACACCTTCAAGAAATGTCCCACGAAAATCCTCAAGATGAAGGAGACATCGCCACTCCGGACGTCGCGTGGGGACCTCATCCGTCACCCAACTCGAGACGATCCACGGGGGGCGTTGAGGTCATGCGACCAATGTTATTACCAATGTTCTGAATTATGTTATTGCATGGACAGTAGTAACATGTTATTGCCAATGTTCTGAATTATCATTTTAATTAAGTGTTATCATGTTTTGCTGAATGTTATGTAATATCAGTGCTATTAAGTGTTATGATGTTTTGCTATGAATGATGTTTTGCTTAATTATCGTAGTTTTCATAGTAATAGGAAGTTCACATTTGTTTCCTTACATAATATGCAGTTCATGTACATGAGCAAGTGTATTAATTCACTGGCGCATCGCAATATCACTTACCTTTCTACTTACTTAATCGCTCATATCTCAATCTTTCTCGTAAAATTCTTCGAAATTCATCGCACTAGAACAATATACAACGATCAAAAATGTTATTGCGAGTCTAACAGATTTTGCACCGTTAAAAACGATAAAAATCAAAGAAGCGGCAAACCTAGCTAGAGAAGGAAAATTTGGCTTGCTTCGTCGCCATTTGAAATGGCGACAGAACTATCCGCCATTGAAATGGCGACAGAACCTATCGCCATTTCAATCGACGATAGGTGGTGGACCGCGACGAGGGAGAGGTTCTGCCGCCATTGAAATGGCGATATGTTCGCCGCCATTTCAACCTACGATGCGAATATATTTCGTAATTTTTGGAGAGACGATATATTTTTGTAATTATATTTTAAAATAATATTATTTTAAAAAAAATTCATTACGCACGCGCATCGATCCAAATCATGCATTCAAAGCTCATCCCTTGTAGCCCATAGCACACGTAAGCCTGATTTGTCCCGTAATCCTGCACCGAACAATGGAATTCGCATGGGTCAAATCAACGATGTAGCCATCAGATCTTTACTACGAACTCTATGTTGTCAAGTGCCACTCGTGACCGCTAGACGTCCTATTGCTCCAGCATTAAACGAATTGAGCAATAAAGGAAGATGCGAGGAATGGGGATGATCGGTAGACGAAGGGAGAAAACCTGCGGCTTCCGACGCTTCCGCGCGGCCGCGGCCTTCCTCTTCCGCGTGCTATGTCAGTAGGTAAACGATGCTCGTGAGATATGTCAGTAATCTCCGTGTATATAGTATATCTAGATGTTATGTAGAGTTTGTTTACATAATCTTACAGTATTTAGATAATATTTATTATAGAATCTAGAGTTTGTATGGTATCTCTTCAAGATACGTAGAATCCTTTTCAGATATGAATAGTCATTTACTCTCAATAAAAAAACATTTCTGTAATCAGGTTTTATAAATAACAGTAATAGAGCAAGAGAAAATAAAAAGCTGTTATTCTGACGATAAAAAAAATGTTATGTTCTTGCGTTCGTGTTCTAAGATTTAATTGTATTCGTCTTCGATTTAAGCCAACAAGATATAGGGGCTTACGGGATCAGCGGCGGGGGATGTTTCCGGTCAGCGGCGGAGGGAGACGACGAGGACAAGGAGGAGGCATGCTCACGCTTCGCCATCAACGCTTTCGCCGGCCGCCGCCGAGGGTTCCTACTTCTTTGCGCTCTCTCTCTCTCTCTCTCTCTCGGCAAGCCTGGCGTTGGTTTCGAGCTTGGATTGTGTGTGTCAGTCTCAGTGTGTGGATTGGGGAACGGGAGGTTTCCCTCCTTTGCTGTCGTCTTCCCTCCATTTCTGGAGGTTGGCCGGGCCGTCATAGGCTGGCCGATTCAACAAGAGCCTGTTCATGTTGGCTCTAAGAGTTTGGTTGGTTGCTTTTGCAGGCATATTCTATTGAGATTACAGGCCCAATTGCTGGCTGGGCTGTGTGTAGTTACTTTGTAATGGGGAAAGAACGGTGTGCTCGTCTCGAGTGGGGTGGGGTGGGGGGGAGGGTAGAAAAGAATCGTGTGTATGCAGCAGATTGGCCCAGGAAAGATTCTCCTCTTTCCTCTCAGGCCGTGTTACAAGGGTATACCTATACACCATAAGCTGTTTAAGTCTTGTGATAAAAAAAGGATTTAACCCACCCACAAGTAGCGTAGTTTGTTAAAAACCCAACTATATCCTGAATTTTATCGGCCGCACACTCGTAAGTTTTTACGTGGTTTTAAATCCCCATCTAGGTCATTGTCCGATGTAACGCTTGTGTGGATCCCATTATAACAACACATCTTAATGGGTCATCTCCTCCTACCATACCTAAAGCACGTGATGGCTATCACCTTGAACCTTGACTATGCTGACCACAAGTCGTGGAGTGGCGCTTCGAGTCGGTGCGGGGAGATGACATATCATATGTATTGTTATAAAAGTGGTCTACGCTAGAATGTCATGCAATCGCCACGGTAAGTTGGTCAACGGGTCTTGTGGTGTGAATTTGGAAACACATAAAACCTGTAGATTGTTTAAGAAATCCATGAATTTTAAGATACGCGTGAGTTTTTAACAGACTTCCTTACTTTTGAGTGGATTGTTTAAGAAATCCCATTTAAGAAAGGAAGAAAGAAAAAGCAGCAGCAGTATGATCACCACCACTGGAGGTGAACACGGATTAGTCATGTCACCTCACCTTTGATCTCGACCAATACCTCGCATTCAGACGGACTGACTGACTGACTGACGGCCGGTGTAGTCTACGGCGAGCACTAGCTAGCCGCGTTATGGCCGCCCTTTACCCCGTGAGCTGAGGTGGTAAAAGTTCAACGTGAAATCAGGACACGAGAGACAAAAAGGCCTGACGCGACGGGGTGAGAAGAGCTGAAGTCAAAAGGCTCGAGCCGCCGATTGCCCCACACGCACTGACGCACACACCGCGGTCAAACAAGCCTAGAGTTTTTTTCCCCTCTCGTTTGGCTTTTTTTTAACAAAAATAGCAAATATAACGTCTTCAAAATAACAAAAATAGCGCGCGAACCGTACCTTCCATGCGCATTCGGTGGCACTGTAACAACAGTGATTAAGTTTACAAATGTACTTTGCGAACAACGACAAATATTGTTCGTAGCTGCGTGAACACGAAACCGATCTTCACGATTAGAACTACGACTGCCCTACAGCGACACCGAAATACTGTTCACTGTTATGTAAACTAACCGTTTTCACAGATAAAGTTGAGTTCTTGTTGTTGCCACGGTGCTCGCTATTTTGCTGTGTTGGAGTTTTTGGCTGGGCTCATTCAATAATCCAATTAAATCCTCGAAAAATACTAAAATCCTACTCATGTATGGTGAAAGGTGAAAAGTTTAGTATCATATTGCTAGTTTAGGTGGAAGGAGACCAATATATAAAGTGGAATTGATCTTACCTAGTTGAAACAAGCAAAAGAAGAACACGCGCGCGCTCGCTATGGGACCCCACCCCACCGCCACCGCCGATTTTGTGTCAGGTTGGCTGTGGAGCTGCAGTTTCTTTTTACACCTCAAAACCATGCATATAAATTAGAAACTGAAAGTTTGAATTACACTGTTTAAATTTGCTTTTATGGCACGCATTAACCGCGTTTAAAACAGTGTAATGATGACAGTTTCTAATGACAATAATGACGACAGCTTCTTCTGCTGAGGCTGACTCTATATAAAAGAGACCTCTCCTATCAGATATCATATATTTTTTATAGAGTGAGAAACCACCTAGAACAGAGATCCATGTTCCTCTGTGCTGTACAACTTCGGCTTCCCCATCCCTTCTTCGGTGTGCACCGATGTGGGGGAGAGCAGTGTCTCCGAAGCCGGCGTCCCTCGTGATTTTGCACGGGTTGAGGCGAATCGGGTTTTTGGGAAGCGTTCGCGCAACTACTCACAGCTTCCTCCTTCTCCATCATCCACTCCGCGTCGTCTTCTTCGCATCAGACTACCGCAACCTTCGCCGGAGTGATTCTTTGTAAGTCATGGTGATATCTTTTGATATGGCTAGGACTTGCTTCCTAGATATTTGTCATGGGATGATGTCGATGCCTACTTCTGTTATTAGCATTCTTGTTCTAGACTTTGCCTTGTTCATGCATATATATAAGATAGATATATTTGAATTGATGATCACGTTACTGTTCATAGTCCCAAATATGCCTAGTATATATGTTGTTGTTGATTCAATTATTTTTTTAGAAATTATAATAATCATAAAAGTGCGCATATACCTAACATGCCGGAGTGCCCTATCCGAACCTGCCACACACGGGGAGCGCGAAAGGTGGCTTTCGCGGACGAGAAGCACAATAGGGGTGTTATTTTTATCATTTCGAACATGAAGAGACTAGATTTGTTATTCCGTTCTAAAAAACTAAATGAGCCAAGATGACATGGCATGAATCCAGCGACAAGCATTTTTTTTTTGGAATTGCTAAAAAAAGGGGCACATATTTTTAAAGGAAAAAAAAACAGTCTTACAATTTTATTTGGAGATTTGTACTTCGGCGGGCTTGTTCTTTCTCTTCGGTGGCGACAGCGATGAGTTGGACCGGTCTTTCGCAGGATTAAGGTTAGGATTCATGGGGCTAGGGGTTTGGATTTTTTTTCCAAAGTAATAATTGCGTACCTACAGACGGGTACGTACATGCTATATCTTGTACGCAAACTTGTATCCAAAACACATGATATACTAGTTAATAATCATAAAGTACTCAACTGACAACTGTCGTTGTTGTTTATTATTATTATTATGAAATAGTTCATTTTACAACCCTAAACTCTTCAAAAAGTCCGGAAATCAACCATAAACAACAAAACCGAACATGCGCCAACTTGAGTGGTTTTGTCTAATGTGGCGCTGACGTGACCCAATCCGAAACGGTTTTGACTAACGTGGATACCACACTTCTTTCTTTTTCTTCCCCATTTCCTTCCCCCATAGTGTCGCCTCTCTCCTTCGCCTGCTGCATGTGTGCACTGTCATGCCGCTGCGGTGGCCGCACGGAGGTGCAACCTCCGCCTCCGCCTCAGCCTTCTGCTTGAGCGGCGTTGCTATTTACACGAGGGCCCTCTCTCTCTCTCATTGTTTACGGCTCCCGAGGTCCATCTCTCTCACTGGAGACAAGATCCGTCGCCCCGTTCTCTGCTCCCGACGATCTGCCGTCTCTGTCATCTCCTCTCCGAGACAACCGTGTCACGAGGTGCGCCTCATCGCGCTGGAGCTAGCCCCTACCTCCTTAGGCCTACCCGCACACTATGGACCACCGCCGCCGAGCCGCCATGGCCATCGTTGTCGGCAGCTCTCTCGATGTCGCCCCCGTTTCTCTCGACCACCAAAATGGAATCTCTATCCTCAGGAACATGTGATGTGCTTGTTAAGTTTGTCTCCTACCTGTCGGAGCCTTGCCCATCTTCTCCGCGCCCAACAACTCGTCGCCACTACAGCACCGCAGGGCTCATGCCGCTGCCTCATAGCACTCCACCTCCGCCCAATCCAAAGAAGGCACTACAGTGGTGGATCTCCTGGCCGGCGATAGAGAAGAAGGGTTGTTCGGGCCTGAACATGTGCTACGCAATCTTGGCAATGCGGAGCCGACGAGGCTGGTGCAGCGGCGGCCAAGGAGGCGACAGCTTGGACAACAACGCAGGCGGTGGCAGTGGGCGAAGGTAGTGGCGGGATCCGGTAGCGGGAGGTAAGATCCAAGGCGCATGGCCAGATCTGGCCTACTCAGGCTAGAAAAGGAGAGGAGAGTTGGGACATAAGAAAGAGATGGAGAAGAAGGAGAAAACAAATAAGAAGTAGAGGCACGGGGAGGATAAAAGAAGAAAAGAAAGAAGGAAAAGAAAAAATAGAGCGGAGGTGATTTTGTTGATGAGGGGGTAAAATACAGTGGTATGGGTGCTAATGTAGATGTTATGTCGGCGAAACCGAATTTGTTTTGGTCTCAGAGGGAACTAAACGGTTTTGAGAGTTGGAGGTTGGCACGTGTCCGTTTTTATGGTTCGGGATTAATTTCCAGACTTTTCAAAGAGCTCATGTTTGTAAAATGGACATTTTACTTGTTATTCCATCATTACTTGAGTAGAGTTGGTAATTAACCATGGTAGCCAGATAGAGATACTACTATATACCCATGCCAACCACCAGCAACTAAGAATAGAGACGATTGCCGCTTTTTCATGGAGTGACGCAACGCAATGCATCTTTTTTAAGCGCAGAGACACCTTTTCTTACTTTTACTTTTAATTTGAACGTTCCTCTGGAAGATGGCTTGTTGCAGCGATCGAAAAAGCTGATTTAAAAAAAATCAAAAAATGATACAGTAAAAAGATAAATTAAAGACATAAATAGTCGAAAAAAATAGGTCTAGTTTTGTATTTTATTTCCGACTATTTATTTATATAATTGTTTAAAAATGTATTATATAAAAAAATAGGGAAAAGCTAGGCATGTAGCCATGCTTACGTGTGTGCACGTGAGCGCGAGCGACTGACGAGTCTAACTCCATGAATTAGGCAGCAACAAACCCAAAGCTAGCTCCATGGTAGATCGAGCGAAGGGTTCATGCGAATCGAAGAAAGTGATGGGATCCGACTTCCGAGCCCAACCGGTGAGCCACGCTGCATCTGTTGGTATGGTCGCCTGCCTCGCATGCACTGTTCATAGCAAACCATTAATCAGTTAGGCGAAATGATTCAGTGTCCAGATTGAAATGGTTTATAGGATTGCACTGAAGGCTCGTAGAAATGATGCACTTAACTGATTCATTTGTGTACAGGATACACACACACACAAAATAGTAACGTTAATGTGAATATATGCAGCAACTGCTAATGTGAATACATATAGCAACTCATATTAATCTCCTGGTTGAACCAAGGTGTCACATGCGAATTAATCTCCTGGTTGAATCGAGGCGCCATATGCACATGCATGGTAGGCTAACACACCCCCCCCCCCCGGCCCCCCTCGCAAGTTGGAACGAGAGCGGGACGGACGTGCAAACTAGAGCAGAACTCCTTGAAGATGGTCGTGGGAAGGCCCTTGGTGAAGACGTCGGCGTACTGTGAGATGGTCAGTACGTGAAGAACGTGGACCTCACCGAGAGTGACGCGGTCCCGAACAAAGTGAAGGTCAATATCGACATGTTTCGTCCGTTGGTGCTGGACGGGATTAGTCGAGAGGTAGACCGCAGTGATGTTGTCACAAAAAACAACTATGGCGCCTGTTGAAGAGGGCGATGTAGTTCGGCAAGGAGTTGATGAAGCCAACAGGACTCGGCGACGGCGCAGTACTAGCCTCGGCACTGGAACGGGAGATTGTCTGTTGTCGCTTGGAAGACCACGAAATAAGGTTATCGCCAAGAAAGACGCCGTAATCTGAAGTAGACTTGCGGGTGTCAAGGCAGCCAGCCCAGTCGGTGTCGGTGTAGGCGGTAAGAGAGGTCGGTGAAGTCCGATGGAGTTGTAAGCCGTAGTCGATGGTGCCCTTGAGGTAGCGAAAAATGCACTTGATGAGATTGACGTGCGGCTCGCGTGGATCATGCATGTGAAGACAAGCCTGTTGCACGGCATAGGCGATGTCCGGATGTGTGAACGTCAGGTACTGAAGGGCTGTAACATCTTGAATTTCTAAATCCTTTTCAAATGTGTAAAATAAATTGACACTATTGTATTTTAATAAAAGTTCCGAGTTGGTTCGTTTGGAGAGGTTGAACTGTTGAGATTTTCTTTTGGTATGCTATGTAGACCTTTCCCTAGCATACCTCCTGTGGATATGTGGGTTTAGACCTCCTCTGCGCCTAGACCCCATTAGTGACACATGAGGCTAAGCCTCCCCGAGGCTTGGATCTTTCCTCATCGGACGTAATCCTACGTCCTGCTTGTTCTTTTGACTTTGGTCATTTAGACCTCTTTGTTGGTTTGAATCTCTTAAGGTTCAAACCTCTTTTCTGCTCGCACTTCTCTTAAGTCTAGACCTCTTGTCATCTGGGCACTTTTTAATGCCTGCACCTCCTTTCATTTGGACCTCCATGTGTTCCAATGAACTTCTTGTATGTCTTCGACCTCCCGAGTTCATATGAACCACCTCGACATTTCTTCCTGTCCAAAGGACTTTACGTGGGTTCATCTTGACCTTACCTCATCTGGAGTGAAGATCTTCCTTGAGTTACTTGGACGTCAGATTTCCATTTGGAACCACTCCGCATGGACCTCTCTCAAGATTTGATCCGGGCGGTCCGCACCTCCTCCCATTTCCAATCCAAGGGTCTAGACCTCCTCATGCGTTATGTTCCTCCGCGGACCTCTTCAAGACGTTGATCTTGGCCGTGGACCTCCCTTTGGAGATCCAACCGCCTGCACCTCAACTCACTTTTAATCTCAACCACGGACCTCCTTAGAAGTTCCTTGGACCTCCTGCCCAAGACCTTCCGTGGCTTTTAGAGAGCGGCTTGGGACCTCCTCGCTGCACCTCCTTTGATGAGATCTCACCGTCGGATCTCCTTTGTTGATCCCGACCGTCGACCTCCCCATGTCCGCACTTCTTTTGCATGTTTGGACCTCCTTGACCTTTAGACCTCCTCGAGGACCTCTATTGTGGGTCAAGACCTCCCTATTTTTGACTCGACTGTTCCTATATTGATCGCCCCACTTGACATTCCGGCCATTCTCATTTCCTCCGCCACGTAACATCTTGGGGCATTTAATGCGTGTCTTGTCACATTAAATGCATGCGATACGTGGTGTTTACTTTGAATTGGGTCACTTAACCGCACTCGACATTTTTCTTTGTTCCTTCCCAAGCAACATACATTGTCCTTCCTCGTACCTTTTGTCCAGAGTGGCAGTGACATCTGCCCTGCCACTCACCTACCCATGACCCATTTCTATACTTATCCTGGACTCGTGTATTTCTAGTTTTCTTCACCATTTTGACTACAACTTGTTTAAGAAATTCCACCACTCCACCTTCTCCATTTTCACCCTCTCGGTTTTGGATCAGAGGCCTTCCCGGGAGAGCTTGGTTCTTACGACCTCCCCTTTCATCCATAGCTTCTTGCCCTTGGTAAGTTCTTTGATGATCTCCTCCACTCTTGAGTTCACCACTACACTGAGCTGGTCATGTCCTTCACAGGACCTTCTCTTGTGCACTTATTTTGGGATTTCTATGGTGCTCGAGTGAGGACCTCCTCTCTGGACCGTGTGCAAGCACCATTGCCTCAGACCTCTCCGCCTCACGCTTAGGTCACACCTTTGGGGCCTTTTTCTAAAGACCCTTTTCCTCCGTAAGCTAGACCTTCTCCAAAAGAACCTAATCTAAATACAATACTCTTCTGTTAATTGGGTTTTTGAGATTTCTCTGGAGTTCTTTTGATTCTTCATTTGGATCTTTGTTGGATCTTCATTTGAGCCTTCTTTGAAATTGCCCTCTTATACTTGTAGACTGTGAAGACTCCAGAAAGTCTGAGGATTCTGAACAAGGTAGTCAGAGTCGAGATCCCGAGTCGGATCGATTTGCCTCCTAGATCGAATCGTAGAATCGGCGATTCTACTGGATTTGTAAAAATACACATATTTAACATCTATACTATAAGTTTGTATGATTGTTATATGGTTTACCACTTGCATGTTCCTTAAAAGTAGCTAGACATACTCGAGAATAAAAATAGCTTATCATTATCAAGCTCAAGATTGCTCATGCCATAATATAGATATTTGTACTAGCATTACCACACCGATACAATATTTTGCATGCTCCTTGTTTATTTATAGTTTCATTCTCGAAATTAATATCAACAAATTTTGCTCTAAAACAAAATATCGCAAAGCCCGGCCTCTAAAAAAATTGCCCTAAGTCTCTACGAGTAGGATCGACAAGGAGATTTGGATCGACAGTCGTCGTGGGTTCAGAGAACCGTAAGACTCTAAGAGTAGGATCGCGATCCTACCGACCTTGAGTAGGATCGGATCGACAAGAAGACTTGGATCGACAGACTGTCGTGGGTTCGTAGAGTCGTAAGACTTTAAGACTTGGATCGCGATCCTAACTACCTTGATTCTGAAGAGGAGGAATCTCAAAGTAGTGAGCAAGGCAAGTTGCATTCTTGACCATATTGCACCCAGTATATCAAATTAATTATGTCTTGTTTTAAAATATATTGCATGCCTATTTCTATCAAGTTAGTTCAATACCAGTTTTAACTTCATAGTTATACCCATTTCCTTTGTATGACTACTGTTGACTTTGGACAGCACTTATTGTCACCATTAGGTCAAGCTTGGCTAATGCAGTAGTATGAGCCAAGAACATTTGAAAAACATATGCTTAGTCATGCCTAGACCAAAATTGTTGATTTGGGGAAATCTTTACCAAAAGGACCAAATAATGTTTAAAATGTTTTGACCATGACATTGGGTTGTCATGGTAATATGAAAATGTTGCTGGAAAGCAAAGAAAATAAAATGGATTAGACTGGGGCAAAATGGTTAGCTTGGTTGGTGCAAGTTTATGCACCGGATCGTGCCTTTATGGTAGATCGATGCCCTTGGGTTTGTGAAAGTTGCCCTAGTCATATGAGGACCGGTCTTTGAGCCACCAATGCCATGCCTATAATGGGCTATGCCACAATCGTGCAACCACATGTCTCCAGAATGGGGCGTGGGACTGGCCGATTAATTTGCAAAACTCTACCATATGTCGCCCATTGGAGGTGTGGGAGGTCTTGTTTGGCCAATGGTCTTTTATAACCCATCGCTCCCACAGTGCAAGAGGGGCTTCACGGATTGCTATCCACAGGGGGGTGAAACCTTAGCAAGGAGAGGCTGTGGTGGAGCAATGCATTGTAAAGGCCTTGTCATGAGCTCTAGATCTCTTACCTTTGGAAGTGAGAGGTGGCATTGACGAATGCCGGACAAACTAGAGTACTCATGTCGTGTGGGTAAAGTGCACAACCTCTGCAGAGTTAAATCTATTCGAATAGCCGTGTCCACGGTCATGGACGTGCTGGCAAAGGCCACTTGAAGTTAGATGTTGGATTTGGGGTTTCCAGAAATGTTTGCTAAAACTGTTTTTGGGATTTTATCCCATGGGTTTGGGCAGGGAGCCTAATGTCAGGAGGGTATCCTTCACCAATTCGTTGATGAATGCTACTCAACTGAAAAACTGCTTTGCTAAATGAATTTTAGCTATTAAAGATCTGCTTTGGAACTTAGTAATGGTATTTGAAAGAAAATTGGCTTTGTGCAAAATAACCATATTATGCCATCCTTTGATTATCCATCTATGCATGTCATGTTGCTAACCCACGGGTGTAACTTGCGAGCACGGTTGTTGTGCTCACTCTTGCTCATTGCAATCTTTGCCAGGAGAAGATACTGTCAGTGAAGAAGATCAAAGCAGCTAGGTTGTGCCCTCCAGTCAGCTGCCTGTGGCGTGTTGATGGACCTTTTGCCTCTTTTGCTTTTGTGTAACTATGTTGGGCCCAAGGCCACCTTGTAAACAACTTTGTTAATATTTTGTTTGAATAAAGGTGTGTTCTGGATGTCACCACCATTGTGTTTATGCTGTGAAGAGCTAGCCATGATCCTTGGGACTAGCTCAAGTTTCACAGAGGACCTTGGAGCAGGCTCGGTCCACCATGTCCTCATGAAGGGATGAACATGTGGGGTTCTCGAGGTGGTCCCAGACCTCCACGACCTCCTCCGGAGGGTTGTGGGAGGTCTTGGTGCGCCTCGGACCTCCTCGCTTGTTTCTCGTGGGGACATAGCAGTCGTGGGTGCTCCTCGGTTCAAAGACTCTCTCGGGTCATGTTCTCTCGACCTCCAGAGGTCTTGCCGACCTCCCGGGTGGTCTTGGTGGATCTGTCCGAGAGGTCCTTATGGACCTCCCGGAGGTCTGATGGACTTTCCAGAGGTCCCGAGGATCTCGGTGCCCTAGGATTGGGTCGTCACAAGGGCGCCGGCGATACTCCTGTAATCGATGGCATTGGCCACCGGTTCGCCGGCGGAGGGGAGCTTGGAGCTGGTGTCAACTGGCGTGCTACAAGGGTTGCAGTTTGTCATGCCTGCGCGGGCAAGTATGTCCTCAGTGTATTGACGTTGAGAGAGGAAGAAGCCAAAGTTGGTGCGCTGTACGGAGACGTCGAGGAAGAAGTGCAAATCGCCGAGGTCCTTGAGGGAGAATTTGCTGTGAAGCGAGTTGATCACTTGGTGAAGTAGTGCCGGTGAGGAGACGGTGAGGACAATGTCGTCGATGTACAACAGGAGGTAGTCAGTGTTCGCGCCATGCCAGTAGATGAACAGTGAGGGGTCTGCCTTGGAGGCGGAGAACCCCAAAGACACAAGGTAGGTCGCAAAGCGACTGAACCATGCCCATGGGGCCTGCTTGAGGCCGTATAGGGACCTGTTGAGGCGGCAGACATGCGAGCTGTGCGTGGGGTCGACGAAGCCGGAGGGTTGTTGACAGTAGACGGTCTCGGCAAGCGTGTCGTTGAGAAAGGCGTTGTTGATATCAAGATGATGCACTGACCACTCGTTGGCGAGTGCAATGGTGAGGACGGTGCGCACGGTGGCCGGTTTCATAACCGGACTGAACGTCTCATCGAAGTCAACGCCGGGTCGCTGGGAGAAACCGCGGAGGACCCAACGAGCCTTGTATCGATCCAAGGAGCCATCAGGCTTCAACTTGTGTCGAAAGATCCATTTTTCTGTCACAACATTAGCACCGGCGGGACGTGGAACGAGCTCTCATGTGTTTTTTGTGCGCAAGGCGTCGAACTCATGCTGCATGGTGAGACACCAGTTCTCGTCATTGAGCGTCATGCGGCAGGTCCGTGGGATCGGCAAGGAAACGGCCACATGTAGGTTGAGCCGGTCGACGGGAAGCCGTAAGCCATGTTTGTTGTGGGTTGTCATGGAGTGCTCATTGACAATCGGGGCAATGGGCACAACTGAAGGCGGTAGGGGCACAGCAGCGGCGTGGAGCACATGCGGAGCTGTGCGAGTATAGATGCAGTATCATGTGGGGACGCAGGAGCGTGTGCGAGGGGAGGGGCACTAGCGGGAGCGCAGTGGCAGGTGCGAGGGGAGGCAGCGTGGGTGGGTGTGTGGGAGCAGGCGCGAGTGTTGGGGTGAGGGGAGACACAGGTCGTGCGATAGGAAAGGGAGCAGGCATGGGTGTGTGAGCGACGACTGAAAGGAAGTCAAAGTCAAAGGGCACCGGCGGGTTAGGTTGCTCAGATAAAGGAAAGGAAGATTCGTCAAAGATGACGTGATGAGAGATGGTGATATAATTTGTGGAGAGGTCGAGGCAGCGGTACTCCCTATGGTGTTCAGGATAGCCGAGAAAGACACAAGGCGTGGAGCGCGGGGCAAGTTTGTGCATGGCGGTGGCTAAGAGATTAGGGTAACACCTACAACCGAAAACATGGAGATGAGAGTAGTCGAGAGGTGAACTAAAAAGAGCTTGGCAGGGGATGCTGAAATTGAGTGTTTTTAGTGGAGTGGAGGTTGAGAAGATATGCGGCGGTGTGGGGAGCTTCGACCTGATACGAAGGTGGCATGCTCGCTTGAAATAGAAGAGAACGGAGAATGTCGTTAGTAGAGCGGATGATGCGTTCCACCTTATCGTTTTGTTGGGAGGTGTGTGGGCATGACACGCAGAGTGCAATGCCATGGGAGAGGAGGTGATAGCACATGGAAGAGTTGTCAAATTCGTCGCCACTGTCGCACTAAATGGCGTGAACGAATGAAGAGAATTGAGTGCCGACATAGGCAAAGAAATTGCGAAGAGTGGTAAAAACATCATATTTAAGACAAAGGGGAAACGTCCATAAGTAGTGTGTAAAATCATCGAGGACAACGAGATAATACTTGTAGCCGGAAACACTGGGAACGGGTGAGGCCCAAAGATCACAATGTATTAAAACAAAAGCTTTATTAGTGCGAGTGAATGAAGGATAAAAGGGGAGATGCACATGTCGGCCTAATTGGAACGCATGGCACAAGGTGTTTGTGGAAACTTTATTACATGAAATATAGGAAGCACTAGCAAGATGTGATAAAGCTTGGTTGCTGAGATGTCCAAGATGACGATGCCACACTGTAGAGGATAGAGTTGTAATGGAGAAGGCACAAGGAGTAGGAGGTGGCCAGTGAAGGGGGTAGAGGTCGCCACGACTATTGCACCTTATGATCTCGTTCTTGGTGTGAAGATCCTTTACAGAAAGGCCATAAGGGTCAAATTCAACAGAACAGTGGTTATCTAAAGTGAACTGACGAACAAAAATAAGATTTTTAATAAGAGACGGTGTCACAATAACATTGTTCAACCGAAAAGAATGATGAGAAAAATTGAGAGAGGTCGTGTCGGTATGGGTGATTGGGAGATGAGACCCATTGCCGACAATAGTGTATGGAGATGCAGCGGAAGGGACACAGGAGAAAGAAGAGAGATTACCATGTTCCGAGGTCATGTGTGTGGACGCCCCGGAGTCCATGTACCACTCGAAAGATGGTGGCGCCAGCGTCATGGTGTTGAACGCATGCATTAGTTGGTTCTGGTCCCAAGACACGGGAGGAGCGAAGGAGGGCGGTGCAACTGCGTATGCCGAAGCGCTGGTTTGCGTAGGTGGCGGGACGGTGGCGGTGAAGGCATCAGGCGGATGTGGGCCAAGGAGGCCCTGGTTGGTGGGTCGGGGTGCTTGTCTAGGCCACATCTGGATGGACCCGGCCCATGGGTTCTGGAGCGACGGCCAGGGAACGGAACCCTTGCCTCTGTTGTTGTTGGAGTTCCCGCTGCCGCCTTCGTTGAAGGAGCCACTGCCTCTGCGGTTGTTGTTGCGGTGGCAGTTGTAGGTGGAGTAGTTGCCACCGCTGTTATTGCGGTTGTAGTTGGTGCCGCGAGACTGTCTGCAGCCGGCGGTGTTGGATGAAGAACCGCCAGAGGTGCTCTTGGACTTGGTGACAATGAAGGTCGAGGGTGGGGAAGACTCGGACCCCATCGTGAGTTCTTCGAGCATGAGGTCAGAACGCGTCTCGAGAAAGGATGACACAGGGCGCTACATGGACAGCAACGTGCACATGTAGGCGAGGCACGGGCTCAACCCGCGCAAGGTGTTGAGGACGAGACTCTTGTCAACGATTGGTGTGCCCACGGCGATAAGGTCGTCGACGAGAGCCTTCTGTTTGCGGAAGTAGTCGGCCATGGACATGGATCCCTGCATGAGCCCGTAGAATTCTTGATTGAGGTAGATGGTGTGTGTCTCAGCATTATCGCGGTAGAGACCTTCGATGCACGTCCAAAGGGTGTACGCGGAAGCCGAGGAGTCCATTACCATGGCGAGGGGCTAGGATGAGATAGCGCAGTACAACCAAGAGCGGACGAGGGCGTCGAGTCGAGTCCACTACCTGTCGAGAGCCGAAGAGGAAGACTCGCGGATGTGGTCGTCGAGGGCGTACTTTTGGAGGGCGACCTCGAACAGGCCGCGCCATTGGGCATAGTTGCCCGCTTGGAGATCGAGGGTGATGGGGACGAGGAGCTTGACGTTAGAAACGCCGACCACTTGCGCCCACAACGCGGTCTTGGCCGCGGCGTCTTCCTGGGCTGCAGCGGCCAGAGCGACAGCGTCAAGTGTACCTGTCATGACGGGAGGAGAGGAGAAGGTGGGGGAGGATATCAAGATCATAACCTATCTGATACCATGAAGGCTCATAGAAATGATGCACTTAACTGATTCATTGGTGTACATAGATATATATACAATGGTGACGCTAATGTGAATACATGCAGCAACTGCTAATGTGAATACATGTAGCAACTCATATTAATCTCCTGGTTGAACCGAGGCGTCACATGCAAATTAATCTCCTAGTTGAACCGAGGCGTCACATGCACACATATGGTAGCCTAAGATCATCTCCAATGTTGTGTTTTAGCCGGTTCAAATGAGGAGAAAGAGAACATTGAATTGATTCAATACATTGGAGGGGTCGATTCTAACAAAAAAAATTGCATGGAACCGGACTCTACTTAGGAGTCGATTCAAAGCATTAAACAACTCATATGAGTATTAAACAACTACATAGGAGAGAGTGCGGTTGAGATAGGATATTATTATTTTGTGGTTTTTTAATGTAACGTGGGTCTCAGTTATTAGTAAGAATCGGTTCAATACATTAGAGAAAAACAAGCTCGGTTCCTAAAGTGCTTATGTGATATAATTTTAAATCGACATCGGTTCAATACACTAAAGATGCTCTAACATACAATTCTATGGTTTGCACTAGATACAACGAACAAACCAACATGACGGGGATTTAACTGGAAACACATATGCTTTGGTCCTATGGTCTTGGTCATGGTGTCTTCTCGGTCATGCGCCGTGCTGTATGGCAAATGTTAAGTGTACCCGTCATGACGGGAGGAGAGGAGAAGGTAGGGGGAGGATATCAAGATCGTAGTAACCTATCTGATACCATGAAGGCTCATAGAAATGATGCACTTAACTGATTCATTGGTGCACAGGGATATATATACAATGGTGACGCTAATGTGAATACATGTAGCAACTCATATTAATCTCCTGGTTGAACCGAGGCGTCACATGTGAATCAATCTCCTGGTTGAATCGAGGCGTCACATGCACAAGCATGGTAGGCTAAGACCATCTCCAATGTTGTATTTTAGCCGGTTCAAATGAGGAGAAAGAGGACATTGAATCGATTCAATACATTGGAGAGGTCGATTCCAACAAAAAAAAATACATGGAACCGGACTCTACTTAGGAATCGATTCAAAGCATTAAACAACTCATATGAGTATTAAACAACTACATAGGAGAGAGTGCGGTTGAGAGAGGATATTATTATTTTGTGATTTTTTAATGTAACGTGGGTACCAGTTATTAGTAGGAATCGGTTCAATACATTGGAAAAAAACAAGCTCGGTTCCTAAAATGCTTACGTGACATAACTTTAAATCGACATCGGTTCAATACACTAAAAATGCTCTAACATATAATTCTATGGTTTGCACTAGATACAACGAACAAACCAACATGACGGGGATTTAACTGGAAACACATATGCTTTGGTCCTATGGTTTTTTGAGCCGTACGCTGAACGCTGGGAACAATCGGATGGAGAAGCATGGGCGGACCCTCAAGGGGTCATGGGTGTTCAGTTGAACACCTATTTTTTTCATCAAAATATCTGGTATATAATAGGTATATTAGATGTATATGTTATTAGTTAGGCCAAAACTATATATTTGTGTCCACAAATAAATTCAGCTCGCACTCCCTACACCTCGCGCGTGGCTCATGTAACACATTAGACCCATTTTCCTTCATACTTCAACCCACCAAACTCTAACCTCTATTCACCCTCTCATCTTGTGGTTGTCTCTGTGTGTGTGGGGGGGGGGGGGGAGGGGCTCCGACCTCCAAGTGGCGAACGAGCCGAGGGCGCAGGCTAGGAAGGGCGACGGTCGGTGGACACGGCTTTATGACGCGACGTCTTGCAGGAATGAGGCGGCCTGCAGGCAGGCGTCTTGGCGCAATAGACTGCGCAAGGCTAACAGAGATGCGACGCGAGCAAGTGGGTGGTAGCGCGACAAATAGGGAAGAAGAGAGCGAGCAGCACCAAGGGAACAACATGGTGATAGGAAGGGAGTGGAAAGGGAGCAGCATATCAAGCTCTTGTCCTCTCTCTCTCTCTCTCTCCAGATTTAGGTGTGTTCCGTGCACTCCACTTCTTCTCCTTGGCTCTGCTCTGCTACAGCTCCGATTCTTTCTGGAGTCTAGCCTCTTCCTCTGCTTTCTTGGTATTCTCCAAACACAAGTCTTGGCCGCACCATGCAACAATAACATAACTCAGCAAAATAAGAAGTCTGGAGCAAAATTAGCTCTATTCATAGTTTTCACCTCCTCAACTGTTATTGAGATCTATAATTTGCTGTTTAATTCATGTCATTATGCTTGCCTTATATCGCCCATTTCCTCATATGAAATCATTAGTTTCTTTTTTTTTTGTATTTTATTATATATACGCGTATCATCGTATCAGTGTTTTGGGGAAAAATGATATCTCATGGTATCAACGTATTGGTATCGGTATATCTGAATAACCTAGTTTTGAAGTCCGAACATCCATCCTAAGAATCTTGGATCCGCCACTGTGGAGAAGGTAGGCAACTTGGCTTTGAAAAACCAGAGAGATCACAAATAAAGTAAAGATGAAACCAAAACGTAGCCGGAAAAAGTGCGATAATCTCACATTTATGCTTGGCCCCTTCCCTCCGATGGGTTGGACTCTTGCTCGTGGAGCCTCTCACCGCCGCTCCCTTCTCTTGAGGTCGCCAAAGAACAAACGTTTCTTTTGTGGTTTTGTGGGCTGATGTTTTTTTAAGGTTTTTAGCACTGTGCAGACGCTGGTGTTTTCTGTTTGAATGGTTGTGCGGTGTGAGAAGGTCTTAGTCCAGTCCTAGAAGACAAGATTGGCAAGGACGGCTTGGAAAATGAACCGACTCTTATTCGAAAACTACGTCTCCGCACAAGGCCATCGTCACTCACCGGTCACCACACCAACACATGACTACAAGAGTACTACTATGCATCGATCCCAAATTGACAATTGAGTGCATTGGTGTATATTGTCCTCTTTCTCACATTCAATTTAGTTTCCATCAGAAACAGGAATGGAATTCCGTGTTTTTCAAGGCTAAATACCCCGATATATATATATATATATATATATATATATATATATATATATATTTTTATTTATTTATTTATTTCTTAACCGGAAGTTACACATTAGTAGTCAGTAAACTCAGGACGGAACTCAAGGCGGCCTTTTGTCAGTAATCGGTTATTATCTTCAATGTTTAAAGCCCGAGAGGGTGTTATTTCATGGTGAGCTCTGCGTGGCATTGGCACATCTTGGTGCATGCAATATGTTAAAGTGAAAATGGATCCTCTGCATTGAAGGTCTTAATACAGATGATCTACTATGTTCGGCATAAGAAGACGATCTCCACCGTCCGATCAAAAAACAAAGGTTCATACTAAAAGCTACAACGTGTTAGCTACTACAGTAAAATTGCTAGAGTAGATGTTCCTCGTTTCTATCATACGCTGTAAAGGTTGCTATCGAAATCGCTTACACGATCACGTCACTGTTCACGCGGTGATATCAGCATTTCAGCAGAGGATCCAGATCCATTCCAAGTCATATACATAGGCCTTTTGATGGGACTCACTTTATAATAATAACACAAAGAAAACCCACATCTCTATCTCACACCCCTCCTTGCACCTCATTGACCCACCAATTCAACCTCGTGTCACCCAAATCCACCGTCGCTCCCCTCCTTTTCTCCACCTAGCCCCTATTTCCTCCACCATCCACTCAATCCCCTCGTAGAACCATCGTCCTTTCCTCACTACCCTACCCCTCTCTCGGTGAGGAGTTTTTTTGGCCGATATGGCACTGTTGCCGAGCATAATGCCAAATTTAGCCTCTTCCTGGAGGTAATACCAAAAATAGCACCACGGAGCTGCCGTCGGCCGACACATAGCGAAGTCTGGTCCCCAGGGGGCCGGACCGCACCTCCACCGTGCCCCAAGGGGGGGGTACTTCCCCTCGTGAGCCACATGTGAAATCCGGCCCCCTAGGGGTCGGACCTAGCGCATTCGTGCCCATCGGGGCCGAAGCACCCTAGTCCATGCCCATGGGACACGGTTTTGCCAAGAGCAGTGCCCCTAGGGCACAGTTTCACCATGCCATGGTCCTGGGGGCTGGCACTGTCCTATTCACGTACACAGCCTACGTGGGAGTGAATCAATTCCCTCCCGTCGCTTCCTTCCGTCCCATCCATCACACCCATGCCCCATGCATGCAAAGGCTTCCCCCACATGAAAAAAAACAACGCGCAGGAGGGAATCCGATTCACTCCCATCGCTTCGTGACCGACAGGAATTACGTTCACACGACTATAAAAACCGGCGTCGCTCTCGCTCTTGTTCTCATCCTCGAATTCGTTCTCATTTTCGCGCTCAGCGTAGAGAGACGGAGAGAATAGAGCGAGCGAGTTCCGATTTCGCTGTCGATTAAGGAGTGTTTAAAGCAGTGCTTAGCGGTCGTATTAGTACAAAAAGGTTGACATTAAGAGGAGGTAAAAATTTTCTCCTATGCATTATGTTTATAAACTGTGTAATTTGTTAGTCGTAATTAATTTAGGCATAGTTATTTAGACATAATTAAATAGTCATAATTAATTACTCATAATTAATTTTATCACGCTTAATTATTCGTATTTAATTTAGTTATTATTATTTAGTCGTAATTAATTTAGCATTAGTTAATTAGTCATAATTAATTAGTTGCAATTAATTAAGGCTACTTAATTAGTTGTACTTTATTATTCATAATTAATTAAGTCGAGTTGATTAGTCATAATCAATTGCTCGTAATTAATTATTCGCTCGTAATTAATTTTGTTATAGTTAATTAGTCATAGTTAATTATCGTAATTAATTTAGTCACCGTTATTCACCATAATTAATGTTGCATTAGTTAATTAGTTGTAATTAATTAATTGGTCGTACTTAATTGGTCGTAATGAATCATAGTTAATTTGTCGTAATTAATTTAGTAATTACTATTTAGTCGTAATTAATTTGGTCTTACTTAATTAGTTGTAATTAATTTATTCACAAGAATTACTTGTAATTAATGAAGTCGTGATTAATTTAGTCATTAATTACTTGTAATTAATTTAGTCATAATTAACTAGTGATAATTAATTAAACATAATTAACTTAGTCATTATTAATTTATTCATTATTGATTTGTGCATTTCATCTCTCGCAAGTCATGCATCTATCGGAACCACCCTTGGTGCACGCTCAGCGGAACCTTGACCCGAGTACCATACCAAGGCTAGAGCTCCTCCAGGGTCACTAGTACAATGTACGGCCAAGGCCAGAGCTCCTCCACACTAAGGGCCATTCATACATCGTACCTAGGGCGTCGTGGCTCCGGGGGCGGATTCATGGAGTTGTTCATTACTAATATGATTGCAGGTGGTAGCCAGTTTGTCATGACCCAGCTGGATAATATTGATGTTATATAGACTTAGCTGGGCCAGAGTCAGCTTGCTGAAGCACCTCCGCCCACTCAACGGCCTTCGTACGCCCTCCAAACCGAGACACACTCTCCGGACCAGTTCACGTATCCCACGGGACATGCTCAACGCACAACCAAGACATGCACTGATGAGGGCATCCCTACTACTACTACATATTCCACTCCAAGTGTGCATGAGGATGCTCATGAAGCACCAAAAGGTCCAATGACTAGAGCAAGAGCTAAACTTCTAAATCAATAGGTGAATTTGTTTCTTAATAAATTTCCATGTATTAGTGAGAACAGTATACTACCTCATGCAAGTTATTTGTGTATTCTCATATTTGAACACACTGAAGATTTTGAAACCCTAAGGGAGGTGAGGGAGGCCAATACTAAAGCCACAGAACCACTCTTTGGAAAGGAAAAGCCCATGCGGACTGCCTTGAAGACACAAGGGAAAAACTTGATGTGAAGCCATGCGCATGAAGGAAGCCCAGCACCTATTTAATTATCACGGCCTGCATGCCTCTTGTTGACCGAAGTGGTAACCGACACATGGATTCTTAATTAAGACTAGAAGTACTAGAAGTTGTACTCGGTTGTTAGCCGGACTTGGAGTTGGTTTCGGCCTTGACCGAATCAACTCACAGCTGACTTAATCGAGCATACGCATTGCGTTAAGGGCACCATAAATACTCGGGCGTTCGCCATTGTAAAAGGAGAACATATATTTTGATAATAGATTGAAACTCGTTTGCTTGTTTTCTTCGTGATGGCCGGACCATCAACTGAGGGAATTGGGAGTGTTGCATGAATCAAGATCGTTCAACCTTTTCGCTGGGAATTGAGAGCACGATAGGGCTTCGCTTGGTGGTCTTAAAGTCTAGTGCGTGTGTTCTCGCGAACTAAAGAGTGTTCGTTCTTGTATTGGCAACGGAGGATCGCTACGATTCGAGATATTGCACGTGAGTATCTTGATCCTACGTCGAGAAGATCGGGCGACCCCATATCACGCACGCAGATGCAGACGCAACGAGCAGAGAGTGGCTCAGACGAGTGAGTCATATTGTAGCTCATGTGTAATTACATTGTATAGATGTTGTGCACTTATGTTGTACTATATTTGTATAGATATTTTGCCTAACATATTTTTTTATACATTATGTGCGTATTGTCGGAGTACATCGGTTCTGAAGATGACTGCAACGCCCAATATTCACATGAAATCATAAAACATCCGAGGTTCACATGAAATCATAAAACCATAAAACACTTGATGTTCACATGAAATGGGAGGGGGGGGGGTCCAGCCCCTAGGGCCACGGCATGGCGAAATCGTGCTCCAGGGGCACGAACGCGCTAGGTCCGGCCTATAGGGACATGAATTTTCACACGTGGCGCGTGAGGGGGAAGTCCAGCCCCCTGGGAACGGTGGAGGTGGAGTCTAGCCCTCTGGGGACCAGACTTCGCTAGATGTCGGCCGTTGGTAGCTCTATGATGCCATTTTTGGCATTTACGTCCGGATGGTGATTAAATTTGGCATTACGCCCGGCAACAGTACCATATCGGCCAAAAACTCCTCGGTGGGAGGTAACGGGTCGACAAAGACGAGTTTGAATCAGTGATGATGACAACTCCGGATTTGGACAGTGTGGCCGGGTTCCCACAGATTGAGTTGAGAAAGACAACGATACCGCAGTAACCCTTCATGCAATCAGTAGGTGGGGCTATATCTATTTTTAGATATTGTTTGGTTGGACTAAAATATCTGCTCACCCCACATGGATATACCGGGATTTTAGTTCAAATTTCCAGTCCATCCACATAGATCTCAAGAATAAAATTTTCAAACAAACCCTTAATAGCTTGAAAAAAAATTCTAATCATTTTGCTTGGTATCGACGCTGGATTTTGCTCGGGTGCCTTATGCTCCAGTATTTAGTGTTGACGTCAAGCTCTCTCTCTCCTTACTGCCCACCTAGATGCAACACTAGAGATGCCCAAAAGACTTTCAAGCGTTTTTTCTTTTCGCGTTGAAAATAGCTAATTGAAATTGTCTCCATAAAAACAAAGAGCAAAAAAAAGGTTACTATATATTTCCTCATGCCTAACCTTTGTTGACCGTCACAAGTGACAGATGGCAAATTGTCAGGTGACACAACCTTCACCGAATTTCACATGACTCTCACTCTCAGTGGACAGTGCCTAGCAGGCTAGTACAGACAAGCCTCCGAGCAAACCACAAACCCAACCAATTTTCCCCTGTGCGGCATCGACAGACGCACCCACCCTTTTCTATGCGCCTTCTTCTCACACACTTTCCTACTAGAGTCGCATTTGAGTCATTCAATTCAATATTTCAATTCAATTCAACCTACTCTCCCCTTCCAATTCTAAAACTCCCCTCATCTGAAGCATCACGCACCCAGAGCCCGAAACCCTAACCGCACGCAGCCTTGCTGATGGGGTGCGCGCAGGGCAAGTGCTGCCTGCCGCGGCAGCCGAGGGGCGGCGCCGGTGGAGGAGGAGGGCCTGGCGGCCGTGGCGGCGCCACCCTCGGGCGCGCGGTGGTGCCGAGCGCGGGGATGGTGCTGGAGTACGCCACCCTGACGGTGGCCGGGCTCTACCCGGACTCGCCGGGGCGGGAGTCGCAGGACGCGTACCTGGTGTCAACGCGGTTCGCTGGGGACCCCGACCTCCACGTCTTCGCCGTCTTCGACGGGCACGGCGCCTGCGGCGCTGCGTGCGCCGCGTTCGCGCGGGACTCGCTCCCGCGCCTCCTCGCGGCGGACGGCGGACTCCTCGTGGCCGACCCCGCCGCGGCGTTCCGCGAGGCGATGGTCGCGGCGAACGCGGAGATGCACGCGGCGGCCGGGGTGAACGACTCGATGAGCGGGACTACCGCCGTGGCGGCTCTGGTGGCCGGCGGCGGGCTCCACGTCGCGAACGTGGGGGACTCGCGCGCCGTGGCGGGGGTTTGGCGCGGGGGCCGCGTCGCGGCGGAGGAGCTGTCATGGGACCAGACGCCGTTCCGCGCAGACGAGCGCGCGCGCGTCAAGGCGTGTGGCGCGCGGGTGATGTCGGTCGAGCAGGTGGAGGGCGTGCGCGACCCTGATGCGGAGGGGTGGGTACCCGACGAGGGGGACCCGCCTCGCGTGTGGGCGCGCGATGGGCTCTACCCAGGCACGGCCTTCACGCGCAGTCTCGGCGATCTCGCCGCTGAGGGTGTTGGGGTCATCGCCGAGCCTGAGGTGAAGAGCGTGGAGATCACTCCGGCCCATCTATTCTTCGTCGTTGCCAGCGATGGCGTGTTCGAGTTCCTCACAAGCCAGGAAGTCGTTGACATGGTGGTGATTTATTTCTCTGCCATAATTTCCTGCCCGCTTTGTGTTTGCTGAATTGAGCCAGTCTAAAGTTAGTATTTTACTTGCTGTGTATAGCATTCTTGGAAACAAACACTTAGTATAATTGCAAACTTGTAGTCTAGTAAGTATTAATTAGCTGGTGCATTTTGCCTGAATTACTCCCAAGTTCCAAGAACCACGTCAATTACACGTGTTTGTTCATTTGTGCCACAAAAATAAAACCTTGATGTAAAGCTTTGAATTTTGGAATTAATTGCTCACCATGAATTCCATCACTAACAAACAAGCTTAACCATTTTTGGTTATTCAACTGGAACACTTCATTCGAGCTAGTAATATGGGAGTAGAACAAAAAAAACACTTCTTTCTTTTCTTGCTCATCTTATAGAACCAGCTGCAAGGTGTTTAACACGTCTGCTGCTAGCTTATATGAGCCATCGATTATTACGAGAACTGACATTTTAAGTCAAGCTTTTGAATTGTTGGTTTGTGACAGTTCTTGCAGTGAGATTTATATGTTCCATGAGTTTATAGGTTTCGTCAAGTTTGCCTGAACCCTAAAGACATTTAAACCCAACTGGAGGATGAGCTTAGCATGCTTTGTTCAGGGAAAGGATGACATTGCTCCCCTTATAAGCGTGACGCCTCATGAGCTTATTATTAACTTGTTAAATGGAAGAGTGGGGCATGGGATGTTAAGCATTTTTTTTCTTCAGTTTAAACTTGTAGTTAGAGAAGATAAGATCATAAGAATAATCATAAAAAACGAAGATAAGGTGCACACTTGGTGGTAAGTGCAGAGGAATGCGTTGAGCTGTGCATATTCTTATAGGATTTGGGTGAGCACAGTGGTGTAGCTGAGATACCTAAAACCTCCATGTATGAGAATGCTGACGTTCTGTGGAGCGCGGAATGATTTCAGCCTTTTACAGATTATGGCAGTGGAAGACAATCTGCGGAGTCGTTATGTTATGTGAGGAGATGAGATTAATGGATGAGATATTAGGATTTGGGCTAAGGGTGCTCTTGGGGCCATAACTGGTCAATTTTTGACATGCAGGAAACAAATGCAAATTGTCCTGGATTTCAGATTTTTAGTCCATTTGTCCATGGATACTAAAAAGAATTCCATCAGCCAAGTTGCTTTGTTCAAAAAGTTGGAACCGCAGGAAGGCGTAATGATTATGAAATGGTGAGGATTTTGGGGTTAGCTGATGCTGACATTATGAAAGCTATCACTCTGAATAAAGTTCTGCAGAAGTGGAGATACCTTTATTGAGTAGTAGAGGAATAGTCGACTAGCATTTGAGCTGTAATGGCAAATTGACTAATCACAAGTGTGACCAGAAAAAAGAGGGACAAGATAAGTACATAACTGTAAGAACGTGATAAAATGGACCGGGTGATCATGAGTTATGATAACACTTCCTAAAGTGTTGCTGATGAAAAAGGTACTTTGGCCATCTTATCGGTCTCAAAACTGACAAGTCACTTCAGAATTGACTGCTGATTGCTGGATCAGTAGAGTTGTGCTTCCATGTTATCAAATGTGTTCTGAATAGGCCCTAACATGGTCTGGAGTTAATAATGGGATGGTCCCCCCATAAACCTCCTCTTTTCCTTCCCACCACTTTCCATAACTGAAGTTGGAAGTAGTACAAAAACCAGGCTGGTAACAGCAGATTTGTTTTCCCAGGTTTTTTCATGTACATTGTGCTCTCCCTGCCCTTGGCGTATATCTATGCGATGTGCATCCTTGTGTGCGTGCCTGTTACATATGCCAATTTTGGAGCGGTCAAAATATTGTAATTGTATTTTAGATGTTGATCGCTTCACGACTATTCCGGTAATGCGATAATATCTCTATTTTTTTTTATGCCATATTAGGCACCATTGGAAGTGTTATTAGTAACAATATCATGTTAAATTGTATGTGGTTTTGCTTACTTGGGTATGCCTTTGGTATTCTCTGTATCCATGTCAATAACGCTAAACATTTTTCTGGATTCCTACAGGTGGCTATGCATCAAGATCCTCGAGATGCCTGCTCAGCAATCGCTACAGAGTCATACAGACTATGGCTGGAGCATGAAAACAGGACAGATGATATAACAATAATCATTGTGCATATCCGGGATGCTGAAAACGTAGGTTCACAAAATCTTAAATTATGTAGGCATAATACCACAATTATTCAGTGGCCTGCAGAAATTCATTTCTCTTTCCAAAATTTACTCAGTCAGGTCCTGCAGGGAGCGACAAAGTGAATTGCAGCAGCAGCGGAGCGGCAATAGCTTTGCACACAGTAGAGTCAGAGATACCTGTATTTGTACCATCAGAAGCGAGTCACCTGAACAGAGGTGCTGCTACTGAACTGCAGTCATCATCTTCTGGCTCTCCAGCAGAACAAAGCCTCTCCTGTGTAGCTCCTTCTCCTACGCATCCTTTGTTCGGGGGCGGTAAAACATCAGAAGCTCCCAAGCCAACGCAAAATGAGAGAGCCGTATCGCAACAAGTGGAAGCTTGGCATCAAAGGGAAGATGGTGCCGAACTGGAGCGGCCAATGCAGCGAAGCATCCCCCCAGTCTCATGCTGAAAGCGGAGGAGGTAATGCTGCCAATCTACTGGATTGTAATTGGTGATTAAATGCAAACTAGCTCACACAAGTTCGCCCGTTTCATTTCAGCACTTAAGCTTAAATGACACAAGGAAAGCTGCATCACACCCCATCGCCGTCCTCCGTGAGATCTTACCCTAACCTTCTTTTTCTCTCTGTCGAATTCCCAGAGCAATTCTTATACAAAGGCTGTTGCCTTCCACACACAGGGTGGTAGTACCCGTACCATGGATCTGAAGCTGGCTCGCAATGTTTGTCCTGCACCAGTGGCAAATCTCGGTGCTGTTGCTCGTGTTTTCTTAGAGCACCTGCCGACTGACAATGCAAGGGTTCTGATCCAAACCGGGCCGTTTAACTAGGGAATCGACTTCACTTCAGCACGTGGCGATGAGCGCCACCAAGCGTCGCCTGTGGACTCGAGTTAATCTCCGTTAATTTGTATTTGTTAACTATCACAAAATATTAAGTTGATGCTTGCCGTAATACGATCTGAGCCTCTGAGGTGCAATGCCGCTGCCACCACGGCTGGCACTGGAGGATCTGGAAATGCGATGCGTGTACATCGTCCTTCGAGAAGAAATAACGAATATTTGACGCTTCTTTTCAACGCAGAGGAGGGGGGCCCTTCTTAGTTGAAAACCAGCGAGAAATGTTGCTTGCTGAAAGAAACACGTTGTGAGCTTTATTCCATGCTTACGGTTGCCAGCTGCCACTCCCGCAAGCCCAAAAAGGGCGATCATTAGAGTTAATTGGAATCCATCGCGGCGCCCTTTAGCAGTCTGTCATTCTTGTGGAGTGGATGAGATCGTGATGACATGTTATGGTCTTGTTTTGGGAGAGGGTTGCTGGGGTGGGAATTGGAGAAATAGCAATAGATTGGTTGGGAGGAAGCAAGAGGACAAAGGCAGGAGGAGCCTTCGGCAAGGAGATAGAGAGACGTGAGGGAGAGGTTTGGCTTCTTGGTTCTTGCCTAAATGAGAATAGATGTACAATGCTTAGCCTTATTATAGCTGCCATAAGCATATTTGAAACAAATAACTAATTCCATCTATAAGATATTGGAATCTAATCAAAACTTCCTATCCTTTAAGGGGTTGATATCTAATCAAATCATAACTAAAAATATCTCTTAACTAATGTGGCTGCTGCCCTTTTTCCTTATGCGCCAGTGCAGCTGGCCCACGTCCATGACACTTCCCACGCCTTGCATGGCCTATGGCCATGACATTTCTCTCCCCGCAAAACAGCTCGTCCTCGAGCTGTGCTTCAAGTTCGGCCGATGTGCAGCAGTTGGTACCTCCTTTCATATGCCTAGGCCAAACTCATGGCTACCTGCAAGTCCTGTGGATTCTGCGGCCCCACGTCGATGCGGATAAGGTCTGACAGCCCCGCCGTGAACAACTGCACTTCTTGACGTGGAATAAGGGCATCCACGCGACGAGCGAAGGCTGTGAATTTCTCCTAATGCCCCCCCCCCCCCGTTCCCGTCATGCGTAGGTCAGCGAGCTCTCCCAAAGGGTTGCTCCGTATTGGAGGTCCAAAGCGAAGATGCATGCTGTCCTTGAAGCGCGGCTAGGTCGACACACCTTCACCACGTTCCAGCTGGCAGTACCACTGTTGGGCCACCCCCATCATGTGGTACGCCGCCAGTCAAACCTTCTCCTCCTCCATGGTGCGCTGGCCACGAAAAATTGTTCGCATCGATTCAGCCAGCCCAAAGGATCTGCCTTCCCATCATAGGTGGGGAACTCGAATTTGTGATACCACGGTGCCCTTGCAGCCTCAATGACCGGCCTTGGCAGTGACGGTGGAGGCAGTAAAGACGACGAGGGCGACAAGCCGATGGCTATGCTGTCACATACCGGTCTTGGGGGCCTGCCTTGACTAGGCTTGTCATGGGTCGTGGGCCAGGAGGCAAAGAAGGGAGATGGGCTGAGTCGTGCTACAAAGGGGGGAAGCGACGGCAGCTGAGGAAATCATCGAAGAAATCATCAAGGCAAAGCCGGCTTCCTTCTTTCCCACTGTTCTTCTTCCCCACTGCTCTTCTCCCCAATCCCTCTTCTCCAAACTCCCAATCTCTGATTGCTACTCCCTTCCTTAGCTTCCAATTTCTCCAAAGTTGTATCTAAACTACTTGTATTCTGTGTTGGATTTGGTACTAAGCACTTCAGTTGTGTTCATTGCGTTCTGGTCTCGTTGTGCGACTGGTTCATCCCAGCGGGTCCGTAACAAATGGTATCAGAGCCGTCGATCATGGTGATTCCGTGCTCCAAAGTGGCCATGAGTGATGATGAGAGGGAGAGAGAAGCCCAGTGCAAGGAGATGTTGAACCAGTTAATCTCCGTTGTGAAGAAACAAACCTTGGAGATTGAAGATTTGGCAGAGCGCATGAACGAGCTCGCGGTCAGCTTGAAGGCCGTCGTCCAGCCACTAGAAGCAACCGCTCATGCCTTGCCACCGCCCGGGACCGCACCGACGGCCACCCTTGTCACCGCGGTGGACTACGCCGTGGCGGCAACGGCTCCTCATGCAGAAGCCGCCCTCGCCCCCGAGTCGCCCACCAAGTGCTCGATGTCAGGCCCCAACACCAACGCCGGCGACCTTCAAGTCGTGGTCGAGTCTGACCCTGAGACGGGAGTGCCCACAGTCGCTCCAGCGCTCGCGGAGCACTCGTCAACCCCCTCGCCGAAGTTGTTCTCCACCATCAAACAAGACACCGTGATGCCCACCAGGTGTTCGACGGCGTGTTGCAGCTGCAACACCGACGTCGCCATCACCAGCCACGCTCCATCCATCGGCGCTGATGTCGACCACGTCGACGCAAAAGCCACTCCATGCACCGACTCCATCCTTGCCACCATGACGCTCACCAAGTGCTCAATGCTGAGGCAGTGCCTCTACGAACAGGGCGGTCTCAAGGTTGAAGGCTTGATCAAGGTTTGGTTCAGAGAGCTCCTCGGAGGATGCCGGACTCCGCCGACGGAAGAGGTGATGCGATGCGGAGGAGGGCATCGCGCCCGACTCCACACTGTCGATGATGAAATGCTAAGGAAGTGGTTCAACTGCTATCCAGGCGGAGTGCTGTGGATGCCCCCATGGCCACCACCTCAAAGACACGAGACTTTGCTCAAGGACGATGTTTCAGTGGTGAATTGTCTCATCATGATGTACGCAAAGAATGGCTTTGTTGAAGAGGCCATGCGGTTTTTGAGGGTCATGCACGAGGAGAGGGACGTATGTTCTCTCACGATGTTCTTGTTTGCGCTTCTTTACGGTTGCACCGTTTCAGATCCCTAAAGAATGGGAAGGGAATTCATGCGCACTTGATTAAAATGTGTGCTTTCCCAAGCATCAGCATTGAAAACTCCCTCATGGGCACGTATGCAAGCTTTGAGCAAGTTGATGCAAAGATATTTGGTGTTTAAAGGCATGAAAGTTAATGATATTGTTTCGTGGAACACTATTATCTCAGCCCGCCAAGAGTAACCATGTGAATGAAGCTTTGGAGCTTTTCAAAGACTCTTCATAGCGGTGGTGGTGGGCTTGTGCCCGACTTCATCACGGTCTTGAGTATAGTGCGAGCATGCTCCAAAGGTCGAATATCGCAGAAGGACCGATGCTCCATGGATACATTATAAAATCTGGATTTGTGCATGACGTCTCGATCTGCAATGCACTTATAAGCATGTATGCTAAGTTAGGAAGGATTGACATTGCTGGAGCAGGGATCTTTCGTGCAGTAATGATCATCTTAGGAGCAGCTACCATTCAGAGGTTTGAAGCGGTGAACTTATTATTGGCTTTGATCCTGCCATTCTCTTCTTACAAGCTATTTGTTGACGAAGATGGTGAATCTGATCTGTCTGATGTAGGCAGTCAGGAGGATAGTTTCACAAAAGATGAGATAATCTCAGCATATACAAGGAGTAGGGTTCCCCAAATGGCATCTAGTGTTTCGCAAAGACGTGCAGGGACTGTATTGCCTCCGCCAGCAGATGATTTCTCTTACAGTGCTGTGGTTTCAGCCAAACATACAGTCAAGAATGGAACAACTAATACCACAAGCCAGTCCAGACTGTCACCTCCAAACAGTAGTTCGAGGAGGTCCACACTTCCACCAGCTACTTCATGGGGGCATTGTGATTTGAATGCAAGGACAACAGCGATTGGGGTGACATCCTCGCAGTCTCTTACCAAATCAAAATCAGAGCCACAGAGTAATTCATTTTCGAGTTCTTCGATGAATTCTAGTGCAAGACCGCCTTCTTCATGGAACGATGATACAAGCACAAGACCAAAAATGATGAAGGACAACAAGTACCGCACCAAGGTAGTCTGTCTAAAACCTTGAAGCCATATAAACTGGTATTGCAAAGGAAACCCAAGTCAGAACATCACCGGATTCGCTGTTGGACATAGACTTTTCTCAATACCTTCACTTGGAATGATGAAGAAGTTGTAGCATCGATGGGACGTCAAAAGTAAGTGAGGAAAAGCAAGTTGTGAATGGAAATGAAAATCTTATTTGTTCGGTGTCTTCAAAGCCAACCGAATCGCACCGACTTATGCCTAAGTCATAAACATCACCAAAGAAAGACACATCAATAAACAAGACAGAAAAGTCCTTCGATTGTGTATCAAGTTCAAGAATATCTAAATCAAGTAAAGGGTGGTGATGGTGACCACCAAGTAGCCAACATGGCTCCTAAAAGCCCTACTTTGAAAGTTATAAACAACCAATCTAATCGGTCGCTAGGGCGAAAGTCTTGGATGATGTTAGACACGGGATACGAAATCGAGAAGTTATCTATTGGGTTATCTTCAGTAACTTTAGAAAGCAAAAATGTGGTGTCCATTGCCCTTGGGAACACCTGGTACTTGTGGAATTCATCTGATTGCTCTACTTCTGACCTTGTGACTATTGATGATGACTATGGTCCCATCACTAGTGTCAGCTGGGCTTCTGGTGGGCGACTGAGATGGTCACGATCATTCCAGCAATTGGCAAGTGGTGGCAATGACAACCTGGTGCACATATGGGATGTTTCAACGGCCCCCTCTAATCCATCCCTGGGTCATAGTCGGCGGCTTCATAGGTTTAGTGATCACTTGGCTGCAGTGAAGGCTCTGTAATGCACCGATCATTTCCACAACAGAATCCATTCCAGAGCAATGCACCGATCATTTCCACCACCACCAGAGGCATCAAATCCTAGAACACACATAATGGTTTATGTTTGAATTCTGTTGATACTAGGTCCCAGGTGCGTGCACTACTCTGGAATAAGAAAGAAAAGGAGCTGCTAAGTGCTCACGGATTTGTACAGAAACCACCACTTACATTATGGAAGTACCCGTCAATGGTCAAACTAGCAGAACTTGAAGGCCACACTTCTTGTGTCCTTTCCTTGGTAATGTCTATGGTGACAGTCCTTACACTGAGGTCACTGCGTGCAATGAGAGGAGGCAATGGTAATCTGGCGATACAGGCAGTGCTAGTGCAGTAGAAGCATGGTGGTGATTGCGTTCAAGTTAGGCAGGGCATGGAGGATCTTCTGGTATCATGGATCCCAGTGGTAATGGTGACTATTCTTTTGTATTTGTCATGTGCGGCAGTTTAGGAATCCTCAAATTAGGAAGTTGCAATTAGGCAAGTTTACTATAGGAAAGTCTCATTAGGGAAGTTTGCATTAGGAAGGATAATACCTTCCAAGTTAGTCATTATTGCATTAGGAAAGATAATACTTTCCAAGTCAGTTTGTATCCCTTTAAATTAGAAAAGATATCCTTTAGGAAAGAGTCCTAGTTAAGGAAGGATAAGAGTCCTATTTGTAATCAGATTGTACTCCTATATATAGGAGATAAGAGGTTAATAGAAAAGGAGCAAAGGATTGGGTTATTCCCCAATCTCCCTTGCGCCAAACCCCCGCCTGCTCATCGGGTCATCACGCTTCTTCGTTCATCACTTGATCGTTCATCGTGACTGCTCATTCATCTGCGCTGCCCGCCACGGTGTCCCGACGCAATCCTCATCCGCCTGAGTTGATTCTTCCCTTTCGCCTCCACTCCCAACGCTCGTCCCCTGACATCTTGGTATCAGAGCCAACCGTTGCTCCTTTCACCATGTCGAGCAACGGTGGTAACGAGGATTTCCAACAGATGATGCGCTAATTCGCCAAGGATACGGCAAAAACTCTTGCGAGTATCCTAGCACGCCAAGTAGTATCCTTGGCGCGCATGGAGGGACACCCCGCCAGTGAGGAGGGCGACGAAGATGAAGAAACCGCCGCATGGACAGGGGCCAAGGGGGAGTTGCTGCCCAGTCAGCACCGCCCTAGCGAGGGCTCAGATGTCGCACTAGCCCAACCAGCGCCGCACCTTCACGCGGCAGCAGCCGCGAGGGAGCTCATGGTGGAGCTCCCCGTGGAATTTTCGCCGGTCTTCAACGACCCACGTGGGCTCCCATCACCGCATGATCACGACCACCGCATCCACCTCATGTCGGGCACTAGCGCGGTGGTGGTTCAGCCCTGTAGATACCCACTGCAAAAGGACAAGCTGGAGTATTAATGCACTGCCATGTTGGCACAGGGCATTATCCAGCGCAACAGCTCTGCCTTTCTCGCGCCTATGCTTTTGGTCAAGAAGAAGGACGGCTCTTGGCCCTATCGTGTCATCTCCATGATTAATGAGGTCGCGTACCACTTGGACTTGCCCAACTCGGCACGTTTACAAGATGTTTTTCACGTGAATCTCTTGAAGAAGTATGATGACCTCCCTCCTCAAGATCCACCGCCATTGTCGCCTCCTTCATGGCCAAGTTATTCCCATGCCGCCACGATGATCCGTGCTCTTTGTCTCGAGATAAGCGGCAAATTCGGTTCAATGGGAAGGACTTCACGCTGTCGATACGTCATGGGAAGATGTTATCGCATTTGGGCGTCTTATCCTCTTTTTATTTCGAGGACGAGCCGTTTGTCAACGGAGGAGAGATGTCATGTGCGGCGCTTTAGGAATCCTCAAATTAGGAAGTTGCAATTAGGCAAGTTTACTATAGGAAAGTCTCATTAAGGAAGTTTGCATTAGGAAGGATAATACCTTCCAAGTTAGTCATTATTGCATTAGGAAAGATAATACTTTCCAAGTCAGTTTGTATCCTTTTAAATTAGGAAAGATATCCTTTAGGAAAGAGTCCTAGTTAAGGAAGGATAAGAGTTCTATTTGTAATCAGATTGTACTCCTATATATAGGAGATAAGAGGTTAATAGAAAAGGAGCAAAGGATTGGGTTATTCCCCAATCTCCCTTGCGCCAAAACCCTGCCCGTGCTACTGTTCATCGTGGTACTGTTCATCGCATTGTTCATCCACGCCGCCCGCCACGGCATCCCGACGCAATCCTTATCCGCCTTAGTTGATTCTTCCCTTTCGCCTCCGCTCCCAACGCTCGTCCCCTGACAGTATCGACTTGGGGGCAAGCCGAAATTCAAGGAGGGAGGAATGTCGCATACCGGTCTTGGGGGCCTGCCTTGACTGGGCTCGTCATGGGCTGTGGGCCAGGAGGCAAAAAAGGGAGATAGGCTGAGTCGTGCTACAAAGGGGGGAAGCGACGACAGCTGAGGAAATCATCGAAGAAATCATCAAGGCAAAGTCGGCTTCCTTCTTCCCCACTGTTCTTCTTCCCCACTACTCTTCTCCCCAATCCCTCTTCTCCAAACTCCCAATCTCCCAATCTCTTATTGCTACTCCCTTCCTTAGCTTCCAATTTCTCCAAAGTTGTATCTAAACTACTTGTATTCTGTGTTGGATTTGGTACTAAGCAGTTCAATTGTGTTCATTGTGTTCGGTCTCACAGCGATCGGTTCATCCCAATGGTTCAGAACACATGCCCCTGCGTTCTCCAGCGCCACCTCCCAGGATTGTGGTTGCGTGGGCTTGGGCAGCAGCCCTATCGACGCGTTTCCACCGAAGTTGAGGATCGGTTTCTTCTCCAAAACTGTGATCCTCGCCTCCTGCACTACTAGCTTGGCAGCCACATCGGTGTCATCCTAGGCAATGAGGTGCACGCCCTGCGCCTTCATCTGGTCAGTCACCTCGGTGTGCACATGATGCTCACCTTCTGCTTTAGGGTAGCCATGCGCTCATGGTTGGCAGCAGCTTGTCCGCATTCGTGTCATCGATCTGCTTGGCCATCACCTCTAGTTGGCCGACCATGGCCTTCATCTACTCAGTCATCGCCTTCATCTACGCCACAAGTTGCGCCATGGTCATAGAGTTCGCGCTGTTGAAAGACATGGCTCTAATACCAAATTGTTATGGTTTGGTTTTGGGAGAGGGTAGCTGGGGTAGGAATTGGAGAAATAGCAATAGATTGGTTGGGAGGCAGCAAGAAGACAGGTAGAATTGGCAAGGAGATAAAGAGAGACAAGGGAGAGGTTTGGTTTCTTAGTTCTCGCTTAATGAGAATAGATGACAATGCTTAGCCCTACATAGTCAGCATAAGCAGATTGGAAACAAATAACTAATTCCATCTATAGGAGATTAGAATCTAATCAAATCATAACTTCCTATCCTTAAAGGATTGATATCTAAACAAATCATAACTAACAATATCTCTTAGCTAATCTGCTGCCCTTTTCCTTGTACACCAATGCAATGGGTAAGCCGGGCATGGCCGCCTGGTCTCCCGAGCGCCCTCTCCTTGCCCGTGGGGCGCCTGCCAAACCTCCATCACCATCTCCATGCTTGAGTGCTTGACGGCTTGAGCAAGCAATGCAGCTGCAGAAGCGCTGTGTGTCCGCCGTGGGCCGGGTCAAGCGAGGCAGGCGGCCCAACTGCCCAAGGCCCAAGCCAACAACCCTAAAGGAGGCAAAGAGCTAAATCCTAATCCCCAATTCCCCATTTGGCATTTCGATTTCTTCCCCAATCCTCTTCTTGGTTCTTCCTCCTCCTCACGCTCGGGCCGGAGTCAGCCTGACAGGCACAGAAGCCAGCAGGGCAGGCTGCAGGCGCCAGTGGGCAGTCTTGTGAGCTCCAGCGTCTGTGTAAAGAACAAGAAGCAGCAGGGGCAATGACGCAGTCTTGAGGGGCAAGTACAAGAAGCAAGACAACAAGACAGGGCAAAGGGCGCGTGGCAGGCAGTCGACAGATTTGTAGGTGCGCAGAGCAGCACACCGCATGAGCACACACCGAAATGGGCGAGTGCAAGCCGCAGGCCACAGCCACGGAGGTGACGAGGTCCGAGACGACAACAAATGCTAATGCTATGCTTGAATGCTTATGCTCAGCTTAGTAGATGACAATGCTTGATTGCTTGATTGTTGATTGACTTGATTCCATAGTTCCATTTTCAGTTCTGTGAAATCTGTCCATTTAATTGAGTTTGGACGTTTAGACGTTTGGACCAAAAATGCTATGTTGAGCGAGAGATATTTGCGGCAATTGATGACAAGAAAATTATGTGACGCTATCAAGCCATGAAGAAGCGTAGAAACCACTTACCTCGTGTACCTCGTTTAACTTAGTGGTATAATTCTTTTCCTATCTTGAGTTTCAAATTATTATTGCACTTGCGTTGAATTTAAGTTCTTATAAATTTTGTTGTGTTTACATGTTGTAGATAACTGTTGGAGTGCCGGTGTTTTGGATATCTTGTGTCATCCATCGATGTGCACATGCATCAGGAGCCTTTGTTAGTACTTTATATGAGCTTTTAATATTGTATTCTATGTTTGTTTGGTTGTATCAATTAGATCTATGTTTGTTTGGTTGTATCGGTTAGATTTTGATAATTTGAATGTATTTGACATCATTAGTTATATTGATTATTGAACCACATTGTGCCTCGGTATTTTTTTAAGTATAAGTCCGCCCTGCGTCTTTCAAATTCCTAGTTCCGCCACTGCATGACACTTCCCACGCCTTGCATGACCTATGGCCATGACATGACAACTGAACTTCGGTGCCAAGGAGAGCATTAGATTGATGTGGGACAGGTGACCATGTGAAGATATGCAAAAACTGGCATTCACGTCAAATAACGGCCATGACGAGATCGAATGTTACAAGTTACAACAGGCGTGGAAGAAGGCAGGTGTCAACTAATTAACCCTTAGTCTGTGGATCAGCTCCCTTACATAAAAATATTTCACTGTATCAGCTACGAGGGGAAAATCCGACAGAAGGCTCAAAGCTCAAAAGTAGATGGAAAGCGTCTCGTCAATCCTGTCTTGCAGCTTGGTGCACTGCTCCAGTAGCCGAGCAAGCTTATCATCCCTCTCCAGTGGCACCAGCTCTCTCAGCTCTACTCTTCTTGGTACGTGCATGCCACCGGCAACTCCATGCACCCCGTTTACCTCACCGTTGAAGTCGGCGGGTGGTTGAGGTTCATCGCGAACCTGGGTGGGCAGTCGTGGTGGCAAAGGTTTCGCCGGTGGCGGGTTGACAGAATCAAGATCGCAACTGATCTCGATGATCTCATCTAGTGGGAGGCCGGGTGGCACAGCCGGCATCATGCTGTGGTCATCCAAAATGGGCACCTCAGTACAATCATGCTGACTCAGGACATAAGCTTCCGAGAACTCTCCAGTAGAAAGCTTCGCTAGCCTCCAGTTGTAGATTCGTCGGAAGATGGTTGCCCATCTTGGCACAAGGTAGTAATATGAGTCGCGGAGCTCAAGACCAACACCTTTCTGCACCATAATCTTCACTTCAGTAGCCGCCTGGGTTTCATTTAGCAGCTGAGCTGATCGGGTCAGATAATTCATCAAGCACTCCTCAAGAAACAGCTTCTGATCTTGGATCTGCCTGCCCATGTAAGAGCCTTGGCTTAGCCAAGACAAATCATAACTGAACTCTGGAAGCTTGCAACTCTTTATGATTGCAAGCAGTGGCTGGGTTCTCGATGGCAATGACCATCCAATGCTAGGTAAGAACATTTCTGCGAATATCCTCTCACTGCTCGATCTCTCCAGAAGATCAATCTCAAGAGCTGGCCATTGGTTAGGGTTTGCGAATGCTGCAGCCAAAATCTCTTCTGCAATCTGGTTGACAGCATCGTTGAATACTGAAATGCAATGCTCAGGACCAACTTCAGGTGCAGCACGGCTGTTAAGCTGCTCAAGTGATGGGTTCAAGTAGTTCAGAAGCAACTCATGAGTCTTCACAAGAGTGATATCAGGCTGTAGAGGCAAATTGTTTGTCAGCCACTTTAGGCCCTCACGCAACTTGCCATCGTCAAAGAAACCATTGGCATAATCCTCTGTGTCATTTCCAACTAGGAAAAGAACCAAGGATGAAGCGATCTTTCCTTCACTCAGAACACTGAGGCCAAGCCTGTCAATGACATTCTGTGACGCGTAATCATGCCCTTCATTATATGTGTTACCACTCAAAATCAGAAGAGGGAGATTGGATTGAGCAGGTATAGAGGCCAACAGACTGCTAAATCGTGCCTTCTGCATTTCCCACGGGATGCTTTCTGATACCACAAATATTATGCAGCTTGTGCTGTTGGCAATGTTATTACCAATGGCTTGCTGGTCACTGGCCCTAACAACAGATAGACAGCATGCATTTGGAGAGCTGATCCACTTTGTCCAAATTGATAGATCTGCTGAAGAAAAAAGTAATCCAGTATCTTCGTTTCCAGAACCCATGAGTTTGTTGAGTAACCATTTTGAGACAAAATTGTTGGTCTGGGATTCCATGGCTCCTGGAGGGACAAGTACAAGCAACTTCCAGCAGATGCATTTAGCATCAGGGTTCCTTTCAAATAAAATGGGACCAGCCAACTCTGAGACATTTAGTTGTGACCAGGATCTTTGCTGTCTTGCATGTCTCTTTTTAAAGGCATGACCAATGTCTAGCTCGTGGAATGCATGCTTCGGCACCTTCATAGTACACAAGTCAACATAATTATCATCATGGTCTCACAATACATGAAAAAAAACAGAAAACATCATGTCTTCCAGAAATCATGTCCCATTAGAATTAAGATGTTCTTTCTTCTTGGAACCAAAGCTTAAAATATTATATTACCAGAGGGGAAATGACACTAGGGGGAAAAACAATGACAGATAAACAGTTTCATCCAGTTGGATTTTTATCTTTCAAAAACTGATATTCATCCAAATCTGAGACAGGTACTAAAAAGCAAGATCTCTGCACACACAACGCATAATAAGTTAACAGGTACTGAAATAAATGTCTAAGGTAGACTCACCGTTGCAGTTTGGTGAACTGGTGGGCCAAGCGACAGAGAATGCAATGCTGCAGTAGCAAGAGCACTTTTCTGCTCTCTCAGAAAACTCTTGTCTGCAGCACGCTGCCTCCACTTCCTGGAAAATTACGATAGGGGACAAACGTCGGTACCTACCACCGAAGCTTTACTTGTTGGAACATCAATAGATCAACAATAAAAAAAACTAACCTCAGTATTATCTTCAGCCTTTCATTGGTAATTGTTTTCTTGGGGGACACAACAGTTGGTAACCAGTCATCTGCTGTCTCGTTACTAATCTTGTGATTTCCATATTCCTCATGACCAGGCAAATGGGATCCTGTAGGCAACCCAAGTTGTATTACATCGACTTCATAGTCTGGTGGACTTCCCTCATCTATATCTGAGTCAATGCCAGAACCATGTTCCCTGAACTCATCTTCGTCTCCATGCTTATCGGAGTAATCCAAGGATACGCTATCTGCGAAAGGATGTGAACCAATGGTTTCCGCCAAAGCATCAACATGTTGAGTGTTAGCCTGTGACCACAGTACATCAGATTTCCCTTGAGGAAACCCTGCAAGACCACCATCTTGGTTTGCAGGCATAAAATCATCAACCACCTTGGTCTTGCTTTCTGCTTTCGGTGAAGTTACTCTCTGTTCATCCATCCATACTGTGCGCGAGAATATCCCCTGCTTGCCAGCACGTGGAGAAGCAGTACCAGGAAAAACTGGAACACTCTCCTTTCTGCCAGCAGTTGGGGAAATAGGACTTGGGTGTGGTGAACTGAATTGTTTATTGCCGGCTTTCGGGGAGATGGGACCAGAATATGATGATGTGATCTGTCTGCCAGAAGTGGGAGAAACAGATCCAGAAAACGGCAAACCAAATTCTCTTCTGGCATTAACAGGAATCACAAGAGTAGACTGTGGTGGAACCAGCTCTCTTTTGCTAGCTGGGGAAGCAAACCGACCAGAATATGGGGCAACAGTCTCTTTTTTGCTAGTAGGGGCACAAACTGGACCAGAAGAAACATCATTGATGACTCTCTGCGATTTCTTCGAGTGCACAAGTTGAGAACAGCCAGATGGGAAATCACTTTCACTGTTAAGAAAAGGCCCTTCTTTCACGAAATACATTTCTTTATACTGCCTCAACCCAAAACCATGGTATTCTACAAGACTTTCAATGTCCTCACCCTAAAAAAACGCAAGAGGAATATCAAATTTTCCATATTGAATTAGTTACTGTCCAAATAAGAGAACACTTACCTCCATTGCAAGCCACTCCACAACATGTGAAATAGGGATGCCTTGGCTGTTCGGAAGACCACTGTGCAAGGAAGCCAGTGCTTGCCTTCTTAGCTGGGTAGAGGAAAAAAACTAGTTAAGCTCTACAAAAGTGTGAACTGGAGAACAAATAGCCTACTACATGAAACCTTAAAGTACAACAAGTAGTGACTAGTGAAAAACAATACTACCATAGAGTCATCCTATGCTCAGAACCAGGGATAAAAATCCCAGCCGGTAACCGGCTACCGGAGGGTGACCGGGAAACGGAATCCCGGCGGTTTTTTCAAATCCAAATTCAAATTTTCAGATTTCGAATGAATTTTAATCAAATTTGAACGAATTTCGGCCAAACCAAATCCGGTTTGACCGGTACGGTTACCGGTACCGGACCTCCGGCGGGAAATAACCCGGTAACGGGTTTTCAATCCTTGCTCAGAACCATAAAATATATCAAACAATGGGCACTCATTAAGTCACAATATAGGAACAGAAGCACTGTGGTGAAACAGGCATAACCATGATTCCTGAAGGGACCAAATGAGTTTACCATTGTTTCCAGTATCATTCAATAGTAAGTCGTCATAACATAAAAGGAATGCTTCAACTAAAACAAAACATCCTAACTCTGTAGAGAAGCACAATGCTGGGCAGGGAGAGCCTGTCATGATCAGCTTACAATATAATGGCAGCATACGACAATTAACATGAATCAACTTTATGCTACCAAGCACCTTTTGCCTTGTGAAAAATAACAGAAGGTCCTAACAACTGCAATGACAGTTTTGATAACACAAGGAAAATATTAGGGCTATGATTTTATTATTACAAGGCTACTTCTTCTATCAAACTCTTTCCAGCGCAATGGAGAACTAGAAAATGTATGAGCATTCTTTGGAACGATAATTTTCGCTAAAATGGTACACAAAGGAACAGCCTTTAACAGACAACAATTCTACCTTTGCAAAGTGAGCATGCATCAAACAAGCCTGCAAATAAGTAGCTTTCCTTGCAAGCCGAAAGAAGGAAATAAAGTTCCCCATTCTGCACGCCCTGAATCGCATAACAAAAGTTGGTGTTAGATTAAATTAAAGCTAGTACAAACATGGTAAGTACAAATGATGCTAGATGGCATGACTACCTTGCAACTTCTCTTGCAAACAAGATCTCTGGACTGCCTCTAATTTCACAAGACATTTTAGCAAGGTCAAGAGATAACTCAGCAGGTTCTACCTAGTTCAGATGTATGTACAGGTCAGAAAAATATCAGAACACAACTAGAGTCATTCAATTTACCTCACCTTGTAACCAGGATGCTTGTCTAACTTGAGCAGTGCGTAATAACCCCGAAACTCCTTTTCTGTTGAGAAGAATACACCCTTTCTCCTGTGGTCATCATACATTTGAAATAGCTCAACTGATGTTTTATTCATCTGCTCAATGTTGAGGTGTGCATCAAAACCCTCTGAAAAACCTTCTCCCTTGTTGTACTCACATAACTCATGCATTGCTATAATATGGAGCCTTATCTGGTCAGAAAAGAAAAAGATGGCTTCAAGATGAAAATTTCTGAGAACTAGAGTGTCTAAAGAAATAAACACGTAAGGACACAGAGACATAAATGCAACTACCATTTGTTCAAGCATAGAAATAGCCTTTTGATTGAAGAAATGTTGCATTCTAAGATCCATTCTTATCGCTCGCATCCTGTCCCACAAGAAGTTGTATAAGCCCAAGAAACTGTCATCGTATGTGTGATCCAACAAACTAAGAAGGTATTCCATTGTCTTCTGCAGAACTGGCATAGGCCTTATCAAGTCTGCATCTCTCTCAGCAGTCCTATTATACTGTATCAATCAGATAAGAACTTCCATCATGCTTCCTGTTATCGTTGATCAGAGATAATTTCAGATAGAATCCTATCGTACTGCCAGGTGACAAGGAAAACACTATGTACCTTTTTAACAGCAAGTAACTCAGTAGTTTGGTTTCTATCTCCACCTAATCTCTCATACCTATCGAGATCTCCTTTTCTCTCGCGCTCCGCCCTTTCAGGTTCTACGAAAAAGTGAAAACAACAAATGCATCGCATTTATTAGTAGCATGTTTAAGAAATATATTGAAGGGGAGATGAGAATGACCAAAATGATATTGCACGAAAATAAGTGGTGTGATCTAGAGCAGGAAACACCTGGGCACATATCAGGACAAAGGCCAACAATTGCAGCTAAACCTGGGGAGTCCATGCCAGCCAAAGTTCTTTCATCAGTATCATCTTTTGATTCGATAGGGATTTTCCCCATTGACAAGGCATGTTTCTGCTTGTCTGCAGGTCCCTTGAGCGATTTTGCAAAATCATTAATAACTTCTACTGGACTGCTTAACTCAACACTGAAACGAGCCAAACGCTTGGCTTTTGCTTGTTTTTCTCTACAGGAAATGTTACATGAGTCAACACCAACAGGCAGCATATTTGATGCAAACACTGTTTCAAGGAGAGGAAAGGAATGAGTCATATGCTGAACCATAAGTACCTTTCAAGTTCAGTTGAGGGGGTAACGTGATCGTCATCACTAACATCAAAGGGAGGGGTCCCAGTTCTTTTGCTAGCACTAAAAATAGAAGGCTTTGGTGGAGAAACAGAGGGTGTGTTATGTTCGTTGGAACAAGAATCCGGAAGATGAAACATCTGATATGTTGCTGACTGCGCATCACCAATGTGAGATTGTGTTTGATTTCCAACTTTAGGAAGGGATGCATTAGACCTGTAATGATAGCAACAAAGCCAACTACTAAATGACAAATGTTAAGAATCAGCGGGCACAGTAATGGAACAGTTTATTTACTAACTACTACTCCTTGGAACAAATATGACATATGTAGTAGATAGTTCTCTCGCTAATTACAATTCATTTTTCACCCTTGCTATTGCAACCACTTATCTGAATAAACATAATAACCAAAACATACATAAAACATAACAAACTCAGAGCAAAAGGATTTACTTCTGGACTTCAGCATTTGAACGAAGATTCTGGGCTGCACTGTTGCTGCCAAAACCTGCAGGTGGCAATTTGTTCATGCTTGTGAATTCTGATGAAGGCGATCTCATCCTTTTTGAAGTTTCAACATTTCCATCATCAATTAAGGTATCCGTATAATCTATCAGTCTGTAAAGAGAGCAGGAGAAAATGCTTTCCGCATAAGTTGTAGTCCATACTGCATCAGTAACAAACTGAGTGAAACAGTCATGTCAAGTATCAGACTATAGAATATACTTAGCCTCCTTAGTGTTTCTAGAAAACCATGTGACAAACATTAAGATAATAATTGCTATCTTACTATAACCAAAAATATTAGTGGGCAAACAGAGCAAACAAGAATTTCACATTTCCCTTTTTTTTAATCACTCTGAAAATGCAAGGGGAAAATAGAAAACTTAACATAATGGTTAGTTCTTATTGGGAACTTGAGTAAGGGCTTTCGGCATTTAGAAGCTTAAATAAACCACATGTTTTCTGAACATTCCTTCAGCAACAGTGAAAGCTACAAAGAAAACATTTTTTTCCGAAAAGCATGTACAAAAGTCTTTTGCCATGTAAATGTGCTCTTCTTGGTTCAGTTTGGTAACACATCCAACCAAGTAGAGGGAAGACTTGTGCAGAAGGAATTAGTGTTGCCCTGGTAACCCACGGCCAAGATGATGATTGAAAGCATTTCCCATTTCCAATAAACAGGTAAACCAAGCAAAATTGTTTCCAATAGATGCTCACAGTTATTTGGTTTCCTTCTGAATCTTTATACAAGATCAAAACAGCAAACAGAATGATTTATATACACAAAAAGACATAAGACGAGCAATGTTGTAATGTGTCTAAGTACTTGGTAAAGCATATACATTAAGCACCAAAAAAAAAGATAACTGCACCGCCATAAAGAAATGAACATCTGTAGATACCTTCTAGCATTTGCACCAGCATCACGACGAACTTCAGCACCATCAACATCCTCATAGGATAAGGTAGGTGACCTAGACCTTTTCGAAATGTTATGATCCAATGATCGACTTTGAAATGGAGCAGATAATCTACAAAGAAAAGAAGAAGAAAACACATTACAACGTCATTAACACAGCGCACCCACACGCAGGCATGTGCAGACATCGAGAGATGGCATTAGATAACGAATTTACAGTGACCTGGATAATAAATGTCATCACAAAAACTACTCTTACTATTCAATAGATATTAAATTACAGTGTGAAAGTTGGCTCCATCATTCGTTAATGTTCTTTTGAATAGAAAAAATGTCAACAGAGATCATTCTCCCGTGTGGATCTACCAAGGTTGCCCATGTGATATCTACCAGTATATATATAGTAGAAACTTAAATAACAACTCACAAGACAAACACAGTAAGAATTTTTCTATCAGCAAAGGATTTTTTCAACTGTCTTATATCTCTCCTTCGAATCAAAATAGCATACAAAAGACTGCTATTGGATTAAAGACTATATTGGTTAAGGACGAATGATGCCCACAAGAGAAATGTAGAATCACGAATAGAAGGATGTTCAGATCAACAATGTGGCTATTTCTAACAGTTCTGGCTCACAGCACCTTTGGGGTCGAATATGTTCGCTCATCGCTTGTTGAGCCATAACTGATTGCATTGAATTACCATAGTGAGTCGCATCACCAAGCACTGATGGAGAAGATGCACCACTCCCCAGGGCAGGACGGGGCCTGCCATTTCCTGGAACTGAACGATTGCTATTCAAAAGAGGAGAGGAAGCTGTTCGTGCGTCATGCAAAGGAGACTGATTCTGGTTTCCAAACTTGGAAGGTGTTATATTATGCCTGAAATATCAGCAGCAACAGGGAGTAGTAAATAATAGCTAGTGTTAGCTAAGTAGCTAGTGTTACACTCTTTACTGTAAAGGTTTGTACTAAGACACCGATAGAGGCTAAAAGGCAACATAGTAAATAATATTAAGAAAACAGTATCAAAGAATTCACTTGTACACATGATCATGAGGATCAGCAATCTGCACAGGAGGATAATTTTGGAGGCTTGATGGAGGTCTAAACTTGCTGGTAATGTTTGATGGTGGTGATCTTGCTGTTTTTCCAAACTCTGGAGATCGCATCCTCATTTGCTCCAAAGGTTGCACACTTCCATTTTCAAACAATGGGTCTGCATAGTTTACCAACCTATCAATGGAAAAACATTAGGTTTTGAACTCCTGATGGACAGCACCCAAAAGGCTATAGTGGAGAGCTCCAGGAAGAACTCAACTGAACTCATACGTAACAAAGAGATCTTTTCCAGACCTATACAACCACACGTCAAATCATCACATAGGGTGCTACAGAGAAAGTATAACATGCCAAACATGCCAGGGCTAACAACAACTATCCACCAGTTACATATTTCAACAACAGAGATCATGATCCATGTAGTTTTCCATTTAAGAGTTTGAGGGTGTCGAATATCTGGTTTTGTAGTTCAGGGTTGATTTCTAGACTTTTGGAAGAGTTTAGGGGTGTCAAATGGACTTTTTCCTAAGAACTACCAGTTAATAAAATATGTTGTACTTCTGACTACAGCACTGTGGTAAATAACTGCTAAATAACAGCATTAGAGTTCAGCAGTAAGTTGAGAATATTTGGTTCGTTGCACACTTTTCACAAGAGGCTCACATGATACTGATCATACACAGATTATCCCATGCCATATTTTCTTTGAACTACAGCATTTGGATTTTGGACAACGATACTAAACTTATAGCACAAAAGCACGACCAATAAGCTCCACGGGACGAATATGGTTGTTAAGTTTCCAGCTATACCTTCGTATGAAACCCTTATGTAGTATTAGTTATTCATACCATGGATACAATTGTATATAAGACACTGGTATAAATTTGATCTTTATGAACCCAGTAGCTTGACAAGAAATACATCAAGAAGCAGTTTTACCTTCTTTGTCCCATACCATTATCATAGTCTGCAGGAGAATCCACACGCTGATTTGACAGAGGTGATTGGGATCTGCTCCTTGAGGAAATAACAGGATCCACGGGCCTGCTTACCGACGGTGCAGCTAGCCTACAAAGAATGTAAGCATGAAAATCCATCAACAATGTAGCATGGTTATTGCAACAACCAGATGAAATGGGATTCGGTGATTAGCCATAAAAAAACTAGATCCTTGTTTGGCATCCTAGCAATGAGACACCCTCTCATTACACATGTTGTAATGTTGTATTCACTATTCACCTGAACAACATGCAAATATAGTTGTACCCTGCTCTGTATCACAGATTCACAGTCACTTGGTACGAAAGTACCAGCGTGCATAAGGCACGGGAATTAGCTAGAAGGTTGCTATTTGTGGATTGCAACATTTCTCTATGGCGACACAGCAGACCATGCCATGATTTCCAATGATCAGCTTAGAACAGGGCGTATTGGAGAAACAATATGATGACCTGCCAATAGTCACACACACCGACATACATCCCACGAAACAAAATTTCTCATATACACATCTAGCCATCTCCAATGCGGATATCATTAATCTATGCTATCACCATATACGAGAAACTAGTATGGGTCAGTGGGAGGAATATAGCTCTGTATAACGCAAACAGATGCATCAGGTTTTGCAGTATTCCATGCCTAATGCTACTCTTCTGCTATCTGCAGCTACTTAGATGCAACAGCAAGTACATAAACCTAATCACTACAAAACGTCACCTCGATTGCCTCTGAAGATGCCGAGCGAAGTGGAGATTAGTTGCGGCGGCCGCCCCTGGATCGAGGGCGGGACGAGAACTCGGGAAGCGCACGGAACCGGAGGCGCCGGGAGCAGTGACCGGGCGTGTGGATGATGACAGTATGGGAACGGGCGCAGTGACAGTAGGGCGAGAGCTGCCGGCGGCCGCGGCGAGCTGGGGGCGTGGGTTGGGGAAGCGCGAGGCAGAGGCCGCGAGAGGGTTGACCGGGATAGTGGAGGGAAAGGGAACGGGGACGGGCGGGGTGGCGGGGGAGGGGGAGGTGGCGGCGCCGGCGCCGAAGGCGAGAGCGGCCGAGCCTGGGCCGCGGTTGAGGGGGCCGGCGTCGCGGCCGAAGCCTGATGCGGCCATGGGTGCCGCCTCGCGGAGCGAGAAACCCTAGCCGGCGGCGCTCGTCGCTGGCGTGTGGGGGAGCCGAGGTTTTGAACTCTGCGCCGCCGGCGTGTGGGAGAGCCGAGGTTTTGAACTCTGCGCCGCCGGCGTGTGGGGGAGCCGAGGTTTTGAACTCGATCGATCGGAGGAAAGGGAGGAGGGGAGCCGCCGACTCTGAGTCGGAGCTGGTTAAGCGGCTCGGCGGGCAAGGGCGACTGGCTTGTGGGGTCCTTCTGTCAGAAGGCAGCTATGCGGAGGCGGTAACAATTGCAGAGAAGTACTTGTCGAACCATGTATTTATTACGCCTCCTCGTGAAATGAAGCCCGACTACACATTACATCAGGACCGTCTATAATAAAACTAGCGGTCTAAAGCATTCGTATAGTGTATCGCGGAACGGCCTTAGTAAATCTGGACCGTTCATCTTATAACGAACGGTCCACTTGAAAGGAGACGGTAGACAAACAATAACGGTTGGTATTCTTGCTTTCCAGCCATATAAAAATGGGCTGGATGGGCCGTGAAAGCTGTGGAGATAGATCAGAAGTTTTGGTATTCTCGAGGCAGTCAGCCAAGATGATATTAGGAGTTGATCTGACACTAGCGGTGAAAATGGATCGGATACGGACGGATAATGGCTTTGCTATATTTTTTTTTATTTTTTTCCCGAATGCGGATACGAATACGGATACGAATAATATCGAATACGAATCAAAGCGAATACGGTCACGTATATTTTTTCGGAACATAAAAACCCCTTAAATTGCATGCCAGAAATTAACGAAAACATATAGCTAGTTTGTTTGATGTAAACATTCATGAATTGTACATATTTTCAGCATCCAGAGTTACTTCATAGTCCTTGTAAACTACTTCTGTGCAAGTTTTATTGATCCTCTAGACATTAAGTACACCTTACCAACCTCAATTAGGTCATAAAACTGGTCAAGCACCGAATTGTCTTTAATATGCTGGATCCCTTGATGCAACTGAGATTGTCTTTTCTAATTCATCCACCTTTCAAAATAAAACTGCACCAGTTAGATTGACCCGAATAATTGTACATGAATAAGGAAATAGATACCCCTATTGATCTATCCTCCCATAAGAACCAAAATTTTACAGCCATTTCTTGGCTCCCTCACATTGCAATGTCACTATAAGATTAGAAGTACATCCTTATTGGGTTCACCACAAGACAATCTGTATTAGGCTAGGATAAACTCGGTCCACCAAGTTCTCACCGAGCGCAGGATCGACACGACGGAGATGGACAAGCGCAGCCGCCACAGCGACCTTGTACCGGCCTCGCCTCGTCGAGCGACCAGCTGAGCCGGGCGCTTCCTGCGCCTCGACGGCGGCGTCGAAGTCAACGGAGCGGGCGACGGGAGTAGCGTGGTGGTGGTGGTCTTTGGTCTTTGGGAGCCGGTGGCGACGGCTGAGGAGGACCAGAGCGCGGGTTGCAGAGCTCGTCATTCATGGAGAGAGGATCTCGAACGCACTGCGATAGTCTCCTCGATGTGTCGCCGCTTCTCCGCCAGCCTCTGCTGCCGCCGCCGCGCCATCGAGGCCATTAATTAGTCTCACGAACCCTAGCTCGCCGCGAGGTGGAGGAGGGATCCGACGGAGGCAAGCCGGCCGCGAGGGCGCCGCGCCGTGAGGCGCATGAGGAGCCGACGGCCAAAAGCACGGGAGCCGGCGGGGGACGGCGAGATGGTCGGCGGAGGCGGGCGAGGTGGCCGGTGGCAAGGCAAGGTCGGCCTGAAGCCGTGACGGCGCAGGGGAGCTGGCGGAGGACAGGCGAGATGGTCGGCGGAACGAGCTCGTCGGTGAGTTCCCGGTGTTCTTGGCCAATGTTAGCACCCTCGAGGAGCTCCTCCTCGCGTACAACCCCTTCGCCCCGTCGCTGGTGCCGGAGGACGTCTGCACCGGACTCCCGCGCCTCCGCGTGCTATGGCTCGTCGGATGCGGCCTCGTCAGGAAGATCCCGCCTTCGATCGGGAGCCTGAAGAAGTGAAGAGCCTCGCCAGGTGCTAGGCTTAGGTTGTTCCCAAAATTCCGGATATCTAGATGTGCTATTATTCGGATAATTCGAATTCGTATTCGTATCCGCCGAATATCTTGCCTACCGTATTCGTTTCCTTTTCCGGAAAAAAAATCAGAATATGTTTCCGATCCGAAAAAATCCGATCCGAGACCATCCGAATCCGTTTTCGTCCGGATCGGATGGAAACTATCTGATCCGTTTTCACCCCTACCTGACACCCGACTATAACGGCCTTCCTAAAAAAAAGAGTAGCAACAACAACTACTAAGGTAATGTATAATAGACTTACATTAGCTGTCTATAACATCTGCTACGTAGGATTTAAGCTAATGTTGATGAAAAAGAATAAAGAGAGATAAATGTGTTGTCTACGATCATGTAGCCGACTGTATCATCAGAACCAAGGAAAGCATTAAAAAATTGTGTGTTGTCTACAATCATGTAATCACCACAACCCATTGTATGAGTTGTTTTAGTGCTATCTACAGGTGATATTGATAGTTGTTATAGACAGAGCTGTCTGTACCATTGTACATACCCTAAGGTCATATACAATAAGCTTACATCAGCTGTCTATAGTCTCTGCCACGTAGGATTTAAACTGATGTAGATGAAAGAGAATAAAGAGAGATAAATATGTTGTCTACAATCCTGTAGCCGACTGTATCACCAGAACCAAGGAGAAAATGTTTTAGATCCATGAAAGTATTAAAAGATTGTGTCATCTATAAAGACAAGTGAAAAGACAATCCATTGTATACGCTGTCTATAGTGTGTCTACAAGTGACATGGAGAGTTGCTATAGATAACAGCTGTCTGTACCATTGTACATGCCCTAACACACTACACATATGCCCAGAATTAGCATCTTAGGGCATATACAATGGTACAGACAGCTGCTGTCTTTAGCAACTCTCTATGTCACATGTAGACAGTATTAAAAGACAGCTCATGCAATGGGTTGTGGTGATATAGTCGGCTACAGGATTGTAGACAACACACAATATTTTAATGTTTTTCTTGGTTTTGGTGATACAGCCAGCTATAGGATTGTAGACAGCACATTTCTCTCTCTTTATTCTCTTTTATCCACATCAGCTTAAATCCTACGTAGCATAGGCTATAGACAGCTGATGTAAGCCCATTGTACATGACCTTATGGTCTCAAATAAGAACTAGTAGTGTCTTTGGTTAGGATTGCGTAGCCATAAAAGCTATTTAAAAAATGTTTAAGTAGACCTGATCCACAAAATAATGGCTAAGGTTGGGCTATCCTGATTTGACAGAGAACAACACCGGTTGCACTGCATGCATATGTCAACTCAAGTTGGCCCTGCACCTGTTGTGATGCTGAAATAAGCAAAATCCTCTGGTATAAAGGAAGGGAAACTGAGAGCACGGGCACACAAGCCACGTCGCCTCGAAATCTTAGCCCTGTCCGATCCCACGCGTTTACTCGTCTTCGTCATTCGACTTTTCTTTCGTTTTGCGTGCCTGGTCTTTCCCCGCTACCGCACGATTCTTCGGCGCGTCGCTCTCGTCCGCTCAATCGCTCGGGCATTGGCGTCGCATGCGCCTTTTCTGCGCGTCCAAGGGCCGCTTATGTGCGCGCATTTTTGCATCGGTTGTTGTGCGCCGTCCCGTCTCATTCTCGTGCGCCCAAGGGCGCGGTAGGCTACTAGTTCACATAAAGCAGTATGTACCAAGAGGCACTGAATTGTGCCAGATTCAGGACTGCCTGCGTTCAGAGATGTTTATGATTGCACAACATCAAGCAGAATCATAGTAGAAATGATTCTTTCTACGAGTACATATGCACTTTGTTTATACTCGGATACTCCTCCTTATGCGTAGCAGTGAGATACGACATAAGTCTATACAGTATTAAGAACGAAATAAATGAATCTCGTGAAGAAAACCAAAATAACAGCGACGAAACAACTATGACGAGAGAGAAAGATTTGGCAAAGCTGACCGTAAATTCTTTAAGCATGACCTCAAAATAGTACAAGAGTTTGTCGCTCTTTCACAACCCTCTCGGACCTCTTAGGACCCTTAGATCCTAGCCATGTACAAGAATCTAGTGCTAAAAAATAACCTAGCCTTTAATCTTCTCATGTCCTCTGTTTTGGATGGGTTCCTCTTGCTTTATTTGCTTCTTGCTTACTTCTTATGGCCACACCTATGGCTTTCTATAGTCCTCCTAATCCTCTTTAAAAGTGAAGTAGGAATCCTACTCTAAAGAGAAGCAGGAGTCCTAATCCTATTAAGATTCATTCAGCTTTCTTTGCAACACACCTCTCCAAGTCCCAGTAGATTAGGATACAAGCCACCCTATCCCAACACACTTGTTGCCTGTTACAGATTCATTCTTTGGCAAGAAGTATTCATGTCGGAATAAAACATCGTCAGATACTACTGTGCCTCATTCGGCAAACCAGACGACGTAGCCAACTAGGACTCAGAGTCCTAGTGCACGGCAAGTCTAGCTGGTTGGAACTCAGAGAGCAGGGCGCATGGCAGAAAATCAGAAAAGGAATATTCGGCTTAGGTATTAGATATTTAGGTACTATCCCTTATGGGTATTAGAGATTGTAAAGCTATCCCTTTAGAATACGTTTAGTTATTAGTCTTCCCTATAAAAGGGCACACAATTGTACTCAAAAGGTTAAGCAATAATCAATTAGTCTCCTCCCCTTACCGTGCAGTTCAAAGCCTCGCTGCGCTGGCCGGGAATAAGTCCTGCCACACGCTCGAGGGTGGACTTCATCGTTCTCCATACTTGTTACGTTCCAATCCCGACTCACGATCCAACGTTCTTCCACCTCTAGCCCAACGTCTCAAGCCGAGCCGTATCAATTTTGATGAGGGCATTCCTACTACTACTACCATATCTCCAAGTGTTCATGAAGCACCAAAAGGTACAATGACTAGAGCACAAGTCAAGCTTTTAAATAAACAGGTGAATTTGTTTCTTAATGCATTGCCTTCTATTGATGAGGACAATATACTACCTTATGTTGGTTTCTTGTGTTTTCTTAGGTTTGAAGAACATGGAGAGGCATTACCAGCCCATGCAGTCATCAAGGTCAAGTCATGTGGTGCAAATACATTCACGTGAGAAACTAACCAAAGGAGTTGGCGTTGGCTTGCGTGCTAAGCTTCTGTCAAGCCATGTGGCGCAAATACATTCATGTGAGAAACTAACCAAAGGAGTTGGCGTTGGCTTGCATGCTATCACGGTCAAGCCAACATACCAAGCTTTCGGTCAAGCCATGTTTGGCCTTGTACTTTTATTTACCCCGTTGAGTCCGAACAAAACATGGATTAGGAAATCCAAATAATACTCAAAGCCGGCTAGGCCCATGCGTGCGTAAGGAATTGGGGCGCCTTTAAATAGCCGCCGCCTTTCCCATTGTGAGGGGACCCGATATTTTGGAGATTAATAAAAAACCAGATTGCTTATGTTCTTCTTGATGGCCGTTAGCATCAATGGGGAAATTTAAGAGTTCTTGCTAATCGAGATTATTCAACCTTTCCACTAGGAATTGGGAGCGTGATAGGGCTTCGCTTGGTGGTCGTGAAGTTCGGCGCATGTGTTCTCGCGAATTAAAGAGTATTCATTCTTGCATTGGCAACGGAGGATTACTACGATTCGAGATGCTACATATGAGTATCTTAATCCTGCGTCGAGAATATCGGGCGACCCCATATCATCTTGGTATCAGAGCGTGGTTGACTCGGTAGGATTACTTATCCCTAGATTAGATTGATTTTATTTGCTGTTCTTAATACCTAGAGTCCATAAACCGAAAATTGCAACACAAAAATTCCAAACCCTAGTTTTTGCATCTGTTATTTCCTGTGAGTTAAGTTAGGTTTTAATCCATTAGAATTTTTGTTTAGTGCTGATCGTAGTGTTCTTTTGCGTTGCTTAATATTTGTGTCCAATCAAAATCCTAAAAATTGGTGGTTCTTGAACTCCTCAAATAAAAAAAAAGATCTGCTATAGTAGCCAATCACACGCTAGCGGTGCAACACCAAGAACAAATCATGGCGCTATAGTAGCGCCACGCTCTGATGCTATGAAATGCTACTGACGTTATGCGCCCGCCACATATCGGGTTTACTACAATCTCGAGGAACGCTCTAGTGTTCGCGGCTGCTACAATGCGCGGATTGCTACAATGTTCCCGCTGTTGCTACAGTAAGCGCCGAGCTATGAACAGTGTGTGAAAAAAAACAATTGATTTTCCTTTCGCCTTTGAGACTAGTCTTTGATAATTGCTTAGGGTTGTTCATTGAATTATTTACACTTACTAAAAATTTGAGCTTGCGCAAGGGGAGCTTAAAACCCTAGTTTTGGCAACAAAAAAAAAGAAAGCAACAAGTAAAAAAAAAGGGTTGTGGCTATGAAGTGAAAAAAAGAAAGAAAGAAAGGAAAAAAAAGAAGATATTGGCCGAAACTTGGGAAAAAGATAACCTTAGTTCATAAAATTTCGGATTGTGTATTTAATTTATTTGAGCAACCTTGTGCCCTTACATTTCATATTATTGCAATTGGCTAGCGTCTCTCCTAGTACTTGGTACAAAAACAGGCTAGTTTTCAGCTCAATTTCAGATTGCATCTCACTAGCTCATTCCTTTGTTTACATTGAGTCACATTGATCTTTGCATTGTGTTCTCGTGAATTAAAGAGTGTTCGTTCTTGCATTGGCAATGGAGGATCACTACAATTCAAGAGGCTACACGTGAGTATCTTGATCCTACGTCGAGAAGATCGGGTGACCCCGTATCAAATTTGGTATCAGAGTCGTACGTCGTGACATCCGACATGGCTGGCGACGATCTCGGAATACAAGCAACAGCAGCCACCAACACAGTCGACGACTTGGCCAAGCTCGACCATATCTTGGCACAACTGTCTATGCTAAACAAGCGTATGGACAGCCATGATGTGCACATCTCGCGTACGAAAAAACTCTAGGTGATGGACCAGAGCAGTGAGCTGATGGCTCTGCCTTTGTAGCCACTAGCGCCGGTGCCAGCAGCAGGAGGTGGCCAAGTGGGCGAGGAGTTCCATGGCGTGCCGCGCTAGCACAAGTTGGAATTTCCAACTTATGATGGCAACGAGGACCCCTTGCCATGGCTCAAGCAGTGTGTGCATTTTTTTTAGGCCAGCGTACAATGGAGGAGGAAAAGGTGTGGTTTGCTGCCTACCACCTTGTCGCGCCCTGAGGGTAGACCACCCCTGGGACCTCCTATACATACTTGACCAGTCCCAAGATCAGTATCTGGTCCGCACAGGTTCAACAACGATGTCATCACAACCATACCACAAACGATAGAAGAAGCACGCAAAATAATATTAACAACAAAAGACCTTATGGTCAAGCTTGTTTACAGAGGCTGCCCTGTAGGGCTACAACTCAGCAGAAAATGAAATAACATGTGGAGACCGCCCGACATGCCCACATGCAATCGAGTGGAGGACGTCCTAGCACGCCTGGTCTTTAAAGACCTCCTCTACAAAGAGGCCAGAGCACCCGAGGAGGTCTTCTTCAGCTGCTGATCAACCAGAGGGCACAAGCCGTGAGTACTTTTGAATGTACTCAACAAGTCTTAGGGAACAGTATGCAAATAATATTATGCAAGGCTTTGACAAGGAGGTCTTTATGGTTAGTTTGCAGAAAGCAAAATTTACTTGAAATACAATAAGTAGATTGCAAAGCATAAGTTGAAAGATTGATACATAATTAAACAAGTTTTCTTTGAAACCACTCGTGGACCACCCAGTCCACTACCCAGACCACACGCGACCACCCTGGTCACGACCCAGACCACACGGAACCAACCAAGACCAACATTTTGAGAAAGTCTACCCCTTGCTTGAAATCAAAAGGCATGTCCTTGACCGCCGATAGGGCTATTCGAATAGTTTTACACTCTGCAGAGGTTGCACAACTTTACCCACAAGAGATAGTCGCCTGATACAACACATGTTTCCTTAGACATGTGAATCAAGGTGAGACTATCACCCGACTTTTTACAAAGCTCCGTTTTGGCTTGGTTCTGCCCGCTAAGGTTTCGCCATGCTGAACCCCCTCTTGCGCTGTGTGATACCATCTGGTACTCGGAGATCACGCCTTCATGACGGAACCAAACCAAAACATCTGCTAATTAGTCGGCTAGGTCCACCCCATAATGAACTTGTGGTTGCACGATAAGGCCCGGATCAGTGGCTTACAAGGTTAAGTCCTTAGTGGCTGCTCAGGCGAGACTTCCTCATCCCAGTGTGCTTACTGCATCCCCTTTACTGCACGATCACTCGCCCGAGCACGAATCATTTTGGGTTCAACCCGGCCAAATGACCACCCAGCCATGGCACAACATCTTTTAACAACAGTGGCTGTGCCACAATTTCATATATCATTAAGTCAAGTTTAACATTATTGAATCATGTGATCGAGAGACGTCGCACATCTAAAGCAGGTCTAAGCAATATACGCACCCGTGTTGGTTATCACAATAAGAATGTCCAACTAAGATTACCCACCTATGGTGTCCAAAGGTACATGTCAACATGTCGAACACAGGTATTCAAGGAGTCATACTGTCAAGTAGGTGTTTAGCTAATTCCCAAACCATTTTTATACAAATAGCCATGCATGTTGATATAAAACAAAGTAGTTTTGCAAACTGGGTTCAATATGATCAAAGGTCTATGACTTACCTTCAATGAAGAGCTGGGATTCTTCGGTAGAGGTTGCCGGGTCCAAGAACTCCTCCGCGAAGCCAGAATCTACAAGTGCGAGAAGAGCCAAATAAATACAATGAATTCAAATAAGAACCAAAGACTACCAAACAAGAACCACAGGAAAAACTCAAGAACAGAAGAACTAAAAAAAGGCTCTCGGGAGGAGGTCCAACTGAGAGGGAGAGGTCGATGGAGGTCCTGAGGAAAAGGTCCTGAGCAGAGCAAGAAAGCTGGAGAAGGCTAAAGGACATAAAAGAGGGCTGCTCAGGCTTTTATAGCCCAGAGAAAACGCATGAGTTCAAGGGTAGGTGAAGGAAGAGATGGGGGCAAGTAGGGGAAGTGACAAAAGGGGGTTTAGGTACTGCAAAAGCAGTAGCATTTAATGCGACACAACAACATTTAATTCCCAAGGTTCTTTACGTCAGCAGTGATGCGACGAGAGGAAGGAGAAGGTGAGCAGGACTGATAAAAGGAGCCAGTCAAAAGGGAGGTCATGACCCAAGAGGAGGTTGTGACCACATAGGAGGTCGCGGTCCAAGGGGTGGTCGCGAACCAAGAGAGTGGTCTTTGCAAAAACACCAGGAGGGGTGGTCGTGACCCAAGGAGAGGTCGTGACTAGAGGACAAAAGGGGAGGTCGCGGCCTCAAAGGGAGGTCGCAGCAAAACAACAAAAGGGGAGGTCGCGGCCAAAGGAGGGAGGTCACGGCAAAACGACAAAAGGGGAGGTCGCGGCCAAAGGGGAGGTTGCGGTAAAACGACAAAAATGAGGAGGTTGCGGCCTCAGAGGGAGGTCACGGCAAAACGACAAAAAGGGAGGTCGCAGCAAAACGACAAAAAGGAGGAGGTCACGGCAAAACGACAAAAAGGGAGGTCGCGGCCTTAGAGGGAGGTCATGGCAAAACGACAAAAAGGAGGAGGTCGCGGCCACAGAGGGTGATCTTTGGTCTTTTACACGAGGGGTGGTCGTGGCAAGTCTCCAGGACCACCCGGAGGTCGCCAAGACAACCCGGAGGTCGCCAGGACAACCTGGAGGTCCAAACGAAAGGGAGATTTGGACCTAAGGGAAAGTCCAAACGGAAGGGGGGAATCTAAACCAATAAAGAGGTCTAGACTGAAGGGAGGTCTAAACCAATAGGGAGGTCTAGACGAAGGGGGAGGTCTGGACCAACAGGGAGGTCTAGACTGAGAGGGAGGTCCGAACCCTCAAATCCAAACGAAGGGAGGTCTGGACTCTCGGATCCAAACGAAGGGAGGTCTGGAGAAGAAGGAGCCGAGCCGAGGGAAACATGGAGCGAACAGAGAAAGGGGAAAAGCAACACCAGAGAACTCCAACAAGCTCAAAAGAAACCAACTTTGGATTAGTTTGAAGTTTGATTTAGTCATCTTCAACACCTTTAATTCCGAAATCTCAAGTTAAGCTTTAGAACTCTCATCAAAACTAAATGGTTCTTTTTTATTTTGAAAATGTTCAAAAAGGCTCAGAAAATTGGGACGTTACACACCTCATGGGCAATGCTCAGTTATGGTACTATCAGCTTTGAGCGAGACGAGGACCTTCTCTCCTGACCTCGCTTCGTCAACTACATGAATATGCATTTCGAACCGCCCTTGCGCAGCAATCCTTTGGGAGAATTGGCACATCTACGCCGCACTAGGGCTATCTAGGAATATCAACAACAATTCTTGGTGTTGTTATGTCGTACAGGGCAACTTTCAGCCAAACAACAGGTTCAGCTCTTCACGGCCAGACTTCGCAACCCATTGAAGATAGACGCGGAGCTCCATAATGATGCGACAATGCGTGTCCCGATCTTTCGGTGAGGAGGATAACTCAATATGGTGGAGATGACTCTCAAGATTCGGCTACCAATCATACACGACCAATATGCCTACAATCGCTGAACCAACTCTGAGATCGTTATCGACCTTGCTAGAAGCATGATCGACCTGACCATGAAGGTATATTCCTCCATGCAATCGAAGAACAAGCAAGAACAAGATAAATAGCAATCTGAAATTGCAAATAGGATTGAAATATTTAATAAAGTTGGAATTTTAAAGCGGTATTATGGTTAGTCTAGTCGACACAAGCTAATACACAAAGTTGTAACGAAGCTAACTTTTAACTAAACAAAATCCAAGGAAACTAGAGGGGTGCGGCCTCCTTAAATAGAGGAGGGGGAGCCACACATGACTAAGAAATAAGGAGGCGATACTATTCATAACTGTTCACGTGAACAATACGACTGTGAATAGTACGGGCCAAGAAAGGGGGCGCCTTCCCCTTGGGCCCATTGGTCTAAACAGGTGATGCAATACCTTCTTTTGGCGATTGTGACATGTACAGAAGGAATTTGGAAGTTAGGCTTGATCCGTTGGAAACAGGACGCGATAAGCTTTCCATCAAGTACTCGTGGATCTCAATCGGACTCCGTATGTGAAAGTTATGCACGTTTGAAGTCGGTGTTGTCTCCGGAGGCCGAATTGGATTCCAAAACATGTCCAGCTTGAAGTCTTTCTTGGTATGTGGAGTAGCGGTCATATCTAGAGGGTTGATGTTCTCATCATCCTCCTCTTCTTGCATTTGAGTTGTCCTCAATTCAAGCTCATCGTCCAGCTCCAAGAAAAGATTGAAAACTTGTAGCAACACATGCTCATCTTTCTGCACAATGTTAGCAACAGCATATGGCAAAGAAATAGAGAATACTTTGCAAATTAAAGGTGATTATGCATGCATCAAATCAACAAAGATACATTTTCTCATAGTATTCAGTGTGCAAACTCAATTTGCAAGTATAAGAGAAGTATATATTAGAGTTATTCATCACACAAGAATTGTTGTTCAAAACAGCAAGCTTCAATTCATTTATGTGATCACAAGTTATGCACATTCGATATACCATAAATGATTGTCTACACCATAATCTCCAATTAATTTAAAACAGTAGGTGTAGTTGCTCTATAGAGAATTTAGCGATGAAAGTTCAGAAACTTTCTTCATAGCAAATTCCAAACTAATGGGCTCATTAAGCATGATATAACACAACGCATCAGCAGTGGATATTCTATCAAGTACTTCCTTATGTGTAACTAATTCGACCTGTGCGAAATTATGTGAATTCAGATCAGCGCATGGTATATACTCAAAAGGAATATCAAATCAACACAAGGAATATCAAAAGATTGCACTACAGCAGGTATAGACTCACAAGGCTGCTCTATGTCTTGCTATAGCATCAAATCAGTACCTTTGTCATTATCGTCCTCATCAGATACTGTATGTACCTCAAACTTCTTCTCTAATGACATAAGATGCGCTAGATCATCCTTCATCTCTTCAAGCGTCTCGGTGGTATCTGTAGATGGAATCGGAGCCAAAACAATGTCAGCATTTTTAGTTACCTTAGGTTGCTCCTCACTTGTGGCCGAGGGTGGTGGAGGTACAAAACGACGTCGCAATTTCTTCTTCATGTCCTCCCATGTGTACACGTAGTGGTACTTGAGATTCGAGCACCAATGTTGAACATCACCGATTAGCGCCATTCTTGCCATGCTCATCTTCTCATAACGATCAAGGTCCTGTCTTTCAAAGTAGCTATCCAACATAGCAACCTATAGGAAGTAGTCCAACAACGTACTCTTAGCGGTGGTGGCAAGATGTATGCTGGTAGTGTTGTAGGTGTAAAAACCAAACATGAGTGAGGGGGTGGACGTCGGCCGTCTAACGGGCCCTTGTCCACGAGAGTAAGAAATTACACGAGGATTTATACAGGTTCGAGGGTCCGAGAGGACCGCCTGTAACGTCCCAAAATTTGGGTTTTCAAAAATCTTTTAAATAGTTTAGGTCCCTGGAAAATTTCACCAATTTTATTTGATTTAATAAAGCTTAAACCAGGAATTTCCTAAATTGAAAATATTTAATTTGACTAATTTATTCATCACTTAAATAAAAACCTGTGTTATTTAGCTTCCTTGTGTTCCAAGGAATTTTCTGGTATTTTCTGAGATTTTTCTAGATTTGTTTGCTTTTTTTTATTTGGATCTCCTTGATTTTTGGGATTTTCTTTAATTCCGAAAATCACCCTGTTTCTCTCTCCTGCCGCATGCAACAGTACCCGTCGGGTACTGTTCATCCACGATCTGAACGGATCGGCCAAACCGATCAGAACTTCCTTGCGTGTACGTGAGGCACTCAAACTTCCAAAATCGAAAATCCTGTTTTCTCTCTCCTGCCGCACTGCTACAGTAACCGTCGGGCACTGTTCATCCGGATCCAATGTGCTACAGTATTCGCGAGGCACTGTTCATCATCGTTTTCCTCATAACGAACCGAACAGCCGAGTCCCCGTCCGCTCGATCGCTGCTCGTTCAAACTCAAAATTCTAAATTCCATATCTTTCTCCTCGGTGCGTATAAAATGAACCGTTTACGCTCACCCGTCGTTTGATCTCCTCTCCCAATCCCACGATTTGGTTTCCTCCGAATCATCCTCGTTTAAATCGCAATCTGCGAAAACCGAAGCTTCAACCGAAGTTCTTCTCCGACGAATTGCGCCTTCATCCGACATCCGCCGCCGAACCGCTCGTGGCGTTGGCTTCGTGTCGTCGTCCTCTCGTCATGCTCCTTCCTCTTCGCGAAGATCGCCGAGCACCGTCGGCCATGTCGAGCCATGACGTTCGCCGAGCTCCTCGCTTCCTCGGTGAGTTTTTCTAAAATCCGATCGCACCATTGCGTCCGGCTCATCGTTTCCTTTCTGTTTTGCCCTTTGCGGCTGCCACGCCGCCTCCGCCGCCGGCCATCTCGTGACGCTTAGAATCAAGCGATTACATTTGTTCATGTTGTTTTTCCTCTGCGTAATTATCATCTCCGAGCCGCCCGATCATTTCTTTCGATCCGGACGGCATTTCTTTCCTTGCCGCGAGAGCATCAACCGGTGGGTCGCTCCTTCCTTTTCTCACGCACTTGCCGCCGCTCCCGCCGCTAACCCTAAGCGCTGCGCCGCTCCACGATGATCGAACCAGTACGGCGCGCATCTTGCGTCGCGTGTGCTCAACTTCGAGACGCCGCAAGCCAGACCATCTTGGGAGTCCGCCCTCCCCATGCCGCCCCAAGCTATAAAAGTGCCGCGCCGCGCCGTGTCGCGTCGCCTCGCCTCGTGACGCCGCCACTGTGCCCTAGCCGCAGCTTCTAGAGAGCCGTCGAGCGCCGCCACCTCGAAGCCATCTTCTTCGCGTCCGACCGGTCATCTTCTCCCGTCTCCACCGTCAAAGAGCCTCAGGCAGCGGTGCGGGTCCATCGCCATCTCGCGCCCTAGCTCGCTTTCTTCGCCGCCCGCTTTGCCGTCGTCTTCCTCGGCCGCACCACCTGCAGCGCGTTGCTCGCCTTCACACGCCGCCTCGGTGCCCCGTATTGCGCCGCCAGTCTTGCCGTCGCCGCGCGCAAGGCCGCCGGTTGTTCGAAGTCGCCATCACCGATGACGCTGCTTTGAGCTCCTCACCGTCGCCGACTCGGCGGCCCTCTATCTTCATCGACACCGCCTGCAGGAGCACCGTGCTGCCCTCGTCTCAGACCGGTGCTCACCGATGTCGAGCCACCACCGGAGCTGCCGTGCCAAGCGATGCCGCCACTGCCATGGTCTCGTGGAAGCCCACTGCACCACCGCTCGTCGCCGTTGACACCGACCGAACGAACGCCAGGACCGACCGCTCTCTCGTTCGAATTTTCAATGACCATGCGCGCCTGCACTGCCTTTGTTCTGTTTATGTCCAGGCATAGCTTTCTTGTCTGAGTTGTTCTCTAGTTAATCTGTTGAATGGTTCTTTCGTCCTCCAATCCAGCCGATCGCCGCTCGTCGCCGATGGGCGTCACCCTAGAACGCCATGGTTGCCCCACCATCGCGGGTCCTCTCCTTTCTTTCCTTGTCAACACCATGTCAGCATAGCCGTGCTAGTGCCACCTCGTGGCCACATGGTTATTCTGTCCTCCGTGGCCTCCACGCCTTTGTCGTGTGCATAAAACGCAGGCATCTTTGCCACCTTGTCACCCGACGCCACACCGCCATCATCTCTTGCCACCCGACACCTCGGCAGACTCGTCAACCTCTAATCGCCAAGCACGTCGCTATCCCATCCTCGCCACCTCAGTGTCTGTGAACATGTGTCATGCACTGTCATCACCTACATGGCTTGTACCTAACCCAGTCCTGAACCCGAAGCAGTGTAGATAGGGTTGTGAACCTAGTCTATGACTTGCAGAGCCCCTTTCTCAGTCAACATCAGTCAAACCCTAGCTCTAAACCACACCGGTGTAGACTCGGTTCACCGTGAACCAAGCCTATGACCTGTGAACCCCGCTTGCCAGCACACTATTCCATGAACCCATTCCTCCGTGCACCTTAAACCCTAGATCGTGGACTTGGTCTATGGACCAATGGCCCACTTGTCATTCTCTTTACCTTATTTCTAGAATTATTGTAATTCTAGAAATTCAATTATCCAGTGGGTCTCACCTGTCATCCACTATTCCTTTTCGGAAATTAATCCGATTTCTGAAATTCAATCATCCAATTGGTCCCACATGTCATTCACTACTTTTGATCTCCTTCACTTACCAGTGGACCCCACTTGTAAGTCTCTGATTCTATTTATTTATCTGATCCGAAAGAATATTCTTTTCTTTCATTTTCATCATTCCATGTGATCTTTCAAAGCTCACATCTTTTGAATCTGAACTCCGATTGAGTTCATCCGAATTCCTAAATTCATCTCAATTCAACATCTTTTATCTGAGATTATTATTTAATTTTTGGAGTTTGTTTGCTCTCTGTTGTTTATTTATTTGGTTTATTTGCTTGTTACGAGTAGACGCGTTGATCTTTGAGAAGTGCTAATCAAGAAGGAGCGAAGATCAAGGAAGTAGAAGATTAAAGTTAAATAATATCGTCATTGCTAGCAAGGCAAGTTGTACCTTTGATCATATTGAATCCCAGTGTTCTAAAAGTATCTTGATTCAAATTATTGCATTTGCTTTAAGTATTTATTTAAATACTTTTGGGTTTAGTTAACAATCCAAATTGTTATAACATCCTTGTCTAATTGATATGCCATAATCCTTTGTCACCCTAGCTTGGTTATTTAATAGTTGGTATTATTGTAGCACCAACGTGGGTTGGTTAGATGCGATTAGATTGCTTAGCCATGCCATGAATCACCTTTTCATATAAAGTTGCAATTATCAACTTGACTAAGTGACTATGGAACTATGTGATAAAACTGTGTGTACTGTGTGCTATTATGGCATGTGTTGCACTTAACCAACTGGGTGGGAAAAGATTTGGACTGAGGCAAGTGGTGAATACTGTGTGAAATGGTGGATACTGTGTGAAATGGTGGATTGTGTGGACTGTGTGAGCTGTGTGCATGGGAATTTATCTGTGTGGCATAGTTAGCATATGGTAGTCTTGCCTTGGTCAATTAAGGACCTCACCATGTGCGCCATTGAACTGAGCCCTTCTGTACGACCACATGCCTGTTATGGGACGGGCCTAGCATAGTAAGATGAATTTCTGAAATGCTTTGTTACGATTAGTACTTGCAACACTAATTGTATCTTGTGGGTAAAGTGTACAAACTCTGCAGAGTGTAATTTAATCTATTCGAATAGCCGCGTCCTCGGTCATGGATAATGCTCGGGATTTCACACTAGGGTAGAATTTCATAAAAGCGTGTGGGAAGGGGTCAGGTGATCTAAGTCATATGGCTATGTGAATAATCTGTTTAGGTCTGTGTGTCTTTGTGAAATCAAATTGTTAAATTATGATTATCTATTTGTTTCTTGGCTTTCAATCTATTATTAGTATTCAATTGCAAATGTTGCATTTACGCAAAATAACCACGTAATGCCATTCCTTTGGAATAAGCCTCGCATATATAATTGCATTTACGTGGTATGACTTGCGTAGTACGGTGTGTACTCACGCTTGCTTTGACGAATCAAGCGTATGAAGGAAATCGCCAATCAACAAGGTCTACTTCAAGGATCGTGGAGAACTAGGTCGCGACTTTTATTGGGTTGCTGTGGGCATATGGATGGGCTTCACCGAGTTATCTGTTTAGTTCATTGCTGACTTCATTGAGCTTTTTGCATTCTAAGGCATTAATTGTAGCTTTGACCTTAAGGTCTTTACTCGATGTTTATTGTATTTGCCTATTTATTAGTTATCTTTGTTTATGGAATTGATATTTCACCGATGTTGTCCTTTGTGTGCACTAAGCGTGATCTGGACTAGTGCAAGATACACGAGGGTCCGAATTGTAATTTTGGGTCCCGACACGCCTACTCTGTCGGTGAGCCAGCGGGGGTTACCTCAGGAGAGGGAGCCCCCAAGGACTCACCAGTTTGAACATGTTTCTTTATTGCTCAAGAGAGCCATCCCTTTGAAAGGAGGGATACACGGGGTATTTATAGGCTCCCAAGCCTGTACAAATGACGGGAATACCCCTTAAGGGGATAGTTACATTATGAGTACAAGCAAGAGGTACTACAGTCTTTTATGAGCACAATAGCATTTCTCGGGTCTGTATGCGTGTCTTCTGAGAGGCGGGCCCCGTCAGTATGATAGACGAATTATTCTTCCAACAGGTAGTTGTTTTCCTTTAAGTTCAAATCTGCCCGCGATGTCATCGTAATCTACCAACTTCAACCAACCTGTCATTGTTAGTAGAAAACAAGGAAACAGATCATAAGTTTATGTTCCTATCACCTACTAGGATCTGGAGGCTCAATGTTGCTCATATTCAAGCTAATACCAAGTTCTTACCAATTCTTACCAAGCAAACAGGCGATGACCGGCAACTAGTGTTGGTGCTAAATAATCTCCAAATATTGATAAAGCGATTGTAAGCAACTGGTACCTGTACAATGGTAGTAGGTGGAGCTAGGATAGGCTTCAATATGGCAGCAAGGATTAGCAATAATCAAATCAGTAAATGCAAGTTGAACAATTGCTCAAAGTACTAGTCAATGTTACCGATCCTAGCCTAATCAAAGCCCTATGAAAAGAAGTGAAGGAATACACACGCAAAGATCAATGTGACTTTATGTAAGCAATGGAAACCTCACAACAAGTGCTAGGAGAGGCGCTAACCAACTTCTCAAACTTCGTTGTAAGGGCACAAGATTGTTCACGCAACGTAGAGCACAAAAACGGAATAACGTGCAACGTAAACAACCCTCTAGTTTAAGCAGAAACAGCAGCTAGTCTCGAGAGATGAAAAAGCAAAGTTTTATATGGATTATATATGCTTGTTTGAAAGTTTTTGACGATATCTACAACTTTGGGGAGCAGGCGAGTCCGAGCTGGGATGGACTTGTACATGCGGCCTCCACACATCTGTCGGCGGGTCGGTTCCGTCGCCGGGCGAGGCTTTCGCATGGAGTCCATGAAAGGCGAGACCCCCTGTCCTCCTCCTTTTTCCTTGTTCTTGAGTTGATGGGGTGCCGTCGTAGGTAGGGAGCGTGGGCGCCAAGACCTCTGGCGCTGTGCGACAGCCGTTGTGCACAAATGGCAGTCACCTGAGAGGGCGCGAACGGCCAGCCAGGGCAGCGGCGGCTCGGGTGTTGGCGTCTTTGCTCGGAGATGCCGGCCACAATGGCGACCACACCGGAGGTGGCGTGGGGTGGCAAGCAAGCCAGCGGTGGCCAGGTGCTGGCGTCTTTGCTTTCGGGTGCGGCCTCGGGCCAGCACGGCCTCGGGTGTCTTGCGGCGATGGATGGTGCGTCCGTGGAAGCGCGGTGCGGTCGTCGGTGTTAGGCTGGCCCAGCCGACCTCAAGCCGTTTTATTCTGTTTGGCGTTACCGCCACTTGTTTGATGAATTGCCTCCGCCTTTGTTGCTGCAGACTTCTTTCTTGTGTATGAACAGTGATTGCGGATGTGTTTTGCCCATGTGTATCGTGCGGTTTGTTAGCTTGTGTTTGCTTGTTGTTGATGATCAATAAGGCTCGAGGCGAGGGCACGCAGTGCGTGAGGGCATCACGAGGACCTCGGTAGCGAGGGCGTCGGCGAGAGTTTTGCGAAGGCCTCGGGCGTGAGGGTTTTGCGAAGGCCTCGGGTGCGAGGGTTTTACGAGGGCCTCGATCGCGAGGGTTTTGCAAAGGCCTCGGGCTCGAGGGTTTTGAAAGTCCTCGGCCGAGGGTTTCTGAGGCCTCGGGCGCGAGGGTTTTGCGAGGTCCTCGATCACGAGGGTTTGCAAAGGCCTCGGCACGAGGGTTTTGTGAAGGCCTCGAGCGCGAGGGTTTTGCGAAGGCATGCAAGGGCACGCGAGGGTGCGTGAGGGCTTCGAGCATGAGGGCGTGCGCGATGTCCCGATGTCGACGAAGGCACGGCGACGGCTCTCGGTGGTTACACAAAGTCATCGCGTAGGTGCCCCGAGGCCGGGGCTCGTGTGGAGACGAGGTGGTAGGATTACTCAACACTAGCCCCCCCCCTTGGGTGCTCGCAAGGACGCCTTGAGTGGCAAAGAAGATCACGAGATCTTGTATCTTGTTGATGAATATGCTTGGCCAAAGACTTGGCCAAATTCGGCACAGACGAATGCAGGCACTCGAGACTTTGCCAAATTCGACTCGGTGCTTGCGAGGCACGAGAGCCGAGAATATCTTAAAGGGCACCCGTGACTTAGCCAATTTTGGCTTGGTGGAGTGCGTGGGTGCCCAAAGACTTAAGCTTATTTTGTACTCCATATCGTGTGAGTGCTCCACGTGAGGCGGTACTAAATTGGCGCTTCTCGTTGGCCCTTCGTGTGGGGTGGTTTTGTTGATCCATCCACGAAGATGAAATCTTGAATCTTTGAGGCACCCCACCGAGGCACAACCCTCAGGGCAGGGGGTGCATCCAAACGAAGCTGTCGCGAGCAAAGTCATGGACGAAGACCACCCACCCAAGCTCTGACCTTTTAGGCGGGCGGCGCATCGGCGTGAAGCCTGTGTAGACGAAGTCGTGGATGCAGACCCGCCCTGTTGAGGGATAGCCTTCGAGATGGAAGTCATGTTGGAGCGAAGCCTTTGTAGGCAAAGTCTTGGACGCGAGGCCGCCAAGCCGAGGCATGGCCTTCGAGGCCGGTGGTGCGTCAAAGCGAAGTCTAAGTAGACGAAGTCTTAGACGCAAGGCCGCCGAGCCGAGGCATAGCCTTTGAGGTCGGTGGTGCGTCGAAGTGAAGCCTAAGTAGGTGAAGTCTTAGACGCGAGGCCGCCGAGCCGAGGCATAACCTTCGAGGCCGGCGGTGCGTCGAAGCGAAACCTATGTAGGGAAAGTCTTGGACGCGAGGCCGCCGAGCCAAGGCATAGCCTTCGAGGCCGGCGACGCGTCGAAGAGAAGCCTATGTAGGCGAAGTGTTAGACGCGAGGCCGCCGAGCCGAGGCATAGCCTTCGAGGCCGGCGGTGCATCGAAACGAAGACTATGTAGGCGAAGTTTTGGACGCAAGGCCGCCGAGCCGAGGCATAGCCTTCGAGGCCGGCGGTGCGTCGAAGCGAAGCCTAAGTAGGCGAATTTGTCCTCCTCTTGCTCCGTGGCTTGATGAGAGTTGTCGAAGTAGAACTCCTCAGAATCATCGCAGTTCGATCTAGAAACGTTGCAGGGACAGGTAGATAACACGAGCGTCTCTGCAGGAAAGAGAGAATGATCAACACTTATTTCTTGTAGCAAGATAACATTCATTTGACATGAGCATTGATCGAAGTCGTTGCCGAGGGACTAGTAGAGTCCCATCACTTTAGATACTAAGATCTCCGAGGTGATAGCCTTATGCGAGCATGATAGTCCTTGATCAATATTCGAGCCAGGTCGACGGTAGATGATTCGAGCTATGAGACTGCGTCATGGACATATAAGGGGGGGCGTCCACGAGACTAAGTCGTGGGGCACCGAATGACCCACAGGGGTGGTAGCCCCCCAGTGGACTTGGAGGCACCCATGAGGCTAACTCATGTGTATCTTGATGGTGAGCCCACAACACTAGGTCATAGGCACATCGGAGAGGCATCCACGAGGCTAAGCTGTGGAGCACCGAATGGCCACTAGGGGTGGTAGCCCCCAGTGGACTTGGAGGTGCCCATGAGGCTAACTCATGGGCACCTTGGACGTGTGCCCTTGACAGTAAGTCACGGGTACACTAGTGCCGCCCACGAGACTAAGTCGTAGGGCACTGAATGGCCAATAGGGGTGATAGCCCCTAGCGGTCTTAGAGGTGCCCATGAGGCTAACTCATGGGCACCTTGGACGTGTGCCTCTGACAGTAAGTCATGGGCACACCCGTGGTGTCTCTGAGGCTAAATCATGGGACACTTGGGACTATGAGGCGATGAAGCCCTTTACCCCGCTGGGGTTTTTGTGATGATCGGGGAATGCATGAGAATGGTTAACCCTTGCGAAGCAATGGAGCTATGCATGCGGGGACCCGGAGGTCGTTCGGCGCATGGCCTGGAGTCTAAGGGGGACGAGTCCTCAGCACATCCATCAACTTGTTACTGGACCAAAGTTGTCGCTCATGCCCTAGGTCTAGTAGGACATGAGCCGCCATGGTGGAGGCTGTTAGAGATATGTTAAAGATAGAGATAGGAATACAATAGGATTCCTAATCTGTATATGGCATGCACCCATTGTACACCCTATATATATTGCCCATTGGGCCTCTGAATACATACACACAATATTCATAACATGGTTTCAAAGCAAAAGTTCTAAACCCTAGCCTACGACCTCTAACCTTCGTTGCTTCCGCTGCCGCTGCCCCCGGAAGGAGCAATCTCCGCTCCCGGGTGGCCTCAGATCTTCTTGTGAGAGATCTTCATACGCATCCCGGCGCCCTGATCGGGATCTTGTGCCCGAGATGCTCTTCTCGGCCACCGCCTCCTCAGATCCAATCTGGAATAGAGGCTAGCAGGCCTCCCCCGGGCTTCCTCTTCCATCGACCCACGGCGCAGATCGAATCCTTCGTTGGAGATCCGGTCGACAGCGCAGAGCATGGTGGTCATCTTCAACATGGCCTTCGCCTTCACACGCCAGCCCCGGTCCGCCCCGACGTCTCCTCGGCTTCGTGCGAGGGAGAAGGGGGAGGAGAGCACCTCGTGCGGGAGAATCGACGCCGCCGCCAGGCCTCCCGACCTCCTCCGACTTGGCATCGCCTTCGCCTTCTTCGTTGCGCTGGAGCCAACCCGCCGCGTCGTCGCTTGGAGCACCGCTTCGGGCTTGCCGCCCATGCAGCCTTCGGGCAACCCCGCCGCACCGCCGCTTGATCCGCTTGGAGCATCGCCACGCCCATGCCAGATAGCGGTGCTGCCCGCCTTGCCTTGCTTTGGGCCCTCACAAGAAAGCAACGCCATTGAGGTGAACAGGGTAGGGAAACCTACCCCATCTGCTTTAATCCGGCCAGTGGGCCGACACGATGGGTTCGGATCGGGCCCAAAGGCCGAGATAAAGAGGTGGAGATTTTACATTGCTAGCTATCTTTGGCCCGTCTAACTATCTTGGCGATTGTTTGCTTTACCGGCGATTGGATCCTTGGTGGCTTTTGGGCTCATGATGATGGTGTTGCTGAAAGCTAATTGGATGAGGAGATCGGATCTTCTGCTACTGCTAGTAACTATCGTTAGAGTCTTTTCTTTTTTTTTCTTTCGCTGCGTCCATCCAAGTCCGTACCACTCAATATTTGAGTTCGTCTAAGCCATCTGAGTCCACAAATTTATTGTCGGTCATAGAAGTATAGGAATTGTCTTATGCATGGCGTAATTGCCGCCTCCCGCTCTTCTTTACGAGCAGCGTGCGGTCGTAGAAGTCATTTTGATCTGCCGCTTGCGTACCGCCCGAGCTTTTAAGGTCGTCGCTTTTCTCGCTTTCACCGCCGCTTGGGTTTCGATTTGTTGTCATGCTTCCACCTATTCCTATTCGACTTGATTTGTGACCATCTCTATTCATGTCGGTTTCATCATCTTCTTCGTCGTGTTGTTGCGATCGACTTTCTCGATCCATGCACTTTGTGCTTTATGGGTCGTTGACCTAATTCTTGATGGAGGAGATCTTTTGATACTCGACATATTTTCCAAGAGTTGCATGCTACGACGACATTATCAAGACCCGGACTTCGGATTTTGGATTTTTCATATTTTAGTGTCAACCATCTTCAAATGCAATGCTATTGCATACGCTTTGCATTTGAGGGGGGGGGTGTTAGAGATATGTTAAAGATAGAGATAGGAATACAATAGGATTCCTTATCTGTATATGGCATGCACCCATTGTACACCCTATATATATTGCCCATTGGGCCTCTGAATACATACACACAATATTCATAACAGAGGCGACGGACGCCCAAGCCACCATGGACTTTTGCTAGGGGAGTCCGCAGAGGTCGTACGCCCTACGCACCACGAGAGTGGTCACTCATGCCCTAGGGCCAGTAGGACACGAGCCGCCATGGTGGAGGCGACGGATGTCCAAGCCACCATGGACTTTTGTTAAGGGAGACCACGGAGGTCGTACGCCCTACGCACCACGAGGGTTGTCGCTCACGTCCTAGGGCTAGTAGGACATGAGCCGCCATGGTGGAGGCGACGGACGCCCAAGCCACCATGGACTTTTGCTAGGGGAGACCGCAGAGGTCGTTCGCCCTACGCACCACGAGAGTGGTCGCTCATGCCCTAGGGCCAGTAGGACACGAGCCGCCATGGTGGAGGCGACGGACGCCCAAGCCACCATGGACTTTTGTTAGGGGAGACCACGGAGATCGTACGCCCTACGCACCACGAGGGTGGTCGCTCACATCCTAGGGCTAGTAGGACATGAGCCGCCATGGTGGAGGCGACGGACGCCCAGGCCACCATGGACTTTCGCTAGGGGAGACCGCGGAGGTCGTACACCCTACGCATCACAAGGGTGAAATCCCTTGGAGGGAAAAGTGTCTTGAGAGCCCATACGAGATTTATATGTCGGGACCGCCCCTAACATGAGCGTTAGAGGCGAGCCTCGTAGTGAGCCTTCATTGCTCGTGCCGCATGGACGTCATGCGTCCCGGGGGTGATGGTTGGCCCCAGAATCCTTAGCCTTCTGGCTGCTAGGGTGCCTTGAACTGCTCTCCCTTGGCTGGGCCTCGCATCGACCCACACAAGGGAGGAGGACGCGCGTGGGAGCCCCAGAGCATGTAGGACGTTGCCATACCGAGGTGGATAGCTCTGATCTCCGATGAGGGTGCTCGGCTGGGGCTCCTTCAAAGAGCGGATGGGTCGTCCACGAGATCATTGCCCTCCGGAGCCGGAGGTGGTTTCGTAGACTTAGAGTATTTTTTGGTAGGAGACATAGCCTTTCATCGATTAGCTACGTCCCCACGGTCGGCGCCAATGTTGTAGGTGTAAAAACCAAACACGAGTGAGGGGGTGGACGTCGGCCGTCTAACGGGCCCTTGTCCACGAGAGTAAGAAATGACACGAGGATTTATACAGGTTCGGGGGTCCGAGAGGACCGCCCTACTCCTGTCGGTGAGCCAACGGGGGGTTACCTCCGGAGAGGAAGCCCCCAAGGACTCACCAGTTTGAACATGTTTCTTTATTGCTCAAGAGAGCCATCCCTTTGAAAGGAGGGATACACGGGGTATTTATAGGCTCCCAAGCTTTGTACAAATGATTTCGAATACCCCTTGAGGGATAGTTACATTATGAGTACAAGCAAGAGGTACTACTGAGTCTTTTATGAGCACAATAGCATTTCTCAGTGCAGATATCGTGTCTTCCGAGAGGCGGGCCCGTCGAGATGATAGGCAATTATTCTTCCAACAGGTAGTTGTTTTCCTTTAAGTTCAAATCTGCCCGCGATGTCATCGTAATCTACCAACTTCAACCAACCTGTCATTGTTAGTAGAAAACAAGGAAACAGATCATAAGTTTATGTTCCTATCACCTACTAGGATCTGGAGGCTCAATGTTGCTCATATTCAAGCTAATACCAAGTTCTTACCAATTCTTACCAAGCAAACAGGCGATGACCGGCAACTAGTGTTGGTGCTAAATAATCTCCAAAGATTGATAAAGCGATTGTAAGCAACTGGTACCTATACAATGGTAGTAGGTGGAGCTAGGATAGGCTTCAATATGGCAGCAAGGATTAGCAATAATCAAATCAATAAATGCAAGTTGAACAATTGCTCAAAGTACTAGTCAATGTTACCGATCCTAGCCTAATCAAAGCCCTATGAAAAGAAGTGAAGGAATACACACGCAAAGATCAATGTGACTTTATGTAAGCAATGGAAACCTCACAACAAGTGCTAGGAGAGGCGCTAACCAACTTCTCAAACTTCGTTGTAAGGACACAAGATTGTTCACGCAATGTAGAGCACAAAAATGGAATAACGTGCAACGTAAACAACCCTCTAGTTTAAGCAGAAACAGCAGCTAGTCTCGAGAGATGAAAAAGCAAAGTTTTATATGGATTATATATGCTTGTTTGAAAGTTTTTGACGATATCTACAACTTTACAGTTGAGGCGAACCCCAAATTCCGAAAGAAACGGCAAAAACAAAACCAGAAAAATTGCGAGGCGAATTTGGGACAGAAGATGGCCAATTTTGGGGCCCCTGGAGGGCGACTTGTGGCTTAGGTGGAAAGGATGCGCCTCATCGTTAGCTTTCCAACGAGCATAAGAACGTTCAAAACTGTAACGTCCCAGTTTTCCTGAGCTTTTTGAGTTTTCAAAATAAAAAATAATCATTTGGTTTTGTTGAAGTTCTAAAGCTTAACTTAAGATTTTGGAATCAAAAGTGTTTAAAATGACTAAATCAAACTTCAATTAATTCGAGTTTGGTTTTTTTTGCGGTTACTGGAGTTCTCGGGTGTTCAATCTCCCCTTTCTCTATTCGTCCAGACCTCCCTCTCGTTTGGACCTCCCCTTTCTCTGTTCGTCCAGACCTCCCTCTCGTTTGGACCTCCCCTTTCTCTGTTCGTCCAGACCTCCCCTTTCTCTGTTCGTCCTGTTCGTACAGACCTCCTTCTCGTTTGGACCTCCCCCCCCCCAGTCCAAGGCCTCCTGGGTGGTCCTGAGAGACCTCCTGGGTGGTCCTGGGAGACCTCCCGGGTGGTCCTGGAGACCGGTCACGACCTCCTATTTGGTCACAACCTTCTCTTTGGTCATGACCTCCCCTTTGGTTGGACCACCCTCCCGAGTTTTGACTAGTCCCACCTGTCAGCCCTGCTCACCTTCTTCTTCCTCCCGTCGCGTCACTGCTAACGCAAAAGTTCTAGCGCATTAATTGCTGTTATGTCGCATTAAATGTTGTTGTTTCTACAGTACCTATTCTCCCTCTTGTCTCCTCCCCTACTTGCCTTCATCGCCTTCTTCACCTACCCTTCATCTTGTGCTCTTCTGAGTCTCTCAGCGACTCTCGCCGTCTCCTCCAAGCTATAAAAGCCCGAGCAGCCCTCTTTCATCTCCTTTTTCCTCACCCCACTCTCTTGCTCTCGCTAGTTTCTTCGTACTTGAAGTTTCGCCACCGTCCGCTGGAGCCTGTGCCGTCGTTTCCTAGTCACCAAAGGGTTCGCCGGAGCGCATGCGCCGTCGCCTCCTTGCCGTCGAAGAATTGCCGGAGCGCCACACCGTTCGCCGTCCTCCTCCAGTCTTCTCCGGTCTCTTTCTCTCTCTGTTCTGGTGAGTTTCTCCGTACCTTGTTCTTTTCCTTTCTCCTACGTCCACGTTGCGTAGTCATATCCTTCCTTTATCCCTCTTACGACCACGTTGAGTAGTCATATCCTTCTTTGGACCTTCTCCTGGCCCGTTGGACCTCCTCAGGACCTCCCCCTCACCTTCCTTTTAGTTCTTGTTTGGTAGTTTTTGGTTTGGTGTGGATTTTTGTATTTATTTGGCTCTTTTCACACGTATAGATTCCGGCTTCTCTGAAAAGTTCTTGGACCCGACGACCTCTACCGAAGAATCTCAGCTCTTCAACGAAGGCAAGTCGTAGACCTTTGACCATGTCATACCCAGTTTGCAAAAATTACATTGTTTTATACCAACATACATGGCTAATTGTATAAAAATGGTTTGGGAGATAGCTAAATACATACTCGACAATATGACTCATTGAATACTTATGTTTGACATGTTGACATGTACCCTTGGACCACCATAGGTTGGGTATTCTTAATTGGACATCTTTGTGATACCAATATGGGTGCATGTATTGCTTAGACATGCTTAGTTATGCGATGTCTCTCGATCACATGATTCAATAATGATGAATTTGACTTAATAATATATGGAATTGTGGCGCGGCCACTGTTGTTAAAATATATTGTGCCATGACTAGGGTGGTCATTTGACCGGGTTGAACCCAAAAATCTTTTATACTCGGGCGAGTGATCGGGCAGTAAAGGGGGTGCAGGAAGCACATTAGGATGTGGATGTCTCGCCTGAGTAGTCCTGTCGATGTTTTATAACCGATCTTACGTAAAGATTATTTGATTCGGGGGGTCTCCAAGAATGAAATCACGCAGAGAGATTGACACGAGGATTTTATATGAGTTCGAGCCTTCTCCGGAGAGAATAACAACCCTACTCCTGTGTGTGTATGGTATTGAGTGTATTTTCTACAATCAGGAGAAAAACAAAGACTATTATAGAGGATAGTGCATATCTTCTCGATTGCCTTCTGTCTCGTTCCCTCTTGTCCCCTCCATTCCTCTCTGACCGCCACCTTTATATAGTCAGTGAAGGAGTGGCCGTTTCTCCAGGTGAAGTGGCGCCTCATCAGTTCCTATAACGAGCGCATGTTTGCAGTAATCACCGGGGTATTAACTCCTCCGTTCCGTCTGGCAGTTACTTGTCAGAGATAATAGAGTATTATGTGCTGTTACTCTGTAGAATAACAGCGTATATTGACTGCTTGAATTTCCCGATCAATTGGACCAACTCGTCTGTAGGTTCTGTTGATCATAGGGTGGTCGTAGCTAACCTGGTCGTAGAAGAGCTTACGACCATAAGGTAGTCATAGAATAACTTACGACTAGATAGTGATCGTAGAAGAACTTACGACCATGAGGTAGTCGTAGCAGGACTTACGACTATGGCGTTGGTCGTAGAAGAACTTATGACCACTTGGTTGGCTTCTCCCTTGTAAATATATGGGGTATATTTAGGGACCATATGACGTCATATTTACCCATAATAAGAAATATAGATAAATGATAAAATGAGGATTATAGATAAATGGTGTAATGAATGTGGTCTTTTCTTCATCGTCTAGACACATATTGATCTGGTGGTAACCAGAATATGCATCTAGAAAACTTAACACTTCACAACCTGCAGTAGAATCAACCAACTGATCGATACGAGGTAAAGGGAAATTATCTTTTGGACAAGCTTTATTTAGATCAGTGAAGACTACGCACATACACCATTTGCCGTTCGACTTCCTAACCATTACAGGGTTAGCCAACCACTCTAGGTGGTCCACTTCTCTTTATAAAGCCTGCTTTAAGTAGCTTGTCCAATTCTGATTTGATAGAATCTTGTCGATCTGGGGCAAATCTTCGTAATTTTTGTTTTACGGGTACTTTATTAGGCCGTAAAGCTAGCCTGTGCTTGATCACCTCCTTGGGGACTCCGGGCATGTCGGATGCTTGCCATGCGAAGACATCTGCGTTAGCTCGGAGGAAGGTGATGAGGGTGTCTTCCTACTTGGAGTCGGAAGTATCCCCGATGCGAACAGTCTTCGAGGGCTCCCCTGCGTCCAGAGGAACCTCTTTGACTTGGTCGTTCGGCTTTGGTGCAGCTTTAGGCTTCGACTTGTTAGTCAAAGGCTGACTTTCTTCTCGAGTTGGTATTTGACCAACCATCCCGAGGGATCGACGGTCACAGGTATGCGCCATCTTCTTGTCACAATGGATTGTGATTACTCCTTTGGGACCTGGCATCTTAAGACATCGATACCCATAGTGAGTAGCCATTAAGAATTTCATCAAAGTTGGTCGTCCGAGTATGACGTTATATGCCATATTGAAATCGACCACATCAAAGGAGATCTTCTCTGTCCTAAAATTACTTGGTGAACCAAATGTTAAAGGAATATAAACTTGGCCAATAGATTTGGCCGAAGACCCCGGTACGATCCCATGAAAGGAGTATTGTACTGGTCTTACCTTAGTCCTAGGTACTTGCATTTCATCCAGGGCACTCGTAAACAGGATGTTTAACGAGCTGCCACCATAAACTAAAACTCGATTGACTTGACAATTGTTGATGGTGGGTTCAACTACGATCGGATATCGATCTGGTCGAGTCGAAGGAATCGGGCAGTCACCCTTCTCGAAGGAGATGGTGACATCTGACCACTTTGGTAATTTATTGACGATAGGAGGGTCTATGGAGTTTACCTCACGTTCGACAGCCTTAAGCTGTCGTTTTGATTAATATGCCGACGATCCCCCGTAGATGTGCTCGACGGTATGTTGCGGATCTTGGAACGGCATCTCCTCATCGTCATCCGACGACTTACGACCACTCGTTTGCTCTACTTGTTCGAGAGTGGGAAGTGGTCCTTTGCCGCTGTAGTAGTCCTCGAGTTTTCGTTGGAAAACTCGGTAGTTGCGAAGATCATGTCCTTCCTTTTTATGGAAAGGACACCACCTAGGCTTGTCATTCTTCCGATCGGGGCGCTTACCTTTGCCTCGGTCGAAGTATGGTTTGGAACTTCATGGCTCCTTGTTGTTCACAGCCAAGACCTCCTTAGAACCATTGGCTTGAGGTTTTTGGCCCTTCGCCTTGTTCTTGGACTTTTTCGCTTTCTTATCCTTCTTTTTGCCACCTTTGTCTGGCTCTCGAGAGATATTATCTTCCCGATCGATTTTGTAGTTCCATTCGGCTGCCTCAGAAGCAGTTGCATACCGATCGGCCATCTCAAAGAGTTCGGCGACGGTAGCAGAAGGATTCAAAGCAATATCCTCCGTTATTCTTCTACTGCAGACTCCCTGCTTGAAAGCTCTGATGACAAATGAGTTAGAAACCTCCGGAATTGAATTACGAACCTGACTAAAGCGCTTGATGAATTGGCGCAAGGTCTCGTGGTCATTTTGTCTCATCCGGTGCAAGTCGTCCTCCTTTTCAGGGCGATTGTAGGTGTCTTGGAAGTTTACTAGTAGAAGGTCGCAGAGGTGTTGCCACGAATAGATCGACTCGAGTGGTTGATTTAGTAGCCACGATCAAGCGGACCCTTCGAGCACAGTTGGAAGGTAATTCGCCATTACATGCTCTCCTCCTCCTGCCGCTCAGACAACTGTTGTGTAAATTTGGAGGAATTCGATGGGATTCTGAGATCCATCAAACTTCTCTATGTTCACTGGTCGAAAACGAGGCGGCCAGCGAACTGCTCGGAGGTCAGGTGAGAAGGCCCGACATCTGGAAATGACTTCTTGACGCCTCCTTTGCAGGAAAGAAGGGTTGATATCACCAGGTGATCGTATTCGACGATACCCGGTGACAGGTTGACCTGACCTGTAGTAGGTCTCGGTCTTACGAGGAAAATACTCCTCGTATTCCATCTGCTGCTGCAGATTTCCATGTCGGAATGGTGAGCGATCACCTCTCCGAGTGGCTTGTTGATCATCTGACGTTCGAAGGACATTTCTCCGAGTAGGAGATCGATGTGACTTGCCGTTGCGCTGATCTTTACGCGGTGAATTGTTCGAACGACTGGCAGTTGAGAAAGCCGTATTGCTACGACTTCCTGAATGTTGTTAGCGAGGTGCTTCCAATCTTGCTATCGTGCTCCGAAGCCTTTGTGCGATCTCTTCGATGAAGAGGTCGTAGCCTGGCGCTCGGGCAAGCTCTCGAGTCGGGTTCTCAAGGAGGTTGTTGATGTGCTGGAGTTCTTGAGCTTCCTCTGACTGATACTGGATGCGTCTAGGCATATTTTTCTGGGCTGCAATTTTCTTCCGTCGAATTGCTTCAAGATCTTCCACATCAGATCCTTGAAACTGCCTCAATGGAGTGCGAGTATATCAAGGATTTCCCTCACGCTCATCAGAGTGTTGGTTCTGTCCATCACTGGTGGTGCCCTCGCCATTGTTACGAGGGGCGCAGTGCGTGATCTTCGGGGAGGGTCCTTAGTTCGGTCTCTAGAAGGGTGACCTTGATCCGAGGGAAGGACAAAGACCTCCCGTTGATGATTCTCACTTGCGCTTGAAGCCTCCCTGCTTGAGGAGTAGTCGAGAGACACCATCTGGCGACTTGGAGTAATCCCCTCGAAAGGGGAACTCGGGTTATCTTAGTCTCCGTCCGTGAGGTGTGACTGCAGAAAGATGGTCGAATTTGCAGGAAAAGCATGCTTGATCCCATTCTCTGTGGCGTTAACCGGAGAGAGAGGACCACTAGATGCTGGCGAAGCCCTAGAATTGTGGCTTCCAGAACTTGTCTTGCCAAGTCAGACCGCCTTAGGGGGACTCGGACACTCGGAGAAAAAACTCTCGTCGTGTTGTGAGTCCGCCTGGGTGTAGTCCTGATTATGGTCGGATTGAACCTTGTCCTTTGAGGAAATCGATTCCTCTATTGGACGTACTGTTGTGGGGGATAAGGATCCCTCCCCAACCCCATCGGTGGCATGGTCTCCTAGATCTGCAGAAAGATCTCCGGAGGCAGCAATGCCATCGGATGAGACGATACTCGGCTCGTAGTCGAAACCAGCATCTATGTCGACGTCTGTGTAATCTGTCAAGTCGAATCAGTTCTCCTCATTCCATTCTCCTGCCATGAGTGCATGAGGATTGGAAAAAGAGAGTATGTTGACAAGAGATTACCGGAAGATCCCCACGGTCGGCGCCAATTGTCGGTGTTTTAGAACCGATCTTACGTAAAGATTGTTTGATTCGGGGAGTCTCCAAGAATGAAATCACGCAGAGAGAAGAAAGACAAAGACTATTACAGAGGATAGTGCCTATCTTCTCGATTGCCTTCTGTCTCGTTCCCTCTTGTCCCCTCCATTCCTCTCTGACCGCCACCTTTATATAGTCGGTGAAGGAGTGGCCGTTTCTCCAGGTGAAGTGGCGTTTCATCAATTCCAATAACGGGCGCATGTTTGCAGTAATCACCGGGGTATTAACTCCTCCGTTCCGTCTAGCAGTTACTTGTCAGAGATAATGGAGTATTATGTGTTGTTACTCTGTAGAATAACGGCAGATATTGATCGCTTGAATTTCCTAATCAATTGGACCCACTCGCTGCAGAGGTTACATTGATCATAGGGTGGTAAATGGTGACACAGTCGTAGAAGAGCTTACGACCATAAGGTGGTCGTAGAATAACTTACGACTGGATAGTGATCATAAAAGAACTTACGACCATGAGGTAGTCGTAGCAGGACTTACTTCTATGGGGGTGATCGTAGAAGAACTTACGACCACCTGGTTGGCTTCTCCCTTGTAAATATATGGGGTATACTTAGGGACCATATGACGTCATATATCCATAATAAGAATTATAGATAAATGATAAAATGAGGATTATTAGATCCTCGTCAAGTCCCTAAGGACTTAACCTTGCAAGACATTGATCTGGGCCATACCATGCAACCACAAGTTCATTATGGGGTGACCTGGCCAACTAATTAGCAATGCTTTGAGTTGGTTCTGTTTGGGTTGAGAATGGCACAAGAGGGGGTCAGGAAGGCGAATCCTTAGCGATCAGAACCGATTCAAAACGGAGCTTTGTAAAGGCCTTGTCACATGCTCTAGACTGCTTACCTAAGATAGTGAGCAGAGGCATCGACGGGTGCCCAACCAACTAGAGAGGTTGTGTCTTGTGGGTCAAGCTGTACAACCTCTATAAAGTGTAAAACTATTCGAATAGTCGTGTCCCCGATTATGTACAATGCTTGGTGATTTCACGCAAGGGGTGGACTTTCTCAAAAAAAAAATGTGGTCGTGGTTGGTTCCGAGTGGTCTGGGTAGTGAACTGGGTATTCACGAGTGGTCTGGGCAGTGAACAGGGTGTTCACGTGTCGTTTCAAAAAAACTTGATACTTATGTATTAATATTTCAACTCGTGCTTTGCAATCTACTTACTGTATTTCCAGTTAAATTCTGCTTTCTGCAAAGTAACCATAAAGCTATCCTTGTCAAGCCTAGCATGAATACTATTTACATACATTTCCCTACGATTTGCTAAGTACATTCAAAGTACTCACGGCTTTATGCCCTCTGGTTGATCAGCCGCTGAAGAGGACCCAGGGAGCTCCGAGCTCTTTGAAGAGGAGTTCTTCGAAGACCATGCGTGCTAGGAGACGTCCACCACTCGATTGCCTGTGGGCATATTGAATGGCTTCCACGAGTGTTTGGTGTTCCGCTGCGAGCTCTCTTTTGTTGTAGCTCTGTGTGGTAGACCTTGTAAAACCTTGACCATAAGGTCTTTTGCTTCTATTAATATTAATTTATCTGCTTCTTCTATAGTTTGTTGTGTGGTGATGATCTCATCGATGTTGAAACTGTGCAGACTAGCTACTGATCATGGGACTAGTTCAGAATGCACAGAGGGTCCCAGGGTTGCTTACTCGGGGTCCCGACAAAAACGGACACAGTATGCAAAAGTTATACCCGTTTTACTGATGGTGTCTCGGAAACGGAATCGTACTCCGACTCGAATTCGTCTCGGGTTTAAAATTGAAACTGCTATATCTTTCAACCCTGTGGGCCAAACTTGCTGAAATTTTTAGTGGAAGCTTGTGGCTATATGTAGAAGGACTCCACCAATTTTTACGTGCTTTTCTTTTCTTTTTCTTTTTCTCTCTCTACCGCAGCTTTTGTTCTTGCGGTTGCCTCTTTCCCCTTCTACTATCTGGCCGGCCCTAGGGTTTGCCGCAATTCGCAAATAACAACAACTCTCCCAAAAGATCACAGCAATCCTCTCGATTTTTTTCGGATTAACAACAACACAAAATTTCTATTTTTGTTGCGGATTAGAGGAGTTCTAACCCACAAATTTTCTGTTTTAGATGCAAAAACTAAGAACCCTAAAAGAACAATCAGGCGACGCAAAGGAAAACACAAGATGCAATCTAGACAACGACCAACTAGACAATAACTAGAACTAAAGATCAGCAACTAGACACGACAATGCAACCAAAGATTCAACAAGCAAACCAAAAAGAATAATTGCAAAGGCTCAAAGGGGTTCGGACAGGGATTAAAGTGGCACAACAAAATAATTTTTATGGGATATTTTCTGGAATCTAGGTATGAAAAATGAATCTACTACTAGAAAACTGGAAACTCTCACCGATCAACTGTAGCTCTGATAGCACTTGATGTGACAATGGGTGTCCCGATCTTTCGGTGAGGAGGATAACACGATTTGGTGGAGACGACTCTCACGATTCGGCTCCCAATCATACACGACCAATATGCCCTGCAATTGCTGAACCAACTCCGAGATTGTTATCGACCTTACTAGAAGCACGATCGACCTGACCACAAAGGTCTATTCCTGCATGCAATCGAAGAACAAGCCAGAACAAGATAAATAGCAATCTGAAATTGCAAATATGATTGAAATATTTGATAAAGTTGGGATTTTTAAGCGGTATTATAGTTGGTCTAGTCGACACAAGCCAATACACGAAGTTGCAATGAAGCTAACTTTTAACTAAACAAAATCCAAGGAAACTAGAGGGGTGCAGCCTCTTTAAATAGAGGAGGGGGAGCCACACATGACTAAGAAATAAGGGGTGGTACTATTCATGATACTGTTCACGTGAATAGTGTGATCGTGAATAGTACAGGCCAAGATAGGGGCCTTCCCCTTGGGCCCAAGCATTACAAAGCCCAAATTGGCCCAAATAGGTGATGCAACACCTTCTTTGGTGATTGTGATGTGCACAGAAGGAATTTTGAAGTTAGGCTAGATCCGTTGGAAAGAGGACGTGATAAGCTTTCTATCAAGTACTCATGGACCTTAATCGAACTCCGTATGTGAAAGTTATGCACGTTTGAAGTCGATGCTGTCTCCAGAGGCCGAATTAGATTTCAGAACGTGTCCAGCTTGAAGTCTTGCTTGGTATGTGGAATAGCGGTCGTATCCAGAGGGTTGATGTCCTCATCACATAATCCCTCTAATCTGCAGACGGCCATGAGTCTTGCCCGTGCCTATGAACATCGTTGTAAGGACGATTCAGTCGACGCTCCCGTGCAATTGCGCGGCACATCAGCGCCATGTTTCTCCATGCCAGTCCCAGGTAAGCCCACCAAGCCACCCCTGGCTAGCCCGCCACCGCCTCCACTAGTCGCCCGTTCATCCAGTTCTACCACACCAGGCGTGCCGCCTCGGGCGTTGCTGTTGGGACCCCGTCCACTCGGTTTCGACGCCTCATGCCCAAAGAGATGAACAACCGCCACCTTAACGGACTATGCCATAATTGCTTAGTGATGTTCACGCGCAATCATGCTATAATTGCCCGGCGATGTTCACACACGATCATGCATGTTCGTTCAAGGGCATCTATCTTCTTGAATTGGATGACGACCACAATGAGGAGCCCGCCAACAATGACGTCCAAATCTCTCTACACGTCATCACGGGCATTAGTACGGGCCGCACCATGAAGCTACAGGTGTCCATCCAGGGCATCCTTCTCACGACATTGGTGGAATCCAGTTCAACACATATTTTTTTGGCGGACGGTGTTGCCAACCACATTGGAGTCCTTCTCACGCCACTTCCTGGTATGAAAGTCATTGTCGCTAATTGAGACCATGTCACCAGTTTGGGGGTGCACCATGACCTACACATCAACATCAACAACGAGTCCTTTCACATCGACTGCTATGCTTTTTGTGACATCCTAAATTTGGCCTTTTTTCAAAATTTTAATTTAAGATTTGTTACTTCAAAACATTTGGATTTCAGTTGGAGTTGTGCATATATGTACATTCCGGATCGAATATTCAAATTCACAATTGATCATCTCAGTTCTAATTCTTTGCCAAAATCCGAAAATCAAGATTTGCAATACGAATACTTCTTGAAAATTCTTTTCTTTTCCTTCTTGTTATTCCTCTAGTTAAACTACATGAACCATCAGTTCCAACCAAACCAACAACATTCCTCTCGGTCAAACTCAGGCTCATCTGCACATTTCTTCTCCAGAGAACCAGAGGGAAGCCTCACCATCACCCTCTCTCTCCCAACAACATTCCCTAGAGCCGCTCACCACGTCTCAGGCATGCAAGGGCACCGCCTCGCGCAATTGCCACCCAAGCATGCTAGCGCTGCGTCATGGTCACCGAGCTGCCGAACCCGGTCAAGTCCGTGTCGGACTTCCTCCCGAGAGCATCGCCAGGCTTCATAGAGCGTTTCACCGAGCTTCACTCCTCAACCTAAAGCACTGCCCCGAGCGCTCCGCCGCCCATGCTCTGCACGCTGCCCGTGCGGCCTGCACGCGCCCACCTTGGCCGTCGTGCCCAGCATCCTGCCCTTGCTGCTTTGCTTCCTCCATCCTCGCCTATAAAGAAGGCACCGAGCCTTGCTACTCCCCTTCCTCCTCCTCCATTCCCCCTACCTCCATTTTTCCCTGCGCCCGGAGCTTCACACCGCCGCTGCGTCCCGTCTCCCTCAAAGCCAGCACCGCCACTCGTCGCCCAATCCGCTGCTCCGGCTAAGTAATCGCCCGGCCAACCACGTCACCACATGCGCCCAACCCTCCTATATCTTTCCTCCTCCCCAATTTGTTCTCCCCGCCGCCGAGGAGACCTCCTCGTGCCGCCTATTCTTCTCCACCTCCGGCCCTGTCGCGCCGCCCCCTCGGTCACCCTCGAGCCATACGACTACTTTGCACTGTCCCGTGTCAGCAGTGCCCTTCGCCTCCACCCCTCATGTCGGTCACCGGAACACCGTTGCCTCCGCACGCCCGTGACGCCTATGAGCCACTTCACACGCGCCGCCTCTGGTCACGCCGACCTGCGCCGCCACCACCGTGGGGAAGGTAATCCCCACGGGCATCCATTCCAACTGGTCCCCACCGCCACCGCGCCGCCGCTTGCCGACGCCACCCAAGCTTTGCTCTGTTTCACCTCCATGTCTCTGTGATGTAGTTGGCCAGTTAGTTAGTAAGTTCCAGTAATTTGGATTAGGGGCTAATCAAGACTGGTTAGGGTATAATTGATTAATTAGCTGATTTAGTTGTTAGAAACTGTAATGTATAAGTTATACATAAAATTTTGATGACATTAGGATCCCACCTAGATTAGTTAGTTGTTTAGAAAATTGTTAGTAGACTACTTGGTTAATAGTGGTTCTTGTAGCAAAGGGTATGCTCGAAATAGGGTTAGTTAATAATTGAGACAAGAGATTAAGAGTAATTAGAAATTATCAGTGGCTTGAGATTTCAACTGGCAGTGAGTCCCTTTTGGGTTAAGTAGTAGTTAGTTAAACACATGCTTAGTTAAGTGGTTAGTTCTTAACAGTTAGCCTAGGATGTCATTCAGCCATTTAGGACCATTGATATTTCATTTAAGATATAACTAGTTATATAATATCAATGACTGGTGGACCCCCTCAGCTATACACTATATGCTCATTCCTTCTCTCTCTCCCTCACGTACTTATGGGGCCCAGCTGGAAGCCTCTCCATTAATCCAAAATTCCAACAAAAATAAGATTCCAAGAATATTCCTCTTTTTTCTATTTCTGTCATTTCATGTGATTGCTATCTTCCGGACGTTCATTCTCTTCCATACGAACTCTGATTCTGTCGATTCTTGTTCCTAAATTCATCTAAATTCATAATCTCCTTTCAATACTAATTTTATAATTTTTGGATTTTGTTTGAATTTCTTGTATTTATTTGCCTCGTTTTGTGCGTGTAGTGTCCGACGCCGCTGAAGTCAAGTTGGATCCATCAGACACCGTGACCCCAACCATCGACAAAAGGCGAGTCTCCTTTGACCATTTTGTACCTATGATTTTTAAATCATGTTTCCTGTTTTAAAAGTATTATGCATTGCTATTTTCACATGAAATGATGAGTTCAATTTGTAGGTTGTTAATGTCTTCCTTTGATATTGCTATCCTAATCCATTGTCACCCTAGCATAGCAAATCCACGATATTGATTACAACGTTGTGGATTAGTTAAATGCGGTAGAATTGCTTAGACATGCTTATCGGTTAGGATCACCCATTGGGAGGAAACCCTTATTACCTTTTATGCAAATCCTTTTAGAAATGTATGACATTAGGTAATGTCAGTATTTGGAAAACAAAATAAAATGGTGAAAACTTGTTTTAGACTTGGGCGGGTGGTAAGATCAGGCGGGTGCAGCTAAAGCACGAGAACTTGGAATGTGGTAAGTTTCACCCAAGTCATATTAAGGATCGACGCTTGTGACTATCCAAACTGAGCAATACCATACAACTTAACCACACGTCCAGAGTGGGGAAGACCTGGCCAACTAATTTACCGAGTCCAAACATTAAGCTCGCAGGCTGTGGTTATGGGTGTCTCTTGATTATGGTAAATGCACAGCATGGTAAATGAACCTCCATGTCTGTTGGGGCTTGCCCTGGATGATGGTAAATGAACCTCCACGTTCGGGCATGTTATCCCCCACAACGGTGAGCTCCGAGTCGATGGTAAATGAACCTCCATGACTTGGGGTCAAGATCATCGGGTGAGCTAATGTGAGGATAAAGTATTGTAAAAGCCTTGTGATAATCTCTTAGTCGCACACCTTCAGAAGTGTGTGAGCGGACATTATAAGTTGATTATCTTGTGTGGGCCAAGCTGTACAACCTCTGTAAAGTGTAAAACTATTCGAATAGCCATGCTCACAATCAAAGGCGGGCAAGGTGCGTTTTCACATAGTAGATTTTGGTTTTGATTTCAAAAGAGTAAACTTTGGGAACCAGGGAGCGGTTGTGACTCCCGGGTAGATATTCAGGCAGCTAGAGCCTTCTCTGGTGGATGCGATTAATCAATTTAGTTATTTACTTATGGAAACTATCTTCTGGACAAATGTGCTTTATATAAAATGTTTGAAATATAAAATATTGCTTTGTGCAAAAGAGCCCTATAAGCCCCATTGTTCAAGCTATGCATATGCATATTTCCCAAGATTCACAGAGTACTTTATGTACTCACATGCTACACTCAAAACAAATCTCAGAAGCCTTCAACGATGCTGAGGATGACTACTACGTCTGCGGGTACGATGAAGGACATCCAGAGTACTAGGTTGCGCTCCCTAGTCAAATGGGCAGTTTGATAGGCCATCACTTGGAGTTTGACTTTTGCTGTTTCCACTGCTGTAAGACTCAAGGTCTTTTGACCTCTTTTGTAATAAGTGGCCTTAAGGCCGGTACATTGTCATTACTTTTATGCTATTCATGATTCGAACTTGTTATCAACGATGAACTGTATGCACTAACTACTGATCCAAGGACTAGTGCAGAAAATACAGAGGGTTCTGGATTCGAAAATTCGGGGTCCCCACATGTAACGACCCGGCCTAGGGCACACCCGAGAGGTCTCTCAGGACCTCTTGGGAGGTCCAGAGAGGAGACCCCAGGATGTCCCGAGAGGTCCCTCAGGACCTCCTGGGAGGTCCACAAAGGACTTCCTAGGACGTCCCGAGAGGACATCCCGGTAGGACCGCACAGACCTCCTGAGAGGTCCGAGAGGACCACTCGGAGTGCAGGAGGTCTGACCCGCAGAGGTCGTTGGACCTCGGACCTCCCAAACTCCACGCAACCACTCGAGGGAGGTCCGAGGGGAACCACCCCGAGGAGGTCGTGGGGCTTGGGGACAAGCCCAAAGTCCTCTGTGATCCAAACCAGCCCCCAGAGATCATCGACTGGTTCTCACAGCAAACAAGTGATAACATACACATCCACAAGATTTTATTAACAGCAAAAGGAGGTTTGATTACAAGGGTTGCTTACAAGCTCCAGCAACAGAGAGCACACAAACACAGCGGAAAGCAAAAGACATGTCCACCCATTACACCACATGTGATTGGCTGGAGGGCGCGGCCTAATTGAGCTGGTCATCTTCATCATCATAAGAGTCTTCATCTGCTCAATATATGAATCAAGCAAGAGTGAGCACAACAACCGTGCTCGTAAGTTACACCCGTCAATTAACAGCATGACATGCATAGGGATATATCAAGGGACAGCATAATAGGGTTAACTTGCATAAAGCCAATTTTATTTCCAATACAAGTATTAAGTTGCAAGGCAGGTTACAATAGATAAAATTCATTTTTGAGAAATCCATTTTCAGTTGGATACATTCATCATTGAAATGGTGAAGGATACCCTCCTGCACAAGGCTTCCCGTCCACACCCAATTTGGTTAAACCACCAAAACCAGTTTCAATATTTCTTTTAAAACCAAAACCAAGAGCTAACTTTGAGTGACATTGCCAGCATGTCTATGACCGTGGACACGGCTATTCGAATAGATTTACACTCTGCAGAGGTTGCACACTTTACCCACATAACATGAATTCTCTAGTTTGCTTGGCATCCGTTGATGCCACCTCACACTTCCTTTGGTGAGAGGTCTAGAGCACATGACAAGGCCTTTACAATGCATTGCTCCACCGCAGCCCACCCCCATTAAGGTTTCGCAATCCCCCCTTTGGGTAGAAACACCATCGGGTTAATAGGGTGCCCCCTCTTATACCAGGTGGGACTACAACTAGTCTTAACATGACAAACCCACCGCGTCCGCGGGATGAACCACGATAGAGCTTTGCAAATTAGTTAGCCAGGTCCCACGCCCCACACTGGAGACATGTGGTTGCATAATTTTGGCATAGCCCATTATAGGCTTAGCAAGTGGTGTCTCAAAGACCGGTCCTTAACCGATTTGGGCGACAAACCTCAACCCTGGGGTGTCGGATCACACGACCCCCCCGTGCATAGACATGCACCAACCAAGCAACCAACTTCGCCCAAGACAAAACCATTTTTCATTTACTTTGCTTTTCAATTCTCCATGGCACACCAATGCCATGGCCATAAGTCCAATGTCCTGGCCGAAATCTCCATGGCACACCAATGCCACGGCTCAAATCATTTGATTAATTGATATTTTTGGTCAAAACTCCCCAAAGCAAGATTTTGGTCTAAACATTACTAAGCATTTCATTTTCTTTAAAGCTTCGGGTCCCCACTATTGCAAGAACTAGATTTACCTAGTGTGACAATGGGGTTGATTCAACATGGATGTAGGTCATACCAAGCAGTAGGTTTAACTATGGATTAAGAGATAAGCATTGAAATACTTAGTAAAGTAAGCATGCATACATCTTTGAAAACAGCATAAATAATTTGAAGTATTGGGTGCAACATGTTCAAGAGTGTAACTTGCCTTGCTCAAGATCTCGAGCTGCTTCCTCTCCCTCACTGAACTCAGGCTCCCCACGGTCTGGGCAATCTACACGTGAAAAACCAAAATACTCAAACAAAGCTCAAACAAGATCCAAAGAAACTCCAAATAAACTTAAAGACAAAACCAACAGAGAAGCTGGGATATCAAGAGGAGGTCCAAGGAGCTTGCTGGAGAGGTCTCAGGACTCCAGAGAGGATGTCCAAAGGCCTGTTGGAGGAGGTCCAAAGACTAGAGAGAGGAGGTCTATGGTGGCTCGATTGAGGCAGAGAGTAGAAATGAGGAAGAAAGTGATAAAGGAGGGCTCTCCCAAACTATATATAGGGGAAGGCAAATGCATGTGACCCAGGTTAGAGTCAACAAGAGTTGGTAAATAGGACGAGGGAGTGGGCAAGGAATGTGACAATCGGTATGACATGAGTACTGCAAAGGTGAGGGCATTTAATGTGATGCAACATGCATTAAATGCTGCGGAGACTTCCTTGCCCAAAGGACACAGTCAAATGTATAAGAAAACTGGGTGCATGACTGCCCAGTGGGGCAGCCAAGACCCGCCAAGGAGGTCCTGCTATGACCTGAGGAGGTCTTGCAGTGAATCAAGGGGAGAACCTCACCCACCGGGAAGGTCCTGACGGTTGGATCTCCAAAGGGGAGGTCCAAACGACCAAGATTAAGTGCACCAGAGGAGGTCCATAAGGGCAAGGAGGAGGTCCTTACCCGCAAGGGAGGTCCTGACGGTTGGATCTCCAAAGGGGAGGTCCAACGGTCAAGATTTAAACACAAACGGGGAGGTCCACAAAAGTAAAAGGAGAACCTCACCCGCAAGGGAGGTCTAAAACCGTAGGATCCAATCCAGGGGAGGTCTGAACGGTTAGGATTCCCAAGGGGAGGTCCTAACGATCGGATCTGCCAAAAAAGGAGGTCTGGATGGCCAAGATTTCCAAAGGGGAGGTCTTGACGGTCCAGATTTACAAGGAGGAGGTCTGGACAGTTAAGATCTCCAAGGGGGGGTCTTAACGGTCCCGTTTTATAAGGAAGAGGTCTGGATGGTTAAGATCTCCAAGGGGGAGGTCTTAACGGTCCAGATGTGCAAGGAGGAGGTCCTGGAGGACCCAGGGAAGTCCGGTGGGGCACGGGGAGGTCTAATAAAGGTAAGAGGAGGTCCTAGAGGACATAGAGAGGTCCTGAAGGACACGGGGAGGTCAAATAAAGGTAAGGGGAGGTCCTAGAGGACATGGAGAGGTCCTGAAGGACATGGGGAGGTCAAATAAAGGTAAGAAGAGGTCCTAAGAAGCGGTAGTACCGCAGGGTGTGGGTGGTACTATCGGGCTGACACTAAAGGGAACCTCCAGAGAAGGTTTCCAAGGCTACAAGTAACGAAGGACGTCCAAGAAATCACGAAAAGCTTCACAGGGTTCCAAAGGAGCTCAGATGCACGCAAGGGTGGCGCAGACTTGGGGAGGTTGCAAGTCAGAGAGGACTCGAGAGGGGGAAATGGGACTCGGGGAGGTCTAAGCGTTTGGGAGATCTAGACCCAAGGAGGTCTGGACCATAGGAGGACTACACAGAGGAGGTCCGGACCCTTGGATCCAAACAAAGATAAGGTCTGGGATATTAGATCCTAGACAAAGGGAGGTCTAGGCCAGAGGTGGGTAAAAGATGGACAGAGAAGGAAAGACCAACAAAACTCCAACAACTCAACAAACCAACAAGGAACCTTAGTTGAAGTTTGAGTTAGTCAACTTAAATCCATTATGAAATTTTAGGTTAAGCTTTGAATTCTCATCAAAACAAAATGGTTCTTTTTATTTCAAAAATTCCAAAAAGATTCTAAAATAAATTCAGGGTGTCACACCACAGCTTTGCCGCTGGAAGGTTTTGACATGGTTTTAGGTGTTCAGTGGTTGTGTACCCACGGACCTATCATTTGGGATTTCGATCATTGTCACCATGTTTTTTGGTGGCGGGATCACCAGGTCAAATGGCAAGGTCTCGCCATTCGCAGTGGTGATCCCTGGGTTCATGCCTGCACACAGGAAGATATGATGGCCGATCTACTTCAAGAGTTTGCATCTATCTTTGAAGTTCTGCGCGGTCTTCCTCTGGCCCGCCGGCATGATCATGATATTCACCTTTTACCTAGGACAGCTCTAGTGGTCATTCGTCTGTACCGTTACCTGCAACTTTTGAAGGACGAGATTGAGCGCTAGTGTGATGACGTGCTTTAGCAAGGCATTATCAGGGAAAGTACTTCGGCTTTTTCGGCACCGGTGCTTTTGGTCCTATAGAGGGAAGCTTGTCGAAGGATTTCTGTGGTCCTTCTGTCAAGTGTTTTCTATGCGGTTCTTTTAATTCTAAACGAAATGCACCGTCTGCCGTCTTGATTTCCCTTAGAGATAGTGCCGAAAGATCTTGACGAAGTAACGTGGCGTTGCTAACACGTTTTTACATTCCATTGTTTTGTTTAACCTTTCCTTTGCTTTGTTCAACCTTTTCTTTCTTGATTCGAAGTCACTTCGACATATCGAGCTCCAAGTCGTCTTCGGTAGGATGAAAGACACGACTCTATTCAGTCGACCGAAAGAGGCATCGATCGATAGAATAGGAGGTCTGGTTAAATGGTAATCTAGCATCAACACCGAGATGTTGTGCAGGGAAGAGAAGATAAAGCAAGGTTTATGGTGGTCTCACTTAACCCTTGACCCTCTAGTTCTAATTGTCCGGTTTCGAAAGGAATGCATTGGATGAATGCATGAAAGGATGCATGTGTGCAATCAGCTTTACGACAAAATTAAGTTTGGTTAGTGAGGGCACAATTGCTCACATACATGCTAATATAGTTCTATCAAAATGCAATAAAACAATTTAATTTTTGCTAAGGTGAGCACAAGGCATCACAAGAGATAGATGTCACACTAACATGATTTCGTCCTTAACTAACAATCACTTCAAACAATTTGACAAAAGAAGGGCACTCAACCAAACCTACACATACTAGTAGCAACATCTTAAAGTTCACACATACCTCAAAAATAATTCACCCACAACCAAGTCTAGCATCAAGCTCAAAACAAATCTTTGTTTAAAGACTACTAGTGAGCAACTAGGGCTCAGGAAAGATATTAAAATAGCTAAAAAAATTCTATAATAAAATTGGGGTGTTTCTAGGATACTAAAGATTCTATAAAAATTAACCCTACACATTATCCTCAGGTTCTAGTGGGTACAACAATTCAGACAAGGAATTAAGGCCTAGGGCTCAAACACAAGTGAAACTAAGTTCAATAAATTCTGGAAAAATTATATTTGTGAACTACACACCATCAAGTTATCACGTGAATAATTTCAAGATTTTTAGACTCACCATTTGCTACTGGAGTACTTTTCTTTCAATCAAGTCAAAATTTGCACCAAATCAAGGAATGAGTTTCACTTTGCATAAAAAGCAAATGACTACATGAGCAAACCTAGCATGGTTTAAACACCTTTAGTTGAGCAAAAATAAAAATGTGCTACACTCAGTTCACATTACAACAAGTTCACTTTTCATCAATTAATATGCAAACAAGTTTCTTTAACTCCACAAACATCTAGCACACCATGCTACAACATCCAAGCATCCAAATTTTCAAATTTATTCAAGGAATCTATATGAGCATGACAAGTTGTTAAATTCCAATTCGGTTAACAATTTTAAGATAAAGCAAATTAAGATCAATTGCAAGTTATACTTCTACATGTTAGTCATTTTCATGTTTTAAATACCAAGATGAACTACTCACCGTGCTTCTAGATTTACATTGTCCCTTCTTAGTTGTGATTCATGCTAACAAATTGAGTAACATGGCATGCTTGAGTTAACTTAGAACTACATGCATGATCAAAGTATAAGAATCAAGATGCCTAACACATAATCTGAGGTATCTTCTACCCCCCTTAAACATTTTGGTGCCTAAAAGATGCGGCGAAGAAAGAATGAGCATAAGGTGGGTAAACGGGTAACTGGTAGGCAATTTAACCCTAGCATGTATGCACACTTCTAATATTCAAAATCAAGATTCAAATGAGTGTGCTAAGGCTCAAAGGTCAGCACAAAAAGCAAGAAAAGCAACCGTAGTTTTCTGACATAATTGCGAGTCATGTTGCCCGTAGGCGATGCACAACTACTCAGAACAAAAGAAAGCAAAAGAGCACACTACAAAGTCTAGCGTCTGCAAGCTAATGAATATAATTAGGGTGTATAATTCCTAAGGATAATCCCTAACTTAATCCTAAAATCACAGCAAGGCATCGTCTTCTCGTCCTTTCGCCGATGCTCTTCACTGGTGACTACTTAGCGTTTCTAATGTTGGAAAAGAGAGATGAGCAATGAAGAAAATATTTTTACACAATTCAAATGAGTAGAGAGGTAAGAAATAGATGTTAGGATGGGTAAGAAAGAAAGGAATTTATATTACTTGTATTTTTGCTAAACTTTTGATAGTTTGAAAATATTCTTTGCAAATCAAAATCCTAGTAACGTCCATGGCTACGGCTTTAACCTACAGTCAGTATGGCTCTGATACCAGCGCTGTAGGCCCCCAAGATCGGACCCATTTCAAGCCAAGTGATTGCACCGGAAGCACAACACCTAACAAGAAACGAAAGCGATTCCGAGTGCCCGGATATGTGTCTCATGTTAGCTCCCAAGGATCAGTAGCTAACATGCACATATCCAAGCACAACATTGCATCACGTTCATACTCAAATAATCAAATGAAGTCTTTCATTATTACATCATCAATAAATAGAACCTTATGGTTCAATTTTTCATAAGAGGGCCGACCGGCCAAATTTAATCATAACACAAATAAATGACAGTGGAAGATAAACTTAAAATAAAAAGAAAATAACCAGATTGGCGTGCCCAAACCCACAAGCAACCAACTGGAGTTGAAGCCGTAGCGTCTGAAGTACTTAACCCAATTTGAGCGACTTCTCACCTACAACATGGACAATGCAACAGAGTACAAAAACGTACTCGCAAGAATTACAAATAGCAACATATAATAAATGCATTCAAATGTCAAGGAAGGCTTACATGGTTCATTGTCAGCATAAAGCAAGTTTTTCATTGAGATAAACGATATATATTCAAATTGCCATTTGTAAAACATTTAGAAAACTTATATAATCAGTAGGTAATCCCAAATTCATGTTCAACAACAGTAGATACTCCAAATATAATCAACACATGAACTCCCTGTTCGTGACACAATTCATTGCTTAACAAAACAACACGCGAAATTCCCATTCGTGATAACATTTCAGATCTGAACAAACTAACACAATGATATAACATTTCCAACCATAACCCAAACCCCAATTTCCCATAAGCTAACTGTGCATGCTTTTCCACAAGTGATGTCCATAACCGGGGACACGGCTATTCGAATAGATTTAGTTCTCTACAGAGTTCTACAGCTTTACCCACACAATATGAATATCTCTCAATGTCGGCCAATGCACTCTTCCATAGGAGTGTGACTAATATATCATGACGAGGCCGTTACAATGTCATGTCTTAACTATCAAACCACCCGAGGAAAAATTCCCATGGCGGTAGCCGATTAGCCTAGAACCACAAAGTTAACCCGTTGTGTAAGTAAGTCCCTTGCGCAGCTACCCGCAAACGCAAAAGACCCTTAAGAGCAAGTAAGACGACACTTAACATGCTCCCACTAGATTGACAAGAAAACAACAATAGAACACGAGCCACCGGTAAAGCCTTGGCAACTACCGGTGCTCAAACAACAATTGTCAATCTACTTGTGTTTTGATAGCCATTATCCCGGCGTGTGGTTGCACGTAAGACTTGGTTCATCACACCACAGACCGGTCCTCAAATACCCAGACGGAGCTACACGAATCCGAGACAACTTCCCTTCATCAACCTTTCACACGTCCAAGTCCAACACACAACAACCCCCACCCAACAAGCCCACAAAAACATATTCGAAGATCTAGACATACTCCTCAAAATCAACATAATTCAATCAATATATTTCTCAAATTTCATCAAGATTCAATTCAATCGATCGGCCGATGGACTAGCCCCATCAACCGCTTTCGACTACAACTACTTGCTCGGCTAAGCATCGTTCTACAAATTAGCAAACAAACCCATATAACATATAACCTTAATCATTCAAGGAAAAATAAGGGTAATCAACATTCAAAGGAAGGCCAATACAGCAAGTGGATATAACTAATTCTACCCAATTGACATACAAGTATTTGAAATTAAGCAATGCATAGAATACTTGAAAATCAACATAGATAGTTTTCAAAATTAATAGGAATTCAACATGCATCAAAGGAAAGAACTGCTTGCCTTTGTTAGTACCACTCTCGATTACCCTCTGGAGGAACTCACGAATTCGTCAGAAACGTCAAACACCTAACGAAAGAACGATATCGTAATAAACACCAAATAAAGCCGAAAATTCAAAATATTCTAAAATGCATGAAATTTATACAGTGGGTAGATTATGATTTTATATGAATTTAGGTGAAAGAATTATTCCATTTGGAGTTAGTATGTGAAAGTTATAGTAGTTTGAAAACTAGCATATTGGAAAATGCTGAAAAATGGAGCCCAGTTACTATTCATCCGAACTTAATTATTTGGTGAAAATTTATAGAATAGAGGTGGATAAAAGGATTACATGGTTATGTAGAGAATAAAAATTTAAGACTAACACAATTTGGTTCACCTCACTTGGAGTTCATATGGATCGCTTATAAGTTTTTGAAGTTAATTCAATTTTCAGTGTAAAAGTAATTCATTTCAGAGATTAAATTGACTTCCAAAATTTTATGTGACATTAGAATATTTCAAACCTAATCCATGTTAAAATACATTAAAAGTGAAAATCAACAAAATTGGTTTCACTCAATTTGGAGTTGATTTGAATTAGTTATGAGTGTTTGAAGTTTAAACAAATCTTTTTATAAACCAACTCACTGACCTAGTGCCTCTATTGCTATTAACAATTCTACGGCAAAGGGTTACTGTCATTAGACAACCATATAACCTAACTCTTGTCTTCTAAATAATTTTACTCTTTTAGAACAATCTCTAATGGCTATATAAACTAACACAACTTTTCCATTACTTGCATTCAAACTGACATTAACCTACTGACATTAGCGGTTTTCATCTTGATAACTTCACTGCTCAACATTGTAATAAAAAGGATTTTTCTATTTTAAGATGGATGTTCAAAGGCTAGATGACTCAATAAAATTTCTAACTACAAGAATTAGCAAAGTCATCAGCCTACTGTCATATCAAGGCATTCATCTTGATACCTTCTCTTGTACATTCAATTCATCAAAATGAGTTTGTGGTTAAGTAATTTTTCTCACTCAATTCAATTATCCAATTGCTAACCACATTTTAACATGCATGAAAATAAAATGTCATGCTTAAAGTGATGAGTATGCAACATGCATAAGTAAATATCGGAACGTGGTACGCGATTAAACTAAAGATTTTACCGCTGCACGCACTAGGCGTGCGACTACCAACGGACGTCGCCTTCTCAATGCTCGTCCGCGTCCGCCATAGTCGTCATCGCTCCCGCGTCCTAGCGAGCCAAGCTGCCACGCCCTCGGCTTTGGCTGTGCCACATGCATGCATGCCGCTGAGTGCATGCGTGCATGTGCCATCACATGCACGGCTCCGGCCGCCTCTCGGCCACCATCATGCATGCAAGGGCCACACCTCGATGTCGCCACAAGAACTCAGACTACTGCCGGGTCGTGTGCGCGCCGCCACGCCACGCTTCGGTCGCATGCATGTGCCTCAACGCCGCCACTGGACAGGGCCTCGACGCCTTACTCGGCCACCACACGCATGCTTGGCTTGGCCACGCCGACGCTGGGCCACACCGGCCTCGTGTTGTGCTTGCCCGTGGCTGTGCGTGCCTTGCCGAGCCACTGTCGTGTGACGCGCCGTCGAGCACGCCCGGGCCTTGCCTCCTCGCCTCGGCGTCGCACCGCTGCGTGCCGTGCCGCACGACATCGCCTCAGCCACCTCCTTGCTGGGCTGCCGCTGGAGTCGCCGTGCGCCTGGCTACCTTGACGCCGCTGCTGTGTGCATGCCGCTGTTCCTCCACGTTGTCGGCCACCTACCGGGCTGTGTCGCCGAGCCAAGGCCACCACATGGACCCAGCGGCCTCACCTGCTGCCCTAGCATGGGCTCCTGCTACGCATGGGGCTACCCCCACACCACCGGCTGCATGAAGCCGATGCACCACTGTTGCTCGTGCTCCAGTCCAGTGCCTCTGCTCTTCTTTCTCTTCTCTCCAAAACACTCAAAAACACTTGCATGCGGAATCTAATCGTATGGGTGGGATGCTTATGAGATGAGGAACACCATGGTCTAGCATGCATAGAGAGTTTCGTGGTTCTTGATTGGAATTGAGAGGAGAGAAGTGGAGAGAAGCTTATGTGTATTCGGTTCTTGTTTCTGGGAAGAAACTTTTGTCGGACCCGGGAACGAAAGATCCCGAACCCTCTGTGTTCATACACCAGTCCAGGATTTCCGGTGTACACAGTTACAAAAATGATAACATAACCAAATCTCACGTTGCATTAATAGTAAATCAGAGTTCGATACAATTGGGCATGAAGCCAAATAAAAGAGTAAATAACACAATGAGTAAAAACAAGAGTAGTAGGCGAACGATCCGCCACGAGTAATCGTCATGCGAGGCGTAACCTAAGCGTCGGTGTCCTCACCGTCCCGATAGTAGTCTTCTCACGAAATTTTGTTGCATAAAGCAAGCATGAGCACAACTACTGGTGCTCATAAGTTACACCCAATATGGAATTGTAATGCATGTATAAGGTAAACAAGGACATTGGCGGGGTTATTTTATGAAGCGGCGGTTTTAGTTTAAATAATCATATTAGATTGCAAGGCCGTTTTCATACAGATTTAAAATCATAATTTAAATGACAAATGTAAAATGTGGATAACCTCCAAGAAAGGTGATGGATATCCTCCAATCACAATGGCTAACCGCCCAATTTTCCCACAGGACTAACCATCCTGAAAACATCTGTTGAAATCATTTTAAAACCAAAAACAAGTCTAACTCAAAGTGGCTTTGCTAGCATGTCCATGACCGCGGACGTGGCTATTCGAATAGTTTTCTACTCTGCAGAGTTTGTACAGCTTTACCCACAAGACACGAATTCTCTAGTTTATCCGGCATATATCTATGCCACCGCTCACTACCTTAGGTAAGCAGTCTAGAGCACGTGACAAGGCCTTTACAATGATCTACCTCAAAGTATTCATGCCCTGAAGGTTTAGCCCCTTTGGACTAACCATCCATGGGTTCGGGGGCCCTCTTGCGCCAAAGGGGACTATAGTCTAACCGACACCCACTCATACAAAATGGCACGAATATCTATGAGGTATCCCAAATTATTGAGCCAGGTCTTGCCCAAACAAGACGTGTGGTGGTACGGTAAGGCATAGCAAGATGCGGCTCCAAGACCGGTCCTTAATCGACTTGGGCATCGTTCAAAATCAAACCACGGTTTTAATCCTAACAGATTAAACCGTGCATAAACCTGCACCCACCATTCATCCGTTTACCCAAGTCCAAACCATTTTAATTTTATTTTAGTGAAAACCACCTTTACAAACTCTCTATGGTAAAACAATACCATAGATTTAATTTTAAACAAGTTGTAATGGTTTGGCTAAATTCTCCCAAAAACAAAATCATGGTCTAAGCATTTGCTAAGCATTTCCAACAGTTTACCTATGGTGACAAGGATGGCATTTCAATATACAAAATTGGCCATACAATAACAATTGGAATAACTAAGCATTTAAGCAGGTATTAAAATAATTGACTAAAAATATGCATCCAATAATAAATTTAAAAATTGAATTAAATAACTTTAAAATAGTAGGTGCAACATGGTCAAAGTGTAACTTGCCTTCGCTGAAGTCTTGAAATTCTAAATCTTTGGAAGAATCAAATTCCCGGAATAAATCAAGTAGTCTAAGCGTGAAAATCGACAAATCAATTGAAATTCAAATAAATTCAAAAATACAAATTAAACTAAGTCTAAATAAAATAATTTTATTTTACTTAGTTATAACATAATTTTCTAAGATTTTAGCAATTGGAATCATTCAATTTGGAAACAGGGTTCAAAAGATATGAATTTTACAATTTTAAATCCTAAGTTTGTAGTTTAAATCATTTCAAATTCAAACAGGCAGTTTAAACTTACTCCAAATCAAATCATTATATTTTATTTAGCTAGCTATTAATTTTATAAGATTTTAGAATTTGGAATCACTCAATTTGGAGTTAGGAATCAAAAGATATGAATTTTACAAACCTAAAACCTAAATCTGCCATTTAAACCCTTTTTCTGATTTATTTTCCTAAAAAATCTAATTATTGCGCAATAATTACATCAGCCCTGAGGTTTTTCGAAAATTATTTAAATTCTGACAAATGGGCCCCACGTGTCATAGACACGGTCCTCATGGACCAGGCCCACGGGTTTTTGGCTCAGTGGGGTGGTGGTGATGTGGTGCGGCTGGTGCCACCCGTGCGCCACGTCAGCAAAAACGGGCGACGTGGCGCCCGCGTGGCGTCTTGGCACCGACGTGGCGTGGCGGCGGCAATGGCCAAGACGGAACCCATGGTCGCCCGGCTACAGCAGCGGCGGCGGCGGCGAGGTGTGCATAAGGAAGAGGAGAATCTGGCGGTTCTAGTCGCCGCCCACGCGACGAGGAGAGGATGGAGGCGGTGAGGAAGATCTTGGCGGTGTGGTTCGCTCACGGCGTGAAGGAGCTCGGCGAGGCCCCATGAGCGAGTGCGCCGGGATCGCGAGGTGCGGTGAAGCCGATGGTGGTGTCGGCAGGACGCCAGCTGCTCTGGCGGCGCAATCAAGCTCAAGCCTTCTTGCGGTGGCGGTGGCGAAGAACACAAATTCGGCGAAGAGGGAACACGGAGGAGGAGTGAGTGGTGGAGACGAGGTGAGGAGGAGGCGCACCGGTGCTCCCTTTATAGGGGCGGGAGCTCCAGAGCGGCGTGGAGGTCGTGGGGGTCGTCTTGTGGCGGTTCGCGCCTGTCTTGCCGTGTCTTGAGGGAAAAGGAGGGGAATCGTGGCGGGCGGCGCGGTCCGCGGCACGAGCAGTCTTGGCATCGGGAGCGGTTGAGGAGGCGGCTGCGAGCTCAACGTTAGCGTCGATGGCGGTTGTCTTGTGACCTCATGGCGAAGACGGGAGGGACGAAGGCGTGTGCACGTGATGAATGAGATTCTGTGTTACGCGGAGTGGGTCGGGTCTTGAGGAGAGAGAGATGTGGGCGGTGTGGGCTGGCTTGGGCCAGCAAGAAAAAGTGGATTGGGCCGCACAGTAGAGTTTCGGCCCAAAGGTGAGATTAGGTTTCAAATTGTTTTCCGAATTTAAATAATCTGATTAATTCATTTAAGCTTTAGAAAATAGCAATTGAATTCCAAATATTATAGAAAAATTCATAGAAGTCTCTAGCATTATTCTGGACCTAAATAAAATAATTCCAACTTAAAGTTGATAATAGATTTTGAATTTGAATTTGTTTTGGCTTTAAATAATTTAAAGAAAAGCTTTTAAGATTTCAGAAAATTCACCAATTCAAATAAGTTTCAAACTTCAACCAAATTTGAAATTTTGGGCTGTTACAAAAGACAAAGGGGAAGGAAAATGGCGTGAGTTGGAATGAGGGGCTGTGAGAGAGAGAGTTGGTTCAATTGGGGCTGAACAAAAATGAGAATGGGCAGGGGTGTTCAGTTGGGGCAAAAGAGGAAATGGTTGTGTATTGGCTCTGTTGGAAAATAAAATGGCAGGAATAATAGCACTGCATTTCTTCCTTCTTTTTCTTCAACTTACTCAAATGACCTTGCATGCAAGAACCGTTTGCGAAAATGAAATGCTTGCGTGATGACAAACGCAACGATGTAACATGCGTCACACGATTTTTGGATTTTGGTTGTGATTATGAAGAGAGAAGTTAAGAAAAAGAATGGGCATGCAGGCTTTTCATCTGCTACTTCTTTTCTCATTTTTGCGAACTCACTCAAACTGCCATGCATGCAAAAACGAATCATAGAAATGGGTTGGTCATGCGATGACGATCGCGGTGGTATGACATGCATCGCTTAGTTTTGAGTTTTTGGATGAGATTTGAAGGAGAGAAGCAAAAGTAGTTAGCAGGGAAGGAAAAAGGCAAATGACATGAAAAGAAGGGACACACAGGCGTTTCGCCTATGGTCGGTCGAACTGGAAAATGAGAACGGCGATACTAATGTATGCATAATGGCATGATTTTTGAAAAGCATGCGAAAACAAGAAATCGATTTAATTTAAATACTGTCTTTCAAACCATTCAATTTAATATTGATTATTAGTACTTGATGTGTGAAGAATTGCAAACATGCTTTAATTAATTCTTCAATTTATACTTAGAATAATTATTCTGAGTTAAGATTTTTAATTATCAATTTTGATTTCCCTTTGTTTTATTTACCTATTAGGTTTTTGTTTTAAATTCAAATTCAAAACTGGTCATGCAAATTAAATGAGAAGCAAATAACCTCCAATAAATTCCAGAAAATCCAAACCAGCATCTCAGAGAATATAGAACCCAACTAAAATATTCCCACACTTGAAACCTATTTGCTACAACAAAAAGTTTTAAAAAGTCCAAAATTCACAAATGCACATTAGATTCTTAACTAATCCAACTTACGGATTTGGGGACGTTACACTTTTTGTCCAAGTCAAGCAAGAGTTCGAGCTAGACACGTTTTGGAATCCAATTCGGCCTCCGGAGATATCACTGACTTCAAACATGCATAACTTTCACCTACGAAGTTTGTTCGAGGTCCACGAGTACTTGATGGAAAGTTTATCTCGTCCTATTTCCAATGGATCTAGTCCTACCTCCAAATTTCTTCTGATCGTATCGCAATCATCAAAATAAGGTGATGTGACACCTTTATTTTGGGCTATGGGCCTTGTAATGCTTGGGCCCAAGGGGAAGGCGCCACCCTAGCTGGCCTGTACAGTTCACGTGTGAACAGTATCATGAATAGTACCACCCCTTATCTCTTAGCTATGTGTGGCTCCCCTTCCGCCTATTTAAGGTGGTCGCACCCCTCTAGTTTCCTTGTATTTCGTTGAGTTAAAAGTTAGCTACATTGCAACTCCGTGTATTGGCTTGTTTCGACTAGACCAACCCTGAATATCATTTCAAAATCCCACATTATTGAGTATTTCAATCTTATTTGCAATTTCATATTACTTATTATCTTGTTCTTGCGTGCTCTTCGATTGCATGCAGGAATAGACCTTCGTGGTCAGGTCGATCGTGCTTCTAGCAAGGTTGATAACAATCACGGAGTTGGTTCAGCGATTACGGGTATATTGGTCGTGTGTGATTGGTAGCCAAATTGTGAGGGTCGTCTCCACCAAAATCGAGCCATCGTTCTCATCGAAAGATCGAGACACCCATTGTTGCTTCAGGTAGTATCAGAGCTTTCGTTCATCGGTGAGAATTTTTCTTTACCTACAGTCCACAAAAATAAAAATAAAATAGGGTTAGTTCATCCTGTCCAAACCAATCTGTGCTTGCAATTTTTCTTTTCAGTTTGCTTGTTGAATCATTGGTTGCATCGTCGTGTCTAGTTGCTGATCTTTAGTTCTAGTTATGGTCTAGTTGGTCATTCTCTAGATTGCATCTCATGTTTTCCTTCGCGTCGCTTGATCGTTCTTTTAGGGTTTTTAGTTTTTTCATCTAAAATAGAAACTTTGTGGGTTAGAACTCTTGTAATCCGCACCAATCCAAGAGAGTTGATGTTGTCAATCTGAAAACCGAGAGGAATTGCTGCGATCTATTCTGAAATCCTTTTCGAAGAGTTGGTGTCCAAGTCCAGTATCTACACTTTGCTGTTATTTGTGACTTGCGAAAAAATACCCTAGGGCCGGCAAAAATAATAGAAGGAGAAAGAGGCCGCCGCACAGAACAAAAGTTGTGGTAGAAGAAAAAAAATCTTGCACCAAAAACTAGTGAAAATTGTTAGAGCCCTTCTACATATAGCCACAAGCTTTTACAAAAAAAAAATCAACAAGTATGGCCTACAGGTTTGAAAGATATAGCAGTTTCAAATTTGAACCCGAGTCGGTTTCGAGTCCGAGTAGGATTCCCTTTCCGAGACACATTCAGTAAAACAGGCATAACTTTTGTATACGGTGTCCATTTCGACGTTCTTGTGCTCGTTGGAAATCTAACGACGAGGCACATCCAATAAAGCTGACCAGATAGTCGCCCTCTAAGGGCCCCAAAATCGGCCATCTTCGGCCCCAAATTTGTGTCGCAAGTTTCGGTTTCTGTTTTTGTCGTTTCTTCCGGTCTTCCCTTCAGAATTTGGGGTTCACCTCAACTGAAAACTTGTAGGTATTATTGAAAACTTTCAATCGAGTATATATAATTTATATAAAACTTTACTTTTTCATCTTTTGAGACTAGCTGTTGTTTCTGTTTAAACTAGAGGTTGTTTACATTGCACGTTATTCTGATTTTGTGCTCTACATCGTGTGACCAATCTTATGCCCCTTCAAAGAAGTTTAAGTAGTTGGCTAGCGTCTCTCCTAGCACTTGGTGTGAGGTTTTCCTTTGCTTACATCAAGTCACATTGATCTTTGCGTGTGCGTTCATACACTTCTCTTGATAGGCTTTGATTTAACTAGCTTTGATTAGGCTATGATCAGGAACTTTGACTAGTACTTTGAGCAATTTTTCATCTTGCATTACTGATTTGATTGTTACTAATACTTGCTACCATATTGAAGCCTATCCTAGCTCCACCTTCTACCATCGTACAAGTACCAATTGCTTGCAGTCGCTTTGTCAATCTTCGGATGGCGTTTGACACCGAACCTAGTTGCTGGTCACCACCTGTTTGGTTGATAAGAATTGGTAAGAACTTGGTATTAGCTTGAGTGTGAGCGACTTTGAGCCTCCAGTACCTAGTAGTTGATAGGAACATATACTTGTTATTTGTTTCCTTGTATTTCTACTAACTATGGCAGGTTCACGGGATAATTACCAGATAGATCCATGTCTTCTTCGAGCCATTGAACGGGAGTGCAAGAAAGTACACGATGAAGATGCACGCTTGAGACAAGACCATCCACCACAGGAGGTATATGATCATGATAGTACTTCTGGTAAAACTAAACTCATTGTGCCTTATTTTGCTGGACAATATGATATTGATGCTTATCTCACATGGGAATTAGTTGTACAACAATTATTTGCATGCCATGAATTTCCTAATCATCAGAAAGTTAGGGCCGTTACCCGTGAGTTTACTAATTTTGCATCTATTTGGTGGAGTAAATATTGTCGTACTGATAATTACATACTTAGAACTTGGGATGCTACGAAGAGACCCATGACAGCTAGATTTGTGCCTTCATATTATTCTCGTGATTTGCTGAATAAATTACAACGTTCACGCCAAGGTGGTAACACTGTAGAAGAGTACTATCAAGAATTGCAAACTGCCTGGTCTCATTGTGGCTTAGAAGAAACTGAAGATACTAAAATGACTAGATTTTTAGGAGGATTAAACTGTCAAATTCAGAATAAACTTGTTTATAAACCTCTAACTGTCACACGCTTGTTTCGTCTTGCTTGCAAAGCTGAAAAAGAAGTACATGGACGACAATCCAAGACTAGTTGTGCACTTTCGTCTACTTCCACTACACCTTCATGTGTACATAAAACAAACAAGCGCACGGTACACACCTTCGCATCAAGATCATCTTCGGTGGCTTCTTCTGTTGCTACACCTACTATGGTTGCCGCCCCTACTGCTGTGAGCGTCACTATGTCTCACTGTCTTGCATCATTGGCTCACTTATGGGCACATGAGCTGGAGCAAGAAGAAGAAGGAAAAGCTTGTAACAACTCACCACCTCCAGTACCAACATCACCTGAGTCAAGCCTACAAGGTAATAATAAAGGTACTGATTTGAACACTCACCACCTCCATAATTTCATGCCTAGTATCATTGAAAAAAGGAAAAATCAAATTATAGTAGAAACCATTGCATCATATGAGGTGAAGGAACCTAGTGCTGAGAAGACAAATATTAATATCCTAGCTGCAGAATCTGTTATTATTAAGAATTTGCATGAATCCTGTGATAATTTGATTGATTTACCTACTGAATTGAGTGCACATTTGATAAACTTGTTGATTTACCTGCTGACTTCAGTGCACCATGTGATAAAACAATTGAACTACTACTGTTTGAGTGATTCATCTGATGAATTAATTGCATACAATGATCATGTGGAATTGGTTAGACATGAAGAAGTTTTGCCTAGAATTTCTCCTGCCGACTCTTTATATTACATTATGTTAGATCACCTATGAAATTTATCACATGCTATGGAAAAAGTTTCTGTAATTGCATGTTTGAAATCCTTGTTTAGTGCCTACACCCCTGGATATAAGTTTAATTTGATTGGAGATTATGGTGTAGATAATTAATTTCTTGTATATCGAATATGCATAACTTGTGATAACATGAATGAATTGAAGCTTGCTGTTTTGAACAACAATTCTTGTGTAATGAATCTTGTTCATTATGGGAGAAAAATAAAATTTACTAATCATTCAATGCCTATGTGTTCATCTCTTATTGCACCATCTAGTATTGACAATCTGCATAATGCTGTTGCAGTATGGATGAACTTACAAATCTTTTCACCATTGCTAGATGAATCTCCTCTTGCTCGATTGAAATCTGATTATATGGATGAAGTTTGTTTGATTCCAAAAGTTGTAGATTTGCCCATATGTGCTACCACTACAAGTTTACAACTTCAGATATTTGAATTATATAAATGCTTCACTTACATTTGCAAAACTAGTTGCAATAATTGTTGCGTGAGAAATTTTGTTTTACTCATTAACATATATGATTATTTTTTGGGTGGTAATACAATGAGCTTTTATGATCGCTGCTGTTTTATAACATTAATTATGCAACAACGAAGAACCGTTAAAATGGATGACATATACATATGCCATGCATACACCTTGGCTTCTTTGTTACCCTATTTTCAGCTTATCAAAAGACGATGACGGCTTTGTTTTCAAGAAAGGGGGGATGATGGGGACATGACCCCTATGGATACAACCATATTTGCTATGCTTGTTGTTCCAATTACAAGAGTTCATACATTTCACTTAAACTATCAGGTGAGCTCGTTTTTAGGAGTGCCTTTATATTATATGAATTATATGATGCTACCTAATGATGAAAATGTATATTTGTACAGCACCACGTCACTTTTTGTCCAAGCCAAGCAAGAGTTTGAGCTAGACACATTTTGGAATCCAATTCGGCCTCCGGAGACAGTACTGACTTCAAACATGCATAACTTTCACACAGAGTCCGTTCAAGGTCCACAAGTATTTGATGAAAAGCTTATCTCGTCCTCTTGCCAACGGATCCTATCTCACCTCCAAATTCCTTCTAAGTGCATCGCAATCAACAAAAAAGGGTGCTACAACACCTTTATTTTGGGCCATAGGCCTTGTAATGCTTGGGCCTGAAGGGAAGGCACCACCCTAGACGGTTTGTACTGTTCACATGTGAATAGTATCATGAATAGTACCACCCCTATCTCTTAGCTATGTGTGGCTCCCCTTCCCCCTATTTAAGGTGGTCGCACCCATCTAGTTTCCTTGGATTTCGTTGAGTTAAAAGTTAGCTACATTGCAACTTCGTACATTGGCTTGTGTCGACTAGACCAACCCTGAATACCATTTCAGAATCCCACATTATTGAGTATTTCAATCTTATTTGCTATTTCAGATTGCTTATTATCTTATTCTTGCGTGTTCTTCGATTGCATGTAGGAATAGACCTTCGTGGTCAGGTCGATCGTGCTTCTAGCAAGGTCAATAACAATCACGGAGTTGGTTCAGCGATTGCGGGCATATTGGTCATGTGCAATTGATAGCTGAATCATAAGAGTCGTCTCCACCAAAATCGAGTTATCGTTCTCATCAAAAGATCGAGACACTCATTGTCGTGGTTTTTCCAAGGTACATGGCAAGTATGTGATTCTTATCGTCATTGATCGCTTCTCGAAATATGCCTATTTTTTGGCATTGGGTCATCTACATACCGCTAGCTCCATTGCTTGTGTTTTCTTTGACAATATTGTACGGCTTCATAGCATTCCATCTTCAATTGTGAGTGACCGTGATCCTGTCTTTACAAGTTTGTTTTGGTCAGAATTGTTTCGTCTTGCCGACTCCAAGTTGCATCTCAGTTCAGCTTTTCATCCATAATCCGATGGCCAAACTAAAGTTATCAATCACGTCATTGATATGTATTTCTATTGTTTGTTTGGGGATCAGCTAAAAGAATGGCTTTGTTGGTTACCTTGGCGAATTTTGCTACAACACTTCTTTCCAAATAGCACTTCGCGCTACTCCCTTCTGTGTTGTGTATGGTTGCGATCCTCCGGGTTTGGTCACCTATGAGCCTGGCGTTGTACGTCGTGCGGTCGTTGATCATCAACTCGTGGAACGTGATGAGTTTCTTGCTAGAATTTGGGAACGATTGCTTCAAGCTCAAAATTCTATGAAGGAACATTATGACCAAACTCATCGTGCCATTGAATTTGAGGTTGGACAGTGGGTTTGGCTCTGCCTTCATCACCGGGCAGCGGCCTCCTTGGGGCGGCCGGCCCTCGGCAAACTTTCTCCTCGATTTTTTGGGCCTTATCAAATCGTGCAATGTATCGGCTCTGTCGCCTACCGTTTGAAGCTACCTCCCCGTGCTCACCTACACGATGTTTTTCATGTTGCTTGCTTTATTGAAACCATTTCACGATGAGCCACTGAACCAGATTGTTCTATTGCCTGACATTCATCGTGGCCGTGTTGTTCCCAAACCGGCTCAAGTACTGCGATCACATTTTACGTTGGCTCGCTTGGAGGTTTTGGTTCGTTGGGCAGATCAGCTGACCACAAAATCATCGTGGCTGTTGGTTCCAGAATTCCGCCAACGTTATCCTCGTATGCAGCTCGAGGAAGAGTTGTTTCTCCCGGACGATGGAAATGTTACGAATTCGTTCTTTGGCAATAAGTATTCACGTCAGAATAAAACATCGCCAGATACTACTATGCCTCATCCGGCAAACCAGACGACGTAGCCAACTAGGACTCGGAGTCCTGGCGCACAGCAAGTCTAGTCGGTTGGAACTTGGAGAGCAGGGTGCACGGCAAAAAATCAAAAAAGGAATATTCGGTTTAGGTATTAGATATATTTAGTAGTATCCCTTATGGATATTAGAGATTGTAAAGCTATCCCTTTAGAATATATTTAGTTGTTAGTCTTCCCTATAAAAGGGCACACAATTGTACTCAAAAGGTTAAGTAATAATCAATTAGTCTTCACCCCCTTGCCGTGCAGTTCAGAGCCTTGCTGCGCTGGTCGGGGATAAGTCCTACCACACGCACGAGGGCGAACTTCATCGTTCTCCATACCTGTTACATTCCAAATCCAACTTTCTTCCACCTCTAGCCCAACGTCTCAAGCCGAGCCGTATCACTGCCTCTGTATCCATTATCATATGTACTCATCAATCACATCAGGAATCCTCATTTTCTGTGATCAGTTCCTTTGGAAATCACCTCTACAGCGGATCTACAGAAGCCTAGCAGGGTGCACAGGACACCAGGTCCAAAAATCAATTTTATTTGAATATAATCATGTATATGTAGTGTGGACACCTCTAGCCCATCATGAGGGGACACTCCAAACCACAGCCCAACTTGATAATTAAACATCTGTGATATGTATTTGGAGTGGGGACTCCGGTCATTTTTGTTCTAGATCCGCCACTGCCTCTACTGATTGGCCAGAATTATTGACCAAGAACCACATCTTGTGATTAGCTGCTATCTTTAGAACCATCCTCTGAATCCTCTCTCTATCTGTCTCTGTAGGTTTGGATACGAGTGAGCGGTCACACCAAATCCAAATCGATAATTGAACAAAGTCAGAAACTTTCACGCTCCAATTTTTTGACATCTCAAAGATGTCAGTAGAGACCCCGATCAGGTTTCTGGGTGGTTGTTGGTGCAACGACGTTGGTGGTGGAGTGGGGCTGCTTTGCCATTAATGTTGGAAAAATAGCTCGAGGCTCGCAAACCTGCTCGGGCTTGTTAATTTTCGAGCCGAGCCGCCTATCCAGCTCGTCAAATAAAGGAGCCGAGCTCGAGCTGGCTCGCGAGCCTAACTCGGCTCGGCCCAAACTCTCGGGCCAGGCCAGTCCGTCGAGGCGCCTCATAAATTCCCTGTCCCCCTCGGCAGCTCCGCTCGCAGCCTCCCTTTCCCCGTCCCCCTCACGGCCTCGCCCAGCTCTGCCCGCCGCCTCCCCTTCCCTCTCCGGCTCTCCCCCTCGCCCAGCTCCACGCCTCTACCCACCGGCCACCGCCTCCACCTCCTCCACCCGTCGCCTCCCCCTCACCCAGCTCCACTCGCCGCCTCCCCCTCGGCCCCCTCGCCCAACTCCAGCCTCCACCTGCCGCCTCCCCCTCGCCACCCTCATCCAAGTCGCCGCCCCGTCCATTGCGTGCTCCTCCCCGTGCCTCCGACTCCAACTCTCCGAGTCGCTGCCCCGTCCTCCGCCTCCACCTTGGCCCGTGCTCCACGCCTCCACCTCCGCCCGTTCCCCCATCGCCGCCGTCGCCGCCGCCGGAGGCCATCAAGGTGAGGTGGAGGCCATCGAGGTGAGGCGGCCGTCACCGCCGCCTCTCCTCCTCAGCCCGCCGTCCTCCGAGCTCCGCCCCCACCGCCGCCCCTTCCTTTGTCTTGCCGTCGTCCGGCCCGGCGCCAGCCGGCCAGGGGAGGATGGAGGAGATCAAGAATTTGCTTGTTTGTTCTTGCGATGAATGCTTGCTATTTGCTTCTATTTTCTTGATCTGTGAATGGATGAATGGATTAGTTGATTGCAAATTTGTGAATGGATGAATGGATTAGCTACCGAACTGATGCTGTTTTTGCTCGGGCTCACGAGCCGCTCGAGCTCCATTCCGAGCCCGAGCCAAGCCCCTCTCCTGGCTCGTTTCCGAAACGAGCCGAGTCGAGCCCACTGTTCATCCGAGCAGCCTGGCTCGGCTCGTTTCCACCCCTATCTGCCATGGTGCTGAAGGACAGGGTGGAGCCGTGTGCGAGAGCTAAAGTATGTGCAAATTGCTTGGCTTTTAGGTGCGTACCCTGAGCTTTCTGACGCCGTCGCCGCCTCGCGGCTTCTTCACATGCATGTTCGTCTTTCATCCTATGACGACTTGTCTTCTTCCCCTGTCCATTCATGCATCATGTCGCCATGACGATCGATCAGAGACCAAGGTTCTTTCGTTTTCCTTTTGTCCGAGCCGTGAGCTTCCTTCGGTATAAACCGAGACGGAATTCAGCCGACGCGAGGCTGGCCACGTCACCCATTTTTCGCTGACAGTTCGATCCGTCTACAGTGGGTTCCGCGCCGTCCGATCGATGAGAGCTTTAAGTCTTTGCTTTGCGTGCCATTGCCTTTCAGCGTCTCTTCTCTCGATTCTTCGATCGCTTTCCTCGCTTCGCGCCAAGAAGCGAGAATCGAGGCCTCCACCTCCGCCGTCATCCCTCCCCTCCTCCTCCTCCCGTGTCGCCTCACTCTCCTTCCTCTCGATTCTCGCCGTCCCCCTTCCCCACGGCCCGCTTCACCGTCCATGGCATGCGTCGATACTGGCGCGCCGACCACTCTTCCCGCGCCGTCTTCTCCACCGCCCTCGCTCCTCTCTCTTACTCCCCGCCGCCCCTATTTCCTTCCCCGATCGCCGCCTCGGCGCCTCCCCTCCGTCTATCCCTCGCCTTGTGTCCTCCGCCACCCTCCTCGCTTCTGATGTCGCATGTTAGCTGGTTGTTGCGCATTGGCGTCTCATGTTTCGGGCCGGGCTCGGCGGGCCGTCAGGCGGATTTCTCGTCTGCCGGCTTGCAATGGAGGAAGACGGGTGGAGCTGCCGTGGCCGTCGTGATCTTGAGACGCAAAAGGGCTCAAGAATTGAAGAATGCGCGGCGGCCCCAAATGCCCCCACCCGGCCAAGATCCCCTCATTCGCCTCTCCTCCTCCTCCTCCTCCTCGATCCAGCCCTCCTCCACCTGCTAACCGCCGCCGCCGCCGACTCGAGGCGCTCTCTGTAAGACCTCCTCCCAAGCGAGTACAAGGTGAAGAAATGGTGAAGTTGTATGTATCTGGTGATAAATCCCTAGGAAGAAATATGCATTAATATTTTTGCCTTGAACTCTCAATGAAACAAAGAAGTTGCTGCTAAGGGATTTATATTGATCTAATGTAGGTTGCGGTTAACAAAATGAAGAGAGAATATTATTCTTTCGAGGAATGTACGAGTCTACGTGAAGTAAAGGTGCTTAGCCCAAAGATGTACTCTTTGATGTTTTCTTTCATGCTACGTTCCTTCAACTGACATTTCTTATTTATTCAAGTCTTTGCGGCGCATGAATCACCCTAACATTGTGAAGCTGAAGAAGGTCATAAGGGAAAATGATACATTATACTTCATAATGGAATACATGGCACTTAAGGATGTGATAGATGGCAATAATTCAACTGCCCCAGCATCATGCTTTTGTTTAATCTTGACCCTTGTTCTTGTAGGATCGCAATCTCTGTCAACTTCGAAAGATAGAGTCAAGCCTTTCTCGAGACGAAGTTGAATCGGTGCTTTCAGATTTTTCAGCTCTTTCTTATATGCACAAGAGGATACTTTCATCGTGACTAAAACACGTAGGTTGTCTTGTATAGTCATCCACCCTCCCCTGTTTTTCTCTATCAACCAAATACTTATCATATTAGATGACACCGATCACGAGACAAAATACAATGCAAATAATAATTCTGATAGTTGATGTGCATAGCATTATTGCATTATTGTTTAGATCCTTTTTGGGACAAGACACCAATGTGATGATGTGCATCAATAATATTCGTAGTGGTGTTCTTTACCCCCTAACATTCCTCCCATGAACCTATATAGCAGGGACTCGCGAAGTAGACTACACAAAAGAGGGTCAAGTTGACTTAAGAGTAATTCACGATTTGTGGAGTCTTGGTGGGCTCCATCTCTTTCTTATGATCTACGTAAGATTGGATCTACCAATAGCACGACAAGTCTACCTATCTTCACATTCTCGCATAATTACAAGCACAAATATCGATCGGCATCAATAGGTACAAATTGGCAAACTTTGTCCCCGCTTCTTTATTTATAAATGATTTTGATCACATAAACTGTTTGTTGATTTTTTTACATTATAATTTATAAAGCTAGAGGAGTATTCGACTTGCAACGAGTACTAAGACATGCGAGAGATGGTACAAGTGAGGAGCTCAGAGGATTTATTCTCTAAAAAAGAATACATTGCCAAGATGACGCAAACAAACATATATTTTTTTCCGATTCGAACTTAGAAACCACCGAGGAGCTTATTTGCAGTGTAGCCATGTCAGGGAATGGAGTCTGCAGTGGCAGCAGATTTTGCTCGATCGCCTTCAATCATAGCCTTGATGTAGAACTCACCATACAGAGGAGGACCGAACCATGGGTCCAGATGCAACGAATCTTGGAATCCTGTCATTCAAGACCAAGCCATTTGTCGACAATCAGGCTAAGTATGATGCAAAATATAGCAGTGTTGCTTAAAGACCTTCAACAGTAAAAAAGATATGGGAACCAAAAGGGATAATAGTATTAAGGAAGGTATTCATATTTATATATGAACCATTGATGCAGATTACATGAAAAAGGAAAGTTTCTAGATCTCCGTTTCTCTAGAACAATAAACTAAGCTGTGTCACTAAATGATAGAAGTGATGAACATGCTCTGCGGACTTGCCTTCTTCTGTGGATTATGTTCCTCATTGGCAACCAATAAAGACTATTAGTTTACATCAAGTCATTGGGTTTAAGAAAATGTTTTTTTTATTGTGTATAAGATGTGAAGCTGGTATTATAGTTAATTTTCCACGTATAAGATGTATAATAGGAATTAGGGTCAATAATAGATTTACTTTGTACAATGTGAAAGCTCAAAGGAGGCGTATAATAGGAATTAGGGTCAATAATAGATTTACTTTGTACAATGTGAAAGCTCAAAGGAGGCAGATGGACATACCATTTCAACACCAAGAGATCGATACTTCTCAAAGGCTTCAGGAGTAACATACTCAGAAACAGGCATATGACGTTTTGACGGTCTCATGTACTGACCAAATGTCATGACATCAACACCAGCAACCCTCACCTTTTCCATTGTGCTTGATAACTTTGATCGAGTCTCCCACAACCCAAAGATAATTGATGTCTTCGTAAGGGTGCCGGGAGGGCATACTCTCTTGCCATTTTCGAACATCTATGGATCGCTTAAAATTTGCACGATAGTCTCGCACATTTCTTTGCGGCTCTTCCTTTGTTTCAATGTTGTGTGCAAAACATGCAGACGGAAGTTGCAACCTTCTCTACACGCCTAGGATCCTCGAAATCGTGTCTCGCAAAATTACTATTTTAAGAATTAAGGGTAAAATACATGAAATGCCTAATATTAAGAGAGGACAGATGATGTATCGAAATAATGATTGACCAAACAATATGATTGGTGTCTTGTCCCATTACTGTGGTCGGTGTACGCTCTATATACCATTTCTACATCATACATACTTACCTTCTGAACCTGCTCCATAGCACCTCAGTTCTTCCTCTTCGTTCGCAGTCTCCTTTGGATTCATTAACATTGTGTAAACCATTCTTTCATCTCCTTGAGTACTTTAGCATGCTACATAATGTAAGTACTTTACTGGCAGATTAGATGTTACCACATAACTGTCTTATGAGTACGCTTGCCAAATACAACCATGCAATAGTGTACTTCCTCCGTTGCCAAATTACATGTCAGTGCCCGTGAACACGTTATACCTTATCTTATGAGTATAATTTCCTGATAGATTGCTCCAATCGCAATCCTACATGTATAGAGTACCTTAAGTCAACTTCATACAGAGTTGTACAGTATTGATTCAGCAATTTATTTCCCCAGTATTTTAGCTGCACATGTAGGGATCTTCCATAGTGCTTAAAAATTCCTGTATAACCTTGTTAGACATTAAACAATAAAGTCTACAACCGCTGTCTATACTCTGTCCATACAAAATTAATATTCTAATTATAGTCGTTCTGCAGAGGATACAGACTACATCATGACATTAGTAATCTTTTTCCATATAAAAATCTCATTTCTGTTGTTTTTCTCCGTCGAATCACCACTGCATCGGACAACTGATATATAACAGATGCAGTATGTCAGTTTACTCATCCCTATTTACCTCCTCTATTCTATTATGTATGAACTCTAAAACGCCTCTCTTCACGTTTTCTATGACAGGGATTTAGATCTTCCAGTTTAGCTACGTAGCACCTAGCCAGCCTCATCCAATACTATATAGCCCAGCTTTTATATAGTGCAATGACACTCGGCAGTTTTTGTGCTTACTCAATAGCTAATAACCCACTTGATGTAATATATTATGTCGTAGAACGTCCTCTAAGTTTCCTCTAAGATTCCAAAAACGAATACGTCTGCTGTCTGTGTAGTAAATGTGCTCTGCGCTCTTTTGTAATGGCAATGGTACCTACTAATGTGCACTATCATCTATGCTTAGTTTTTGCTTATTTTCCCCTGCTACATGCTGCATAATACACCTGCCAAAACACTTTTTTGCAAAGAACATCAGTATTACGGTCACCCACACAAATGACTGTCTATCTTCACAAAGTAATTGTCTTTACTCAGCCATTTTTTTTTTGACATATAGTCTACACTGTTCAATGTTTCTAACAGACTTTCACTACGCGCCATGCGGCGCGCACGGGCTGCTAGTTCCTAATAAAGGTGAGACGACTGGGAGAGTTGGCTCGTTTCATCGATCGGTTTTTGTCGGATTTTCTTAGTGAATCTTGCATAAATACTGATCCTAAAGGGTAAAGGGGCGCGTTTTTCTCGCCCTCACCTGCGTCCACGTCGCCCGGTTTTCTCTCCCCCGTCTGATCTCATGCGGTCCTTCTTCCTTGCCATCCAATATATTTTTTGTTTTGCGTGCCCTTCGATCCTTCCAGGTGGAAGCGCTGCTTGCGTGCTTGTCCAAATCCGCCGCTTCCTCCGCGTCCCGGGCTCAAGACGACCCTCCCTTCCCCAACCCGCTCTCCTCTTCCTTCACCAGCCACCAGGCCGCCCCCTCTTCCCCACCGAGATTGCCTCCCCTCCTCCTTCTTCACCGGCCCCAATCTCTTTCTTCCCCACGAACGCCCATTCCTCCTTGCTTCCACCAGCACGCCCCCCTTCTCTACCCCTTCCTCCCTCTCACTCTCCTCCTCCATTCCCCCTGGCCTCCGGAGTTCACCGCCGCCGCGTCTACATTCTTCCCCAAAACCACCGCCGCCGCCCACCGCTCAATCCCCTCTCGGTCCGCCTCAGCCCTCCCGATCAAGCGTCCACGCTTTCGAATGTCCTCTTCCTAATCCCCTTCTCAATTTGTTGATTACGTCGCCGGAGCACGCCGCCGCCATGAGCTCTTCTTCAACCCCACCGGCCACCGTCGCTGCACCTCCTCGAACCTTCTCTGGCCACCCCAACCGGCTCTCTGCGTTCCCAGTCTCAGGCGCACTCGTGCTCCCTCCATCTTCGCCGCCAAACCGCCGGTCTTGCCGCCCACGCCACCCGCCACCGCATGCGCTTCTTGCGCCGCCACCGCCGCCATCGGCCACGCCGGCCTGCGCCGCCACCACCGTGGGCTAGGTAACCCCCACGGGGACCCATTTTTAGGGTCAGCCCACCTCCCCACACCGCCGCTCGCTGGCGCCGACGCAGCTCCCGAGCCGCCCAACTCCTCCCCTATTTTCTCTCTATGGTGCTCTGTGATCTCTTCGTTTAGCTCACTGACCCCAAGGGCCCACATGCTGTTGAAACAAATCTCTGTGGTGACTGCACACGGTCTGTTAGTTTGGTTTCTCTGAACTAGCAAACTTGTAGGTAGGTATGATGTCTTCAACAAGGAGGCTTGTGTTTGTACTTGTATTACCTTTTTTCGTTGTAATCGCAATGAAAGCGAGATGCATATAATATCTTATGTAAGTTGTGAATTCATCATAAGAATGAATCTTGCTATTGATCTTGTTTGTCTTGTTGGTATTCCTATTCATATAGAAATGGTATTTACGGTGATAATGCTAAGTACATCGAGTGCGAAATGTCACGCATAAGCGAAAGTGCAAAGCATTGAAAAGAGGTGCTAAAATAAACAAGAACTACCTTTTAATTTGGTTATGTGTGATTTCGTTGAGTTTGGTTTTGTCACATGAATATAGCAATATTCTCAAGTTTGAGCTGATTTCACCCATTTGTCAAAACATATTGTTTTGCTACACCTTAGCCACACAATTTTCTCTCTCTGCAGGCTTCCACAGTTCTATCATCTTCTTGGGTTCATGATACTAGGCAATCATTCTCAGCTCTTTTGAGTGAACCGAATTACTTGGTGATGGTCAACTGAAATGTTAAAAACACCTAGAGAACTCATGTACATATCCTATCTATCTCGGTTCGATATCATCTTTCATAAGAATTGTCCAATATTCCTGAGCTTGAGTAACAACTGTCTACATATGTGTTGAATTTTCTTGTAGCAGATCTTTTGATTGTATGGTTTCTAATGAAAACTTGGCCACGTGGCAATTCTTGTTGTGTGGTATAATATTTCTAATTTTTATGCCATGTTATTTCTGATTGTTTTATAAAGATATTTTTCTTGTATACCCCAATGTCCAAATATCAGTTCTCTTGCTATTTTTTGTTCTGGATCTGGGATATTGTACATTCCGCATGGTGGAACTGCTAGCCTGCTGTACCGATATGGTCTTATGGGTAGATTGTTGTTGTGCAATTTGAGACAATAAATTTGATGCTTTAGTCTATCTATCTATCACCATTATGTAAGATTAACAATCTGCAAGGAGTTAGTTGATGCATTGTTAATTAATTAATGCAATTTATGTTTTCTGCATGTATTCTTCTGCTACTGTTGTGTTATATGTACCTTAAAAAGCTTGCATACCTTTGTGCACTTTCTCGTGAACTAATTCTAACGGACATGCTTGAGGAGGCTGGGTCAGATAAAATGATGGCTTCAAACGAGTTTGAAAGTTTACTTCGGTTCTCTCACCTTGTTCAGAAATTCTTGCGGAAAACTCGATGACAGGTGCATTGTCCAGAACACAAGTTCATCAGCAGAATAAAAAGTGGATGGACTTGCCTGCTGTCTACATGTGTCGAGAAATCCAAGTTTTGTTCACCGCTACATGTTAATATTTATTCAATCATAGCACAGAATTGTTGTCTTTAGCTCTTTTTGTCAACTTTGCCATATAAACTGATTTAGTACTGCTTGCAGCTTCTCTTGACTTCATCCAAAGATAGGACAAGATGCATGTGGAAAGTTGGCGATGATGGTCGCCTAGAAGTATTCAAACACGAGATTATAGTATGTGCAAACATCAACAAATAAACTGTTACATTCTTTGAGACATCCTGTAGTAGTTATTATAATATTCATGTACTGCCGATAGAAGATAGTTTTCTAATGTTTTCCATGATTTCGATCTAAAGCTTTATGATTTTGACTCGATATTCTTTTATTTCTGTTGAACATGTCAACAGTAGCATGTGTTCAATCAAATCCGGTTGATGAAAGATATTGGCTTCACAGTTTTTTTTCTGTCATGTAAAGTATGGGGCTAGGAGCTAAGTGCATCAATCTTGTTGAACTGCCTTGGTTTAGAGTTTTTGTTCAACCAATTCCACTGTTGAGATCATTGTTGCATAGAGGTTTGTATAAAGACTCAAAACTGAAGGCGTGCTGTATGACCAAAGCAGACAACGATACCAGAGGATCCTTTAATTATTTATTGATTTATTGTCTGTTTGAACTAATGTTTCACAAAGCCCCTTTGTTTGTGATTATTTTAATCCGACCTACCGTCTTGCATTCTGTATACAGGAGGTTGGACACTTTTTTGCGGCATTTCAAAAAAGGTGAAGCTGAACATTCCTTTCTCCATTCCAGACTTCACTCTCCGAACATTTGGTGCAATTACACAGGTCAGTATTTAATTAAATAAGTAATATTGATTGCTACTTAGATTATGCTCTTTCTGAGGATATCTTTGCTATTGACTAATTATATATTGACAGTTGACCACTGGCATGATACCCTTTGTTTGTGATTATTCTAATCCGACATACCGTCTTGCATTCTGTATGCTGGAGGTTGGACATTTTTTTGCGGCATTTCAAAAGAAGGTGAAGCTGAGCATTCCTTTCTCCATTCCAGACTTCACTCTCTAAGCTTTTGGTGCAATTACTCAGGTCAATATTTAATTAAATAAGTAATATTGATTGCTACTTAGATTGTCTGCTACAAGGATATGCTGCTATTGACTGATTATATATTGACAGCTTGACCATTGGCATGATATACTACACCGTTAGACCACACTAAATTTACCTACCAATATGTTCTTACTTAGTGACATATTCCCTCCTAATTATACTACCCCACCCCACCCAAACTAAACATATATTTCTCTTCCATATCTTAACGTTTTTAGCTCCTCTATTAGTATCCTGATTTCGCTCTTCGTTGATATCCCAAATCTACTCTTCAACTTGACTTTTCCTCGCTCCTATATACAACAAGCGCGTAAATACGCGCCCAGGTACCTAGTTGACATCATTCGCACGGAAAAGCCAAATACCAAATGACCTCTTGGCTTTAATGGTGATATGGAAGATACTGTGAAAGAACGTTAGCAGTACTAATGTACTATGATTGGCACTGATGAACTTTGATTCTTCGTTTGGGATTGTGTATGAAAAGGGGGCAGTATCTACAGGCCTTTGTTCCAAACCAAAGCAAGTCCATCTTGGAAAACTGAGACTGCGCTTTATAGGATTTCATGATTCAGATTTCAGAAATGCATGACAACGAGGTTGCTATCAGCTAAACTAATCCGGACGCTCGGGGAAAGATCAAGCAAAAGTTTTGTTATAGGAGTACACAGACACAATTACACCTACCCAACCACCAATGCAAAGTTGCAGACAAGAAACATGTTTGCTTTGCGATTGCTTCCAACAGAGGTAGGTGAGGTCAACCCCTAGAGACAGGAGAATACTACTAGCAAATGAGATCAGTGCTCGAACATAGAGTAATAAGAAATGTAGAATTAAGTAAGGGCATATACAGGTCAGGGTGTGAGTCCATACATAACTAGTACATGTACCAAGAAAAGAGAGTTTTAATTTGTTTCTTATCAGAAACAGGTTCTGTATTGTTCCTCCATATGCAACTTTTGGTGTCGGTATAAGTTCAGTTATACATAGAGAGGGTAAATAATGCTGCTTTTAGTTCATCCGAAAGTTAAATTGTTCATAAAACTCTATTAGCTATAATCTTGACTTAATTAGTTTTTGCATGTAACATTAGTGTTTATTTACATGTAGGACGTTTCGTGTGGTTTGCAGATCGTTAGTGAATTAAGATAGGTAGTGGAGAGATTACATGTGGTTAGTGGACCATTTCTTAGAGTAGTGGGCAGTAGTGTCGGGCATTGTAACATCTTGATTTTCTAAATACTTTTTAAAATGTGTAAAATAAGTTAAAACTATTTTTTTGCTTTAGTGAGAATTCAAATCTGGGTTCTATTGGAAGGATTTGGGTTGTTGTGCCTCCTTGTTGGAAAGCTCAACAATTCTCCTGTAACCCGTCTCTTTCGAGTCTTGTAGGTTTAGACTTCCTCTAAAGCTTAGACCTCGTCTCACCAGAAATACTCGTATGATCGTGCCTTCCTTCCTTTGAGCTTGGTCATTTGGACCTCTTTGTTGGTTTGAATCTCTTAGGTTCAAACCTCTTTTCTGCTCGCACTTCTCTTGATCTAAACTTCTTGTCGTCTCGACACCTCTTGATGCCCGACCTCCTTTCATTCGGACCTCTATGCATCCCAATGGCTCTCTTGTGTGCCTTCGATTTTTCCTAAGATCATTTGAACCATTTTGGCTTTTGCTCGACCAACCAAGACCTCCCTTGAGTGAAATGTCCTCGGAACCACCCGCATGGACCTCCCTTGTCTTTGGATCTAGCGGTCCGCACCTCCTCCCATTTTTAATCCAAGGGTCTAGACCTCCCATGCGTTATGTCCCTTCATGGACCTCCCCTTCGTTCTGAATCGGGCGGTTCAGACCTCCCCTTTGATCTAAATCGGACGGCTTGGATGTAACATTCTGATTTTCCAAGCGCTTTTAAAATGTGTAAAATAAATTAAAACTATTTTGCTTTAGTGAGAATTCAAAGTTGGGTTCTGTTGGAAGGATTTGGGTTGTTGTGTCTTCTTGTTAGTGAGCTCGACAACTCTCCTCTAAACCTATCTCCTTCGGTCTTGTAGATTTAGACCTCCCTTAAAAGCTTAAGACTTTGTCTTATTGGAGTATCCCCTTTTGTCCAGGTCTCTTTTCTTTGAGCTTGGTCACTTAGATCTTTTGTTGGTTTGAATCTCTTAGGATTCAAACCAATTTTCTGTTCAGACTTCTCTTAGGTTTAGATCTCTTATCACCCGGGCACTTCATAGTGCCCAGATCCCTTTATTTGGACCTCTTTGTAATTTCGTGGCCCTTTTGTGTGCCTTCGCTTTTCCTAGTTCAATTGAACGCATTGGCTTCGCTCTGGGCCGAGGAGACCTCCTCAAGAGGAACTCCTTTGTGGAATGTCTCTGGAACCACTCCGCATGGACCTCCCTTGTATTTGATCCGTCGGTCTCGACCTCCTCCCCTCTCTAATCTAAGGGTCTAGACCTCTCCAGTGTTATGTCCCTTTAGAGACCTCCTATTTGTTCTCGAATCGGACGGCTAGGACCTCCCCTCACCTCGAATCCAATGGTTCAGACCTCCCATGCGCTATACCCCTTAGCGGACCTCCCCTCTACATTAAATCCAACGATTTGGACCTGCCCTTGCTTTGAATCCAAGGGATTAGACCTCCCATGCGTCTGTTCTCTCGAGGACCTCCCCTCTCGCGACCCTTGGCGTTGGACCTCCTCTCGAGATCCAACCGCTCAGACCTCCTCGCCAGACCTCTGTGGTGAGATCTCGACCGTCAGACCTCCCCTGTCTGGACCTCCATAACCTTTAGACCTCCCCGTCCACTGGGCTTAAGACCTCCTAAACCACTCGGACCTCCTAAGAACCTCCTCTGCGGGGTAAGACCTCCCTATGTTGACCCATCTGTTGCTATCTTGATGGCCCCACTTGTCGGGTCTTAGTCAACCTCATTTCCTCCGCCACATAAATGTCTTAGGCATTTAATGCGTGTCTTGTCACATTTAATGCATTCAAATACGTGGTGTATACCTTGAACCTAGTCACTTAGTTGTACTCGACATACTTCCTTGTTCCTTCCCAAAGCATCATCGTGTTCTTTTAAGGTACCTTTTACCCAAGGTGGTAGTGACACCGCCTACGACAATCACCAACCTTTGACTTATTTTTGTGCTTATCCCAGCACGTATGTGTCGATTCCTTCACCTTTTGACTACGATTAGTCCAGAGAGCACTGTCACACTACCCTTTTCACATTCGTCAACTTAGTTCCCTTTCAGTGGCTTCCCGGGGAGAACTTTGTTGCTCACGGTTTCTCCTTTCATCCATTGCTCCTTCCTTTACTTGGTAAGCTCCTTTGATGATCTGCTCCATCCTTTGTCTTCACCAATATATCGAGCTAACCTTGTCCTTCACAGACCTTCTTTTGTGAATTTCTTTTAGAACTCAGTGGTACTCGTGTGAGGACCTCCTCTCTAGACCTTGCGCAAGCACCTCTGCCTTTGGAACCTCTTTGCTCTCTGCTTAGGTCACATCTTCGGGATCTCCTCTAAAGACCTATTTTCCCTTTGGTAAGCTAGACCTTCTCCAAGTAACCTAGTCTAAGTATAATTCTTTTCTGTAATTGGGTTTTTGGAGTTTTCTCTAGAGTTCTTTGATTCTTTAATTGGATCTTTATTTGAATCTTCTTTGAATTTGCCTTTTCAGTATATGTGTAGATTGTGAGGGTTCCCAAGACTCGAGAGCTCAAGAAGAAGAATCTCAAAGTAGTGAGCAAGGCAAGTTGCACTTTTGAACATATTGCACCCAATAATTCAAAGTATTATGTTCTGCTTTTTAATATATATTGCATGCCTATGTTTATCAAGTTAATTCAATCCCGCTTTAACTTTAGAGTATCCCCATTTCCTTTGTATGACCTCTGTTGTGCTTGGACCAACACCTTGTCACCATTAAGTTAAACTTGGCTAATGCAAGAGCACAAGCCAAGAACATTTGATAAAACCTATGCTTAGTAATGCTTAGACCAAAACTATTGATTTGGGGAAATCTTTACCAACACAACCAAATAATATTTAATGTTTTCACCATGACATTGGGTTGTCATGGAGGTATGAAAATAGTCTTTGGGTAAGCAAAGAGAACAAACAATTGGTTTGACTGGGCAAATTAGATTGCTTGGTTGGTGCAATGTTTATGCATCGGACTCTAACCAGCTAGGGTGGAGGTCCAAGGGTTAGTGAAAGTTGCCCTAGTCATGTGAGGACCGGTCTTTGAGCGACCAATGCCATGCCTATAATGGGCTATGCCACAATCGTGCAACCACATGTCTCCGTAATGGGGTGTGGGACTGGCCGAGTAATTTGCAAAACTCCACTACATGTCTTTGCTCCATTGGTGGTGTGGGAGGTCTTGTCGACTAGAGGTCTTTGATGACCCATTGTTCCCATCGGTGCAAGAGGGGCTTTCCACCGGATTGCGATCCATAGGAAGGTGAAACCTTAGCAAGGAAAGGTCAGTGGTGGAGTGATGCATTGTAAAAGCCTTGTCTTGAGCTCTAGATCTCTTACCTTTGGTAGTGAGAGATGGTATTGACGAATGCCATACAAACTAGGGTACTCAAGTCGTGTGGGTAAAGTGCACAACCTCTGCAGAGTTAAATCTATTCGAATAGCCGTGTCCACGGTCAAGGACATGCTGGCAAAGGCCACTTGAAGTTAGATATTGATTTTGGGGTTTTCCAGAAATGGTTTCAAATCTGTTTTGGGATTGTTATCCCTTGGGTTTGGGCAGGGAGCCTAATATCGAGGGTATCCTTCACGAGCTTTTGATGATTGATATCCAACCTAAAAATTGTTTTGATATAAGGAGTATTATTTATTAAAATTTGGCTTTAAGAACATAATAATGGTACTTAAAAGAAAATTGGCTTTATGAAAATAACCATATTATGCCATTCTTGATTATCCATTATGCATGTCATTTTGTTAATCCACGGGTGTAACTTGCGAGCACAGTGGTAGTGCTCACTCTTGCTCATTACAATCTTTGCCAGGAGAAGACTTTGGTAGTGATGGAGATCAAAGCAGCTAGGTTATGCCTCCAGTCAGCTGCCTGTGGCGTGTTGATGGACTTTTGTGTTTTCTTTTGACCTATTTTTGCTTTTATGTACTTGTGTTGGGCCCAAGGCCATCCTGTAATCAACACTGTTAAATATTATGTTTCAATAAAGGTATGTTCTGGATGTCATCACCTTTGTGCTTGTACTGTGAAGAGCTAGCCATGATCCTTGGGATCTGCTCAGTTTCACAGGAACCTTGAGTAATTTGAACCTCCCCACCTCACCGTGGAGTGTATGCAGGAGGTATCGAGGTGGTTCAGACCTCCACGACCTCCTCTGGAGGCTCGTGGGAGATCTTGGGAGCCCTCTCGGTCCTCCTCATCCTCTTCTGCTTGGGCGTGGTAAAGTTCTCATGTGCTCCGGGTTCTAAGACCCTCTCTCGGGTTGTGATCTCTGGACCTCCAGAGGTCTTCTTTGACCTCCCGGCAGGTCTTGAAGGTCAACCCGAGAGGTCCTTGAGGACCTCCCGGGAGGTCTCTTTGGACTTTCCAGAGGTCCTGGAGGATCTCTCGAACCCTAGGATTGGGTCGTCACATTGGACCTCCCTCACTTTGAGTCCAAAGGCCCGCACCTCCCAGCGCGCTTGTTCTCTTTGAGGACCTCCTCCTCATGCTGCTCTTGGTCGTTGGACCTCCTCTCGAGATCCAACCGCTTAGACCTCCTCGCTAGACCTCCTTGGTGAGATCTCGACCGTCGACCTCCCCTGTCTGGACCTCCTTAACCTTTAGACCTCCTGTCCTCGGGCTTAGGACCTCCTAAGCTGCTCGGACCTCCTGAGAACCTCCTCTGCGGGGTAAGACCTCCCTATGGTTGACCGTGATCAAGCTAATTTGACCGCCCCACTTGCCACCCTTAGACGTTCTCATTTCTTCCGCCACGATGTACAGGGCATTTATGTAGGTCTTGTCACGCCTAATACATTCTCATACGTGGTATTTACTTTGAAGTGAGTCACTTAGCCGCACATGGATATTTTTCTTTGTTCCTTCCCATAGCATCATCGTGTCCTTTTATTGTACCTTTTATCCAGGTAGTAGCGACACCGCCTCGACATTCACCAAGTTTTGACTCATTGTTATACCTATCCTCGCACGTATGTACCTAGTTTTCTTCACCACTTTGACTACACATAGACCAAACGTTCTAACACATCACCCTTCTCCTTCTCCACACTCTGTTACTTTGGCTCTCGTCCAAGAACTTTTCGAGGAAGACCTTGGCTCCTCGACCTTCCCTTTCACCCGCACTTCCTTTACAGTAAGTTCCTTTGATGATCTGCTCCACCCTTGTTTTCGCCAAGGTGTCTTGGTGATCTTGTCCTTCACAGGGACCTCCTTTCGTGGACTTCTTTTGAAACTCGAGGTGCTCGTGTGAGGACCTCCTCTCTGACCTTGAGCAAGCATCTCGCCTCTGAACCTCTCGCCTCTGCCTAGGTCACATCTTCGGGACCTTCTCTAAAGACCTCTTTTTCCTTTGGTAAGCTAGACCTTCTCCAAAAGAACCTAATCTAAATACAATGCTCTTCTGTTAATTGGGTTTTTGAGATTTCTTTGGAGTTCTCACAGTTCTTTATTTGGATCTTTATTGGATCTCTGCTTTGAATCTTCTTTGAATTTGCCTTCTATATATATGTAGATTGTGAAGATTCCGGGGAATCCGAAAGTTCTGAAGAAGAAGAATCTCTAAGTAGTGAGCAAGGCAAGTTGCATTCTTGATCATATTGCACCTAGTATATCAAATTAATTATGTCCAGTTTTAAAATGTATTGCACGCTTATTTCTATCAAGTTAGTTCAATACCGCTTTTAACTTCATAGTTATACCAGTTCCTTTGTATGACCTCTGTTGGTTTGGCATGTAACACATTGTCATCTTTAGGTCAAACTTGGCTATCTGATACAAGAGTATGAGTCAAGACCATTTGAAAAACATATGCTCGCTTATGCTTAGACCAAAACCTGTTGATTTGGGGAAATCTTTACCAACATAACCAAATAATGTTTTAAATGTTTTCACCATGGCATTGGGTTGTCATGGAGGTATGAAAGTATTGTTTGGGAAGCAAAGAAAATGAAAATGGATTTTAGATCAAGCGAATTGGTTGGCTTGGTTGGTGCAAGTTTATGCACGGATCGTGCCTTTATGGTAGATCGATACCCTTGGGTTTGTGGAAGTCGCCCTAGTCAGTTGAGGACCGGTCTTTGAGCGACCAATGCTAGGCCTATAATGGGCTGATGCCAAAATCGTGCAACCACATGTCTCCAGTGTGGGGCGTGGGACCTGGCTGAATAATTTGCAAAACTCCACTACATGCTGCTCCATTGGTGGTGTGGGAGGTCTTGTTGGCTAGAGGTCTTTGATGACCCATTGTTCCCACTAGTGCAAGAGGGGGCTTCCCGCCGGATGGCTATCCATAGGGGGGTGAAACCTTAGCAAGGAAAGGCTGTGGTGGAGCAATGCATTGTAAAGGCCTTGTCATGAGCTCTAGATCTCTTACCTTTGGAAGTGAGAGGTGGTATTGACGAATGCCGGACAAACTAGAGTACTCATGTCGTGTGGGTAAAGTGCACAACCTCTGCAGAGTTAAATCTATTCAATAGCCGTGTCCACGGTCAAGGACGTCTTGGCAAAGGCCACTTGAAGTTAGTTGTTGACTTTGGGAATTTCGAAATGATTTTCAAATCTGTTTTGGGACCGCCGTCCCATGGGTTTGGGCAGGAGCCTAATGTCGAGGGTATCCTTCACCAAATAATGATGAATGCTATCCAACCTAAAAATTGCTTTGGTAAAATGAATTTTATCTATTGAAAGACACGCTTTGAAACTCAATAATGGTACTTAAAAGAAAATTTGCTTTGTGCAAAATAACCATATTATGCCATCCTTGATTATCCCTTATGCATGTCATATTGTTAATCCACGGGTGCAACTTGCAGCACACAAGGGTAGTGCTCACTCTTGCTCATTGAAATTTTTGCCAGAGAAGACTTTGGTAGTGATGGAGATCAAAGTAGCTAGGTTATGCCTCCAACATTTGCCTGTGGCTTGTTGATGGACCCTTTGCTTTCTTCTGCTCTTGTGTACTTGTGCTTGGCCCAAGGCCACCTTGTAATCAACTCTGTTAAATATTATGTTTCAATAAAGGTGTGTTAGGGATACCACCATTGTGTATTTTGTTTGTGAAGGGCTAGCCATGATCCTTGGGACCTGCTCGGGTTTCACAGGAACTTGGGAGTAAGCTTGGACCTCCATGTCCTCACCGAGGAGGGTATCACGAAAAAGTACCGAGGTGGACTCAGATCTCCACGACCTCCTCGAGGCTCGTGGGAGGTCTTGGGAACACTCTCGAGACCTCCTCGCTCTCCTTTGTTTGGCTATGGAAAGGTTCTCGGGTGCTCCTCGGTTCTAAGACCCTCTCTCGGGTTGTGATCTCTGGACCTCCAGGGAGGTCTTGCTGACCTCTGGCGGGTCTTGGTGGTCAGCCCGAGAGATCCTTTGTGGACCTCTGGGAGGTCTGCTAGACTTTCCAGAGGTCTGGAGGATCTCTCGGGAACCCTAGGATTGGGTCGTCACAAAAAGTGGGGTCAGAGCAACGTACTAGCAAATCAAGTTATCATAGGACCTCTTCGAGTCAATTTCAAAAGAAACCTTCCATGACCTCCTCGTAGGAGTGACTGTTTCTTTTGTAATGAAATTGGGCACTACGCTAATAAGTGCCCAAAGAAGTAACAAGTTGTCTTTGATCAACCGATCTGAACAAGGAGCATCGGCTCAAGGAAGTGCCTCAAGTGTGAAGCCTCTGCTAAGGTTATCAAGGGCCGTGCCACACATGTCACGGCAAAAGAGGCACATGATGCACTGATGTGGTTCTCAGACGCGTTCCTGTCAATTCCGCACCGGCTTAGCTTTTATTTGACTCCTGGGGCTTCCCATTCTTTTGTTTCTAGCAAATTTGTGGGAAATTGTGGGTTGTCTACAATTCCTTTGGTAAACCCTATGCTAATACATGTCCCTGTATAGATATGAGGACTAATACCCTCTGCCCAAATCTCACCTTAGAGATTTACGAGTTTTATTTCATGCAGACTTGATAGTCTTGCCAACTCAAGGACCGGACGTAATCCTTGGAATGAACGGTTGGCTAAGAATAAAGGTCGATTGATTGTGCTACTAAGTCTATAACACTCACCAATGAACAAGAAAGTCGGGTAGAGTTTAAGCCAAAGACCTCCCTTAAGACAGACTTCTTCTAACTAATGTAAAGGAGGTAGTGAAGTGGAAGACCTACCAAAGGGTCGAGAATATATGGATGTGTTCCTCGAGGAACTCCCCGAAATGCCACCGATAGGGACATTTCTTTTCTAATTGAATTGGTCCTCGACAAGACCCATCTCAAAGAGACCTTACAGGATGCCCGTGAATGAACTTGTAGAACTCAAGAAACAGATCCAAGAATTGAAGGAAAAATGATTTATTGGACCAAGCTCTTCACCATGGGGAGCACACTGCTATTTGTTAAAAAGAAGGACAAGAGCTTGAGAATGTGTGTGGATTATAGATCACTCAATGAGGTCACTATTAAGAATAAATATCCATTACCAAGGATAGATGACCTCTTTGACCAACTTAAGGGGGCAAGTGTGTTCTCCAAAATAGACCTAAGGTCTGGTTACCATCAACTTAAAATCAGGCCAGAGGACATCCCTAAAATCAGATTTACCACGGTATGGACTATATGAGTTCACTGTGATGTCATTTGGACCGACAAATGCTCCAAATTATTTTATGAGCATGATGAACAAAGTATTCATGGACTTCCTTGACAAGTTTGTAGTGGTATTTATTGATGATATTCTCATCTATTCCAAAAATGAAGCAGAACATGAGGAACACCTAAGAATGGTGTTGGGAAGACTTAGAGAGCAGCACCTCTATGCTAAGTTTAGTAAATGTGAATTTTGGCTAAGTCAAGTAGCCTTCTTAGGTCATATTATTTCAGCCAAAGGTGTAGTCAGAGACCCATCAAAGGTGGAAGCGGTCTGAATCGAGACCTCCTAAAACAGTGGTCGAGGTAAGAAGTTTTCTTGGACTAGTGGTTATTACGTAAGATTTATTAAAGACTTTTCTAAGACTGCTAGACCTCTTACTCAACTTCAAAAAGGAAAAGAGGTTTGAGTGGACTAAGACACATGAACAAAGTTTTCAGAGATTGAAGGAAAAACTTACCACGCCTCTGTGTTGATACTCCTGCACATTCAAAAGGACTTTGAAGTATTTTGTGATGCATCTCATCAAGGTGCTGGTGTGTGTTAATGCAAGATAGAAGGGTAGTGGCATATGCCTCTAGGCAGTTGAGACCTCATGAGGAGAACTACCCAACACATGATCTTGAATTAGCAAATGTTGTGCATGCCTTAAAGATATGGCGGCACTACCTCATTGGCAACCGATGTGAGGTATACACCGACCACAAAAGTTTGAAATATATTTTCACACAAACAGAGCTGAACTTAAGACAAAGGAGGTGGTTAGAATTAATTAAGGACTATGACCTTGGGATACACTATCACCTGTAAAGCCAACACAATGGTCGATGCTTTAAGCGAAAAGGATATTTGTAATACCTTGTCGGTCCAAAGAACAACAACCAAGACTATATGAGGAAATGAAGTACCTCAATCTGGAGATAGTAGAGCAAGGTCAGTGAACACCTTGGAGGTACATCCAATTGTCTGGACCAAATCAAAGAACAAAGAAGAAAGAGATGAAGACATCCAAGACATCAAGAGAAATATGAGAAGAGGTAAAGCCCGGTGTTTCTTGAAGATGAGCAAGGAGTAGTATGGTTTGGTAGCGAATCAGGTGCCAAACAACCAGAGATCAAACAACTCATTTTGGTGGAAGCACACGGATCACCATACTCCATCCACAGGCGTACCAAAATGTATCAAGACCTTAAAGAAAGGTCTTGGTGGACCAAGATGAAGCAAGATGTGGCTAAGTATGTGGCCCAATGTGATGTGTGTATGAGAGTTAAGGCTCTACACCAAAAACCCAAGAGTTTGTTACAACCCTTGCCCATACCCAATGGAAATGGGAGCAAGTGGGCATGGATTTTATTCTCGGTGCGCTTAGGACCCAATGGGGTATGACTCCATATGGGTGGTGGTTGATAGACTAACTAAGGTAGCCCATTTCATACCGCTTAAGACCACCTATAGTAGCAATGTCTTGGCAGATCTATATATGGCCAGAATTGTTTGTTTACATGGAGTGCCCAAAAGAATAGTATCAGACAGAGGATCACAATTTACCTCAAGGTTTTGGCAAAGTTTGCATGAGGCTCTAGGTACTAAACTCAATTTTAGTACAGCCTACCATCCTCAAACTGATGGGCAAACAGAGAGGGTAAACCAAATATTGGAAGATATGCTTAGGGCATGTGCCCTGGATTTTGGAAAAAGCTGGGACAAAAACTTGCCCTATGCTGAATTTTCTTACAATAATAGCTATCAAGCTAGCCTACAAATGTCTCCATTTGAGGCTTTGTATGGAAGACCTTGTAGAACACCTCTCCTCTGGGATGAAGTTGGAGAACATCAACTGTATGGGCGGACACGATCAAAGATCTTTGAGAGCAAAGTGAAATTGATTAAGGAACGATTGAAAGTGGCCCAGTCCCGACAAAAGAGCTATGCTGACACCCGACGCAGAGATTTATCTTTTGAGGTTGGTGATTTTGTATACCTCAGAGTAACACCAATTCGGGGAGTTAGAAGATTTCGATGAGAGGTAAATTGGCACCAAGATATGTAGGACCATACAAGATCTTGGCAAGACAAGGTGAAGTAGCATATAAACTGAACTTCGAGTCCTTGGCGGCGAGACACAACATTTTTCATGTATCACAACTAAGGAAATGCCTACGGTTTCTCGAAGATCATCTTTTGATGGAGGACCCGGACTTACAAGAAGACCTTACATATGTGGGCGACCCATTAAAATTCGGATGTTGCGAGCGAGTCACCGTAAGTAGAATTATCAAATCATACAAGGTGCGGTGGAGCCATCATCCGAGAGTGAAGCTACATGGGAAAAAGAAGAGGACCTCAAGATCAACTACCCTACCTCTTTCTTGATTTCGCTTTGAATCTCGAGGTCGAGATTCTTTTAAGGGGGTAGGTTTGTAACATCTTGATTTTCTAAATACTTTTTAAAATGTGTAAAATAAGTTAAAACTATTTTTTTGCTTTAGTGAGAATTCAAATCTGGGTTCTATTGGAAGGATTTGGGTTGTTGTGCCTCCTTGTTGGAAAGCTCAACAATTCTCCTGTAACCTGTCTCTTTCGAGTCTTGTAGGTTTAGACTTCCTCTAAAGCTTAGACCTCGTCTCACCAGGAAATACTCGTATGATCAGGCCTTCCTTCCTTTGAGCTTGGTCATTTGGACCTCTTTGTTGGTTTGAATCTCTTAGGGTTCAAACCTCTTTTCTGCTCGACTTCTCTTGCCTAAACTTCTTGTCGTCTCGACACCTCTTGATGCCTGACCTCCTTTCATTCGGACCTCTATGCATCCCAATGGCTCTCTTGTGTGCCTTCGATTTTTCCTAAGATCATTTGAACCATTTTGGCTTTTGCTCGGACCAAGAAGACCTCCCTTGAGTGAAATGTCCTCGGAACAACCCCGCATGGACCTCCCTTGTCTTTGGATCTAGCGGTCCGCACCTCCTCCCATTTTTAATCCAAGGGTCTAGACCTCCCATGCGTTATGTCCCTTCATGGACCTCCCTTCGTTCAATCCAAGCGGTTCAGACCTCCCTTGATCTAAATCGGACGGCTTGGACCTCCTCACTTTGAGTCCAAAGGCCCAGACCTCCCAGCGTTTGTTCTCTTTGAGGACCTCCTCCTCATGCTCTTGGTCGTTGGACCTCCTCTCGGAGATCCAACCGCTTAGACCTCCTCGCTAGACCTCCTTGGTGAGATCTCGACCGTCAGGGACCTCCCCTGTCTGGACCTCCTTAACCTTTAGACCTCCACGTCCCCGGCTTAGGACCTCCTAAGTGCTCGGACCTCCACGAGAACCTCCTCTGCGGGGTAAGACCTCCCTATGGTTGACCGTGATTTGCTAATTTGACCGGCCCCACTTGCCAGCCTTAGACGTTCTCATTTCTTCCGCCACGTATGTACCTGGGGCATTTATGTAGGTCTTGTCACGTCTAATACATTCTCATACGTGGTATTTACTTTGAAGTGAGTCACTTAGCCGTACATGGATATTTTTCTTTGTTCCTTCCCATAGCATCATACGTGTCCTTTTATTGTACCTTTTATCCAGGGTAGTAGCGACACCTGCCCTGACATTCACCAAGTTTTGACTCATTGTTATACCTATCCCTGGCACGTATGTACCTAGTTTTCTTCACCACTTTGACTACACATAGACTGAAACGTTCTAACACATCACCCTTCTCCTTCTCCACACTCTGTTACTTTGGCTCTCGTCCAAGAACTTTTCCAGGGAAGACCTTGGCTCCTCGACCTCCCTTTCACCCGTTACTTCCTTTACAGTAAGTTCCTTTGATGATCTGCTCCACCCTTGTTTTCGCCAAGGTGTCTTGAGTGATCTTGTCCTTCACAGACCTCCTTTACGTGGACTTCTTTTGAAACTCGAGGTGCTCGTGTGAGGACCTCCTCTCTGACCTTGAGCAAGCATCTCGCCTCTGAACCTCTCGCCCTCTGCCTAGGTCACATCTTGGGACCTTCTCTAAAGACCTCTTTTTCCTTTGGTAAGCTAGACCTTCTCCAAAAGAACCTAATCTAAATACAATGCTCTTACATTAATTGGGTTTTTGAGATTTCTTTGGAGTTCTCCGGTTCTTTATTTGGATCTTTATTGGATCTCTGCTTGAATCTTCTTTGAATTTGCCTTCTATATATATGTAGATTGTGAAGATTCCGGGGAATCCGAAAGTTCTGAAGAAGAAGAATCTCTAAGTAGTGAGCAAGGCAAGTTGCATTCTTGATCATATTGCACCTAGTATATCAAATTAATTATGTCCAGTTTTAAAATGTATTGCACGCTTATTTCTATCAAGTTAGTTCAATACCAGTTTTAACTTCATAGTTATACCCAGTTCCTTTGTATGACCTCTGTTGGTTTGGTACAGAACACATTGTCATCTTTAGGTCAAACTTGGCTAATACAGTAGTATGAGTCAAGACCATTTGAAAAAACATATGCTCAGTTATGCTTAGACCAAAACTGTTGATTTGGGGAAATCTTTACCAACATAACCAAATAATGTTTTAAATGTTTTCACCATGGCATTGGGTTGTCATGGAGGTATGAAAGTATTGTTTGGGAAGCAAAGAAAATGAAAATGGATTTTAGATCAAGCGAATTGGTTGGCTTGGTTGGTGCAAGTTTATGCACGGGATCGTGCCTTTATGGTAGATCGATACCCTTGGGTTTGTGGAAGTCGCCCTAGTCAGTTGAGGACCGGTCTTTGAGCGACCAATGCTAGGCCTATAATGGGCTGATGCCAAAATCGTGCAACCACATGTCTCCAGTGTGGGGCGTGGGACCTGGCTGAATAATTTGCAAAACTCCACTACATGCTGCTCCATTGGTGGTGTGGGAGGTCTTGTTGGCTAGAGGTCTTTGATGACCCATTGTTCCCACTAGTGCAAGAGGGGGCTTCCCGCCGGATGGCTATCCATAGGGGGGTGAAACCTTAGCAAGGAAAGGCTGTGGTGGAGCAATGCATTGTAAAGGCCTTGTCATGAGCTCTAGATCTCTTACCTTTGGAAGTGAGAGGTGGTATTGAATCTTGCCGACAAACTAGAGTACTCATGTCGTGTGGGTAAAGTGCACAACCTCTGCAGAGTTAAATCTATTCGAATAGCCGTGTCCACGGTCAAGGACGTGCTGGCAAAGGCCACTTGAAGTTAGTTGTTGACTTTGGGAATTTCTGGAAATGATTTTCAAATCTGTTTTGGGACTGCCGTCCCATGGGTTTGGGCAGGGAGCCTAATGTCAGGAGGGTATCCTTCACCAAATAATGATGAATGCTATCCAACTGAAAAATTGCTTTGGTAAAATGAATTTTATCTATTGAAAGACCTGCTTTGAAACTCAATAATGGTACTTAAAAGAAAATTTGCTTTGTGCAAAATAACCATATTATGCCATCCTTGATTATCCCTTATGCATGTCATATTGTTAATCCACGGGTGCAACTTGCGAGCACAGTGGTAGTGCTCACTCTTGCTCATTGAAATTTTTGCCAGGAGAAGACTTTGGTAGTGATGGAGATCAAAGTAGCTAGGTTATGCCTCCAGTCAGCTGCCTGTGGCTTGTTGATGGACCCTTTTGCTTTCTTCTGCTCTTGTGTACTTGTGCTTGGCCCAAGGCCACCTTGTAATCAACTCTGTTAAATATTATGTTTCAATAAAGGTGTGTTCGGGATACCACCATTGTGTATTTTGCTGGTGAAGGGCTAGCCATGATCCTTGGGATGGCTCGGGTTTCACAGGGAACTTGGGAGTAAGCTTGGACCTCCATGTCCTCACCGAGGAGGGTATGCGAGAAAACCGAGGTGGACTCAGATCTCCACGACCTCCCCGGAGGCTCGTGGGAGGTCTTGGGAACACTCTCGCACCTCCTCGCTTCTCCTTTGTTTGGCTATGGAAAGGTTCTCGGGTGCTCCCTGGTTCTAAGACCCTCTCTCGGGTTGTGATCTCCTGGACCTCCTAGCAGGTCTTGGTGGTCAGCCCGAGAGGTCCTTTGTGGACCTCCTGGGAGGTCCTGCTGGACTTTCCAGAGGTCCTGGAGGATCTCTCGGGAACCCTAGGATTGGGTCGTCACCGGCATTTTATTTGCATATTAATTTGCTTGTAATGTGAGGAGTTACTTTGACTCTATAAATAAGAGGGGAAATAGAAAAGTTGTGCAGCAGTTTTGGAGCAGCACAAAATATGTGTGTTCTGTTTGCTGTGTCACCGAGTGTATGTGTATTCTCTAGGTGTTCTTTGCATGCATAGACACCGGTGGTGCCAACAATTGGTATCAAAGAGAGGTTCAATGTAAAGAGAGTGCCCACTTGGTGGCGCCGACGGCAGGGCACGACACGGCGCTGGTGACGCAACATGGTACCCGGCGGAGCGGGCGAACCTGGCGATGGCGCAGAACATGTTTGAGGATCAGCAGGAGCAGTTGGAGCGTAACGTGGAGCGGCTGTCCAAAGTGCTCTCGACGGACGTGTCGGCGCTGCCTGGAGGCGACGGCCGGCGCGCAGATAGCCCTTCAACAACGGCTCGGCCTAGGCGCTACACGGTGGCTCAACCCAACGATGCGATACAACTCGGTGCAATGGCGCTTCGGCGCGCGCGCAAACGCACGGCGGCGATGGGCGCGGCGCAAAAGTGCGGAGGTGCACAAAGCGCGAGTGCGTCGCCGGCTACGGCCGCGAGGTGACGAGCGCCACGGCCGAGAGCAAAGCGCAGACGAAGCGGGCGCTAAGACGAATAGTTATAGCGTGGGTGTCGTAAACGCGGCGTGCACAAGCAGCGGCAACCTAGTCATGCCGCATGGCGCGCGGTAGCGTGAGGCACGCAGCGACGCAGGTGCGCGGGCGACGAGAGCCGGAGCGTTTGGGCGAAGGTGCACAGGTGTCGACGATGAACTGGCTGCAGCACCATGCGCTCGAAACACGATAGCGAAGGTTCGCCGACGGCCATGGCGAGCGCGCGGTGTCTTTGAATCGCGACGTGGCGTCGCACGGGCGGCGACGTGATCGTTGCGGAGTAGGCCAACGGCGGTAAGGTGAGGCGGTGCGAAGCCGCCGGGAAACGAGTCAGCATGAGGCCGACAAAATGGCGATGGCATGGAGGCCGTCGTCACAAGAAGAACCGGAGGTCGGAGTCGCCCGGTGAGTTGTGCCACCGGCAATGAAGTTGTGGCGGTGAAGAGAGGTGGTGGTATGTCTCCCAAATACCTGCTATTAAGAAACATCATCGTTAACCGGCAAGGCAAGATGGGCGAATGTACTGTCTATCTCTATGTCCCAACGAGAAAAACTGCCAAGTGCATGGGCTACGGTGATGCTCATGTTCACGGTCGCGGATGGCGGGAACGACTGTAATATCTCTCAAGTGTGATCACATGGCGAGGGCGATTGTACTGCCCTTCAAGGCGGAGTGCACCACGTGGTAGAGAAGCGATCGTAAGCATGGATTTGGTGACACATAAAGGGAACTTGTGTTGCTAACTCATGCCGAGTGGGAAAGCGGAACTTCTTGAAGATAAGTGTTGAAGACCGCTAATGACGCGATGAATCGTGCAAGCGGCTGTGAGCATGGATTTGGCGACACATAAAGGGAACTTGTGTTGCTAACCCATGCCGAGTGGGAAAGCGGAACTTCTTGAAGATAAGTGTTGAAGACCGCTAATGACACGATGAGTCGTGCAAGCGGCTGTGAGCATGGATTTGACGACACATAAAGGGAACTTGTGTTGCTAACCCATGCCGAGTGGGAAAGAGGAACTTCTTGAAGATAAGTGTTGAAGACCGCTAATGACACGATGAGTCGTGCAAGCGGCTGTGAGCATGGATTTGACGACACATAAAGGGAACTTGTGTTGCTAACCCATGCCGAGTGGGAAAGCGGAACTTCTTGAAGATAAGTGTTGAAGACCGCTAATGACGCGATGAGTCGTGCAAGCAGCTGTGAGCATGGATTTGGCGACACATGAAGGGAACTTGTGTTGCTAACCCGTGCTGAGTGGGAAGTCAGAACTTCTTGAAGATAAGTGTTGAAGACCGTCAATGGCGCAATGAGCCATGCAAGGGGAGCCACTACGTGTGGCAACAAGGAGAAAGCCGCTGCGCGTGGCAAGAGGTTGCGGGCGATCTGCAACGATGAGTTGGCATGTCAAGATTAGGGGGAAAATTATTAGCTATAATCTTGACTTAATTGATTTTTGCATGTAACATTAGTGTTTATTTGCATGTATGATGTTTCGTGTGGTTTGCGGAGCGTTAGTGAATTAAGATAGTTAGTGAAGAGGTTACATGTGGTTAGTGGAGCATTTCTTAGGGGTAGTGGGCAGTAGTGTCGGGCATTTTATTGGCCTATTAATTTGCTTGTAATGTGAGGGGTTACCTTGACTCTATAAATAAGATGAGAAATAGAAAAGTTGTGCGGTAGTTTTGGAGCAGCACAAAATCTGTATGTTCTGTTTGCTGTGTCACCGAGTGTGTGTGCGTTCTCTAGGTGTTCTTTGCGTACGTAGACACCGACGGTACCAACAAACTCTACGTTTTTTACTGGAATCAATCTTAGCGGTCGATTTTGATTCGTTTCCATCGCACTAGACATGGTAAGCGTAGACGCTTTCAGTAACAAGAAACACTACAGTGTTTCCCGGGAAGAGAACAACAATAAGCGGCTAGTACATAGTACAAACGTCACACTAACATTCAGTAAACCCTGTTTAATCGTCGCCATCCTTCAACCTCAGCAAGGCTAGTTAACTATTCCCCCAGTATACAGTGAGATCATGTGTAAATTAACCTCTCTATTCTCTAGCGTCAACATCAGATGCTAACCGTTTCCGTCGATCTCCACACAAATTGCAGGAATTAAAGTTCCTTCACTGGTCCACTCCAACGACAAATATACGCAGAGTTTTAATTCATAGCGTGAGCTGTGACGTGGTCTGCATAATGCTCCTCTCATGAACAGAAAAGGGCAGACACTAGCTCGCCAGTCGCTACAGGGATCCGTCCTGATATTCTGAACGAAACTGGGAGCAGCAAGCAACCATGGATGGATCTATTGGATTTCATTATACTCTGGCTCGCGGAGTGGTTGGGGAGCCAGTGCCATGATAGTTTCCAGCACCATGTTTTGATTTTCCTTCGAGAACGTTCTGGCATGAGCTTTTCACTGTGGTGTACATTCTGTTACTGGCTTCTGTACGTATTTATGATACGATGTAACTGCAGTTGGACATGGGCTGGAGAAGGTACCGACCGTGTATGCGTCAAGAAGAGGTAGGTGCAATTCTTATCTTATATTAACCAATAAAAGAAGGGGTTTAGCTCATGCAGCGGAGATCGTCCCACCCCTCGTACAAAAAACTCTAACGAACTCCGCATACACTAGACCACCGCATCAGCCAAAATCATCGTCACCTCCCCTCCTTTGTTCTCTCTGTCCATCTATGTCCTCTCTCCCCAACTGTTCTCTCTCTCCCCTCATCCAATCTCCACTATCGACACCACCGGGGCCACTGGAGCTACCCGAGTCTCTGTCACTGCCGCTTGATTCATCGCTCCGCCGCTGCTGCCGCCGCGAGGTTGATTGGCGACGACAGCCTCCAGATCTGAAGCTACGAGGCGGTTCCAGATCTTGAGCGGCAACTCTCGACGTCGTAGGCGAAGGCGCAAGCGGAGGCACGGGGCCGGTGTTGTGGTCGTCGTGGTACTTGATCCCTGTGTCGAGGTTGTTGTTGGTGGTGGTGGCGCTGGGATCCCGACGTCAACTTCCCATGCGACTCCGGGCAGTGGCTCTGGATGGCTTCAATGGCCGACAGGGCGGGCGACCGGAGGTGCGGGTCGAGGCAATGCCTCTCGGTGGCGGCAATGGATCTCGAGTGGCGAGGCTATTCCAGATCTCGAGCGGTGGCCAGGTGCTTCACTGGGAGTGCCTCGCTGACATCGCGGCATCCGTGCTACTCATACCCAGGGAGATCCACGAGAGACGGCTCCACTGCGCGAGGAAGGCGCACTCGGACCACTTGTTCCTCCTCATCGACAACGCTGTGACCGCCCGGGGAGGAGGTGGTGTCGCCTCCTTCCTCGCCTCCCACCGCAACCACTCCTTCAACTGTGCGCGCGTCCCCCTCCCGCGCAGCAACTCTTAGCTCATCCTCCTCTTTCAACTTCCGCTCGCTCTCGTGGAGTGTGTCCCGGACTTGTCGACGGCGCGACGGATGTGGGTTATTGGGTATGTCATGGGATGCGTGCTACACCTTGCTGTGTGTCCGCTCGTTGTCGACGTTCCGTGCCCCGGGCCACGCCACAGCATCGCCGCACGCTGCATTTCCATGGGTGTCGCCCCTCCTCGCACTCACCACGACATATGTCCAATGATCCAATCCCACAGCAGGTCCTTAACTCTCTCTCTCTCTCTCTCTCTCAATGCGCCTCCTCCACCATGGACAGGGGGCATCCTTTTGCCTTTCTCTGCTTTTGATCTACAAGGTCATTACATTTTGATCCATTAAATTTCTTTTGATTTTGCTTCGTATGTATGCTACATACAAATGGTGCTTGGGCAAGGCTAATATGGATGTGCTTCTACTGAGGTAATTAGGGATGACGGTTCTATATTTTCTTTTGACGCATGCAACAAGTGTTGTGTTCTGGTCAACAAATTTATTTTAGTGAAATGTCTCAACTATCTAACAAATTAAAGTGGTTTTAGAGGGTATGAATCTCTACTCTCTTTGTCTTCATAATATTTTTGTTCATAGCTGCCGCTACATTTAAATTATTATTGTCGTTGTTCATGTTTGTATTTTGACTTTTTTTTCCTTGGGTGTTGAATGTGGGTGTTGACTATTGACTATGTTGTTAGCTTCAGTTGACAGTTAACAATGAGCTGCAGGGCAAGCAAGAGTAGAGGCGTGTGTAGTGCTGATGTATCCCATCGGTCCATCATTCAGTTTTGGAAAACTAAGGTAATTTCTTTCTTCTAATTTTTAGGGTATTAGATGAGGGAAATTTACTACTCTGTGCATAATCTCATGCTTCATTCTCCCAATGATGATTGTCGTTTCATAAGCATGCATGCTTTTCTTCTTTTTTTTTTCTGGAGTCTGTTGATTAGTTAAAAGAGAGTCTTTTTCGTTGAGTCATTTTAAGAACGAAACTTTGATTTGATCAATTTTACATTATTTATACGAAGAATCACTTCGGTTTGTTCTTTAGTGATTTTGAGAATATATGGTATGATTTATTTAACCGTTGCAATATACGAACACCTCACTGCAGGAAGCAACAAATCTCACTTCTGACGCGGAGCCACTGCCCGTGTAACCGCCTGTAATCCACATTCCACAGCCGAGGTAAAGCAAAGCGAGCCGTCGCCGTCGCCGTTCCGTGTCACTAGGCAGCCGTGGAGTAGTATATTACGCTAAGACCATCGTCGCGAAGCCACTGGGCACGCACGCGAGCAAAAGGTAAGGCAAGGCGAGGCTCGCGCGCGCGCACACTTCTTGCACCGCCGCGGCGCCGGCGTGGAATGCTCGTGGCCGCGCTGAGGCACATGCTGCGCCGCGTCCTCGCCGGCCTCCGCGCGCTGCACCCGCGCCCGCGCAGGCGCCGCCACGGTGGTGCGGCGGCGGCGGCGTCCAAGGCACGTGTGACCGTTCGCCGGTTCGGCGGAACCAGCAAGGCCACCCCATGCAGCAGCGACGGCTCGGCGCCAGGTAAGAGCCAGGCGGTGACCATCCGCGTGGCGACGTTCAACGCGGCCATGTTCTCCATGGCGCCCGCCGTGGCCCCTGAGGCAGCAGCGGGAGGGGAGAGCGACGCCACCCGTCAGAGCGCCGGCCACGCGGCCAGCACGGCCGGCGCCGGGCGGCCCAAGGGAATCTTGAAGGCGCAGGCGAGCCTGGCGCGGCCACCGAGCAAGGCGCGCGTGTCCATCAACCTCCAGGACAACGAGATCTCCCGGGAGAGGAGCAAGCTCGGCATGGCGAGCGGCAACGGGAGCTGGAAAGGCAAGAAGACGCAGCAGCAGCAGAAGGCGGAGGCGGAGGCGCGGCGGCGGAGCGTGGAGGAGGTGCTGCGGGAGGTGGGAGCGGACATCATCGGGCTGCAGAACGTGCGTGCGGAGGAGGAGCGCGGGATGCGGCCGCTGTCGGAGCTCGCCGAGGGGCTCGGCATGCGCTACGTCTTCGCCGAGAGCTGGGCACCCGAGTACGGCAACGCCGTCCTCTCCCGCTGGCCCATCAAGCGCTGGAAGGCGCACCGCGTCGCCGACCAGTCCGACTTCCGGTCAGTTTCACTCACTGGTCGCTAAACTTCCTTCACTCGACGAAACATTTCTTGCGTGCGCTTCGATGGATTCACGGTATGGTTTATGGATCAACTTCTGAACTTCTCATTTTTGCGTTTAAACTGAGCAGAAACAACTATAATCTCGAATTAGAACGTACAATTATTGTGTAAAACCTCCAGAATTTCTACAATATTCCCATCCTCCAAACTGAGACCTTACCAAGTTTCACCAAAAAATTTGTCAGCCATCGGAGTCAATATCTCTGGTGTGTCCCCGCAACCCCTACTAGAGAATAGCGAGAGTACCAGTAGTACCATGGGATTCAGCGGTGCCAAGTCATGTCATAATCTGAATGTTCCATCCTCTTCCTGGGCCGACGCCTCTCTGCAACAGTAACACTAGTACACCACAGTACTTTGCCCGACCGCGGCTCGTGACATGTCACATGTCAGAGCTCGCATGTGCATCTGGGCCCACCTTGCCAGCGTCTCGAACTCGTCGGCATCGCTTGCCACCTCCATTGTAGCTGCTAGTGCCTCACCTGTTACCGGCCGGCCAGTAGCTCGCCACTGTTGTGCCCACTGCGGCACTGCTAGCTGCTGGCTGCTGTTTTTTCCTTCCAGATGCTGGCTAACTGCTCGTTTCAGTTGAACAGTGTTGGTGCGCGCCAGATGCGCCATCATGCCGCGTTGTCCGGTTTCGCCATGCGTCGGAACAATTATTGGGCACGAGCCGTCGCACCGCCCCGGGATTGAGACAAACCAGCGTCCTCTCCCTCGCATCGCATGCTCGCACGAACGTGCCGGCCGGCCGTTAGATTTTGTCCATCTCGAGCGGCCATTCTCCAGGCTCTCCCATGTTTTTGAGCAAAAAAGTGGTAGTAGGCACCTGGCTTTACCTGCCAGTTTGTCAAGCAGATAATGCCGTGCGGTGTTACATATCGGACAAGGAGCAAGATGCTTAATGGAGTAAGTATGCCACATCTGAATCTGACGCGTAATTAAGCTACTAGCTACTTGTTTATTATGAGGATTAGGTCAGCTGCTCCATTGGCAAAACTTGCAGCGTCCATAATCTAAAGGCAAACGCGCGTCTTAGAGGTCCCCATGTATAGCTTTAGAGTGCTTTAGGCCTTTGATTAGGAGTGGTTATGGTCACATTAGTTGGTCTTAGTAAAAGGATTACATCAGATTGGTGCGGAAGGTTAGGTGCTTACTAGCTGCAGTTGAAGGGCAGGCCCTTTCTGGCCAAGACAAATCGCTGGGCAATGGATCAATATAGACAGCAACCTCTGGCCATGCCAGGAGAAGTTGTTGCAGGGCGTTTGTTTTCCGTGCGATAAATAGCCGGTTGCGTTCATGATCTTCTTGCGTAGGTGCAAGGTGTGCCGTTTTCTGTCCCAAACAAACCCCATGTACTGCAAAAGCAAAGGAGCAACACAGACAGCTATTTCATGGTGTCTCTGGATGATGCTCGCAGGATCATCTGATCACAAATCTCGAAGGCGGTACTGGATGCCCAGATAAACAGCTATTCTTTTTTTACGGCCAGAATTTCTTGATAACATGGTTCAAGCAGAGAGGAACCATTTTCCCAGAAAAGAAAGCAGAAGCCCTTAAGGAACTTGTGCCATTTTTTTGTCATCGTATGTAGCGAGCTGTCAGTTATCAAATATTTGAAGACGAGCTATGAAATGAAAGCACAGCATCATGAAAGCAAAATATAGATTGTGCAGTCGCTATCTGAATATCAATTCCATGCCTCCCCACGTTTTTGTTGAGCAAATGCAATGTGCGTATATACGCTGCAGGAACGTGCTGAGAGCCACGATCGAGGTGCCCAAGGCAGGAGAGGTCAACTTCCACTGCACCCATCTCGACCACCTCGACGAGAGCTGGAGGATGAAGCAGATAAACTCGATCCTCCGGTCCGGCGACGGCCCTCACATCCTCGCCGGAGGCCTCAACGCCCTCGACGAGACCGACTACTCCGCCGAGAGATGGGCCGACATCGTCAAGGTAGACAGATACTAGATGTAGTGCTCAAGAAATCACCTGCATAAGCATAACATCGTTGTTTCTGAAAGGCATTATGCGCAATTCTGATGGTTTGCAGTACTACGAAGAGATCGGGAAGCCGACACCGAAGGTGGAGGTGATGAAGTACCTGAAGGGAAAGCAGTACGTTGACGCCAAAGATTTTGCAGGAGAATGCGAGGCTGTAGTGGTTGTGGCCAAAGGGCAAGGTGAGATGTCACATTTCTCAGATAATTCAGTTACCTTGAGAAACACAAGAAGCTTCAGTTCAGTCACTTCCATTTACTTTGTTACTGAAGTGCTGAACCTGTGATGAACTTCAGATGTGCAAGGGACATGCAAATATGGCACAAGGGTGGATTACATACTGGCATCACCAAACTCTCCCTACAAGTTTGTGCCGGGATCTTACACGGTCATATCTTCGAAAGGAACCTCGGATCATCACATTGTTAAGGTTGATGTAACAATACCAGACATCAAAGAAACTGATGAGCAAGCTGGGCATCGGAAACAGAGAGCAGTCAAGATGAAGGATATGGGCAGCTAAATAAATTTTTTTGTCAAATTCTTCTTTACATTATTCTCTTTTTTTCGTTGTTGGTAAAGGTGATGTGGGTTGCTTTTAATTGTGTATACAGCTAGTGGTTGGAGTGGGATTGAATAATGTGATGTATAACCAAGAAGAGGAAGCAATGTATTTTGGTCTGGCTTCCATTCTGCTGGTTACTGCCTTGCGTCTGTTTTTAGCTTTTACCTTCGGAATGTCTTCGGGTGGAGGGTCTCTGTTGCCTAAATTGCTACAGCAAACCTGATTGCCGTAAAAGAGAAGTGATATGAATAGGCAACAGTAACTTATACTCGCCGTCTCAATCTTACAACAAAGTAAAGGGAACTAAACAAGTTCTCTTGCGAGAAAGATAGCATTTTCGCAAATTATACTCTGTCATCTAGCAACGAATGCATCAACCAAAAGAATCAAGAACAGAGAAAATTGCTTCAGCTTCTGGGAAATCAAGAGTTTGTGCAGGACAACTACCACTGTTTTGTACCTCACCTTTGTTTTAAGGGAACATGTCCAAGCTAACTCCTTGAGATAAAAACGACCTACTCTGTTTCCTAATATCTGTCTCCATCCTCAACAAGTAGCTAGCTTGCTTTTAGACATCTTCTGGATAGATTCAACCCACTTTGTTTCCTTGTTTAACAGAACTAGCTCAAAATTCGAAAGATAAAAGAGAGATAAAAAATCCAACCGGCAAGCTATACTATTCCTGTGATATTAGGTCTGATGCTGACAACTACTGGATACGGTACACTGCACCGGCTGATGGATACATGCCGTACAGTACTATAAACACAAGGTCCAGATTACATATGTTGATATCCCAACCACCATGAAATGTCCAATGGTTGATCACGAACATGAATGGCTGGGGCTGGGGCCGTTGTATCCGAAGGGTGCAGATGACCTAAATGCCATGCAGATGAGATGATGCTGGCCATTAGATGCAAACATTGGCCCCAGATGTGGACATAATTTCAACCACTTGAACTCAGATTCTGGAAAACTAGGACCAAAGCATAGTTTAAACATTAAAGAAAAACAAGGAGGCTCATGTAGCATACAAGGTGCAATCCTTCGTTTCCTTTCTATTTCAAAGTTTCACTAGTCCATCCTAATCCAACAGCTGCTTAAGTGCATCAAATAAACATCCACATAAAGGTTTAAACAAATCAGGAAAGGTGCATCTCCTTGTAGAAATGAGCTCCATCAGTTTGCATTATTTCTGTGAAAGAAATCAGGAAACTAGTACAGGTGCGACAGTGCCTTATGCAGAAGCTGCCGTCAGCAGCTCCCTTTCAGCTCGCTCGCGGATCCTCCTTTCCAGCTCAGGCCTGAAGTGCCTGATAAGTCCCTGCACAGGCCATGCTGCAGCGTCCCCAAGGGCACAGATCGTATGCCCTTCAATCTGCTTTGTAACCTCCTGAAGCATATCTATTTCCTCTAGCTTTGCATTACCTACCTTGAGCCTCTCCATGATCATCCACAGCCACCCTGTGCCCTCACGGCAAGGTGTGCATTGCCCACAGCTCTCGTGCTTGTAGAAGTATGATAGTCTAGCAATCGCATCAACAACGTCTGTTGATTTGTCCATCACAATAACTGCTGCAGTACCCAAACCAGACTGCACAGCCTTCAGTGCGTCATAGTCCATCAACACATCATCACATATGTGCTTTGGTAACAGGGGAACAGATGAGCCACCAGGGATAACTGCAAGCAGGTTGTCCCATCCTCCTCTCACACCTCCGCAGTGCCTCTCGATCAATTCCTTCAGAGGTATGCTCATCTCCTCCTCCACAGTGCAAGGTTTGTTCACATGACCAGAGACACAGAAGAGTTTTGTTCCCGAGTTGTTCTTGCGTCCAAAGCTTGCAAACCATTCTGGACCACGCCTAAGAATTGTTGGAGATACAGCCACAGTTTCAACATTTGTGACAGTTGTGGGGCAGCCATAAAGCCCAGCATTGGCAGGGAAAGGTGGCTTCAGCCTAGGTTTACCCTGCTTACCTTCAAGGCTCTCCAGTAGGGCAGTCTCTTCACCACAGATGTAGGCGCCAGCACCGAAATGTACATGCACATCGAAATCATAACCAGATCCGCAAGCATTCTTACCAAGAAGTCCAGCTGCGTATGCTTCCTGTCGAGCTTTCTCAAGGTTGAGACGCTCATTCACATATTCACCTCTAATGTAGATGTAGGCGGCTGATGCCCTCATTCCAACTCCAGCAATCAGGCACCCTTCCAGAAGCTTGTGGGGGTCATGACGCATGATTTCTCTGTCTTTACAAGTTCCTGGCTCACTCTCATCTGCATTAACGACAAGATAAGAAGGCCGTCCATCAGAGACCTTGGGCATGAAGGACCATTTGAGGCCAGAAGGGAAACCTGCACCTCCACGCCCTCGGAGACCTGATTTCTTCACTTCATTCACTATCCAGTCTGCCCCTTTAAGCACCAAATCCTTTGTTCTATACCAGTCACCCCTCTTCATTGCACCTTTCAGAAAAGGATCATGCAGACCGTACAAGTTGGTAAAAATGCGGTCCTCATCTTTGAGGCCGCCAAAGTGAGTCTTCTCTGGAGGTGGAGGTGGTGGTGGGGGCTGTGGTGTGCTTGATGTAGTAGCAGCCTGGGTGCTGAATGATCTGCCAGCAGGATAAAGGCCTGCACCTGTGAGAGAACGAGTAGGCTGTGCCCTTGATAGAGAATGCAAGTAGTCAAGTGCAACCTGAAAAGGAAAAAAACCACAAAATGAGGGACATGCCAAGGAATTATCATAGCTTGAGCCATGGAATGTGATTTAAAAAAAATAGATCCATAGTTAGTTACTACATTAATTATCAGAAGAAAAAGGCTGAAGTAATTTTCATTTGAAAGCTGACTAAAACGATCCTAATGTTGAAAGAAACAAGATTCAGAAATACCATAGACATCAAGAGGTGACAATTTTTTTACAGAGTTCTAACGCCCTTGCATTCAGTTTCTAGTGAACTAGCATAGAGTAAATTGCATGACAAAAAAAGAACCCAAATGAGGTTAAAATGGGGCACACAGACAAGGATTTCTACTTTTCAACTCTAACTTGCTGTACCAGGCAAATTACCCAATGAAATGAACAAAAATCTGTATCGTTGAAGAGATTAAAAAATGCAGGGAAACTGGAGAATGCATGATAGAATTTCAAATCTGCAGGTCAATTCCTAATTTCTTAATGCAAACGAAGGTTCCACTGTGCCACAGGATATCGGCTTGTAAATGAAAAGCTGATATATAGCAGCCTAGCAGGTGTCAGCAAGGCCAGAGCACTAAATTCACTAACATCTAAGTTAACACAGTAAAACCCAAATGCTCGGTTGACAACAAGTTGGCATTTTAGATGATCTTATCATAGCATACCTGTCCTGATAAAAGACAACCATCAATATCCGATATATGATTTTCCAGGACGTAGCTAATAATTATGAATGAAACAATAACAAGTTAACAACAAAGACATGATGTAATTACAACAGTGAAAGACATGTCCTACAAGAACCAAGTGGGCGCACTAAGGGCATAAAAGATATCACCTTCACGTGGAGTACGAAGTTACCATTTTTAGCATTCTCAGTTAGCCCTAAAGGCCCAAACCACAAAACTATCAATGTTAAGCCAATTTTATCCCTATAATATGTAGGGGTGAAATTTGGGCGGACATTTCCCGCCGGATCCGGTCGGGACCGAATTTGGGATGCAAGTTGACTATCCGGCCGGATCCAGGACCAGATCCGGATAGTTAAATCCGGATTCGGAATAGATGCTATCCACTGGGTCGGTGCATTCCCGGTATTTCCCCAGATACCATCCCATATTTTATATCTGGATATCCGTCCACTGGGTCGGTGCATTCCCGGTATTTCCCCAGATACCATCCCATATTTTATATCTGGATATCCGGCAACGGCCAGTCGCCAACCCATCTAAGCATCGCTCCTAGTAATACCTTAGTTGCACACGGCACACACACACACACAGCAACACGACACTGATCTACAGCACAGCAGTCACAGACCAAGCCACCCACCTCGTCGCCTCTCCGGCCTGCTCTACGGCAGAGGCGACGTTGGAGATGGTGGGGCTTGGATCACGCGGAGGAGGTGATGTTTGGGGCCAGGGCAATTTGGTGAGAGCATGTGGTTGGCCATAGGAATGCGGTGGAGGAGTGGGGGCATCCGGTGAGGCACGGCCCGACCCTTAGTGCCGGAGATTGGACATGACAGAGCTATGAGAGGAGAAAAGTAAAAAAATGAGCTCAGTTTGCCACCCCTGCATGTAGATCGGAAAGGAGAGAGGTATAGGAGGAGAGGAAAAGGAAAAAAGGCAAGCTCAGTTTGCTGCACCTAGCGGCTAGGGTGCGAGGCCTAAGATGTGTGTTGCGTTTTTGCATTTTAGTAACCCGTGTTTCTGGTAATTATGAAACAGTCCTTCCCCTTGTTGTTTCTTTTTGTTCTAGCCCTCTAGAGTTCCGTTTTCTTCACAGAAAGATCCTACACGCCAGTTTGAACGCCTACGGTTGTGTATGTACTCATGTTGAATAGTTGAATCGACGGTGATATGGTTCAACATATATTCCTTTCTGTATGCTCGTACTATCCGCCTATTTTTATCCGTTTCCGACCCGATTCTGTCCGTCACGTATCCGGCCCATCTCTGTATCCCGAATAACCCGAATTCGTATTCGTATCCGGCTCTTAATGTGGGGAAAAATATGGGATAGGATACGGGATGAGCAATATCTACCCGTATCCGGCCCGTTTTCACCCCTAATAATATGTAACATCTTCATAAATACATGTCCCATGTTTACCAAATTGAAATAAGAAAACTACCAGTTATCAGTAAAACTCTGATTAGATGCCCATGGGGTGACATTATACTATTATAGTCAAAAGAGCAAAGTTCGTTTTTTCATTCAGACCAAGCAAAGGAGAGTAGCATATAATTTCACCAGCAATGCCGGAGACAAATGAGAGTAGCATATTCAGTTTCAGTTCACAATTGAACTTTACGTGATCCAGTTCAAGCAACTTAACATATGTCCCAGCTAATCACAAACTAACGGTAAACTATAGCAATGCTTTGAAAGTTAAACATAAGCAGTGTCCTGCAATACGAAGTTACGAACCACCTAGTTGAGATTTGAGAAACCAGACGTCAGGTGAACTTATGGGCACCTTGTCTTAGACAGTGACCGTAGGAAATTCCTACAGCTGATACAAGAGTAAAACAAGGGACAGGAAGCACGTCCTATCTGGCCATCGCCATTCCATGGTCTACATCGATCTGTTCTCCCTGCCCTCTCAACTAATTCCTATTTCCGAAAGAGATTCATCGCCATGTGCGATAACACAGAGCGATTGGAGCCCTTCTCCGGCCTCCACGGATCAAATCCACCACCCTCTCCAAATTATAACAAGGGTAGCATCACCAAGTTTCGACTCTCGCGCTGGATTTCACAGGATCCAAACGGAAGGGGGAGAGGAAGAGAAGAGAATGGACCTTGCGATCAGGGGAGATCTCAGCCGATCTGAGGAGCGCCCGTCTCAGCACCATCTCCGCCTCCGCCTCCGCCTCCGCCTGGTCTGCTCCTCGGCTCGAGTCGAGTGCGTGTTGGTTTGGTTGAATTGGGGAAATCGGAGAGGAGAGGGGTCCGTTTCCCGACACGGCCCGTTTAGGCACTGCCCGGCTAGTTAAACGGTTGTGACGTGCTGGGTCATGCAAGATTAGCCCAACAGGGTCAATATGTGGCCCCCGAAAAAATTGAAAAATTACAATATATATATATATATATATAATTCAAAATTACAAATTTAAATTTAAATAAATGAGTTCTATGCCAATGAAAGAGGAGAATATGTTAAAAATATAAAAATGAGATTTATTAATGTTTAGATGGCTGTCTCATTAAAAACTTTACCAGGTAAAAACTCAGCACGAGAAAACCTTGGCAAAGAAAAAAGATTACAAATTATAGCTTTGCATGCATAAATGTTCTAAGTGTCATTGTCTAGATAAAGATTTTCGAACGTATTCGTCAACTCTAGATCATCTACAGAGTATTGATCTCGTACATCAGCTTGTTCACAGTCTTTCATAGTTAAAAGTATCTCTACTATCTCACTCGTGAGACTTGTTCTTCTCTCCTCCAATCTCTACTACTTAAAAGAAGAAGTTTACCGTCGTCCGTTCTCCCACCATCGTTCACATCCGTTAGATCAACCATCAACTAACGGCTCGGATCATCTCACCCTCCCACGCCCACACCCGCGCCCGCTCGCGCAACCTCTCCTACCCGAACCGCCATCCCTTCTTCCTCGCCGCCACTCCCCACGAGCACTCCTTCCAAAGATTCTCCTCGCTCACGATTAGTCGTGCGCATCAACCGCCACTCCTCCCAAACAACCATCCGCCGCTTCCCACTAGACGCGTTGTCCTCCACCTCGCCTCATTGCTGCGTCCGCGAGACGCCGCCACCCTCGCTTCGCCTGGCCGACGCGGACGCGGTCGATCAACGTCGACACGAACACCGATGTCGAGTGCTTCATCGAACCGAGCACTCCTTCCTCCTCGCTATGATGCCACCTCCCTACCGCGATCCGCGCCAGATTTGGTCGCTTCGGCCTCGCCAACGCCTCATGCGCAAGCCGCCGGATCCGGCCATCCAGAGGTTGGCAGCGCGCACTACGTACGGGCGGCGAAACGCACGGATCGGCCGCCGACCTCACCGGCCGGGATCCACCACCCACGACACCGCCAAGCCTCCCTCTTCCCGCGCCGACGCCACAGATTCCTACTCACGCGCGCGTGGCCTCCTAGAAATTGCGAGGCCACTTCGAGGCAAAGGTGACTCGCGTTTGTTCATTTGCCATGATGCGTAAATCTGAAGGAGATAGTGTCGGCGATCGATCTTGGTCGCTTCACCAAGGAGATCCACGGATCTCCGCCGCCACCACCAAGACCACTCCTCCTCGCGCCTGCGCCACAGCGACGTCCACACCTTCCTCGCCTTGCCCTCCTCTCCTCGATGCCTTCGCTGCTGTCCTCCTTCCTGCCCAAGGTATTTTTCACTCTACAACTGGAGTCCAGTATGTTAATAACACTACTTGCTACTTAGAAGATGTACTCATGTTATTGGGAATGAAGGATTGACGGTTCTTGCATCTCAAATTTATGTAAGACTGGCAAAGCAAAGGATTTGGGTGTGCCGTACTATTTGATTAGCTATTCCGTCGTGATGCAATGCCACATTGGAGTTTGGCATGTTAGCATTGCTTGCTGCTTTTAAGATACTTGTGTAATTCGAAATAATTTAGTGAGGATGTTTGTATCAAAGGATTTGGGCTTGTTTTGTAATGTTTTTTATTTGTGGCATGGTGGATCGTTCGGGATTGCTTGCCTTATTCACGCAAGCCTCGAGTGATTGCTTACCATTGCTAGAAGGAAATGGGAACTCATGCCAAATCATTGTTCCAAGCAACTGTTACTGTATTTGTGATGCATTTCGAGCCTTGGGCAATTGCTTACTGTGCAAATGAGTTTCACTATTGAATTTGAAGTTCATGTCAAGCTAGGGTCCTGTTCTTATGCTTGTTTGATACTTGATAGTCTTGAACTCGGTGCTTAGGAGTTAAAACTTGTTTCGGTTTTGTTCTAAACATATTAAAAATTTGAAGCTGGATGCCTTTTCTCGTCCAGAGGTTCTTGACATTCATATGATGTTACAATTGTTAGGAAGATGGGGGTGAAATGGATGTTGATATGGCAGCTCCAGCGGCTCCAGTTTCAATCAAGCATGATCTACCAGAGATTGAAATATAATGTTACTTGCTTGTGTTGATTTTTCTTATTGATCATAAGAAATATGATGAGGTACGCCTGCACTTTGTTCTGCGAGCCATTCTTCTGCGAGTAACTACTTTGTGTAGACATTTTCAAAGTTCACTTTGTGTAGACATTTTCAAAGTTCACTTTGTGTAGAAATTACGTTCACTTTGTGTATAAATTTTAAGAAAATATTCCAATGAGACACTTTTATTATTTCAATCTACTGATTTTTTTCCTTAGGTTTTTACCAACATCTCGTTTGCATGAGCTTCTGAAGGCATATCTAAAGATCCTAGGAAGAAAATTTCCACACTATAGCAATGACTTGCTTTCCTGTGTTCAGGAGGAAGGAAAATTCCAGAAACCAATTTGTGCAGCATGACAAAGGTAGACCTGCATATATCATCAAATTTTGTTCTTCTGAAACATCATGATTTGAAAGCTTTTGAATCTAGTTTTAAAGCTTTGAATTCGACCTGTAGTTGTTAAAATCAGAGTTGAAATTAGGCGAATTTTCCGAGTTGAAAGTTCCTACATTAATGGAAAGTTGATTTTGTGGAGTTCAAAGTTGAATGGAATCACTGGTTACTCGCGTTTTAGCATTCTTTGGCCTAAACAGCAGGGAGGCTTGGGTGTCGTCAACATTCTAGCTCAGGATTAAGCCCTACTTCTCAAACATCTTAGTAAGTTCTTCGATAGGCATAAATCTTATTTGGGTCCATCTTACTTGACAAGCCTTAATACTCAGTCATATGTTTCAGTTTAGTACCATCTCCTCGGTCTAACTCAACTAAAGAAAATGGGTATCTGAGTTTTCATTTCATTTGTAGAATTGGCACATGGTGCAGCTCATATGCAATCGAGACCTATGCAGAGTTGGATTCTATATGTTTTACTAGCTATTCTTGATTTGCAAAGTATGATGATCTTTCCAGGTTTAAGGGCACAAACATCTCGGCACCATTCATAGTCGGTGGGGAGAGCAATGATTTGCATCCGCTGGTTATTGAGAGATCTGAGGTTGACTCTCAATTCTGGCATTATATCGTTTTACTTCTCTTGAAATGTAGCATTGGATTTTGGAAAATAAAGCTTAACATGTTGATTGCTCTACTTGAAAGTGTTGAGCTATATCTGTCAGCTTACCTTGTATAAACATACATATGCAGGGTTCATACGTTTATGATATCAATGGAAAGAAGTGTGTACATTCTCTTGCACGACTATGGTGTACAGCTTTAGGTATGTACAATCTTTGGGTCCATCTTACTTGACAAGCCTTAATACTCAGTCATATATTTCAGTTTAGTACCATCTCCTCGGTCTAACTCAACTAAAGAAAATGGGTATCTGAGTTTTCATTTCATTTGTAGAATTGGCACATAGTCCGCTCTGTTATGCAATCGAGACCTATCAGAGTTGGATTCTATATGTTTTACTAGCTATTCTTGATTTTCAAGGTATGATGATCTTTCCAGGTTTAAGGGGCATAGCATGCGGGCACCATTCGTAGCTGGCTGGCAGAGCAATGATTTGCATCCGCTGGTTATTGAGAGATCTGAGGTTGTGACTCTCAATTCTGGCATTATTTCCTTTTACTTCTCTTGAAATGTAGCATTGGATTTTGGAAAATAAAGCTTAACATGTTGATTGCTCCACTCGAAAGTGTTGAGCTATATCTGTCTGCTTACCTTGTATAAACATACATATGCAGGGTTCATACGTTTATGATATCAATGGAAAGAAGTGTCGACATTCTCTTGCACGACTATGGTGTACAGCTTTAGGTATGTACAATCTTTGGAGTGTTTTTTTTATCATATGCCACAGAACTAATGTATTTCTTTGAATGATGTCTGTATCACCATTTGTTTTTGTGGCTTTTTAAATAGTTAGAGAAGTTCATTTATGTTTCGTGAAATGTTCACAAGGTCTTCAGGTGGCACTGAGCCCCGATTAGTCAAAGTCAGAATCGAGCAATTAAACAAGCTACCCTTCTACCACTCCTTTTCAAATCGTACAACCAAACCATCGTTGGTACATACTTATGCATCTTCTAGCGATTATTGGTTCATTTGTATTAAAATAGAGGAAGGACTGTTTGTAGTCCATGTCTTAATTGTTGAAAACATTTACTAAATTTTTCCTGATATTACAAGCATTGATATTTCAACATCTCTTGATATTTCACCTTTATGATTCATTTGTATTAAGTTGATTTATGTGTTAAAGGGAAATCCAACATCTCTTAATATCATACAATATTGATATTTATTATGCGGTTTAGGATCTCGTTTGTGTATCACTTTCTTTTGAGGTTCCGCTTAACGCATTGTGCACCCTACTATGAATAAGGCAAAGTCGATGACTTATTGAGTATTTATTCATTACCACTATTTATTTTCTTTCTCATGAGTATTTATTCATTACCAACCATAAAAGTTTCCCATCTCATATTCTAATGCAATTATTGGAGGGTCCTTGAGTCATTTTTTGTCATGGCTTTCTTAATTTTATCACTCCTTAATCTTTTTTGCAAAAGTAAAATTGGCGATACATTAATCACAGAGAGGATCCATGTCGTGAAACCGTATCACAAAAATGGGTGATTCACCATTTCTTTTGTCAACACATTGCGGCTCCTGTAAGTTATATGCTCAAATGTTTATTGTGTTGGTTATAGTTCTACTGCTGTTATGGAAAGCCCTAATGATCAGAAATAACCATGTTACTAAAAATCCCCATAGATCTTAACCATGATAGGTTTCTGAACCTTCATTTTTTTAGCATTATGTTATTCTATGATGATTGATAAAAATCTTGTCATGCATTAATCGTGATCTATATCAAATAATGGTTAATAGGTTGCTCCATTTGCTCATGAATTTCCCATTGTGAATTATTGTTTAGAAATGTTCCATGTTATCCTGGGATAGAGTAGCTACAGTTCAAACCTACCTCTCCGTCGGCGCCGATCGCCTCACCACCTTTGCCGCCTAGGAGCTTTGCAAACAAATCATCGAGGACACGCGTGCAAATTTCAGAGTTGATTATCTCCATTAATTTCTTGTGATTTTGATTCCATTATCTTGAAAAATAACTACAACTACCCCATTCATTTCTTCAAGTGACCTTTTTTTATTATTTTAGAATAATATATATTTTTTTGGAAAACGATTGATAAATTATGGGTCAGCATAATTTATTTTCCTACTAAATATGTATCTTGTCATAATTTGACAGTAATCATGGCTATCTTGCATTGCAACAAATTGTGCATGTCTTTTAACTAGATGGATGACCACCATGCAAGGACCAGTGCTTCTCAACACAAAATTGAACGTGGAATCTTTGGTATGTTACTTATGTGTCACAAATTATATAAAATTAAAGAGGCAGAAAGAGGAGGCGAGGAGGAAGAGGACAAAGAAGGAGAATTAGAAGAACATAGTGATTGGTGGCTCATCTGTTAGTGTCACTCCAGTGTGAATCATCAGAAGGATATAGGATGTTGAATGTGAAGATATTGAGCCAGCCGTGGTGGAGGAATTGCCGCCAGAGATCCAGAGAGATACACGGATGGATTCGTCCACTAAAGAATGCAAGCACAAAAAAAAGGTTTCTAATATTCGTTCTCACTTCCCCACCTGCAAGAAGGGACTCAGGAGAGATGGATCATGATATGCTAATTCTAAAATGTCCACTCTTTTTCAAGCATGTAAATTGTAAGAAATTTAGCTAATCAGGTTTGATATGTGGACAATTGAACGGAAGCTAACAAATAAAAAATGGCAGGTCCATTGTGTTCAATTCTTTGTATAGCATTTTTACTCTAAGTTAAGGAGTGGAAATTTTGATTATTCATGTCTGGAAGCCGATTGATAATGTATGTATAGATCTTCCAATGTTTATTCATCATTGGTGAACTACACGACAAATAGGTTTATTATTAGTTTTCGCATTCAATTATGTTAAGCCACTTCATGTCTGTCGTTCCTGTAGTTCGCATGGCGTGCTATCCCATTCAAGCATGATCTGCTTGGTTTAGTGGAAGAAAATAAACATTTCACCACTCTTCAGTGCATAACATGGGTAATATTTTGTGCGCAGAGTTTGAGTTTCCGTTGCAACGCACGGGCACTAAACTAGTATTCTTCCAGAAAGACTAAAAGCAGGCTTGGAAGAAACCATTGAGACATGAACTGTTAACACATCTCACGCTAATATAGATATCATTGAAGATGTTATCTTATGGTCATGACACCATTGCAAAATTTCGAATGGCTCTTCCTGGTAATCCATCGTATCACTGTCCAGGTAGATGGATAGTTCCCCATTGCTATAGTGGGCGGTGTGTCTTGCTTTAGAATTTCACGTTGTAGAACCTGATTTCCTAGAGGAAGAACCTAAAAAATCTAGACCTGCCATTATGTGTTAATGGAGTTGTGGTTATTAATGACAAATCCATTTGTGAGACTAACATTTCTATTGTTATACCATGTTTAGTCTCAGCTTGGATATAAAAGAAAAAATCTAAACAGGTATGAATTTATTTTGATAAATCTATTTGTGAGACTAACTCTTCTATTGCTATATCTCACGATTAGTCTCAATTGGATATCTTAACTACTATAATTCGGAGTTTACTCCCATCGTTCACCTCCCCCACGCCGCGGATCCCCACCCCCCGGGCGGCAAACCGCCTCACACGATTCGTCAAACCGCCAGACGCCCCATCCTCAACCACCTTTCATGGCCTCACCCTCTGCCTCCGCTTCTCGCTTGCTTGCCTCCTCCTCGCGCCTCGCCTTCTTCCTCTACCCTCTGCTTGCCCTTGCGTCGCCGACCTCCGCCAGGACCCCTCTCTCACTCGCCTCCACTGTCGCCTCTCCTCTTCTTCACCTCACGGCCTTGCACCCACCTGGGGCCTGGGTTCTCCCGCCGCCCGCCCCCTTCGCCGCTCTGCCTCCGCCGCCTCTCCAACCGCAACCCATGGGTGATGGACGGAACGCAGCTGTGCGCTGGCTGGGCTGCCGTCGTCGGCGGGGGCATGAGGTCGGCGCTTCTTTGGAGGAGACGGTGCGGCTCTCCGCGCTGGGGCATCCACGCCACCGTCTTCGCCTTCTCCAAGGAGAATTGAGCGCCCAAGGCACGCCTCCTCTCAGCAGCATTTTGCCTTCTCTCCTGACGTCGAGCTTGATCGTTCTTGGAATTTGCGAGTTGAGGTTGACTTCTTGATGAGGTCGTTCGAGCGGGTGATCCACGATATGAGCGTATGACAAGAGGAAGACGACGTGAGCATTATCAATGGAACATGGATGTTTTTGGTGTGCCTAAAGTTCGGTATGTCCATTATGAGACTCATAGTTGCCCTGTGAGGTCTTTCTCTTGATTTGTTGATAGAAGATGTCTTTGCTATGCTACATCGCAAAGACCTTGTGTGTTTTCGCTTTTGAATTGACTTTTGCATTGTTGAAAATCGGTAGAGGTGAACTTCTTCAATCTATTGTTCTCTTGTTTGAATGTCTTGGAATTACATCTTGAGCCAGGGGATCGAGATTCAGAGTGTCCACCAAAGGTAACCTTTGGTCATTCACTCCTTATCCATATAATTCACCTTTTCCATCCTTGAAAACCTTTTCTAATATTTACTTTTTGATTATTGAGATGTTTCTCTTGTCCATTTGCCCTCTCAAGGTAAACAAATCGATTCGGTCTCAATATTTCATTCATCACGCTTAGCACTTAGGTTAGCGTGAGCTTATGCGATACATCATCATGTTGCTTCATGGTAATGAAGAAATGAACAAATTACGATCCTTTTCATTTCTTTTATTTCACGAGGAGCCGAACTCCATTGTGATACCTAAATGGTGCCGTGGTCGCCACATGATAATCGCTTCATATATGTCAACGCATATGTTTATTAGCATCTCGGTTTTGTGGTCGATTTTGACCTTTGTTTTCTCCGTGTTCTTCAGTCGTCTTGAATATGTACTCCATACCGTAACATTTGTTTATTGAAGTTTGTGTTATTGTTGATAAAGTATGTTCATATCCTACCAATGACTTCCCAAACTTTCCTTGGTGAAATTTGATTGTTGTACCATGATGTCTTCATGCCCATTGTACTTTGTTTGAAGCTTGGCAACCGCAAGTTGTGGTAATTAATAGTTTCAATTGCAAATAAAAGTAGGAGTATAGTATCTCTTCTTGATTCATTACAAATTGACGATCGACTCTACTAGAGGACCAACATTTTTAGAAAATGTCCAGATGGTGTTGAAAGAATAAGAGGATGACATTTTGTTGAAAGATTGTTTAATGAACTATGAGGCATCCACAATAATGGTATCCAAGAAGGTCTTGATATTCTAGGATAATTATCACCTTGAATTTTGATCAAAAATTTCTTTAAGTAATGATGTAATTTAGATGAGAACACGCAAGTCACCAAGATGTCGGTTATCACACAACTCGATCGTGTTATGATTCATTGATTGTAATGTGCAATGATCATCATTGATGTTGTGTTGCATATATCCACAAGGTTTATAACAAGTAGAAGAATATCCATGCATTAGTGTAATTTTTTGTTGCCATCTTCGTGTTGGTACGATGTCCGTATCTTGCATTCGAGTTTACCATTATGCGCTTGGGAAAGCAGACTAGAGAAGAAATTGAAAAGGAGCCGATTTCCACTAGGTCATCATCCGGTTATCTGAGGTATCATCAAGTGCTTTCACTCAAGTCGCTATCCAAGCTTGAAGGTTTTCTCGACTTGATGCTCAACATGTTTTTGTGTGCTGTCCATATTTCATCCACTGGGCTAATTGATTTTCCTCTTCACCTAGACTCCTCCATCTAAAGTTCAGGACAAGATTTTGTTTATGATTAACAATATATCCACCGCAAATATGGAAGCTAAGGCAAAAGAATTTAATGAGGTGCTTCAGGAACAGTATTATCCTTGGTTTGCACAATACATGGTCATGAAAAGGTATCATACTAATTTCTCTCCTTTCTATTTTTGTATAAATTATTCTGACAACGATGAATTATTAAACTACATGTTTATCTTGGCAGGGCAAGCATCGAACCAAATTTTCATGACTTGTATTTAAAGTTCTTTGACAAACTAAATTCAAGATCCTTGAATAAGGAAATACTGAAAGCTACATATGAGAAATGCATGGTTGTCGTCACTCTAATTTGTCTACCTTTTTTGTCCTTGGGGTAACAATTTTGTTGAACCTTGAAATTTGTTTATGCAGGTCTTGTTAAGATCGGATCTTATCAAATCTAGCTCCGAGGAACGCTCCTTGCTAAAAATGTAGGTACACGTTGGGAAAATTCACCATTGGAAGGGACCGAGCACTTAGAGCTAAGGAAATCGACCCAAAATCTCTTATTGTGGATGTACTACTTTCTTTGTTAGAATCTATAGAATCTATATTTTAGATTTCTATGACTTCATTGATTTTTCTATGCCTCTTACGCCCAATGTTAATGTTCTCTACCGATTTTAATTTACGAGTTCTCAAAGCTCTCTTCTGCAGTCAGGCTTGACTATTTCGGATCGCTAGAATTTACATCTAAACTTTGCGTTTTGCTGTATTTTTGTTGCATGTATTATTGGAGTGATTATGTCAATTGGTATTAAGCAAGTCTCTGCCTCTGTCGACAGTCTTCTTTTGAAATTGTGTTTTCGGCATATGAGAAAGGACGAATGATTGTTTGTAATTCCATTCACTTCAAAGGTGTGCATTTGCATTAGTCTCATTTCTGAGAAATGTTTTACTTGGGCATGCTTGTTATCATGAGTCATGACCATTGTTAGCTCTGCAGATTCTTGAACCTTGCCAGTCAAGTATAGCATATCATCCTCCGAATCCCTGGACAATGGGTATTCTTAGTCTACTTGTTGAGATCTATAATCTACCAAACCTCAAGATGAATCTGAAATTTGACCCAAGTGCAAAAATACAACATCACTATTTCTTTATATTTATTAAGTGGACTTACTGTGTAGGGCATGATTTAGAGATACACCATCTATTAAGTGGTCTCCTTGTGGTTTTGGTGACATCCTTTGTGGGAAAGCACATAAATGGGTCTCTAACTAAGATCGAACTATGTCGCCTTCTTTGGTTTCTTTGTGCAAGTTTTGAGACCACTTCGGTGGGGTTGATGACACTTGCTGCTATGGTGGGAAAGAAAGTTTTGATTCCATCTCTGATTTATGGACATCCTCAAAAGATCGTCCAACATTAAGTGCTACGACCTCTTGGGATCTTGAAGATTTTCACAGGTGGGCGAGAGAGATGCCCATTGGTGAAAGAGTTTCATGGGCAATTGGAGGAACGGTTCTTACAGCAGGTCTAATTTTCATTGGGTGCTTTTATATTTCCTATTTCCCTACTTCTCTTTTCATATTTTATATTACAGGGATAATAAAAAAGTAGTGCAATTGGTTGGTAAGGATTGTGCAGAAAAAGTTATTTTATGTGGAAAAAGCATTCTTGTATACTTGATTTGTGGAGGATCAAGCAACAAGCAAGAAAAAAAATGTTTGTGCAATCTTGCAATTTTCTGTCATGAACTGTAAGCATTCGCGAAAGACTATTCGTGTCCATGGTATTATCCCTTTTCCTCTCGAACTATCTTGATGAGTGATTAGTAGACAGCAGGTAGCTCTCTGGATGTGAAGAAGAGATTGACTATACTAATGTATCTTTGTACATAAGTGGTGGTGCCCAGTTGTTAAACAAAAATTTAGCGTGTGAAGGTATCCAACTATCCATAGGAGACCTAAAAGTCATTTAAATGTAATCTTTTTGTTTCGTATCATTGTGAATGGATGAAGCACCACCTTTTTGTGATTTGATTTGAACTCACAACATTTGTAATTTTATAGAATCTCAAAAAATGTTGTGAACATGCACATCTGTCGAATGTAGAGAAATCACTAACAATATCAAGATGAGTGACAGTCATAGCACATGCTTTGTATTATTTCGTGGTAAAATTTGTGTTTCCGTTGCAACGCACGGGCATCCTACTAGTAAAGGTAGAAATCAAAGAGGTATGCTTTCGACATCATATTTTATAGGACCGAAACTGGCGACTAGAGGGGGGTGAATAGGAGCTCAAAAACTTTTTGACAAAGATTGAATTCAATTCGCAAATCACTTCAATAGCTATGAGAACTATGAAGATCAATGTTCAAGCACAGAGGAAGTCTCACTTGAATCCAATCAACTACCCGAAGAAGTTCTAAAAAATCAGGACAATTGGTACTACCACAGTGTAACCAGTGGTACTACCGCAGTGTATAGAGCGGTACTATCGCATGTAAATGAAAGGTACTACCGATTATCCTGGAGTTTGTCCCGACAGCTGAAAAACCAAATCTAAAATTGGCATAACTTTTGATCCACTCAGTCAAACTTCATGAAACTTGAAACAAAGCTTCTGTGGGAGGTTAAGAACCTATTCCAAATAAGGATCGAATAGATCCATGTCAAAGTTCCAACCTTTTTGGATTTGAGTGGAGTCTGTTTCAAGAACCGAGCAAAAAAAAACCTAGACTGATCTAAAAACTTGCTCGTAGATGATTGATGATCAAGATGATCCTAAATGTATTCGCACATGTCATAGCAAGCCAAATCTAGGCCAGAAACCAAAGAGAAACTCTCGGATCAAAGAAAGCCCCAGAAATATCAAATAGAGAATAAGAACACAAAGAGACTCATCTGTGAAATCTTTGCTTGGATTGATTTCAGATAGATGGATGATTGTTAGTTTATAGCCACTCCAACCTGGAGGACAAAGCTCACCACGTGAGCACACACTCAATCCAAACCCTAGCTCTCCTCTATTCTCATCAAAACCCTAAACACAAAATAGGGCAACAAATGCAAGGGATTCATCCTGCTGGACAACACCTCCTCCTTTATATAGTGAAGACTAGCATCTAGGGAATATTCCATTAGGGCACCTGTTAAACCCTAACACACAAACGGGTTAACACATGCACGCATCTCAAAGCGTCGTCTTCATCTTCGCTTGACCTAAACCACTTCTCCATACATCGTCCCGCACCGTGGTTTAGCCAAGGCCAAGATGGTGGTTTCGCACACCACCACTTACCACTTTTCTAGTATAGAGCAATTTTCGAAAATGCCCCTCTACCGACCTTTTGCGATTCCTTCGCCTCGATGCATCTCCTATGCTCCGTCTTCATCCATGTGATCCCAATGATTTCCTGCCAAGCCTCTCACGCGTCCAGATGCCACCGAACCGTCCTCGCTTGCAACTGGGACCAAGTTACTTGGCGCACCACATGTCTCACCACCGGTAGCTTCCGCTCCGGTTCCTTGTCTTCTCGGCTTCTAAGCACTCTGCTAGCCTTAGTCAACTTTCAGCACAACCTCGATCGTTCTGGACCTCAGTTCTCCTAACCTAGTCCCGATTTAGTCCGCCTCACCATGACCTAGCTCCAGTGTCCTACAACCATCACAAACAAGCAAACTGTTACACAGCACCGCACGATACACATAATCATCAATTCACATAATTGATGAGGCGTGAGCACATACCTTCATAAAGGCCTTTGCTCAAATTTTGCCTTCTATGGTTCTTGTCTAAGTCCAACCATCTCACCCGACATCCACGACCGTTCTGGACCTTGGTTCTCCTAACCAAGTCCCGGTACTCTTCGTCGTTGACCATAGTTGACTATAAGCCACCTGCACAACAATAGACCAAGCAACCATTTCCAGGCACAAGTTCTTTACAACTTGACCCATGTTAGCCAAAACATGCATCATGCAACATCTATGCAATGATAACCATGAACTTGACCAAACCCAAATTCAATTCTCCAATTGAAACAACATTTAGCACACAAACGGTATTACCACCACATAAAGTACCGCTTCCAACACTGTGGTCATACCGCTCCTCGGAGAATCCCAAAATCTCCCAAAACATCTCCTCTGGAATTTCCATACTGCTCTCAAGCGGTCACACCACATCTTGGTACTACTAAGCAAACCCCAAGATTACTCAAGACTTCAAGAAAATCCAAACTCCAAAAATATGCGTTCTGAAAAATTCGTACCGCCAACTTCCATACGGTACGACCATGATGCGGTACTACCTCCACATGCCTTGTGGTACTACCACTTTCCAAGAGAACTCAAAAATCCCAAAACACACGTACTGGAATTTTTGAACCGCAACACCCATGCGTAAAACCGTGCCGCGGTACTACCGCTCCCAACAAGTCGGTACTACCGATTCCCGAGGAAACCCAAAATTCCAAAAACATGTCTTCGGGAATTTTCATACCGCCAACAATCTTGCGGTCGAATCGCACTACGGTAGTGCCGCAGCTTTAACGCCGGTACTACCGATTTTCCTGACACTTGCTGAAAACTCCAGATTTCAACAAACTTCAACACTATTGCCAATTGTCTCATCACCTAAGATCATGAGCATGTCCCCATGACATCCACATATTTTTATATATTGTTGCATTCCTCGAATCCAAAATATAGGATGAATTCCACCAAAAGTCTAACTTGAATATGTGCATATGTTCTTATTGCACTTTGTGTATGCACACATTTAGGGAGAGTTCACTCTATGTTTTGTGGTTTCATTAGTATTGATCCATATTCCTGCTTCCACATATATTAAGGATCTTTACTTTGAAACATATCCTTGAGTATATATAACTTGTGTAGTTAATATATTCTTTGAGTATATTCAACTTGTGTAGTTCATATATACTCATTGTCTCTTTAAATTCAATTATTTGCAATTGAAGTGGTTATCATCAATTACCAAATAGGGAAAGATTGTGGTATCTTATCCCACCATTATGAGTTAATGGTATGTTGTGGTAATTAATGGTAATTATGTTATGGAACTAACATTTTCTATGAGTTGGATGAATATGTTATGTTATATGAGGATAGAGACTTTGGATGACATCATGAGTTGATTGTCATCAAGTCAAGACTCGGGATGAAGGAAATCATCATATGTTGATGATGTTCAAGTCAAGATTCCGAAGTGAAGAAAATCATTATATGTTGATGATATTGATGAGCTTAGAGTAAATGATGCATCATGTGTTGATGCGTATCAAGTTCAAGAAGAGGAGATGATCATGAGTTGATCAAGTCAAAGAGAAGGTTCATTATGTGTTGATGGAGATCAAGTGAATGATGCATCATGCGAACGACATTTTCCAGAACATGTGTTTTTTTTGAAATTGGTATGTTCTTTGTGAAGCGGTCTGACTGGCGGTGTAAGGCCGGACTGACTCGCGGGTCGTCGACCTGGTCAGCTTTTTCCATAGAGACGCTTTTTCGATTTTTCCTGGAGCGGTCTGACCGGCGTGCATTGTGCCGTCTGACCGGCCATTGGTTGGCAGTCAGACCGGTTGTGTCCCAACGGCTAGTTTTATAGCCGTTGGAGGAATCTTGATCGATCGGCCACTTGCTGCTGGTTAGGCAAGCCTGGCGATTTTTCACCGTCGTCTCCCAATGGCTAGTTTGTGTGTGCAGGCTATAAATACCCACCTTGGCCGGCCTTGGGGAGGTTGTTGGTGCCTCATTCCATTCTCTTAGGCAAAGAGCAAGTTCTCTCTACTCTTGTGTGCATGTGTTGCACTTAGTGAGCTTAGAAAGTAAACCCTAAGTACATGTGTTGCCTTAGGTAGTGGATTGTGTATCCATTGAGCTTAGACACTTGATTAGGTCAAGTGAGAGTTCTAGACTTGTTACTCTTGGTGTTTGCCGACACCTAGACGGCGTGAAGGCGTCGTGTGTCGGTGATCTTCTCAAAGAAGCTTGTGAGAAGACCCGAGCGGTTTGTGAGTGGTGTGGTGCTCGCCATCTCCGGAGTGGAGGAAAGAGCAACCCTAGTGGAGCGAGGTGTTAGTTCGGTTTGGAACCGGTCCAAGTGGTTGGACTCACCTCGGAGGTGCTGGCTTAATTTGTGGAGCTGGTCTAATTGGTTTGGGTTTACCTCAACGTGGATTAGCGGAGACCGGCAAGTCTCCGAACACCACGATAAAACATTGTCGTGTCATTATGGTTTGCATTCTTGTGCTTTACTCTATTGCAATTTACATTCATAGAATTAAATTGCTTACTTGTATTTGTATGATTGCTAGTTTATCAATAGTCTTTGTTTGTTGGCGCACTTAGTACAGACTAGTTTATTTAAGCTTTAATTGTGCAAAACCGTTTTGATATTAGCTTTCGCATTAGAAATCGGTTTTAGCCAAATAAGTTTTTAAAAACCGCCTATTCACCCCCCCTCTAGTCGGCCTCCTCGATCTTACAGAACCTGCACCTCACATTTTGCCCCCATAGAGTTGTCTTCTTACATGTTGTGAGTGGTACTGGAGGTCGTTGCAAGCGAACTCCCTAAAACTTTAGTTCATACATTTGATAAACATCGGCAAAAATTAGTATGAACATCTAAAAAATAGTTAGAATAATATATGTCTGCAGCATCACTCAAAAGCTGGAGAACATTAGCGAATCCTCGAAGTTTAGCTTTGGAATCTAAAATATTTAGTTTTCATAGCAGCAATATAGGAACGAGATATCTTTCCAATATTTCAAATATTTAGTTTTTATAGCAGCGATAGCCTCACGTTACACTATTTCATTTTCATGAGCATTCAAGTGACAATATTTCCACCTGTGTGTGCTACATTAATTAGTTCAAACCCTATATATTTTTTTCCACTTCCCAGTTGTCGTTAACACAATGAGCAACTACGCTAAGATAATCTTCCTTAGCCCGACCACTTTATATGTCCGAGGTCAATGCCGCTGAAAAATGTACAGGTGTTAAAGAGTTATTTTAATTTAGCACGATATTAATTATAGTATTAACTAGATATCTGGTTGTTGTCTATCTAGAAACGATAGAAAGTCTATAATTATGTGTAGTCCTAATGTAATTTTTAAATACTTTAGACTCACCAAAGTTTAAAGGTAGGTCCTGTGAAGCGATTAAACGATAAAGAGATTGACAAGCTACCTCAGGGCTATAATCCTAGCTACGTGTCATATCGTCGGGGTTGTACTGTAGCTGCGTCTGCCTCACAATCATTATCTTGCTTTACATCTTGCAACATGTCTAATCAAGTGCCCCGTTTCATCTGAAAGACTTTGCAGACAATTCATTATGATAAATTTTACAAACATCATATCTTACCTGGACTCCATTTTAGTATGGCTTGGATTTCATATCAATCTGGCCAGACTCTCGATGTACTAGACCTAGTTCTCTTTGCTTCAGTGCTTGCAGATACAAAGGTACTCGTAGAGCCTAATGATAGTATTTCTTGCTCTTCCGCTTGAGTTGTAAACACAACATTCTCGAACAATGCAAGATCCTCTGGTGAAATTCCGAATTCAACAATCGGGAAATTATTGTAATTTTCCATCATGAAAACTGCAAGTCGAAAATTACACTAGTATTTATTCCACCCTAGCATAAAAAACAAGAACAATAAAAATCTACAAAAATCGGTATGGTTACTTCTTTTCCTAACTGCGGGTGAATTTTGAAATTTTGAATATTTGGCAAAAATATTTCAAAAAAATCCAAATTATCACAAAAAGGTATATAAATTTTCACGATAGAATTCAGAGAAGCGAGTGAAGGTTGTATGGTGGTTGAATGAGGGGGTATGCTGCATGCCCACACACACATATATATTAGATTTTTTATTTTTTTCGTATTTTTAAGCCCCAATAGCTTAAAAGCGGATAAAAAAGAATCGAAAATTCGACAGTACCATATCTAACCTAGATGGGAATGGGATCATCACATCCATCTCATCCCACGAACCAAACACAACGAAGACAACAATAAAATATCTACTAACAGAACCTGTGGACCCAAACTATTCTCGCGTGTCCTTGGTTTTCTCTTGATATGGTAAAGACACATGCCCTGCTTGGAATGTAGAAATTTGGATATGCATTTATTCATGCAAAAAAAGTTGCGTTTCAAAGACGCCCCTTGAAAGTGACAGTATAAGATGGTCATAGCTAATTAAGTCAATGAAAACTAGCCTTGCCCGTAGGTAGGCCGAGAGTCTTGAGGCGGTACGATCGATCGGTATGTCCGAAGGGCTCCTTCATCAAGGCGTTGAGAACAAAGCTTGCCGACACAACTGCGAATGCCTCACCGAGACAGGGGCATAAACCTGGGTGAAGTGAGGATAAACATTCGCTGGGCTAGTACAAGGGTAGGACTAGATGTAAAGGCTTCGTCACGTACTCTATACTGCTTACCTATAGTAATGAGCATTGATATCGACGAATACCGAATAAATTAGAGAATTCGTGTACTATGGGTAAAGTTGTACACCTCTACAGAGTGTACATATATTTAAATAGTCGTGCTCGCGGTCATGAGCGTGCTTACTGTGGATGGTATGGTTTTAGTGTTGATTTTCAAAAACTATTTTTATTGGAAAATGTGGGAATGGTTCATGGTTTATGTTTGAATTATTTTTCATGTCTATGGTTGAAAAAGAAATATTTCTCGCAGCCGAGGAGGGTTGCAAGTTGTCGTTATTATTATCCATTCAGATACTTATTTACTGTTCTATGTCTATTTAACTGCTCTTTCAAATTCTGTTGCAAAGTACTACTTATGAATATTGCAAATAAAATATGCTTAATGCAAACTAACTTGTAGCGTAGAGCCTCCTCTTTGATTAGCATTTCATTTATATACAATCTGCAATACACTATAAGTCTTGCTGAGTACGCATTGTACCCAGTCTTGCTTATATTGCTGTTCAGAGTATGAGGAAGGGCTCACACTAGACGACGCTTTCTTCGCACCCAGAACCGGGGGGGGGGGTGGGTGGGTCGGTGATGGGTCTATCTAGGGTTTGTTCCTTGTCGGTTGCCTTTGGGATTTTGGATGGGCATGCCACTGGAACTGGTTTATTTTCACCACCTTTACTTCCGCTGCTATTTTGATACTCTGTTGGTACTTACTTTTATTTGGCTGGTCGGCCCTGTATGTAATAACATGTAATCGCTTAAGTTAAGTACCATTTTGTTTTACTTTATATATATGAATGTATGGATGTGAATACCAAATATTGTGAATGTGTGTACTAGCCATTGATCATGTGACTAGTACAGTATACACATAAGGTCTGACATAATGACTATAGCCATTGGTTGACAGTTGACTCCAGAGTTGACATACCCGTGTGACCCAAGCTGCGGGCGGCATATCTGGTGCACAAGGGTATATTTGTAGACACATGCACAACTCAGCCGTGACCATTTGATCCAGTCTGGGCGACCGAAATGGCAGGCAGATCAAACCCCCATACCACTTGCACATTTTGCAACTTGCCCCCCACTCCCAGCCATTACATGAAAATCCCTTGCGTAGCTGCCCTCCCCTCCCAACCTGTCACCTCCCCTTCCAAATCCCCAAATCGGCGGAGGTCTCGCCGCGCCTTCACCTTCGACGGCGCACTTCCAATTCCACCGCTGCCGACGAGAAGGACGAGGCAGATCTTGATCTAGCCACATCAGTCTCGAATCCGCCTGTCCCAATGGGGAAGACGAAGGGGCTAGCACCACGGCAGCTGAGATCCGAATGGGGTCGATGCCGCGACCTCAACACCATCGAGCTCGGGACACGACAGTGCTGCTGAGGACATGTCGGGGCAGACGTGAGCACGTGATTCGTGATGCGCGGAATGATGCTTGGGCCTTGACGACCACAACGAGTTCGGTCGGCTTCTAGGCATGCGAGGCGTAGTGCACATGATTTGACGTGATTTGAGGAAGAACATGGTGCATTGCTGCAAGAAGCTACATGGACCATTGCTGCATATTCTTGTATTTTTTTATTGGACTAGACAAATTCATTGCTCGCTATGTTTTTGTTTGTTCTTGAGTTCATGGAGTAATTTTGAGTCTCAATAAAAGATCAATATGTCCTCCATTCTTTGCTCTAGATTTTGTTCTTTCTTGATGTGGTATGGTTGTGTTGAAAGGCTGGCCTCCAAAATTTTATTCTTTTGCCGCCTCTTGTGAAGGTGCTCCGTGCTGCCGCTTCCCCATTCCCAAGCTGCTGCTCAGCGTACCAATGCGGCGAGTCGGCGACCACGCCCTGCTGCACCAAGTGCGTGTCGCGGATGAGCGAGATGGCATGGCGGCCGGATGGACGTGGGCGGCGGCGCGGAGTGTGGGGAGTAAAAATACAAAAAAGCTGCAAGTGGGACGGAGGAGCTCCCAGCTGCAATCATGACCGTTCAGATTGGATCAAATGGTCACAACTGAGTTTGTGCATATGTTTATAATTTACATCAGATATGTTGCCCAAGCTGTGAACCCGACCGCACGCAAACGAAACGACCGAACCCAACCCAGATCTGACCTACCCGTGAAACCCAAGCTTCCCTTCCTGTATGACTTGATCGACCGAACCCAAACCAGACCTGACCCGAAACACCCTCCTCTAGTGAGCCGCTCCTCGGCCCTCGCCTGAGTCGCCTCGTCCTGAAAACCCTGAAACAGGCCCTGCCCCAGAAAATTCGGCTTCCTTTGCCCTCCCTCTCCCTTTCTTCTCCCTTTCCCCGTTCCAAACACTCGGCTCGCTCGCGAGCGCGCGAGTCTACTTCCAATCGAGAGAGACGATCCGCTTCGCGTCGGAGAAATCGAGCGCGCGTCTCCTCCCTCCTCCCGCTCCACCTCCTCCCCGGCTCGTCGTCCTCTCCCGGCCTCGTCGCCGCCGCCGCCGCCGCCGCCGATCTCCAAAACCCTAAGCCCTGGCGCGGTAGGGTTTGTTCTGTCCGAGCGGCGTGGGGGTGGTGGGCTCGCCCACCATGGCGCCCATAAACAGCTCTAACATGGAGCAGCACTCGCAGCGGCTCCTCGAGCCCGACCTCCGTAAGGCCGCGATTCCTCCTCCTATTGCTTTTTTTTTGCTGGCTCGTGATTTTTTTGGTCGAATTTGCTGTGTTGGTTCGCGATTTTACTCGGGGTTGGATTGGCTCGTGAATTTTTCGTTTTTAATAAAACAATTTAGATGTGTTTTGCCGTTTTCGCAGTCTGCTCTCTGCAACGAGCGTTTCTCCCTCCGTCCTCTCTCGCCCCGTCTCTCTTGAATTTTGCAAGAATTTCAGGTTTTAAACTTACACGATATTGTGCGGAGTGTGCCCTGACATCTTCTTCCACTGTCAATCTTATAAGTGTTTGCTGCGATGTTTTTTTTACTATTTTCTCTGTGCATCTCCTTCTCTTTTTGCGCTGAATTTCTCATTCAGCTTGATTGTTTATTTACCTCCCCGAATTTCTCCGCATTTTCCGTCGGATTTATTTAAATTTCTGCATTTTTTGTACTGTATCGTTCAAACAGAGGTATACCTCCTGTTTTGTTTTTTCCAGCCCAGATTTCCGCCTCTTTTCCATGTCTGGACACTCTATCGAGCTTTCCTACTTCTGTTTATTAATCTGTGAAAAGGTTGGATTCTACCCGTCTTCTCGCATGTTTTTGCCCTTTTATTTGGTTTTTTTGAGCTCCTTACTTCCGTATTTCCCTTTGTGAATTATGCATAAAAAATGCACCTTCCCCATTCTATCATGCATTAAACACATAATCTTTCCTCTGGAGCTGCATGTTTTCGCTCAATGGTCTGATCCTTTGCTCTACTACTCTGCAGCTGTGCAAGTCCGGCTGCAGCTTGCCATGGAAGTTCGGGACAGCCTGGAGATGACGCACACTCCAGACTACCTCAACTTTCTTCGTTGCTACTTCAGGGCCTTCTCAGCCATCCTCAGCAGCTACACCGCGCCACAGGGCACTGAGAATGCCGAGCACAAGCTGCGGAATGTTGTGATTGAGATCCTCAACCGGCTCCCACACAGTGAGGTGCTCCGACCCTTTGTGCAGGACCTGCTCAAGCTTTCTCTCCGTGTGTTGACACAGGACAATGAGGACAATGCCCTTCTCGCCATCCGAATTGTCTTTGACCTCCTCCGCAACTTCCGGCCTACTGTTGAGGCGGAGGTGCAGCCGTTTCTTGATTTTGTTGTTGCCATATACCGCAACTTTCCCAGTACTGTCACCCACTTCTTCGATAACCCCAATGCCAGTGCCAATATCGCTGCTGCTCTGCCCAACCACCATTTGGATCCCACTGCTGATGCCCCAGGCACAGTGGCAGTGCCAGGCGGTGGACAACTCAACCCAAGCGCACGGTCATTCAAAATAGTCACGGAGAGCCCTCTTGTGGTGATGTTCCTCTTCCAGCTGTATGCGAAGCTTGTTCAGACAAATATCCCGTTCTTGCTGCCACTCATGGTGTCTGCCATCTCTATCAAGGGGCCAGACAAGGTGCTACCACACCTTAAGACACCCTTTGTTGAATTGAAGGGTGCACAGGTCAAGGTAGGGCAGAGTCCACCGAATTTTGTTACCTTGTCTGTGGTGGTCTTGATGGATTGATGTTTTGTGTTGCAGACGTTGTCATTCCTGACGTACCTGCTGAAGAGCAATGCAGATTACATAAAGTCATATGAGGAAAGCATATGCAAGAGCATTGTGAACTTGCTTGTTACATGCCCCCCGGACTCTGTTTCCATAAGAAAGGCAAGATATTATCTATAGCTTTCTTAATCTCCTGTTATTAGGTGCTGAATTATGCATTGTTTTGAAATGCATTTGTTTCTTTATCTGTGTGTATGGAATTGCAGGAGCTGTTAGTTGGCCTGAAGCAAGTTCTCAACACTGAATACAGGCGTGGGCTGTTTCCCTTGATTGACACACTTCTCGATGAACGGTACAGGGAACTTTTTTTTTTGCGCTGAAATTTTCGTTCTAGTGTTCAAATCAAGCTATTCTTGTTTGATTTCAAATGTGGGCTTTCTGGGATCTGATTCAGGGCTGATCTTTTTAGTACTCCACATCTTGAATGCTCACTACTCACTACCAGGGATTGAAAACCCGGCCGGTAACTGCCGGTTACCGGTTACCGGCCGGGGGCCGGGATTAAAAATCCCGGCCTGTTTTCTCGGTTTTTTCAAATTCAAATTCTAAATTTCAAATTTTGACTGATTTTTAATCAAATATAAACGAAATTCATCCGGGTTGCTGGCCGGGAAAACCGGTAACCGACCGGTTAACGTTCCCGGCCAGCAACCGGGATTCTGCCCTAAACCGGTTTTCCAAACCTTGGTCACTACCATGTTCTTGTTCCATGATTGATTGATTGGTAAATACGGAGGCAAGATGGTTTACTTCGCGGAATGCTTGATGTGGACCTGATGTTATAACTGACTACCACATGTTTCTTTGTGTAGTTTTTTGAAGTTACTTTTGGAAGGCTGAATGTTTCTTAAACAAAGTACGACTAAGCAAGGTCACATTGGCTTTTTTTTTGTTGAAAGACAAGGGTAATGCAAAGCAGTTGGTTCCCACTGGGGAAAAATCAGCCCTTCCCTTGATTTGGATTGTTTGAACAATTTTAGTTCTTAGTCACTGTAAAACTGTTAAAGGGGAAATACTTTATACATCAGTAACTCAGTAAGGCACTGCGTGTTATCGTGCTAGAAAGTAGTCAAGGAGATAATAGTGTATCTCAAGCTGCTGCTTACCTAGTTTGCTTACGATAGTTATGGTACACAAATCAACTGGGTAGAGTATTTTTGTCCTTTTATAGATATAGTAGCATTCTGTTTTTCCTTCTTCAGTACATACTACATGCTCTTACTCTTAGTTTCAGGCCATTTTTAACACTTTGATTGCTTGTTTATCAGGGTTTTGATTGGCACAGGCCGAGTTTGCATCGAGACATTAAGACCTCTTGCTTATACCCTTCTTGCAGAGTTGGTGCATTATGTTCGAGGAGACCTTTCTCTTCCACAGGTTGATCTTGTTTATTTTATAACTTTTTGACAGGTCTATCTTGTTAACATATTCTTGTTAACATATTCATTTTTTAAGAATTGCAAGTTTTGTGCCAGTGTTGTGTTCCTCTGAGGATTTCTGCGCTTGCATTGTTAAAGTTCTAGAAGGAAAACTATTATCTGATTTGTCCATTGTTGCACCATAGATATAATAAAGAATGGCTTAAACAATTAATTTATTATTTCGGCTAGGTGCTTAGTCAGGTCTCTTTTTGGCTAGCTGAGATACAGATACTGTAATTTTCCTGGAGTTAGCAAGCTTATGAAACTAACTATTAGAGTGCAAAATTCAGTTTTGGAGGTGTTTATAGTTTCATTTGATCTGCTATATTCATGCCTTGGTTTTGATGATGTTGATACTAAAGTAGTGACTTCACTTTTGCGCAGTTGTCACGGATCATCTATTTGTTCTCTCGGAATATGCACGATTCTTCATTAACCCTTGTAATTCATACGACGTCTGCTCGTTTAATGCTGAATCTGGTATGTTTACTATTCTGTCTTTCTTTAGTAGTAAAAATACGGTTTACATTTGGTATAGGTTGTTGTTGATTTTTTCCCTTTGTAATTCTATGTGTATGTGCATAAAGAATTTCATACATAACCGTAAACTTAAACAGTATTTTAGCTAAATCGGTATTTGTAAACAGCTAGTTTTCCTGGTGCTTCTTTAGGTTGAGCCCATATATGAAAAAGGTGTTGACCAACAAAGCATGGACGAAGCGAGAGTTTTGTTGGTAAGAATTATTTGTTCATAATGTTAAATCAGCTGCTTCTTATTTTAATTAACCATACTCATTGGTTCAAAAATGATCAGGGGCGCATATTGGATGCATTTGTTGGGAAATTTAGGACACTGAAGCGCACGATTCCTCAGGTATATAGCATGCTGTGTATTGCTGTTTTGTAGTGCAGGGTATGGTAGAAGGTAACAAAACCTTTGCTCAATTCATTGGCACAAACCCCAAAACTATAGGACACAGAGATGAAGCATAAGAAATAAAATGGAGGCTACTATAGTCTATTCTATTCTACACTATACTGTTATTTACCAAAACAGTGGGACAGCTCTGCACAGCTGAATTCTGCAGTATCTACGTATATATGTAGACTATGAGCCAGTCATTTTTGCATGAACTGCTAAGCATGCAAATATGTGTGGAATCTTGTTGGATGGTTTCTTTTTTTAAAAATATAATATTATGCAAATTTATCATGTCTAAGTAAAGTGTATTAATTGCAAAGCTGAAAAATAGATTATTGAAATTGCAATTTTGTCCTTAACAAACAGAGCACATAACTGGAAATCTACTGTTCTGTTGAAACTTGCAAGGCCCAAAACTCCCTAAGGAAAGCAAAATAAGCGAAGGCCTTGCAATGAAGTAGCGATGCATAGTGCATGGAGTTCTTTCCCAGTTATCCTACGATAAACTCCTTAGGTTCTTAGCCTCTTTCCTTGGTTGTTAGTCGCTGGTGTTAAGGGTGCCAGATTTGACACCATCACCTCACATATTGGGTGGGCGGATCTGGCCCGTCGTCTTTGTTTTCGTTGGGCGCCAGATTCGACACCGTCACCTCACTTCTTGGGTGGCCGGATCTGGTTTGTCGTCTTTGCCTTCGTTGGGCGCCAGATTCGACATCGTCACCTTACTTCTTGGGTGAGCGGATCTGGTTCGTGTCTTTGTCTCTATCTCTCTCTTCATCGCTTGATTTGACATATCTCTCTATTCCTATCGGTTTCAACATCTCTAAATCAAGACATCCGTGTGGGAAGAGCCGAAGGACAATTTTTGTTCAAGAGTTGCATGCTTTGACGACATCTTCAAGCTCGGACTTCGGATTTATCTTTTACTTCAGTGTTGTCCTCTTCAAACTCAATGCTATTGCATACGTATTGAGTTTGAGTAGGGGTGTTAAAGCTCGACACATTCGCCTGTTGTCATGCGATAGTAACATTTCAGTTCTTTCTCAATATTCATATCATGAACAACCATACAAGCTAGCTATCCTGATCTGCGGGTCAATTCAACTTCTTTATACCTATTGGAAATGTAATGGCAAATTCGATGTTGTGTGCTTAACAATGCGTATGTCTCGTGATCAACTTGACCCACGTTTTCCCCCTTCAAACTTCCAATTACGTCTGTTACATAAATGTTTTAAACAGAAAGAACAATGTTACCTCCTTTCCGTTTTGTTCCCCTATATGGTCAGCTTACTCTCTTGTTCTCTCTAGTTGCTTGAAGAAGGCGAGGAAGGGAAAGAACACCCAAATTTGAGAATGAAGCTTGAAGTCCCATTACAGGTATGCCTTATGAGAGTTTTTCTTGGGTTATGTATAAAATTCTGTGATCAACATCTCTGACAAAAGGTTATGTATGCCCTCTTTATCGAGGTTATACACAAAATGACAATTGATCTTGATTGAATTGAGTTTACTTAACCGCATAGTTGTCTTACTCAAATTTCTCAAACAAAAAGGCATGTGTTAGTCAATTTATTTGCGTGCGTTGAACTTCACACACTTAGTGAATTACTTGCTATGAATAAAAGAGTCATACATAAGATCATGGTTGTCACGGCGTGCTTGGCGACCATGGTGCTTGAGAGGCGCCATGACGCCATGGCATCCTCAAGGCAAGCTAAGGCGAGTAGCACATCAGAAGCAGAGGGAGGCAGCTGAGGGAGTTAACACATCAGAAGCAAAGGGAGGAAGCGGGAGGAGTTGTGGCCGGCGGGAGGAGAGAGGCGGGCCCGCAGCACAGTGAGGATGGCGGAGCGGGCGGGGGTCATGGAGGAGGGAGCGGAGGAGGGAGGGAGGGAGTGGAGGTCGGAGACAGAGTACCTAGCGGCAGGCAGTCGGCGCGGTGAGGTGGTCGGATATGGCCAAGGCGAGGCGAGCCTCCGTGGTGCCCCCTCTGCACCGCCGGGAGACGACACTGTGACAAGCATGCATAAGATGTGAGATAAAGATAACTTTTCATACCTGAGACCGAGAGCACATAATCTTACACGTGTATTCAAGATTTATTAGGCATCATTGTTGATTTATATGCCCAAGATGGTTCATGGGCTCATGGCAAGTGCTGAGTTTTAAAGATTTCTGCCCCTCTGTCCCCACTGCACAAACCATAGCAATCCCTGTCTTATACAGGTAGCCACATTGTTGTAGGCTTTGATACGTTAACAAAATATAAGATGCATCCCACTTATAAACAGAAGATTATGGAACAATGTTAGGGACCTGTGGTGAAATCTGATACAAACTGCTGTTTTGTTTTTAATGATGGATCATTTGACCATTTTGACAAATTTCTACAGACTGTGCTGAATTTACAACCACCCTTGGAGTATACAAAGGAAATTAATGATTACAAAAGTCTGATAAGAACACTCGTAATGGGTATGCATTATTTGTTATAAAGTATTTGCACCATTCAAAGTGTTTAAGTACTTACATTTACTGGCTCTCTGAATTATTATTTCATATTAAAAACACACCAGGAATGAAGACACTAATCTGGAGCATAACCCATGCTCATTTTCCACGCCCACAGGTATTATGGACATTCCAAATTTGTGGATATGAACTTTGACCATTTGTTATTATCCTTGGGCTACAATCCTTTAGCTCTTACAATCCTGTTATGTGTTGTGCAGCAACAAAATCAACAATCTTCTAATTTATCAGTTCAACCCTTCAGGGGGCTGCGGGAGGATGAGGTCCATCACTCTGAACGTTTCTTCCTCTTGGTTTGTCTGAACTGTTGCTAACCAATTTTTATAATCTTTTCTAGGTGCGGAAGACTTCGGGTGTTCTAAAATCTGGGCTTCACTGTTTGGCTCTTTTTAAGGAAAAAGATGAGGAGAGGGACATTCTGCAATGTTTTTCACAAATGTTAGCTATAATGGAAGCTCGTGATATAATGGATATGTTTTCCTTTTGCATGCCGGACCTCTTTGAGTGCATGATAACCAACAACCAGCTCTTACACATATTTTCCACCCTTCTTCAAGCTCCCAAGGTTCTCCGGCCCTTCACAGATGTACTGATTAATTTCCTTGTTAGCTCGAAGCTTGATTCTCTGAAGCAGCCAGATTCACCTGCAGCAAAGCTTGTCTTGCAACTCTTCCGCTTCTTGTTTATTGCTGCAGCAAAGGCTCCGGAAAGCTGTGAGCGGACTCTTCAGCCACATGTCCCTGTAATAATGGAAGTGTGCATGAAGAGTGCCACAGAAGCTGAAAAACCTCTTGGTTACATGCACCTCCTCCGTAGCATGTTCCGTGCGTTGAACAGTGCTAAATTTGATTCATTGATGCGCGATCTTATACCATCTCTACAACCTTGCCTCAATATGTTACTCTCCATGCTTGATGGACCGACTAGTGAAGATATGCGGGACTTGATTTTGGAGCTTTGCCTGATATTACCCGCCCGTTTGAGTTCTTTGCTACCTCATATTCCTCGTTTGATGAAACCTCTTGTTCTTGCTCTGAAAGGGAGGGATGACCTTGTGAGCTTAGCACTTCGTACACTAGAATTTTGGATTGATAGTCTCAACCCAGATTTTTTGGAACCTAGCATGGCCAATTTAATGTCTGAGGTCATTCTGGCTTTATGGTCTCACTTGAGGCCCCCTCCCTACACATGGGGTACAAAGTCCTTGGAACTTTTAGGTAAGCTAGGGGGTCGAAACAGGCGATTTCTGAAGGAGCCCCCTGCACTTGAATGCAAGGAAAATCCGGAACATGGACTTCGTTTAGTTCTCACTTTTGAGCCTGCAACACCATTTTTAGTTCCTCTGGACAGATGCATACACTTTGCTGTTGGTGCAGTTATGCAAGGTAGTGGAATGGAAGCTTTCTACAGGAAACAGGCTCTTCAGTTTATCCGAGTATGCTTGGATTCTTTGTTAAATCTGAGGGAAAATGTACCTGGTGAGGGTGTGAGCCCTGGAGTTCTTGGGACACTGCTAATTTCTTCATTGGATCCCTCAAGACGTCGCAATGATGCTTCAGATATGAAGGTTGGTAGGAATGTATACTATTGAGCATTAACATTGTTAATACTTAATGTACTTATGTAGTTTAATCAGGCCTCTATTATCTTACGACATTTTACATCCTTGATTTTACTGAAATTGGTACTCAGGTTTACATTGACATAGCATTCAATCGAAGTTATCAGATTGACACAGTAGCTAACGTATCATTAATATATCTCACCATGCAGATGATTGTAAGCTCGTAAAATTAGTACATGACTTCAATTTACTATGCCATGTTAAATTATTTGGTAAACTAAAGCCAACATGGCAAATTATGGTTGATTATCATATTCAATTGATATCCCCCCCTAAATTAACCTAAAAGTGGAGCCATGTTCATTCTTTGGATTATAGTGGCCTTGATGCTGTTTGGTTGTCTCCTTTACTGTTAGAAAAGGACTCCTGTATTGTTACCAAGTAGGGACAGCTGGTTCTTGGATTTGATGCAATCTCTGGATGTCTGATTGTAACTAACTGCATCTAGGTGGCGAATCAGGTGTTACCACTGTTTAGGGTGTATTGTTACCAAGTAGGGACAGCTGGTTCTTGGATTTGATGCAATCTCTGGATGTCTGATTGTAACTAACTGCATCTAGGTGGCGAATCAGGTGTTACCCCTGTTTAGGGTAGTAGTGTAATAGTCATGTAAGTGTTAAGAGGGGTAGTTATGTAATTGTAGTCTAGTATAGGGTTTCTAGTCTAGGGTTTCTCCTCTTGTACACTATATATATTGCCCCTTGGGCTCTTGCAATAGGTGAAGAATTCAGCCCTCATTCTCTCTTCTCTCTCAAAATCTAACATGGTCTTGCAATAGATGAAGAATTCAGTCCTCATTCTCTCCTCTCCCAAAATCTAACATAGTATCAGAGCCTAGATTCAAACACTAGCCTCCATCTTCTTCCACCCAAGCCGCCCCTGGGAGGAGCAATCTCTACTCCCAGGGGCAGCACTCAATCTCGTTTTTATCTTTAGCTTATGTAGTTTCTTAATGTCAAACAGTACCAGCAGCTAGCAGCAGCTCCAATTAGCAGCAAGTGTCCCTGAGCTCGGTACTGCTCTTCCGGGTCCGGTGTCGGGAGCTCGTCCATGTCAAGTAGCAGCAGTTTCTTTGCCTCGTCGTGAAGCAGCAGCTGCAGCACCAAGCTTCATCTCCATCGTCGTCGACAGCATCATGTGCCGCCGGCTCATCTTTGTCGGATTCGGCATCCTCTCCGTCAGCCGGAGCTCATCCCCTTCGCCATCACCGACCATATCGGTTGGTCTCTGCTGTCGCTATCGTCGCCTGGGGCGTTGCAGCCGGTCAGATTCGACCGGATCTAGCGCCGACATCGTCTTCCCTCACCAGATCCGGCGGTCGGGATCCGTAGTTCGCCCAACAACTTCGTCTTCATCGCCGAGGTGGCCATCCGACCACGTCTCCATCGCCTCGTCTCACCAGATCCGGCTATCGGGATTCGGAGCTCGCCCAACGAGCTAGTCTCCATCCAGCGCGCCTGGACTCTACCTCCACGGATCCGGGCTTCCTCTCGTTGCCGCCATCAGATCCCATCGGATCTGATCCTCCCCGTCGCCGTCGGTCGCCGCCGCCGAGCTTGATCCACGCCTCCTCTGCGCTAGATCTGGCGCCTCGTTGACGAGCGCCAAGTCCCTGCCACCGCCGAGCTCAGCAGCACCTCATCCTTGCTATCGCCGAGATCTATCCCCGGCTCCTCTGCACGGGATCCGGCTTCTCCTCACTAGCGCCTCGTCCCTGTTGCCGCTGAGCTCGATCCACGCCTCCTCAGCACGGGGTCTGGTGCCTACTTGATAAGCGCCTGGTCCCCGCCGCCGCCGAGCTCTCCGACGACGGATCCTCTGCTCCGATGAGGCTGCTGACGCCTCCTCTGCTTCGGCGAGGTCGTCGACCACTTTTTGCTTTCGCCGACGCTCTGCTCATTGCTTGGTACTACTTGCCACTATCATTTTCGCTCACATGACCACCTTCAAATTTCACCTTGCTCCAAGCTTGTGGAGACTCTTTGCCTCCACTAGCCCACCATGGTCATCTTGTGCAGCAGCAGCCTCTTTCTTGCAAGCTTCTTGCTCTGCTTCATGTTGGTGCTTGTGTGATCACTGCTGCTGCTAGTATCTATTGCTTGTATCCTCCTGCTAATGCTAGTATCCTAAGTCTATTTTCCTTTGATTTCCATCGAGTCCATCAAGTCTGTTGTATCTCTCTTTGAGTTCGTCGAAGTTGTGCCGGTTCATCATATCCTTTGTTGATCAGCCGATTGCTTCTTCCTTTTTGGGTTGCCGTGGTCCGTCCATTGGATCGAGTGTGAGTCACCAGGGAATAAAAACCCGTACCGGCCGGTTTTTCGGGGTTTTGCAAGCTCAAATTCTAATTTTCGAATTTTGGATGGTTTTTAATCAAATTCGAGCGAATTTCATCCGAAAAACTCGAATTCGAGAATCGCGATTATCGCTCCCTGGTCGTCGAACCGCCTCACCGGTTATGTGATCCCTGGTGGTCAACCCATCATGGTTGTTGATGCGACTTTGCCCTCTTGGTCCTCTCTTGTAGCCATCATGCTACACATCTTCGCGTCATTGTGACTCTTGACCAATGGCCTTCTTTGTCGCTATCATCAGCTGTCTCTTTGTCTTTGTTTTCGTCGGGCGTCAGATTCGACACTGTCACCTCACATCTTGGGCGGGCGGATCTGGTCTGTTGTCTTTGCCTTCGTCGAGTGCCAGATTCGACACCGTCACCTCACTTCTTGGGTGGGCGGATCTGGTCTGTGTCCTCGTCTCTATCTCTCTCTTCATTGGCTTGATTTGACATATCTCTCTATTTCTGTCGGTTTCAACATCTCCAAATCAAGACATTCGTGTGCGAAGAGCCAATGTACAATTTTTGTTCAAGAGTTGCATGCTTCGACGACATCTACAAGCTCGGACTTCGGATTTATCTTTTATTTTAGTGCTGTCCTTTTCAAACTCAATGCTATTGCATACACATTGAGTTTGAGTGGGGGTGTTAAGGGTAGTAGTGCAATAGTCATGTAATCGTTAGAGGGGTAGTTATGTAATTGTAGTCTAGTCTGGGGTTTCTCCTCTTGTACACTATATATATTGCCCCTTGGGCTCTTGCAATAGATGAAGAATTCAGCCCTCATTCTCTTCTCTCCCAAAATCTAACAACCACCACAACATTGCTGAACTCCCCCGTTATTACTCCATAAACAGCGTAGACTGTAGATAAGTTATTGTTATTTTTAATATTAACATGCAATTCCCTTTGGATGTTTTATGTTTTACAACTGTTTTGTCTTACCTCTTAAGTTCTACTGATCCTGAATCAAATCAAAATGATTTCATATATTTGTTTTTATTGATTTTGGACTTGGAGCCATAGTTTCTTTCTTGCCTTTTTACTCTAGCCATTTTATGCTTGGGGTAACTAGAATGTCTCTTATTGATGCTTTATTTTTTTATTTGTTTTATAGGGAGATTTAGGTGTGAAGACAAAGACACAACTATTGGCAGAAAAATCTATTTTCAAGGTTCTACTTGTAGCTATCATTGCAGCTAATGCCGACACCAGTCTTCAAGATGAGAAAAATGACTTTGTTGTTGATATATGTCAGCATTTTGCTATGCTTTTCCACGTCAATTCTTCATCCTCCAGTCAATCAGGATTTGTGCAGCCTATTGGTTCATCCCTCTCATCAAGCATCACCATGGGATCTAGATCAAGAAGCAACACTTCATCCAATCTCCGTGAGTTGGATCCTTTAATATTTCTGGATGCATTGGTTGAAGTTCTATCCAGTGAAAATCGTCAACATGCAAAAGCTGCCCTTTATGCTTTGAATACTTTTGCTGAGACACTAATCTTTCTTGCTCGTATGAAGCACACTGGTATGCTAAGGGGAGGTCCTAGTACCCCTATGCTAGTTTCTAGTCCGTCTTTAAATCCAGTATATTCTCCTCCTCCAAGTGTGCGGGTTGCTGTATTTGAGGAATTATTGCCTCGCTTATTGCATTGTTGTTACGGTAGCACGTGGCAAGCTCAGATGGGTGGTGTAATGGGCCTTGGAGCGTTGGTTGGTAAAGTGTCTGTGGAAACCCTATGCATCTTTCAGGTCAGAATTGTACGTGGGCTTATATGTGTTCTTAAGAGGCTTCCAGTGCATGCAAACAAAGAGCAGGAGGAGACAAACCATGTCCTAACACAAGTTCTACGGGTAGTAAACAATGCGGATGAAGCAAACAGTGAACCTCGACGACAAAGTTTTCAGGGAGCTGTTGAGTTTCTTGCTCTGGAGCTGTTTAACCCAAATGCTTCAATTGTCGTGAGAAAGAATGTGCAAGCATGCTTATCACTGCTTGCAAGTAGGACTGGCAGTGAAGTCTCTGAATTGCTTGAGCCTCTGTATCTACCATTGCTTCAGCCTCTGATTTCACGACCTCTGCGTTCGAAGAACATTGAGCAACAGGTACGATAGATTTCTAAGGTTTTAGTCATTCAAACTTAATGTTTACAATAGAATTGATGTATTTTTCTTCTTCTTTTTGTCAAAGGTTGGTACTGTTACAGCTTTGAACTTCTGTCTAGCACTGAGACCACCTCTTCTGAAGTTGTCTCCTGAGCTCGTCAATTTTTTGCAAGAAGCACTGCAAATTGCTGAGGCCGATGAAACAGTTTGGGTCACCAAGCTGATGAATGCAAAAATAGTTATGACATGGAACAAACTAAGAACTGCATGCATTGAACTGCTCTGTACTGCGATGGCGTGGGGAGATCTGAAAGCTCCAAATCACAGCGACTTGCGAGCAAAGATTATCTCAATGTTTTTCAAGTCCCTAACATGCAGGACGACAGAGATTGTCAATGTTGCCAAGGAGGGACTTCGTCAGGTGTTGTTTAGCTGCACTTATGTTTTCTTATATTGACTTGAAAATTCAGAACATGTTTATTATCTTCTTGTTTGCCAGTTTCTTTTACTTTACTATCACTATTCCAAATTCAAATTGTTGCATGTAGTATGTTCTCAGTTCTCACTAGTAGTTGCATTTTTTAGGTTGTTCAACAGCAAAGGATGCCAAAGGATCTTCTACAGAGCAGCTTAAGGCCCATCTTAGTTAACTTAGCACACACAAGGAGTCTTACGATGCCTTTGCTGCAAGGATTGGCTCGTCTGCTTGAATTACTGTCTAACTGGTTTAATGTCACTTTGGGCGCTAAGCTATTGGATCATTTGAAAAAATGGCTGGAGCCAGAAAAGCTTGCCCAGAGTCAAAAATCTTGGAAAGCTGGAGATGAGCCGAAAATAGCTGCAGGTGTGATATATTTTGAAAATGCATTGTATCACTCAATTATGGTTATAGAACTTCACTGGACTTGTGATTTAGAAGGATTTGAGATCAGTGTATGAATGTATGTGGATATAGATAATTCTAATCTACATCGAGAAATGCAAAAATGACCAACTCTTGACTTGTCTAAAAACAACTAACTTGTTTGAAAACAATTCTTGTCTTTTTATTTTTGATTTTGTCTCCTTTGCTTGGGAGTTAATTATATCTCATGTCTGATTTCACTTTTCCTTTGCTTGGGCAGCTATGATTGAGCTTTTTCACCTCCTTCCCCCGGCAGCGAGCAAGTTCTTGGATGACCTTGTCACCTTGGTAATAGATTTGGAAAGGGCACTTCCCGACGATCAATTTTATAGTGAAATCAACAGCCCTTATCGTGCTCCACTTGCAAAGTTTTTGAACCGCTATGCTGTGGAGGCTGTAGACTATTTTCTTGCTCGTTTAAGCCATCCAAAGTACTTCAGAAGGTAGTCACTTTACCAAAAGAAGTGTTTCTTAATGGTGCATGAATATTCGTGTCATTTTTCTATTCATATTTAGCTGTAAACAAAGCGAACTTTTTTGTGAAACAATGGGAAGCTTCAAAAGCTTCACTTAGTGGTTAGTACCACATTCTGGTTGTTTACATCAGTATACCTTCCCTTTAGTCTATGCTAGATCATTACTACCATACCAAACTTGGGCAAAGTGATTAGATTCAAAGACTTGAGCTTGCAGATCTCAAAAGTGATTTTTTGGGTTATGCTGAATACCTTTCGACATATAATTTTTTATTTATAAATATGTACCTTATTGCTGTTCCTTTTCTCTTCTATCAGACTTAGTTCTGGATGTGTACTCACCTTCTGTATATATCTTGGATCAACCATCTCTGTTTTAATGAAGCTAATTGGCAAATAACATTTAAACGGCTTTTGCATAGGAGTGAATTGCCCATTCAATTGCTGTTATGCTCTGTACTCATTGTCATTCTTTTGCTTGCACACCATAGCTGCACACCAACTTGCTATTTGGTTCTCTTAAGTTACATTTAAAATAAATATGTGTATAGCCTCTGACTCCTTGGATTAGCATATGGGTTACACCGGATTTAGCGTGCCCAAGAATTGATTATTCTTCCTTTTTGAAAATTCAGGTTTATGTACATAATCTGCTCTGATACTGGGGAATTAAGGGATGAACTTGCAAAGTTACCTCAAAAAATACTTGCTAGTGCCTTCTCACAGTTTTATCCCCAAACTGAAGCAGCTGCTACTCAACTACCTTCCTCGGGACCTGTTAATCAACTATCTTCCTCGGTGAAGGATGAAGGCCTTACTGGGGCCATGAATGAGAGTTTTAATGGCCAATCTTCTTCAAACATGGTTACTGGTCCTGATAATTATTTCAATGGATTAGAACTCATATCGACCCTTGTGAAACTGATGCCTGAGTGGCTCTGTAACAACCGGGTTGTCTTCGACACTTTGTTACTTGCTTGGAAATCACCTGCAAGAATTGCTCGCCTGCAGAACGAGCAGGAATTGAGTTTACCCCAGGTAGCCATTGGAATTTCCTACATTTGTTTCATTTTCCATTTACTCCTTGGATGCCATTGTATGCGTGTGTAAAATCTCTGATATTTTTTGTTTGTGCCATATCTATTTTGAAAACAATGTTTCAGTTGCCTTTCCCATTTGAACCTTTTCTATTTTTTTGTTTTGTGCATTATCTTTTATTTTGTCTCTGCTGCTCTTTAATTTCTTGTGTCGTTAGCTGTCAAGCTGGACATTTTTCTTGATTCCTGTTTTTTTAGAGCTTGATTCCTGTATTTCTGTTTCCAAATATTAGTTGCTTTTTTATTTTTTGACCTCTCCCTTTGCACTACTTAATTATCATGTTCAATTCATGGCACAAGAAAAAAAATTGTCGTACAAGTTGCACGCTCTAAATTTTTGCTCGACAGATGCTATTCTCTGATATAGTACTATCCTTCTTAGATGCTGCTTTGGCACTTCACCAATGCAGCAGATTGACAATCCTAAGCAACTTGTACTATCATATGAAATGTGATGGTGTGTCTTCATTAGCTAAATACTGTCTGGCACTGGGCACTTATTTGTCTGTATGCACATGATTCCTGTGAATTGAAGTTCAATAGTTGAGATTCTGTCAACAATATGCACACCTGATATATGTCTTTTACTCCTTTACAATTCATTAAATTGTTGTCAAGAAAGTTTTGAATTGCTTTGAATACCGAGCATACTTCTAAATCTTCCACATTATACTTGTCTACCACTATCTACATCTTTTGAGTTTAATAATCTTGCTTTTCTGAACAGGTGATGGAAAGCAAACGGCTCATAAAATGCTTCCTAAATTATCTAAGGCATGATCGTACTGAAGTCGGCGCGCTCTTTGATATGCTATCGATATTCTTGTACCGTAGCCGCATAGATTATAGCTTTCTTAAGGAATTTTATGTCATAGAGGTAACACCATTTCTGGTTTCTAATTCATGAAAGTTATTTTTCGTGTATTTCTTGAGTGCTCTGTTTCTTATAACCTGTACATGTTGCATTTAGGTTGCTGAAGGATATGCTCCAAATTTGAAGAAAACTATTCTGAACCACTTTCTGAACATATTCCAATCAAAACTATATGGGCAAGATCATTTAGTCGTTGCTATGCAGATACTTATCCTTCCAATGCTAGCTCATTCCTTCCAAAATGGACAAAGTTGGGAAGTTGTTGATCCTTCTATAATTAAAACTATTGTCGACAAGCTTCTTGATCCTCCGGAAGAGGTGAACTGTAGTGAATTTCTCTACCTTAACACCTACCAAGATTATTTTTTGTTGCTCCTCCCATGTGCATGATGAAAGTTTTCTTCATTTTTCTAGGTCAGTGCTGAATACGACGAACCTTTAAGAATAGAGCTCCTTCAGCTTGCCACATTACTTCTGAAGTATCTACAGAGTGATCTTGTTCACCATCGAAAGGAACTAATAAAGTTCGGCTGGAACCATCTCAAGCGTGAAGATAATTCCAGCAAGCAGTGGGCTTTTGTAAATGTTTGTCATTTCTTAGAGGCCTATCAAGCTCCTGAGAAGATAATTCTACAGGTAATTCAACATAAATTTCTCCTGTAGCAATATTATATCCAGCTAGCCAACCTGATGTTTTCTTTTGCCCAGGTTTTTATTGCTCTATTACGGACATGCCAACAAGAAAATAAGTTGCTGGTGAAGCAAGCTCTTGATATCCTCATGCCTGCCCTTCCTAGAAGACTCCCTCCTGGGGATACCCGCATGCCAATATGGATCAGATACACCAAGAAAATCCTTGTGGAGGAAGGCCATTCAATTCCCAACATGATTCACATATTCCAGCTTATTGTTCGCCATGCAGACCTTTTTTATAGCTGCAGAGCCCATTTTGTTCCTCAGATGGTCAACTCTCTTAGTCGACTTGGATTACCATACAACACGACCGCAGAAAACAGACGGCTTGCAATTGAACTTGCTGGATTGGTAGTGGCATGGGAAAGACAGAGACAGAGTGAGATGAAAGTTGTGCAGGAAAGTGAGAGCCAGAATCTGATTGGTGATATGCTTAGTCCTGTTATTGGTGGTGATCCAAAACGCTCCTCAGATGTTCCCACATTCGCTGATGATTTGAGTAAGAGGGTGAAAGTTGAACCAGGCTTACAACCTCTCTGTGTGATGTCACCTGGTGGGGCATCTATACCTAATATTGAGACACCAGGATCTTCTGGGCAAACAGACGAGGAGTATAAACCTAATGCTGCAATGGAGGAGATGATTATTACTTTCCTTATAAGGGTGATTATCTTTTTTTATCTTTTGGTTTTTATGCTTTAAATTGCACACTGCCTGCATCAGTAGATTACCTCTGTTAAAATGATAAAGCTATTTCTAAAATTTTGATGGCTTATGTCCTGATGCTTAATGCTTTTGAGGTGTACATCTCATGTTCTGATGTAGTTTACTTGCTTTTGAGGCATAGATCACAACTCACTAGACAACTTATGCCTTTTCCCTTAAAAGAAACAAAGCAAAATGTCACATTTGATTGCAATTGGCATGTCCACAGTGTAAAACATATGCAGGAAAATTACATGTTTTTTTGAGGTGGCGGATACTCATATTATTATTCATTGATTCGGAGAACAGGTGTCACTAGTGATTGAACCTAAGGATAAGGAATCTAGTTCAATGTACAAGCAAGCTCTTGATCTACTGACTCAAGCTCTGGAAGTCTGGCCAAATGCCAATGTTAAATTCAATTACCTTGAGAAATTGCTTGGAAATCTGACGCCCTCTCAGTCCAAGGACCCTGCAACAGCCCTTGCACAGGGTCTTGATGTTATGAACAAAGTATTAGAAAAACAACCCCGTCTCTTCATCCGGAATAACATCAACCATATTTCTCAAGTAAGTTACTTCAGAATTACCCCGTTTCTCTTGATAAGTTCTTTGTTAGATTTGTGTTTTGATGGGATCAAGACAGGTATTTCTTACGTTTGATATGTTTTGGGACTTTTTTGTTTAGATACTGGAACCTTGCTTCAATAACAAAATGCTGGACGCTGGAAAGTCTCTTTGTTCCTTGCTAAAGACGGTATTCATTGTTTTTCCTCTTGAAGCAGCTACAACACCACAAGATATAAAATTATTGTATCAAAGAGTTCAAGATCTCATTCAGAAGCATCTTGCTGCTGTAACAACTCCACAGATATCACTTGAACTAAGCAATGCTAACTCTATCATAAGTTTTGCACTGTTTGTCCTCAACGCACTTGCAGAAGTACAGACGAATTTCATTGATCCATTCATTGGCTTGCTTCTTCGAGTCCTGCAACGTCTTGCACGTGACATGGGATCTTCTGCTGGCAGCCATGTCCGACAAGTATGTTGACATAATATCTGTCATGTTCTTTAACTAATGTTGATACTTGATACATTAACAAGTTAACATATTTAGCTGCAAGCAATCTACGTTTGTGATCTCGTATATGTCACTCATTATTGTTCTTTTGTTTACGACTTTAGCAAACCTGAGTATCATTGATTACTTTTAATTGGTGGAAAGAAATAACAGTGACAGTAAGATACTCACTTATATAGGGTGAAACACAGTTCACATCCACTTTGTTGTCTGACAAAATTTGTTGCATTGTGTAAATGTGCAGACATAATTGACTAATAGTCACTGCTAATGAATATTAATTAGGTTGTCACTCTCAATTTCCTCTGGGTCCCTTATATTTCTTCTGGGAAGTTTTTTTCCTCCAATTATTTACTATTTTCTACATAAAAATTGCCCATTTAATGACTACATCTAGGATTTTTTTAGTGTTTAAGTATGTGATTTGATTCCCAACTCCATGCATAAATCCCCTGGCAAGATTCAACATATTCCCATGGTCTATTACCTCGGCATTGATGCTGCAATATTTTCAGGGACAGAGACCTGAACTGGATTCATCAGTTAGCTTGCGTCCTACTGTAGATTCTACTGTCATATCTAACATGAAGACTGTTTTAAAACTCATAAGTGAGAGGGTGATGGTCTCTTCTGAGTACAGACGATCTATGGGCCAAATACTTCAAGCGCTTCTTTCAGAGAAAGGCACTGATCCCAGTGTTCTTCTATGCATACTAGACATGATAAAAGCTTGGATTGAGGACGACTACAGACTTGCTTCAACTGCTGGCTCTGTTAGTTCGCTTAACCCAAAGGAAATAATAACTTATCTTCATAAGTTATCATTGGTTGACAGAAAAAGCTTCGCCCCTTCTGCACAAGAAGAATGGGATGCAAAATATTTGCAACTTCTTTATTCACTCTGTGGAGATTCAACCAAGTAAGTACATCTCTATGCAGCGAGTTCTTAATAGTATTTTGCTCTCTTTCTAATGTTTTCTGTTCCTGCAGATATCCATTGGCATTGAGGCAAGAGTATTTTCATAAGGTTGAGAGACAATACATGCTTGGACTTGGAGCTAAAGATCCAGAAATGAGGAAGCGATTCTTCAAGCTTTACCATGACTACGTGGGAAAAACATTATTTGCTAGACTGCAGTTTATAATACAGACCCAGGACTGGGAAGCAGTGAGTGATGTTTTCTGGTTGAAACAAGGCCTGGATCTCATTTTGGCTATATTAGTTGAAAATGAGCCAATTACACTTGCCGCAAATTCTGCTCGAGTGCCTGCGCTTATGATAACAGGGCCAGTTCCAGATCGCATTATCATGCCACAACAGGTTCCTGATGGTCAGGAAAGCTTGGATGGCACATCTCTGAAATTCGATTCTCTTACGACGAGACATGCCCAGTTCTTAAATGAAGCAAGCAAGCTTGTGGTACATACCCGCACTCAAAACTATGTTGCTGCCAGGATTATCTGCATTATGCCATATGTTTATTTTACTTTTTTTTTTGCTGTTGCATGCGGATATCAAGGATCCAAAAACCGTTACCGGGACAAATCCCGCTCGATGGCCGGTACTGGTAACCGGCCGGTTATCGGAAATCCCGGAAAAAAACCGGACGTTTTTTAGAAACTGAATTTTGAAATGGGATTTTTGAAAACCGGTTACCACCCGAAAACCGGAAAAACCGGCCGGAATTTTGAATTAGAAAGTGTTTAATGAAGTGCATATTTAGCTCATACAATACATAATCTAGCATATTTAGCTCATACGATACGTAATCTAACATATTTAGCTCAAGTGCAAACTGGCCAAAAACGATAATTCAAGCATATTTAGCTCATACAATACCTAATCTAGCACAAAATAGGCTTAAACTAACCTAGGAAGTGCATTATGCAGTTAAAAATTCAAATTTGAAACTGAAATTTTCCGGCCGGTTACTGTTCACCTGGGCGCCACCAGGAAATCCGGTTATCGCCGGTAACCGGTCGGGATTTTTTTCCCTGGCGGATATATTATTACAGTTTTATTCATAGGTTTTCTTTTTGCTAATTCTGCTGGTATGAAATCTTTGGCCTGAATGTAACACGTAGAAGTAAATTATTTGTTATTCTCAATTATGTAGGTGGCAGATGTCATGGCTCCGTTAAGGGAACTTGCATTTGCTGATCCCAATGTTGCATATCATTTGTGGGTTCTTGTCTTCCCAATTGTTTGGGTCACCTTACACAAAGAGGAACAAGTTGCGCTAGCTAAGCCAATAATTGCACTTTTATCAAAAGACTACCATAAGAGGCAGCAGGGATGCAGACCTAATGTAGCCCAAGCACTTCTTGAAGGTCTTCATTTGAGCCACCCTCAACCACGCATGCCTAGTGAGCTTATCAAATATATTGGGAAAACTTGCAATGCATGGCATACTTCACTTGCCTTACTAGAAAGTCATATGATGCTTATGAATGAGGCTAAATGCTCCGAGTCATTGGCTGAGTTATACAGGCTTCTTAATGAAGATGACATGAGGTGTGGATTATGGAAGAGAAGATCAATCACTGCAGAAACTAGAGCTGGGCTATCACTAGTCCAGCATGGTTACTGGCAACAGGCACAAAATCTCTTTTACCAGGCAATGATCAAAGCAACTCAGGGCACATACAATAACACTGTCCCAAAGGCTGAAATGTGTCTTTGGGAAGAACAGTGGTTGTCTTGCGCGACTCAATTAGGTCAGTGGGAAGTATTGGCTGATTTTGGAAAAGGTGTGGAGAATTATGAGATTCTTTTAGATTGCCTTTGGAAGGTGCCTGACTGGGCATATATGAAGGAGAATGTAATCCCCAAAGCTCAGGTAGAAGAGACACTGAAGTTACGCCTGATTCAAGCATTTTTCACTCTTCATGACAAAGGTACTAGTGGTGTTGGAGAGGCTGAGAACCTTCTGAGCAAAGGTGTTGAACTTGCACTAGAACAGTGGTGGCAGTTACCTGAAATGTCTGTGCACTCCCGAATGCCTCTGCTGCAGCAGTTTCAGCAGTTGGTTGAAGTGAAAGAATCCTCTAAAATACTGCTTGACATTGCAAATGGCAACAAACCAGCTTCAGGGAACTCTGGTGCCAATTCCAATAACCACAATTCATTTGCCGACCTCAAGGATATTCTTGAAACATGGAGACTTCGGATTCCTAACGAATGGGATAATATGACTGTTTGGTATGATCTGCTCCAATGGAGGAATGAAATGTACAATTCAGTAATAGATGCATTCAAGGATTTTGGCCAAACAAATGCTCAACTTCATCATCTTGGTTACCGAGACAAGGCTTGGAATGTGAACAAGCTTGCTCACATAGCTCGCAAGCAAAGTCTTCCTGATGTTTGTGTAACTATACTTGATAAGATGTATGGCCATGCTACCATGGAAGTCCAGGTGACTCTCTACCATGACCAATTTATATTACTGCGTACTATCCATTCAGTATCTCCTTATTTTACTACTTTGCATTCTGATCTGGTTGCAGGAAGCTTTTGTGAAGATATGCGAACAAGCTAAGGCTTACTTAGAGATGAAAGGCGAACTAGTCAGTGGTCTTAACTTAATCAATAATACGAATTTGGAATTTTTCCCTGTGAAGAACAAAGCAGAAATATTTCGCCTCAGAGGTGACTTCCTGCTAAAAATGAATGACTGTGAGAATGCAAACCTTGCTTATTCAAATGCAATAACTCTCTTTAAGCATTTGCCAAAAGGTTGGATTAGCTGGGGAAATTATTGTGATATGGTATGGCTATGATCCTCTATGTTGTTAATAATACCCCTTCAGTTTCCAGATTTATTGAATAAGTACGGTTGTTGTGCTTTTTGCAGATTTTCAAAGAAACAAATGAAGAGGTTTGGCTTGAGTATGCCGTAAGTTGTTTTTTCCAAGGCGTCAAGTATGGAGTTTCAAACTCAAGGAGTCATCTAGCTCGGATTCTCTACCTTCTCAGCTTTGATACACAAAATGAACCTGTTGGAAGGGCTTTAGATAAATATCTCGAGCAGCTGCCCCATTGGGTTTGGCTTTCATGGATACCTCAATTATTGCTATCACTACAGAGAAGTGAAGCTCAACACTGCAAATTGGTTTTGCTAAAGATTGCTCAAGTTTATCCACAGGTAAAAGCCATATCGTTTTGTCATTTGAATTTCTTGAAGTAGAGAATGTATATTCTTGTCCCTGGATGTACATATCTGAAAGTTGTTGTTGCAGGCCTTGTATTATTGGCTTCGTACTTACTTGATGGAGCGGCGTGATGTTGCTGCTAAAACTGAAATGGGAAGAAACTTGTTGGCTCAGCAGCGTATGCAGCAAGCTATTTTGTCAAACAATGCTGCTAATAACTTATCTGAAGGGAATGCAAGGGCATCTAATCATGTGGGTGGTAACTTGACTTCTGACAACCAGGTTCATCAAGCCACCCAATCCGGTGGTGCTACAGATTCTCATGAGGGGGGCAACCTCCAAGGACAAGAATCAGACAGATCTGCTGTTGAAGGTGGTACAAGTGCTGGCCATGATCAAGGTCAACAGAGTTCAACAGGTGCAGAGGGTTCGCAAATTGCACTAAGACGCAATAATGGACTTGGTTGGGTAACTTCTGCAGCAAGCGCATTTGATGCTGCAAAGGACATAATGGAAGCTCTTAGGAGCAAGCATACCAATCTAGCCAACGAACTTGAGGTAAGAAATAACACAATAATTTATATCGCTGTTAGGAACTGTAGTAATGAGTATGTCCGTTATTTATTCTATTCAGCTGCCATCTTGCTACATTCTGAAATGTGAGGTTTTGAATTGATTGGTATACATATCTCAAAAGTGAGAGGGTGGATAAGACTGGTATGATGAAATAAGCCATTCTGTACTAGTTATAGAATAGTGTGCATACTTATGAGGAAATTTGTTTAGCAAAGCTAGCATTTAAAAGGGGGCAGAAACCTGTGCATATTTACTTCTTAAGTTCTACTATTTATGGATTATTATGATTATAGAAGCTTGAGGGATTCAGCATGAAGAGCACTTCTAAGCTTGTCCAGTGCTCGAAAATTTGATGTTGCACATACTGATACTGCTTTATAATCTAATGTTATTTCATTGCTGGTTTCAGGTTTTACTGTCTGAAATTGGATCAAGATTTGTTACTCTTCCTGAGGAAAGACTTCTTGCTGTGGTTAATGCACTGCTTCATCGCTGCTACAAGTATCCAACTGCAACCACAGGCGAGGTTCCACAATCTCTCAAGAAGGAACTTTCTGGTGTATGTAGAGCTTGCTTTTCACAAGATGCTGTTAACAAGCATGTTGATTTTGTCAAGGAGTACAAGCAAGATTTTGAGCGTGACCTTGACCCAGAGAGTGCTACTACTTTTCCGGCAACCCTTGCCGAGCTTACTGAGAGATTGAAGCACTGGAAGAATGTTCTTCAGAGTAATGTGGAGGATCGGTTCCCTGCAGTATTAAAACTAGAGGAAGAAAGTAAAATACTAAGGGATTTTCATGTTGTTGATGTAGAACTCCCGGGGCAGTACTTCACAGATCAGGTTGGTAACGATGATCACTTTTTATTCTCTGTATGATACTCAATATATCACTCACCATTGGTGAACCATCAAATGGACGGTGTGCTGCCTTTTTTGGAAAGTTTTATGCTGCTCCCCCAGTTCTTGTCTGTACTTGTCATTACACATATTACCCTTTCTGTTGTCTAAATTTTGCATTTGTTTTGCAGGAGGTTGCGCCTGACCACACTGTCAAGTTGGACAGAGTTGGACCTGACATACCAATTGTACGGAGGCATGGTAGTAGCTTTCGACGCCTGGCACTTATCGGTTCTGATGGTTCACAGCGCCATTTTATTGTTCAGACATCGTTGACTCCGAATGCTCGGAGTGATGAAAGAATGCTGCAGCTATTCCGTGTTCTAAATAAAATGTTTGATAAGCATAAGGAGTCTAGGCGGCGCCATCTTGCTATCCATACCCCAATAATTATTCCTGTTTGGTCACAGGTGAAGTACTTTTTCTTTTATTCTTTAACTGATAATAATTTGTTAGTACTTTTTGGTTTATTCTTTAACTGATAATAATTTCTTATCCTGAACTTTTATCTTCCAAGGTAGTATATAGTGTCCTTCTCTTGACATAGCAAAATTTATTTATTCAGGTTCGGATGGTAGAGGATGATTTGATGTACAGCACTTTTCTTGAGGTCTATGAAATTAACTGTGCACGGCATAATAGGGAAGCTGATTCACCCATCACAATTTTCAAAGAGCAGCTAAATCAAGCCATCTCAGGGCAGGTCTCTCCTGAAGCAGTGGTGGAACTACGTTTGCAAGCATACAATGATATTACTAAAAATATTGTTAATGATAATATCTTCTCCCAATACATGCACAAGATTCTGCCAACTGGCAACCACCTTTGGACTTTCAAGAAACAGTTTGCAATCCAGGTGGCTCTGTCCTGCTTCATGTCATACATGTTGCAGATTGGTGGCAGGGCTCCTAACAAAATTCTGTTTGCTAAAAATACTGGCAAGATCTTCCAAACTGACTTCCATCCAGGTATTCTTCTTGACGATTATCAATCTTTGTAAGTAAGGCATGTGGAATTTTATGATTACTCACATTTGTTTCTTTGTAGCTTATGATCCAAATGGAATGATTGAGTTCAACGAGCTAGTTCCATTTAGGCTCACACGCAACATGCAAGCTTTCTTCTCAAATTTTGGCGTTGAAGGTCTCATCGTTTCTGCCATGTGTTCTGCTGCCCAGTCTGTGGTTTCACCTAAAGTGAGTATTCCCACCCAGCATGCTTGTACATTTCAACAGAAATGAATGGGTGAATTCTGGTATGATATGTTAAGAGAGTGAATAGGGTTTTTTATTGTGTGATTTTATTGTGGTACCGATTGAGCTTGCATATTCCGATATTCCTTATTGGATATGAAGGTTTATTGATGCATTTATCTAATTTCCTTGCCTGCAACGTAATTAGATTGTTGCTTTATGATTTTCAGCAAAGTCAGCACATATGGCATCATTTGGCTATGTTTTTCCGTGATGAACTGTTATCTTGGTCATGGAGAAGGCCACTTGGCATTCCATCTGTTCCAGTTGCTGCTGGAATGATCAACCCATTGGATTTCCAACAGAAGGTGATAAATAATGTGGAACATGTTATCAATCGTATCAAATCAATATCACCGCATTATCTTGCAGATGAGGTATGCTGTTTCTTTTATGTTGATTCGTGCCTGTTACTTTTTTGAAGAAAGATATGTTGGTTTCTTATTTGTGCTGATTGGCCTAGCCAGCCACTAGCTTTTATATTGATGATGCCATCACTGTAGATTGGTGAGGCTGATTGCACTTGTCTGTGTATAAGATACGAAAATGTTTGATTAAGTTATAATTGTTTCACATGATATAACTGCTTCGATGCATATAATACTGAATTTTGGTTTCGCTCCTTTTCATTTCGCGTCTAAAGATGTCTACCATATGTTTCCAGATCACTGGCTACAAATAACCAGAAAACCGTTTGGACACGAGTTTTTACGTAAATCATTATTGCAATTTTTGGCCTGATCTATAATTCAAAAGACATTTAAGTTTGCCACCTCTGATCATTCTAGTCTTGGTATTGCAGGAAGAGAACACAACGGAACCGCCTCAGTCGGTCCAAAGAGGCGTCACAGATCTGGTGGAAGCGGCATTATCTTCGAGGAACTTGTGCATGATGGATCCGACATGGCACCCGTGGTTTTGAGCTGCTCACCTTTTGTAGTCTGACGAGCAACTAGAGAGTGTTAGTTGGTCCTGATCAGTTGTAAATATAACCTTATTTGGCAACACCGATAAACTTGTATCATGTAGATAAGAAACCCGGGCTTTCAGCCCTGTTTACTAGTATTGGCGTTGTCCGATAATGTTAATTTAGCTGGAGAGCTTGAATGCAAACGTTTAGCCATGGGAACACTCCCTATGACCTTTCCAACTTTTGTCGAGGACAATATTGGGACGTAGAATTACGAGTTTTTGGGTAATAAGAGGAAAAAAAAGAGAGTACTAGTTGGAGAGGAATTCTCTGCGGTAATACAGTTAATGTAGAGATGCTACAGGCTACAGGTTAGGAGCGATTTCCACCGTTGGTCAGGAGACCAATTGTCGTAGTGTTTTTTTGCTACAGCATTTGTCACCGCTGCTACAGTATTTTACTACGGTACTACACATTCAACGCTGTTAGCATCTCTCTCGCAGGATCAAAGATAGTCGGTTCATGTCAATCAAGCCATGTCCGGGTGAGGAAACCTGCATTCTTTGGCTTCGTTGTCCTCGGTCTCACGTGTTGTATTATGTTTCGTGTACGGTTGGAAGGTGAAAGGAACTTTTTCACCTCGTATTTATATAAATAATTATTTCTGATTTTTTTAAAATATAGTACAGTGGCGTTGTTGCACGGTCGACGTGGCCTGCTGCCATGCAGTAAGCTACTGTAGCGACTGTTGCTGGTGTCCCTCGGCAATACTGTAGCATTTTTAAAAAACAAATTTATGTATATTTTTTGTAGGAATTTTTAAATATAGAAAATAGGCTCCAAAAATTATGAAATGTTTTGTGGAGCCTCCTGACATAGTTTACTTGCTTGTGTAATTTTTTCAAAATTTTATTTGTTTTGAATTTTTCTCGAAAAATCATTTAATTATACTACTTGTAGGAATTTTTTTAATATAGAAAATGAGGTCCAAACATTATGAATTTTTTAATGCTACAGTGGACTTGATTGTGTAATATTTTTCAGAATTTCATATGTTCTGAAAACGTCTCGAAAATTAGGGTTTTAGGTTTCAGAAATTAGGGTTTCATGATTTTATATGACTTGGAATGTGTGAAGTTTAGTACCGTATGGACCACTCTAAGTAAGAGACACTCTTAAGAGACACACATTAAGGGTTTAGGCCAATGCCCGGCCTCCCTCCTCTGCACGTCTGTCGCCCCATCGTTGGTGTTCCTTCTTGCCCACAGTGTTCGATAACGCCTCTGGAATTCCCGGCACTGTGATTACTCTAGAAATTCCCAGATGGGATGCGAAGGGCCTAGTGAACCATTTTATTTAGTTCCTGTGCTGATTGATGGACAGCGGAAAAGGGGGTAACTTTGATTGTGCCTTTGAGCTAATGAGTAAGATGATGCATGAAAACTTCTTTTTTTGCCATGCCACAAACCCTCAGTGAACTGCTTGTTTCCCTTCCTAATAAATGACGACATGATTTCATGTGACTTGGAATGTGGGAAGTTTAGTATCACATAAAACGACGACATGATTTCATGTTCACCCTAGATAGTAATAGTAGTAGTATTACTCCAATCGAGCTCGTATGAGGCCAACTTAACTCCTAGAAAGTCTTAATTGTCAGTTTCTAACCCTTGGAGCAAACACAGAACTTCTTTTAACATCGTTGTAATAGTACTTGTCCTGCTGCATCTTGCGGTGTTACTGTAGTACAGATTCGAAACAAACAGAAATAGCAATCTTACTGGGTGAAGAACTAAAGACAGGAGCCACGTTATTCACTACCAAAATCTAAATAATAGTAATATGATTAGTACTACTTGGGGCGAAAGAAAAAATAGTATGGTACCCAAAATCTAAACAATAATATATGATTAGTACTACTATGGGAGTTCAAATTATGCCACTACTGCTATAGCAATCTTACTGCTGCAAGTAGTGGTCCATATGGTACTAAACTTCACACCTTCCAAGTCACATGAAATCATGAAACCCAAATTTCCGAAACCTAAAAGGCTAAAACCCTTAATTTTCGAGACCTAAACCCTTAATTTTCGAGATGTTTTCAAAATATATAAAATTCTGAAAAACATTACACAATCAAGTCCACTATGTAAGGAGCCTTTCAAAAAATTTATAATGTTTGGACCTCATTTTCTATACTAAAAAATTCATACAAACAATATACTTAAATGAATTTTTGAGAAAAATTTAGAACGGATAATTTTTTTAAAAAAACACACAAGCAATTACACTGTGTTAGGAGACTCTATTTTTTAAAATAATTTTTGGAGCCAATTTTCTATATTTAAAAATTCATACAAAAAGTATACATAAATGATTTTCTTAAAAAAAAGAAGGAAAAAATGCTACATTGGTCGTGCCACGTGGCGGGCGGGGGAGGCGTTGCCGCATGGCGGCCGTGCAGCAACGGTTGTTGCCGCGACATGGTACGCAGGCAACCGTGCGGCAACATTGCTATATTTGCAAATACGATCCAAAAATGGTCATTTTTGCTAATACGAGACGAAAAGGAGCCATTTCGACCAAAAAATCAAGTGAAAGGATTCGTCCACCTTTGCATATTTACTTATGCCCGTTGCTTTGTGTTCTAAAGTATATTTGCGTACCTTTGTTGAAGTATTGCAATGCAAACTTTTAGAATGATTCACTCTTATCCAAATTTTGCAACAGACATAATATATGCTAGGAAGATCCTAGAACTAGTTTGTCATGGTAATTAAAATTAACCAGATGTAGACATTTTGGATTAGCTGGCATGTTATAGAGGCAAAGAGTATACCTATTGGATCTCCTTGATTATGTTATATTAAGCGATATAATTCAAGATCGTTGTTTTTGTGTTCTAAACAGTAAAAATTCTATCGCCGAAATTTCACCGGTAACCGGTGGGGTTCGATAAATTTTTATATCGGGAAAAAAATCGGATTTATTTAATTCTCATCCAAATTCAAATTTAGATAAATTTCGTCTTTACATTTGAAAAATTCAAATTTCAATTAAAAAATTTTGGCCAAAATTTCTAGTAACCGGCGAAAACAGCTGTTATCGCTAGCTTCTGATAAAAAATTCTTAGTGGTAATGTTTTCACTGGTTCTAAAGCGCCTTCTGAAAGCATCTAGGCCCATAAAAATTGTTTTGGTAATTAATGATAATATGTGAATATGGGATTAACGTGTTTATTGAGTATTTACAAGGTTAAGTCCCATTGGTGGTTTTGATGACTTGGAGTTGCATGCAAATAGACTACATGAAGATCTTTTGGCTCAAAGACAAGGTACAATAGTCTAGGATCCTTTTGTATTTTACCGGTCTTAGGAGATTTGATTGGAAGACCGGATTATAGGATAAATGTCGTACTATTAAGAGGGATCATGGCTAGTAGCTTGATAGCATGTTCTTGTGCCATATGGATCAATTTAGGATCATGCATGCATTTGAATTTGAACTTGAAATTAAATTTGAAAGCTTTAAGTGCTTCATCCAAAATCGGTAGTCTAGTAGTTATAATTGCGGTTGTACTTAGCTTGATGCAATATGACCGGACTTTACTTGGCGGTAGTACGAATTTTGAAGGAACGACCAACTAAGCGCAAATCTTGATGCGGCCGGCTCTTTGGCGGTACTACCGCATTGCGGTCATCCGTCTTTAGTTGGCGGTTCAAGAAAACCGAAGCGATGCATTTTGCCTCGAGCGCTCGACTATCGGTTGTACCGCTCGTGAGAATCGGTCATACCGATTTGCGGTTATCTGCAAATTTATGAGGCGGTTCAATAAAAGCGATACCGATGCGCCGGCTCGAAACTTCGTTTGGAAATCGGTCGTCTGCGTTTTAGAATCGGTTGAACCGCGGCTGCGGTTATAACGATTTTATATGGTGGTTTGAAAATTCGAGCGTATGTATTTTCAACAAAGTTTTGAAACCCTCGATCGGTTGTACCGCTTGTCAATCTTGATGCGACCGAAATGCGGATGTACCGCACTTCAGTTGGCGGTCGTTCCGACTGGGATTTCCAACGGCTATATCGAGTATTTTTAGTAACAGTTCTAGCCGTTAACTGTGCATTGACTTAAGGCGGTCGTCAGCTCCTTGCCTCTGATCGTTCGATTTTCGTTGAGAGTTGGGGGTTTGGTCCCCAACGGTCATAATTGTTGGTAGGGGTTATAAATACCCCCCCAACTGCTCAAGGAAGCATAGCTAGTGTCCATTTAACATCTATAGAGCCTTGAGAGCATTGAGCATCCACTCAACACTCAAAACCTCTTGTGCAGTCATTGTGAGTTTGTTGAGATTCATTCAAGTGCATTCATACTCCTAGTTGATCCATTTGCACTTGAGTGCCGAGTCAAGTGAAGGCCGTTGATCTATTACTCTTGGAGTGTTCTTTGCACTCCTAGACGGTTTGGTGGTGGAGCACGGTGATCTCTTCAAGAAGATTGTGAAGAGGCCCGGTGCAAGTTTGTGAGTGGTTCGGTGTTCACCATCTCCGGAGCGGAGAAAGAACAACCATAGTGATCGAGGGAAGGCTTAATTCGTGGAGCCGGCTTGAGGTGTCAAGCTTCCTCAACGTGGACTAGTGAAGACCGACAAGTCTTTGATACTACGGGAAAAACATCGTTGTGTCATTGTGGTTATTTCTAGTCTTTACATTTCCGCATTTATATTTCTAGCTTGTTTATGGTGATTGAATTGCTTAGCTAGAAGTGTAACTTGTTTAGACTAAGTTATTAATTGGTTTAAATTGTTAAATTGTTAAAAAGTTTAAAAACCTCCTATTCACTCCCCTCTAGTCGGTTATCCTTGATTCTACACCTTCGCATGTTTACCTTTTTTAAGTGTAATCTCAGAAGGAGAAAGACGGTTTGATTCTTTGTGTCCTCCATTAACCGGTGCTTTTCTATAGAATACATTCGGTCACGTCAACCTATAGTATCCCAGCTCCCAACCCAGTATATAAAGGCGTTTCAAACGGGGGACTTTTTCTCACTGGCTTTCTCGAAAGGTGGAAGCCGCATTATACGTGAAAAAGCTGTAAGTCGGAAGCCACCACGGGGGCAGCTTCCCGCGGCTTCCCACCCACCATTCCAACTTTACCCTCGAAGTTTGGGGTAATTATGCGCTTTTGCCACCGCACAAAACCCCAACCCCGCGCCTGAAACCCTAGCCCCCGCACCGCGTCCCTCTTCCTCCCCTGCCGCGTCTCTTCTCCTCCCCCGCCGCCCTCCTCCTCTCGCCTCCTCCTGTGCCGGCGCCCCAGCTCCTCCCTCCTCCCCTGAGCCATCGTCGCTCTCTCCCTCCTCCCGACGCGATCGCTGCCTTATTCCTCCTCCTCCCCCCATGAGGTGCCCTCTTCTCGCCTCCCCTCACGACGTGCTCTCCTCCTGTGTCGGCGCCCCACCTCCTTCCTCCTCCTCCCCTGGATCTGGCGCCTCTGCCCGCCTGCGACACTGCTTGCCTCTGGCCTTGACCGGATTTGGTGCCTCTGCTCGCCCACCTCCGATCCCGACCAGATCTAGTGGCTCCGCCCACCCGCGACACCGGCCTCCTCCTCAACTTTGGCGCCGCCCCTCCTCCCCCCTCCCCACCGCCAAACTCCTCTCCCGAACCCAACTGCGACGGAGGCCCAAACCCTAGTCATCGCCTCCTCTGTTCCCCCCTTTTTCTGTTGTAAAGTAATTATTTTATAACAATTGCTTAATTTAATAATTATTGTAAATTACATTAATTACTATTTATTACATTGATTATCATTAATTGCGGTATATTGCGTTAAATACGATTAATTGTGGTAGTAGTTGTTAATTGCAGTCAATTGCATTAATCGTTGTTAAGTGCAGTTAATTATCGTTAATTGCAGTAGTTGTCGTTAGTTGCGGTAGTAGTCGTCAATTGCGTTAGTTGTCATTTATTACCGTCAATTATCGTTAATCGCTATCAATTGCGTTAATTATCATTAAACAACATCAAACAAGCTATTACTGTCCTTAGGGGCATTTAACATATTTTCCATCTCAGAAGCTGCAGCTAGTCTTCCAAGCTTGCAGCCGTTCAGCCCTACAGCCCAGCCGGAAGCTGTAGTCGTGCTAAACATGCCCTTAGTCTCAACCCCCCTCTACCAGCCGATATGTCAAGTAAGCTCTTCCTCCATCCATTTCTTCTTAATCTCCTATTGTGATTTGTGTACTAGGCTTTGATCTCGTTGTATTAGAAGATCTGATCGGAATGATTGTCACGCCCAGGGTAAGAAACCCCCGGGACCCCTTGTGCTCACTAGACCAGTCCCATGATCAGTGGCTGGTCCGCACAGTAATCAACAACGATGTCATCACAACCATATAACAACACTAAAGATGAAGCAGGCAAATTAACAATATTAACAACAAAAGACTTTATGGTCAAGCTTTTTTACATAGGTCTTGCCACGCATGGCTAACAACATGAGAGAGGTCGCAACGGGAAAACAAAACACGTGGAGGCCACTCGACATGCCCACAGACAATTGAGTGGAGGACGTCCTAGCACGCAGGGTCTTCAAAGACCTCCTCTTCGAAGAGGTCGGAGCACCCGGGGAGGTCTTCTTCAACTGCTGATCAACCAGAGGGCACAAGCCATGAGCACTTTGAATGTACTCAGCAAGCCGTAGGGAATTGTATGCAAATAATATTTATACAAAGCTCAACAAGGATAGCTTTATGGTTACTTTGCAAAAAGCAATATTGAATTGAAATACAATAAATAAATTGTAAATCACAAGTTGAAAGATTTATCACATAAGTAGACAAATTTTCCTTTGAAACAACCCACGACCACCCTGGTCGCTACCCAGACCACTCACGACCACCCTGGTCGTGAGCTAGACCACTCCAACAAGTTTTGAAAAAGACTACCCCTTGCGTGAAATCATCAGGCATGTCTATAACTGAGGACACGGCTATTCGAATAGATTTACACTCTGTATAGGTTGTACAACTTTACCCACATGACACGAGTTCTCTAGTTTGTTTGGCACCCGTCGATGCCCCTGCTCACTTCCTTGGGTAAGTAGGCTAGAGTACGTGACAAGGTCTTTACAAGGTTCTGCTTTGACTCAGTTCTGCTCGCTAAGGTTTCGCCTTACTGGCCCCCTCTTGCGCCAAGTGTGGGCGTCTAACCCAGGTCCTTTCACACTTCCACCAAAACAGAACCGAATCAAAGCATTGCCAATTAGTTGGCCAGGTCCACCCCATCCTGGACATGTGGTTGCACTGTGTGGCCCGGATCGAACTCTTACAAGGTTAAGTCCTTAGTGGGTGCTCAAGCGAGACCTCCTCATCCCAGTGTGCTTCCTGTACCCCCCTTTATTGCACAATCACTCACCCGAGCAAAATATTTTGGGTTCAACCCGGCCAATGACCACCCTAGTCACGGCACCACAAATTTTATTAGCGGCCACGCAGGCCAGGGCAACGCTTGCCAAGACAACACGTGCCACAATTCCATAAATCATTAAGTCAAATTTAACATCTTTGAGACAAGTGATTGAGACAACGCATAGCTAAGTAGGTCTAAGCAATATACGCACCCATGTTGGTTATCACAAAGAGGTCCAACTAAGAATACCCAACATATGGTGGTCCAAAGGTATATGTCAACATGTCAATCTCAAGTATTCAAGGAGTCATATTGTCGAGAGGGTGTTTAGTTAATTCCCAAAACCAGTTTTTATACTAATAGCCATGCATGTTGATATAAAACAACGTAATTTTGCAAAAACTAGGTTCAACATGATCAAAGGTCTACGACTTGCCTTTGATGTAGAGCTGAGGTTCTTCGGTAGAGGTCGCCGGGTCATGAGCTCTTCAGTGAAGCCGGAATCTACACGGGCGAAAAAGAGCCAAATAAATACCACAAATTCAAATAAAAACCAAAACTACCCAATAAGGGACAAAAGAGAAACACTGAAACAAAAACGGACTCTCGGGAGGAGGTCCTGAGGAGGAGGACCACAGGAGGTCCAAAGGAGGAGGTCCACAGGAGGTCCGAAGGAAGATACGACTACCCACGTGGTTGTAAAGAGATACAACCACACAACGTGGTCGTGAGAGCAAAAGAGAACAAGGCGCGGAGGAACTCACCCAGACACACATAGAGAGAGAGAGAGAGAGAGAGAGAGAGAGAGACGGAAAAGACTGGAGAAGAATGGCGAACGGCGCAGGTGCTCCGGTGAACTCTGCGGCGATGAGGAGGTCGAAGATGGCGCAAGCTCCAGCGGGCTCCTTGGCAACGAGAAGGGCTCCAGTGAACTCCTTGGCAAAAACTCCAAGCACGGAAACTGGGGTGAGAGCAAGAGAGAGCTGGGTGAGGAAAATGTGATGATGGAGGGCTGCTCAGGCTTTTATAGCCAGGGAGAAACGAAAAGCAGCTGAGAGACTCAAAGACACACGCATTCAAGGGTAAGTGAAGGAGAAGATGGGAGCAGGTCTGGGAGGAAAAAGGGGAAACGAGTACTGCAAAAAGCAGCAGCATTTAATGCGACACAACAGCATTTAATGCGCTAAGACCTTTGTGTCAGAAGTGACGCAATGGGTGGAAGGAGAAGGCAAACAGAGCTGACAGGTGGGGCTGGTCAAAACCAAAGAGGGGTGGTCAAACTAAAGAGGAGGTCGTGACTAAAAGGGAGGTCGTGACCAAAAGGGGTGGTCTTTGCAAAAAGACCGAGAGGGTGGTCTTTACAAAAAGACCAAGAGGGTGGTCTAAACCAAAAGGGAGGTCCAACGAGAAGGAGGTCCAAACAAGAGGTGTGGGGCAAAGAGAAGTGCGGCGAATCGGGGCCGTCCGATTTTGATCGGGTGATTCAAAAAGAGGTGAACGTTCGGACCGGTTGAACGCACCAACCAGATCAGGCCGTCCAACACAGATCAGATGGTTCAAAGCGAAGTGGGCGTTTGGACTAGCCGAACGTGCCAACAGGATCGGGCCGTCCAATGAAGATCGGACGGTCCGTGACGAGGGGCGCGGAGCAGGGCCGCGCAAGGAGAACGGAACGGACAGAGAAAGATCAATTCAACATCAAAGAACTCCAACAAACTCAAAGCGAACAAACTCGAATTAATTGAAATTTGATTTAGTCATTTTAAACACTTTAAGTTCCAAAATCTCAGGTTAAGCTTGAGCAATTCAACAAAACCAAATGGTTATTTTTGCTTTTAAAAACTCAGAAATGCAAGACTCGATAACTCAGAAAACTTAGGACGTTACCGTGATGGAGATAATGTTTCTTTGAGGAATTGATTATGTCAGTGTTGGAAGGATACTTCGATAGTTTTGTTGTTGTTTTGACTCTAACTTGAGAAGTACTTATTTAGCAATGTTTTTTTATCCTAAAGAGAGGGCCATGGCCCCTTTGGCTGACGATGGATTTGCTTCGTGATGTGTTGATGGGGACTTTATCTGATGATGGATTTATGGCTATGGATTTCCTTCCTCGCTCATCAAACTTACTTGGATTTCGTTCCATCGAGAGGAGAGGCAATCCCCATCTTACATTTATGCGGATTCCATAGAAACTGCTTAAAGAGATAATGTTACAACACGAATAATTCTCGATTGCCTCAATCAACTGCTTGTTTGTGAGGCTTCGGCTATAAATATCATCACATAGCCTCTAAGACCATCTCCAATGTTATGTTTTAGCCGATTCAAATGAGGAGAGAGAAGATATTGAATCAATTCAATACACTGGAGAGATCGATTCCAAAAAAAAAATGCATAGAACCGAACTCTACTTAGGAGTCGATTCAAAGCATTAAACAATTCATATGAGCATTAAACAACTACATAGGAGAGAGTGCGGTTGATAGAGGATATTATTATTTTGTAGTTTTTGAATGTAACGTGGGTCCCAGTTATTAGTAGGAATCGGTTCAATACATTGGAGAAAACCAAACTCAGTTCCTAGAATACTTACGTGGCATAACTTTGAATCGACATCGATTCAATACACTAAAGATGCTCTAAGAGCATCTACAATAGTTTGTTTCTTAGCTTGTTATTAAGAGGAGAGAGAGTACTCAATCTAAATTTTGATTTGGGGAAACAGAATGGGGGGGGAATAGGAGTTATGGGAAGAGCGGTGCTAAAGAAGAGTGCTTAAGCTAACCCTAGCTAGGAACAAGTATTTGGCATAATGGAGATTCCTTTCCTCTTTCCCCATCGTGTTCTTTAGTACAGATTAAAGCAGTAGGTAAACTGTAAATTCAGAATTCAGTAAAGAGTACAAAACGATAATAGAAATAGTAAAACAAATCTTGTCTTCTCAGGATTCGGCACAGTAAACCAACTGGTCCATCTTGGTCGTCCGTTGCTCCCCAAACTGGTATTGAAACATCTAGGCCTTCCGATCTAAATAATCCAGCTACTATTCCATCTGTTGTTCCGGCTTCGGCCAACTGAATTGGCGATCAAACTTCAGAATAGTTTTTCAGTTCTAACAATGCATCCCCCTGAGATTAATCTTGTCTCAAGATTCATTCGGTGGAAACCAACTTCGAATTGTTTCTGCATAGAATTCAGGAAAGGTTCCCTTGATGAAACTTGCATCCTCCCAAGTAGATTCTTCGGGCGGCAGGTTCATCCACTGGACCAGCCACTGCGTGACCAGATGAGGATGTTTGGGCATAGCGCGAGTGTCCAGGCGCACAGGGTTCTGTTCTGATTCTCCCTTCACTGTCCACTAATGGCAATTGTGGATTCGGAACTGCACGGGGACCTAAATGCTTCTTGAGCTGGCTGATATGGAAAACTGGGTGAATTCCGACTCCCGCAGGCAATAACAGCCGATACGCCACTGCTCCCACCTTCTGCAAAATGCGAAAAGGGCCATAGAACTTGCTGGTTAGTTTCAGTGGTTGTCGGAGCCCAAAAGCAGCTAGGCGATAAGGTTGCATCTTCAAATACACCATATCACCCACTTCATATTTCCTCTCACTCCAGTTTTGATCAGTATATTTCTTCATTCTCGCTTGAGACTGTGCCAAGTTATGTTTGATTTGTCGGATCATATTTTCCTTTTCAACCAAAAATTGTCGAGCTTCAGCGTTTTCAGGACCCGGAACTGATATTTCACTAATGACAGGAGGGGGACTGCCATATAATGCTTGATAAGGTGTGAGCTTAAGGGATGAATGATAGGTGGTGTTATACCACCACTCGGCCAACGCCAGCCAAAAGTACCATCTCTTTGGTTCGGAGAAGGCCATGCATCTGAGGTATGACTCTAGGCATTGATTCAACCTTTCCGTTTGGCCGTCCGTTTGCGGGTGATAGGCCGTGCTAAACCTTAGAGATACCTTCCAGGCCTTGAAAATTTCTTGCCAAAACCGGCTAGTAAAAATACGATCTCTATCGGTCACTATTGCCTTAGGTAGGCGATGCAATTTGAACACATTGTCAATAAAGGCTTGTGCTACCATCTGGACAGTATATGGGTGTGCCAATGGGATAAAATGACCATATTTAGTAAGCCGATCAATAACTACCAATATTACCTCTTTTCCATTTGATTTGGGTAAACCTTCTATAAAGTCCATCGAGATGTGCGTCCAAGCCATATTTGGGACAGGAAGTGGTTCAAGTAAACCAGGAGAGTGGAAATGTTCCCCTTTTGATTCTCTGACATATTGCACACTCAGTCACATAAGTTTGAATATCCCTCTTTATTCCTGGCCAGTAAAACACCCCCTTTATCCTCTGATAGGTAGCAGCAATACCAGAGTGTCCACCAATAGCCGAGGCATGAAGAGAGTCCATAATCTTTGTTTTTAGAGCTGAATCACCTCCCACATAAATCCTACCTTGATATCGGATCACTCCAGAGTGCAATGTATATTGTCCTTCTGGATCTGCACTGATAGCCAATCGACTAAGTATCTCCTAGCAGCCTGAATCATTTTCATAGCTCTTTGCTATTTCTTCCATCCACACCGGAACAGCCACTGTGATTGCATTACTTTGTTCTTTCCTAGAGAGTGCATCTGCTGCTCTATTCTCCTTTCCTCTCTTATATTCCACTAAATAGTTAAACTCCAAAAGTTTTAACATGAGTTTATGCTGAATTCCCTCCGAAATCTTTTGCTCTGTAATGAACTTTAATCTCTTCTGATCCGTTTTGATGATAAGCAAGTTCCCGAGGAAATAATGTCTCCACTTCTTGAGTGCCTTAAGAATTGCTATGGCTTCTTTCTCATAGGTTGATAGAGCAACTGATTTCACCCCCAAGGACTTACTATAATATGCAATTGGTCGCCCCTTTTGCATTAACACACCCTACTCGATCCATGAGTATCGGTTTCCAGAGTAAAGGGCTCTGTAAAGTCGGGTAGAGCTAGGACAGGAGTGGTAGTCATACATTGCTTGAGTTTTTCAAAGGCCTCCTTGTAACATCCCAATTCTGAAAATGAGGGGAAATTAAAACTTTTTACTTATCTTGAGGTCCTTGAACCTTTTCTGTAATTCTTGCAAAAGAATTATGGAAATAAAAATCAAATCTCCAGTTTAAACTCAAATCAAAAACCTCCTGGACAAAAATCTTGTGCCAACACTTGTAAATATTTTTCCAAGGATCTAGGGAAGCCTTGAGACCCCTCTGAATTTTCTCACAATTTTTAGAAATTGTTTGAATAGTTTTGGAGGCAAGTCAAACCAGTCAAAAAGCTGGTCAAACCCCAGCTTTCACCTCCTGCAAATTCTTGAGGAAAATTCATAGCCTGGAAATCTCTGAAAATTTTATGGGGGGTTAATCCTTAGGTTAGCAAGCTTCTGTAAAAATTTCATAAATTCTAGAGTTGAATTGCTATCTCTAGTAAATCCACAAAGTCCTCACTCTGTTTTGAACCAGTCAACCCTTGGACCAGCCTTGTTGCTTGGGCTCAAGCCCGACCTCGGGTCCAAGTCCTTTGGACTCGGTCCAACCAGCTAGCGCTGTCCCGAGCCCGTTCTGTGCGCCGCGTTCTCGGCCCTCGGATTTTCATCGTGCGGCTCGTGTTTTCCCACTCAATCCAAATTTCAGTTCAAAGCAGGGGCAACCTCGATCGTTGGATCCGCATCTGACGGCCATTACGATCTGGGTTGGGCTCCATCCTTTGGGCCCTGTTGAACCGAGCCGCTCCTCCTTTTCTTTCTCTGCCGGTGGCCCCTCTCGCGCTCCTGTTCTTCGTCCTCGCCGTCTCGGCCCCGGGCACGAGCGCCGCAGAGCCATGGCGTGCGCTGGGTATGGGAGCAGGGCCCTGTCACTTGGCGACGTCTTGTTGCATTTAATGCGTGCCAGGGAGCCCCAAAGTCTTCCCTTACCTGCCCCCCTTTTTCCCTCGGCGCCCATGGCAGCAGCCTTGACCGGGGCTTGTTGCCGTTGCTCACGTTTGTCTCTCTCGGCTACTTAAGCCCTCAAGCACCCTCCTTAGTATCCTTTCCACTCCTCGAGCTCTGGCTTGCCCTCTCCTTGCTTGCCGAGCTCCAGTTACCCCCCAAACCTAGTGGCCGCCATTCTTGGCTTGGAGCTCCTCGGTGCCGGCTCCTCCAAAGGGTTTTCTTCCTCCTCGTGCTTCAACTTGAGCTCCTCCCTCGGTGATCTTTAGCCCTAACTCTATTTTGGGTTACCTCTGAGGCGGCTTGAATTTGGAGTTCGGGTTTGGTCAACAAAGATGAACACCCCTTTCTTCCTCAAGCCCGTGAGTGCTTCACTTCCTTAATGGTGGTTGTTGGGTACTGTCCTTGTCTTTGTGTGGAAGCTTTAGTGATGACCCATGCTATCATTTTGGGCCTAGGCCACCGCTTCCCTCTCACCTTCCTCACTTCTTGGCAAGGTTCAAGTCACGGAGAAATCCCGGCCATCCCCTTGCCTCCTCATCCTCAAGGTACCCTCTTATTAGTCCCTAGAGGTCAGGGCACCAGCTACCTTGAACCAAGCGGAGCTCATTTGCTGTTTTCATTGTTTTCGGCCAAATCGGTCACCGTCATCATCTCGGCTCGCGGCGATTTACCGCCACCACCGCCGGCGAGTCACCTCCATTGGGTCCGTGAGAGTATTGCGGACCCATTCATGTTTTCGGTTTCTTGTGGCGAGGTCCTGATCGCCGTCGGCGAAAGCTCGAGCGCCTTTGGGCCGTTGTCGGACGAACAGGCGTCTGCGGCGCCATTAGGACATTGATCCGAAGATTAATGGCGCTAATCATTGTGAACGGAAGTAAATGAGGGGTTAAACATTAATTGGTTGTCTTAAAATCCTCGAGTCACCGACAGTGGTAGCCGCAGTGATTACTCCACTTTGTCTTGCGTCGCTAAGATCTGTCGTGGCGGCGCCACTTACAAAGCGGGCCCCGGCGTTAAAACCCAGCTTTTTAGCACGCACGCGCCCCACCGTCGCTGTCGGGTGGGCCCTACCCATTTTTCTCTCTCCGAGCGGGCGTTTTGCACTTGGTTCTCTGTGGACCCTTTGATCTAGATCCGACGGTGGAAAACCTCTGGGCGACGGTCAGGTTGTCTTTGTCGGGGGTGCAAGGCGTGGGCGTTAATGTTGAGATGAACGGCCCCGATAGCGCCACGCCTTATCTCTCAGTTTATTCTTTCTTTATTTCCGGGAGGTTAATTTTACAACTAGAAATTGCAATAAACTTTGAAAAGGTATAACTATTTCATAATAATTTATTTTCTGATTGATTCCACTTTTGGTAATTCTTTTATTAACTCAACTTTAATCTAAAAATGTCTAGAAGATTAATATGACTCCAGAAAAGCATGAAATTAGATTTTAATCATTCTCAGCTTTATTAATTGTAATTGAATTCATGTTAAATGGTAAAATGCATAACAAATTCATTATGACTCCTTTTGAGATGAAATCAATTGTGTTAATTCTGTTGTTAACTATACTTTAATCTAAAATGGTTTTAATCATGTTATAGTTACAAGAATGTCCAGAATTAACTTTAACCTTGCATAGGCTTTAATTGTTTCTCTAGAAATCATTGTAAATTGTAAAATGCATAACTAATGCTCTGTAATTTTTTTGAGTGAATCCAACTTTGTTGGGTTCCTCTTAATATGAACTTACTAGGAAAATTATAATTGAACATGTTACTGTTTTCAGAAAGAATAATGATGCATTATAATTTTGTTCAAGTTCTTGTCTTTAAAAATTGTAGAAGTTGCAATGTAACTCCAAAAGAGTTGAAACCACTTCCATTAGTCTTAGAATGTCATTACCTATCTACCATAAAAATTTCATGTCCAGAAGACCTCCAGAAAATATTTTATGAACAGTAACCCTTTTAATTTGATTGTGATTCTTCTGGCCGAATTGAACTGTTTTCACCATATCTTTTGCATTAAGAATCCAAATCAGTTGATTCTTGTTTCTATATTCATGTTAAATCAATACCTTGCTGCTATAAAAATTTCAAATCATTCGGAGAACTTTTGCTGTTGGGTCTTGTTGCTTTTCTTTATTCTTATCGACTCTTTATCGCCTTTTCGTTAGGGTTCGACATTTGTGGTAATCCCGAGAACGATCCTCCGCAACAAAGTGACCCTCAACAGCCAGGCAAGCAGTTTGACCATGATTCATCCTATATTTGCAAGTCTATTATATTGCTTAAACTCTATGTATGCATTGCTACTTTGTTTTAAATTATGGTTAGTGAATCCTATAGTTGCACAATCTGTAGGGATGCCATGTCTTTACTACCTTACGCCTAGGTTCTTGGCTGTGGTTTGAGCTCGTCGGATGAGCTCATATCACTTAGTAGATTGCGACTTGAAATGCTTAGCAATGCTTAGATAACGGTAGAAATGGGCGGTTGTCGACATTATGTCGATGACCTTGATCACACTAAAATTATTATTCCATTATGTCCATCTTGTGCTTTGTTAATTTGTAAATACAAAATCTGAAAATAAATGTGTGGATTGGACTTGGGCATATTGGATGGATGGTGTGGTTTTGGATGTGGTGGTATGCCCGAGTCAACAAGGACCGAATTCTTGCGCCATTGATCCAAGCAATTATGCGTACTAACCACGCGAGGGCATATGGAACCCTCTTGACTAAGTACTCTAGGAGGTGTTAATTATGAGCTGCTTTCGGTTGGTGTGTTTTAAATGAAAACGATATGTATAGTGTGGGAGGAACATTAGCTTCCGGCTAGGTCGTCTAATGTCTCTTTCTCCCCGTGGGTTGTCTTGACTCGTAATTAGCATTATCCTTTGGAAAGGTCTCGTAGGACTTAGCGTGCAAAGACACCTTCTAAGTGTGCGTAAAGGAAAGGCGATGCAGGCGTGTGGGTGCAGTGGTACACCTGCAGGATAAAACTATTGAATAGCCTCGTCCTAGGTTATGGACACGCTTGGTTATTTCCGTAAGAATTAGACTACAACCTTTAATTAAAATTTGACATGGGTGGTATGAGCGGGAGTTCATGCTATTGTTGTGGTGACTATTGGGTTAGTCACTTCCGGATTGTTGTTGTCATCTACTTATTGTTATTATCGTTGTCAAACTTGATGTTTGAATGTTAAAAACAGATTTGACAACTTGCCTTTAAATGTATTACCTTATTGCAAATAAATGTTGCTTTATGCTAAATGAGACATACAACCTCCACTTACATAAAGCTTGCATGTAGCATATGTTATAGGCTGTTATCTTACACGTAAGTCTTGCGGAGTACTTTATGTACTCATCGCCTGGTTGTGGCATTTTGTGGCTATTGTTGCGAGAGGAAGGGGTGAGTTCCAAGAGCCTCACTTTTGTGCTACGTGTTGCGACTTCTTGACGACTAGCTTGGCGGTCCGTCGATGCCTAGGGGTTAAGGCACACCGATTGGCTTTGTGTTATAGCCATCTTTATGGCACTTTTGCTTCATTGTTATCTTTTTAGAATTGTTGCTATTTGGCCTAAGGGCCCTCTCTTTGTAATAGCTATTCCATATTAACATTAACTTCGGTTTGTTGCTTATGTACTATGTGTTGTATGGAATTGATACATTCTTTTGTTGTGAGGTATGTATACTGCATTCGGGAAGTATACATCTCTCGAGACCGGTTTATTTGGTTGATAATACTAGGGTCAATTGGATGACTAAGTATTATGAGCCTAATAAATCCGGTGCTCACAAAAGTTGGTATCGAGCAGCTTACGATCGTAGTAACGCAAGCTTGGTCGCCTTTAGGGTATTTTGAAAACCTAATTTCAAAGTATCAAATGAGTTTTGAAAGCTTAAGAAAATCCTCAAATTTTACTCCTCATCTATCTTAGCTTTCTCTTCTCATCTCACTCTAATTTGAGTTTTAAAAGTTGTTTTCCTCTCTTCCCTTCTACAAAATAGTTGTTATCGATTAATGGGGTTTTGGGGAATCAATGAGTTTGGCAAATTGAAGTGTTAGCTGCCCATTTACAAGGTTTGAAGCTTCTGGAATGGCCAATTTCGACTGGAAGCTTGGATGCAAAATCTGGACAGCAAGCGTCAATTTCCGGACAGCAAGCTCAAAGGTTCTAAATAGGGTAGAAAATGAGAGGTTAAATCAACTAAAACTTGTGGGAATAAAAGGGTAAGATGTGATACTAGTTAGCTAAGTATCTAACACTATTTCGCTGCATTAACCTTGCTCCCTAATAGTTTTAGATCTCATCTTACAATCTGATTTTTAATCTTCTCGATCAATTACTCGTTCATTCAATACGGGTTAGTTGAGTTGAGAAGTTGAGCCTTGCTTTTGGTGTTTCTTGGCTGTTTTTAGAGTCTTTTAGAAGCTTCTAAAGTTGATTTACTCGCTGTTTTGGCTTTCGTTTAGGGTGATATTCCATTCCCCTAGTCGATCGCTTTTTGCTTTCTTTAAGGCTTTGTTTTCGAGTCTAGTTGCTAACCAAGGTTTCTTGTAACAGATGGTTGGGCCTTTTCAGAAGGCCAAGGCCGGTCCACTGGTCCGGACGAGGAGCTTCCTCCTCCTCCGACCATGGCGAGGTTCTTCTTGATTGAGCGCAACCGCGGATGATGAGAGAGTTCTCTTGGGCGTCATCGCGCATAACCACCTGCACTTTCCGGAGCTTCGGATCTGGGCGAGGAATGCCCATCGGCCTCGTGGGGGCCTTGCTGAGTTTCTTCGTACTCGGCCCCTACCTTTCGGTCGAGGACCCGCTCGATCTGAGCGATTGGCCGTTTGGTTGAGCGGAAGCTCAAGATAGCGCAGCGATGCAGAGCACGAGAAGGCGCTGCTTGCATCGCACCGGCTTGAGGGTGCAGCTTTGTCATGGTGGGAGAATTTTCTCGCCATGCAGCCCGCACCACATCGTTTCTTGGGAGGAGTTTCAGTCGCCTTCCGTCGGGCTCACATTCTGCCGGCTTGATGGAGATCAAGAAGCGGGGAGTTTCTTCTTGCTCAAGCAAGGCGTAGCTTCGATCATGGAGTATGTATACGAGTTCAACCATCTAGCTCGTTATGCTCCTGAGGATGTGGCCACTGATATGGCTAAGCAGGCCAAGTTCAGGCGTGGCTTGTCCGAGGAGCTGAAGGACAAGCTATCCATTGTCGACTTTCCTGATTTCCAGACCTTGGTCGACAAGGCCATCGTCGTGAGCATGCGGCTCGAGAGCTTATGGATTCCGTAAGCGCAAGTGGAGACTTACAAGTCTTCCAAGTCGATTCTTCCGCCTCGCTTGGACGGTCTTGAGGTTCCATCTCGATCCTCGGCGCCCGAGGTCACCCCTGTTCCTCGTCCTTCGCAGTCCGTGCCCGATCCACGTCTTTCTGGAGTCAGTGAGTGGCCCCACAATCCGGCGGCCAATGTCACTTGTTTCTTCTGTAGCCAGAAGGGCCATTATGCAAATAATTGCCCTAAGAAGACCGGAGCAGCCCCTCGTCCTAATGGAGGACGCGGGCAAGGAGGTGGATCTTCGCAGGACCAGAAGATCGTCCCAGCTACCCAAGGCGTGGGTAGTGGTCGCGTCAACGCCATCACCACAGAGGAGGCTCAGGAGACACCCGACGTCGTGCTAGGTACGCTTTCTGTTAACTCTCATCCTGCTACTGTTTTGTTTGATTCAGGAGCATCACATTCCTTTGTTTACGAGTCTTTTCTTTGCTTTGTTGGAGAGCTTCTTTTCTCTCCATTGTCGGTCCCGCTACTCATTCGCTCTCCCGGATCGGAGTTGAGAGCTGAGCTTGAGTGTAGGGATGTCCCCATCGAGATTGAGGGAGTGGGATTCTCAGCGAATCTTATTCTCCTCAAGTCTGCGAGTCTGGACGTGATTCTTGGTATGGATTGGTTGTCTCGCCATATGGGACAAATCGATTGCGCCAAGAAGTCCGTCTCTCTTTCTAGTCCCTTCGGTGTTCGCGTTTCCTTCTCGCCGAAGTTGCTAGGTCCACATCTCTTCGCCCTCGGCGAAGTCCATTCTAGATATTAATGAAGTCCCAACAGTTTGTGACTTCATTGATGTCTTCCCACGATCTTCGGGGATGCCACCCGTTCGAGACCTCGAGTTTGTCATTGAGTTGGCTCCTGTACGCCCCTATCTCAAAGAGGCCTTATCGGTTGCCACCGAATGAGTTGGTGGAGTTGAAGAAGCGCTTAAGTGAGCTGCAAGAGAAGGGTTTCATCCGCCTAGTTCATCTCCTTGGGGTTGTCCAAATAATCTTCGTAAAGAAGAAGGACGGTACTTTACGCATGTGCGTTGATTACCGCCCGCTTAATGAAGTGACGGTAAAGAACAAGTATCCATTGCCCCGCATTGATGATCTCTTCGATCAATTAACTGGAGCCCGAGTTTTCTCCAAGATTGATTTGAGAGTGGGATATCATCAGGTTCGTATTCGACCTGAGGATATTCCGAAGACGGCATTCTCTACTCGCTACGGCTTGTACGAGTACACCGTCATGTCATTCGGCTTAACCAATGCTCCTGCCTTGTTCATGAACCTCATGAATTCGGTGTTCATGGAGTATTTGGATAAGTTTGTCGTGGTCTTCATCGATGATATTCTTATCTACTCCAAGAACGATGAGGAACACGCTGAGCATCTGAAGCTTGTGTTGAGCAAGCTGCGTGAGCACCATTTGTCGTGAAGTTCAAAAAGTGTGCATTCGGTTGAAAGAAGTAGCCTTCTTAGGCCATGTTCTTTCACCGGAGGCGTAGCTGCTGATCCTAACAAGGTCGACGATGTTCTTTCTGAGTCCGCCTACTTGGTCACCGAGGTACGGAGTTTTCTTGGTTTAGCGGGATACTATCGCCGCTTTATCGAGAACTTCTCTAAGATCGCGGCCGATGACGGAGTTGCTCAAAAGGACAAGAAGTTCTTGTGGTCCGATGCTTGCATGCGAGCTTCCAAATTCTCAAGCGTTTGACCACCGCTCCGTCCTCGTTCTTCCGATATCCATCGAAGTTTCGATATTTATTGCGATGCTTCGTCGAGGCCTCGGTTGTGTCCTTATGCAAGAAGGCAAGGTAGTGGCCTATGCATCAAGGCAATTGAGACCTCATGAACTCAATTACCCTACCCATGATTTGGAGTTAGGCTGCTGTGATTCATGCACTTAAGATCTGGCGACATTACCTAATCGAATCGTTGTGAAGTGTATTCGGATCACAAAAGCTTAAAGTACTTGTTCACACGGCTGACTGAACCTCGGGCAAAGGAGATGGTTGGAGTTGATCAAGGACTATGATATGGGTATTCACTACCATCCGGGCAAGGCTAATGTCGCTTCTTGATGCGCTTAGTCGCAAAGCGCATTGCAATGCTTTGTTGCCCGAGAGCTTCACCCGCTCTTCCGAAGAATTTTAGCGTCTCAACTTGAGTTTAGTTGAGCATGGTTCTCTCATTGCCTTGGTTGTGCAACCAACCTTGGTGGATCGGATCAAGTCCGCTCGGCGATCGGATGTTGGAGTGAGCCACATTAAGGCAAATGTCAAGAACGGAACAACCAAGTGCTTTTCCGAGGATGAGCATGGTGTTGTGAGGTTCGCAACGCCTTGTGGTTCCAAAGGACATGGAATTGCGAATTTAATTCTCCATGAAGCCCATGATTCGCCTTTATCCATTCATCCGGGCCACAAAGATGTATCAAGATCTCCGCCAGAGATTTTGGTGGACCCGAATGAAGAGGAGATTGCGGTTCGTTCTTCGAGTGCGACGTGTGTCGTCGTGTCAAGGCCGAGCATTAGCGTCCAGCAGGACTGCTTCAGCCTCTGCCTATTCCGGAGTGGAAGTGGGATTCGATCGGGATGGATTTTATCACCGGTCTACCCAGGTCGCCGAAGGGAAATGATACCATTTGGGTGGTCATTGATCGGTTGACTAAAGTGGCTCATTTTCTTCCGTCAAGACCAAGATTCGTACCGATCGCCTAGCCGAGCTCTATGTCTCTAGGATTGTGAGCTTACATGGCGTACCGAAGACGATCGTTTCCGATCGTGGCTCCATCTTCACTTCCCATTTCTGGCATAGCCTGCAAAAGGCTATGGGAACCCGTCTTACCTTTAGCACGGCATTTCACCCCAAACTGATGGTCAGACCGAGAGGGTCAACCAAGTTTTGGAAGACATGCTTCGTGCTTGTGTCCTTTCATATGGGAAGCATTGGGAGAAATGCTTGCCATTCGCGAAGTTTTCAATATAACAACACTTTTCAAAGCCGCCTCGGCATGGCACCTTCGAGGCCTTATACGGAGAAAGTGTAGAACCCGTTGAACTGGTCGAGACCGGTGAGACCTCTCTTTGGCGGACTCAATCAATGAGGCCGAGCGCCAAGTCCAAATTTTATTCGTGGCGTTGCGCCTGACTCAATCGAGCAAAAGAGCTATGCGGATCGCCGCGTCGTGAGTTGAGCTTTGAGCCCAATGACTTTGTTTACCTCAAAGTCTCTCCTTTGAAGGGCCATCGGCGTTTGGCGTCAAGGGCAAGTTAGCTCCTCGATATGTCGGTCCCTACCGCGTTATCGAGAAGAAGGAGCTGTTGCCTATAAGTTGGAGTTGCCATCTGCACTTGAGGGGTACATGATGTTTTCCATGTGTCCCACCAAGAAGTGCCTCCGTGTTCCAACCGAGGAAGCTCCGTTGGAAACTCTCGATGTTCAGGAAGATTTGACCTATCGCGAGCACCCTGTTCGCGTACTCGATGAGTCTGAACAAAGAACAAGGAATAAGACTATCAAGTTCCTTAAAGTTCAGTGGTCGAACCATTCTGAGGATGAGGCTACTTGGGAAAGGGAAGATCGTCTGCGTGCGGACTATCCCTCTTTCTTCCCCGAGTGAGCCAAATCTCGGGACGAGATTTCTGTAAGGAGGGGAGGTTTTGTAACATCCCAATTCTGAAAATGAGGGGAAATTAAAACTTTTTACTTATCTTGAGGTCCTTGAACCTTTTCTGTAATTCTTGCAAAAGAATTATGGAAATAAAAATCAAATCTCCAGTTTAAACTCAAATCAAAAACCTCCTGGACAAAAATCTTGTGCCAACACTTGTAAATATTTTTCCAAGGATCTAGGGAAGCCTTGAGACCCCTCTGAATTTTCTCACAATTTTTAGAAATTGTTTGAATAGTTTTGGAGGCAAGTCAAACCAGTCAAAAATTTGGTCAAACCCGGCTTTCACCTCCTGCAAATTCTTGAGGAAAATTCATAGCCTGAAATCTCTGAAAATTTTATGGGGGTTAATCCTTAGGTTAGCAAGCTTTTGTAAAAATTTCATAAATTCTAGAGTTGAATTGCTATCTCTAGTAAATCCACAAAGTCCTCACTCTGCTTTTGAACCCAGTCAACCCTTGGACCAGAACTTTGTTGCTTGGGCTCAAGCCGACCTCGGGTCCAAGTCATTTGGACTCGGTCCAACCAGCTAGCGCTGTCCCGAGCCCGTTCTGTGGCGCACGCGTTCTCGGCCCTCGGATTTTCATCGTGCGGCTCGTGTTTTCCCACTCAATCCAAATTTCAGTTCAAAGCAGGGGCAACCTCGATAGTTGGATCCGCGATCGGCGGCCATTACGATCCGGGTTGGGCTCCATCCTTTGGGCCCTGTTGAACCGAGCCGCTCCTCCTTTTCTTTCTCTGCGGTGGCCCTCTCGCCTCTGTTCTTCGTCCTCGCCGTCTCGGCCCCGGGCACGAGCGCCGCAGAGCCATGGCGTGCGCTGGGTATGGGAGCAGGGCCCTGTCACTTGGCGACGTCTTGTTGCATTTAATGCGTGCCAGGGAGCCCCAAAGTCTTCCCTTACCCCTCTTTTCCCTCGGCGCCCATGGCGTGACCTTGACCGGGCTTGTTGCTTGTTGCTCACGTTTGTCTCTCTCGGCTACTTAAGCCCTCAAGCACCCTCCTTAGTATCCTTTCCACTCCTCGAGCTCTGGCTTGCCCTCTCCTTGCTTGCCGAGCTCCAGTTACCCCCCAAACCTAGTGGCCGCCATTACTGAAGCTTGGAGCTCCTCGGTGCCAGCTCCCTCCAGTGGTTTTTCTTCCTCCTCTGTGCTTCAACTTGAGCTCCTCCCTCGGTGATCTTTAGCCCTAACTCTATTTTGGGTTACCTCTCTGAGGCGGCTTGAATTTGGAGTTCGGGTTTGGTCAACAAAGGAACACCCCTTTCTTCCTCAAGCCCGGTGAGTGCTTCACTTCCTTAATGGTGGTTGTTGGACTATCCTTGTCTTTGTGTGGAAGCTTTAGTGATGACCCATGCTATCATTTTGGGCCTAGGCCACCGCTTCCCTCTCACCTTCCTCACTGCTGCAAGCAAGGTTCAAGTCATGGAGAAATCCGGCCATCCCTTGCCTCCTCATCCTCAAGGTACCCTCTTATTAGTCCCTAGAGGTCGTGGCACCACTACCTTGAACCAAGCGGAGCTCATTTCTTTGTTTTCATTGTTTTCGGCCAAATCGGTCACCGTCATCATCTCGGCTCATGGCGATTTATGCCGCCACCGCCATGAGTCACCTCCATTGGGTCCGTGAGAGTATTGCGGACCCATTCATGTTTTGGTTTCTTGGGCGAGGTCCTCGCCGCCGCTTCATGAGCTCGAGCGCCTTTGGGCCGATTGTCGGACGGCACGAGGCGTCTTAGCGCCATTAGGACATTGATCCAAGATTAATGGCGCTAATCATTGTGAACGAAGTAAATGAGGGTTAAACATTAATTGGTTGTCTTAAAAATCCCTAGAGTCACCGACAGGTGGCCCCGCAGGTGATTACTCCACTTCGGTGCGCGTGCGCTAAGATCTGTGCGTGGCCAGCGCCACTTACAGGCGGGCCCCGGCGTTAAAACCCAGCTTTTTAGCACGCACGCGCCCCACCGTCGCTGTCGGGTGGGCCCTACCCATTTTTCTCTCTCCCAGCGGGCGTTTTGCACTTGGTTCTCTGTGGACCCTTTGATCTAGATCTGACGGTGGAAAACCTCTGGGCCGATCGGGCTGTGCTGTGCGGGGGCTGCGCGTGGGCCGTTAATGTTGAGATGAACGGCCCCGATAGCGCCACGCCTTATCTCTCAGTTTATTCTTTCTTTATTTCCCGGGAGGTTAATTTTACAACTAGAAATTGCAATAAACTTTGAAAAGGTATAACTATTTCATAATAATTTATTTTCTCGATTCCACTTTTGGTAATTCTTTTATTAACTCAACTTTAATCTAAAAATGTATAGAAGATTAATATGACTCCAGAAAAGCATGAAATTAGATTTTAATCATTCTCAGCTTTATTAATTGTAATTGAATTCATGTTAAATGGTAAAATGCATAACAAATTCATTATGACTCCTTTTGAGATGAAATCAATTGTGTTAATTCTGTTGTTAACTATACTTTAATCTAAAAATGGTTTTAATCATGTTATAGTTACAAGAATGTCCAGAATTAACTTTAACCTTGCATAGGCTTTAATTGTTTCTCTAGAAATCATTGTAAATTGTAAAATGCATAACTAATGCTCTGTAATTTTTTTGAGTGAATCCAACTTTGTTGGGTTCCTCTTAATATGAACTTACTAGGAAAATTATAATTGAACATGTTACTGTTTTCAGAAAGAATAATGATGCATTATAATTTTGTTCAAGTTCTTGTCTTTAAAAATTGTAGAAGTTGCAATGTAACTCCAAAAGAGTTGAAACCACTTCCATTAGTCTTAGAATGTCATTACCTATCTACCATAAAAATTTCATGTCCAGAAGACCTCCAGAAAATATTTTATGAACAGTAACCCTTTTAATTTGATTGTGATTCTTCCGGCGAATTGAACTGTTTTCACCATATCTTTTGCATTAAGAATCCAAATCAGTTGATTCTTGTTTCTATATTCATGTTAAATCAATACCTTGCTGCTATAAAAATTTCAAATCATTCGGAGAACTTTTGCTGTTGGGTCTTGTTGCTTTTCTTTATTCTTATCGACTCTTTATCGCCTTTTCGTTAGGGTTCGACATTTGTGGTAATCCGAGAACGATCCTCCGCAACAAAGTGACCCTCAACAGCCAGGCAAGCAGTTTGACCATGATTCATCCTATATTTGCAAGTCTATTATATTGCTTAAACTCTATGTATGCATTGCTACTTTGTTTTAAATTATGGTTAGTGAATCCTATAGTTGCACAATCTGTAGGGATGCCATGTCTTTACTACCTTACGCCTAGGTTCTTGGCTGTGGTTTGAGCTCGTCGGATGAGCTCATATCACTTAGTAGATTGCGACTTGAAATGCTTAGCAATGCTTAGATAACGGTAGAAATGGGCGGTTGTCGACATTATGTCGATGACCTTGATCACACTAAAATTATTATTCCATTATGTCCATCTTGTGCTTTGTTAATTTGTAAATACAAAATCTGAAAATAAATGTGTGGATTGGACTTGGGCATATTGGATGGATGGTGTGGTTTTTGGATGTGGTGGTATGCCCGAGTCAACAAGGACCGAATTCTTGCGCCATTGATCCAAGCAATTATGCGTACTAACCACGCGAGGGCATATGGAACCCCTCTTGACTAAGTACTCTAGGAGGTGTTAATTATGAGTCGCTTTCGGTTGGTGTGTTTTAAATGAAAACGATATATGTATAGTGTGGGAGGAACATTAGCTTCCGGCTAGGTCGTCTAATGTCTCTTTCTCCCCGTGGGTTGTCTTGACTCGTAATTAGCATTATCCTTTGGAAAGGTCTCATAGGACTTAGCTGTGCAACACCTTCTAAGTGTGCGTAAAGGAAAGGCGATGCAGCGTGTGGAGTGCAGTGGTACACCTGCGCAGGATAAAACTATTGAATAGCCTCGTCCTAGGTTATGGACACGCTTGGTTATTTCCGTAAGAATTAGACTACAACCTTTAATTAAAATTTGACATGGGTGGTATGAGCGGGAGTTCATGCTATTGTTGTGGTGACTATTGGGTTAGTCACTTCGTGATTGTTGTTGTCATCTACTTATTGTTATTATCGTTGTCAAACTTGATGTTTGAATGTTAAAAACAGATTTGACAACTTGCCTTTAAATGTATTACCTTATTGCAAATAAATGTTGCTTTATGCTAAATGAGACATACAACCTCCACTTACATAAAGCTTGCATGTAGCATATGTTATAGGCTGTTATCTTACGTAAGTCTTGCGGAGTACTTTATGTACTCATCCGCCGTGGTTGTGGCATTTTGTGGCTATTGTTGCGAGAGGAAGGGGTGAGTTCCAAGAGCCTCACTTTTGTGCTACGTGTTGCGACTTCTTGACGACTAGCTTGGCGGTCCTGGTCGAGATGCCTAGGGGTTAAGGCACACCGATTGGCTTTGTGTTATAGCCATCTTTATGGCACTTTTGCTTCATTGTTATCTTTTTAGAATTGTTGCTATTTGGCCTAAGGGCCCTCTTTTGTAATAGCTATTCCATATTAACATTAACTTCGGTTTGTTGCTTATGTACTATGTGTTGTATGGAATTGATACATTCTTTTGTTGTGAGGTATGTATACTGCATTCTGGGAAGTATACATCTCTCGAGACCGGGTTTATTTGGTTGATAATACTAGGGTCAATTGGATGACTAAGTATTATGAGCCTAATAAATCCGGGTGCTCACACTCCTCATGCTTTTCCTCCCACTAGTAGGCACCCTTTCTCAACAACTCATGAAGTGGCTTGCATATTAAACCATAACCTTTGACAAATCTCCTATAATAACCTGTGAGCTCTAAGAAGCTCCTCAATTGTGTCACATTGCTTGGTCTTGGCCACTCTTTTACTGCAGCAATCTTAGAAGGATCTGTAGAGACCCCTTCTCCATTGATTACATGACCCAAATAGTGAACTTGTTGCACGGCAAAAACACACTTGTTCAGTTTGGCAAATAGCTGTTCCTTCTGTAACAGAATTAACACTGATTCCAAATGCTTGATGTGTTCCACAAAATCCTTGCTATAGATGAGAATGTCATCAAAGAAAACCAAAACATACTTTCGAAGGTAGTCCTTGAAGATGTTATTCATTAATGATTGAAATGTGGCGGGGGCATTTGTAAGACCAAATGGCGTAACTAAGCACTCAAAGTGTCCAAAATAGGTTCTAAATGCAGTCTTGAAAACATCTTCTTCTCTCATTCTTACTTGGTGGTAGCCGGACCTCAAGTCCAATTTGAAAAAATATTGCGCTCCATTCAACTCATCAAGCAAATCTTCTATCACGGGTATTGGGAATTTGTTTTTAATTGTTTGGGCATTGAGCTTCCTATAATCAATACATAATCTCCAACTTCCGTCTTTTTTTCTTACCAATATGGCAGGAGAGGCATATGGGCTCTCGCTTGGTCTGATTACAGCTGATTCTAGCAGTTGCTTGATCTGTCTCTCCAGTTCATTCTTCTGCTGGTACGGTACCCTGTACGGTCTCACGTTTGGTGGAATGGATCCTGACTTCAATGGAATCGAATGATCACAAGACCTGACTGGAGGGAGTTCTGTCTTCAGCAAAGACTGAGTGATATTTCTCTAATAAAGATCGAACTTCAGGTGGAAGCGAAGGGTCCTGTCCACTTTTAAACTCTTCATATGGTTGTATCAAGTAACCCATAATCTCTTTGTTGCATAACTTGTTCAGTTGCATAGTATTGATGAGGGTTACTGATTGCACTGCAGTGAAATCATTGAGTGTAACTTCTTGTTGACCCTCTTTTCGAATAGATAATTCCCTGGTTTTCAGGTTGAGCTTGACGGGGCTGTGAGTATAAAGCCAATCACATCCCAGGATAACATCATAGGAATGTAATTTCAGAACCTTAAAAGTCCCCACAAATTTCTCTCCTTGAATACTGTACTCACAATTAGCTAAATGTGCACCTGTATAGAGTATTCCACCACCTGCCACAGTCACTCTTTGTAGTTCATTGTTTTGAGCTTGACATTGAGCATTAGTAGTGAACTTCAAATCAACAAATGTATGTGAGCTTCCGCTGTCCACAAGTGCTACTCCCCTTTTTTCCTTTTAATGAGATGATCACTGAAAAAGTGGCTACTGTAGGAACTCCCTTTAAAGCTTGTACAGAGATTTGCATCAACTCTTCTCCTTCTGCTTGAACTTCCTCATCTTTTGCTTGATCTTCCTCCTTCTCAGTCTCCTGGGACCGATCCCTTTCTCCTTCTTCTATTCCTTCTGCATCCACAACCATGATATTGAGTACTTTCGATTGCTTACAAGAGTGTCCGGGTGCCCATTTATCAGCGCAATACCAGCATTTACCAGGTTCCCTAGTGATGACTACAGGATAGACTAGTCGATTCGGTTTTTTTCCAGGTTCAGTGTTATCCTTAAGATTTCCAGTTTTGTTATTCTGCAATGTCTTGAAGTAAGGTCTCTGAAAGCCCCCTTTAGCAAATCCACCTCTCTGAATTCCAGAAGCTGATCCTGTTCCAGATCTCCTTGCATTGGCGTTAGCTCCTTTCTCCAGATCCTTTGAGATCCAATATGCCTCACAAAGGCTTTGGGGTCGATGTGGTTTAACATAATGCTTGATATCTTCTCTCAATCCTTTAATAAAACTCTTCACAAAATAGTCCTCTCTTAGCATAGGATTCTCACTTCGCATAATAGCCATGAGTTCTTCAAATTTATCGATGTATTGGGCTACTGATGACTGGTGTTGCTGTACTGCATGGAATTCTTCAATAATATCGTATATACTATGGGCAGCAAACCTGTCACATATCCTCAGTTTCAAAAGGGACCAAGTGACTTGCTCAACTATCAATCCAGAACCTCTAAGCCAGTTGTCAGCCCTACCAGTCATGTATGAAGCTACCAACTCACTACGAATTTCTTCTGGTACCTTAGCCAGTTCAAAGTATTTGTCGCATTGCCTAATCCATCCTAATGGGTTGTCCCCATCAAACACCGAAAAATCCAGTTTGGGACCTTTAGTAATGGACTTCAGGAACTCGTTGTTTTTCTCCTCTTGTCTTCCCCCAAAGCCACTAAACAAATTTAGAGTAGGAGCGTCCATAGGATGAGCTTGATTGTTACCTCGTATCTTCGGGGCTACTGAGTATCCTGCGAGTGAATTGCTAGCATGGAATCCCCCTTGTTGAGAATGAGTTGGGAATCCGACACCATTCAAATCCAGATCTGCCAAAGCACGTACTCTTTTCCTCATTTCCTCCTCGGCTTCTGCTTCTTGTTGCTCCTCAGCATTGATAACTCTAGAATGAGTTTCTCCTCCTGAGGGTCTCACCAGAGAACGTAAGAGTTCCTTGATTTCACCCAACTCTCCTCGCAGTCCATTCACATCTCCTTGAATGGCTCCCAGTTGCGCTTCCATCTGTGATTTCATCTCCTCCATTTCTGATCTCGCGACCACTGCATCTAAACTTTTTGCCCACTCGCCAGTTCCATCTTTCTTGCCTCCTCTGGTCATAGTGTTCAGACTACCGCTGCCGCTTCGATCTGGATAAGAAGATCGGGATTTTACGGCCGTTAAACGCCAATCTTTCTTCTTGTTAGATCTACTCTTCTTCCAAGGAAAGACTTGCTCTGATACCACTTTGTCACAACCTCAAACTCTGAATTTTGATTTGGGGAAACAGAATTGGGGGGAATAGGAGTTATGGGAAGAGCGGCGCTAAAGAAGAGTGCTTAAGCTAACCCTAGCTAGGAACAAGTATTTGGCATAATGGAGATTCCTTTCCTCTTTCCCCATCGTGTTCTTTAGTACAGATTAAAGCAGTAGGTAAACTGTAAATTCAGAATTCAGTAAAGAGTACAAAACGACAATAGAAACAGTAAAACAAATCTTGTCTTCTCATGATTCGGCACAGTAAACCAACTGGTCCATCTTGATCGTCCGTTGCTCCCCAAACTGGTATTGAAACATCTAGACCTTCCGATCTAAATAATCCAGCTACTATTTCATCTGTTGTTCCGGCTTCGGCCAACTGAATTGGCGATCAAACTTCGGAATAGTTTTTCAGTTCTGACATCCTACCGTTCTTGCGCCTGAGTTTCCTAGTGACTTGCAGATCCTACCGTTCTTCTTTCTTCTTTTCAAGGCTAGAAACACACGAAAAGTTGAATTGTGCCAACCTAACCTTGTCGGCTGACAGGACCCTCTCAACAGTAGATCAACCACAATACCTAGCATGTAGCTAACGGCAGCAGTATCGTTCCGTCGTTCTGCGTTGGATGTGAAATTTCTGTGAGAGTAATTGTTCCCCCTTATCTGTTGACTGAACCTTCAAGTAGAGAGGGTGGTCGGTTCCAACATCGAAGTCGTGACGGTGAGCTGTCCCGACGTTCGTTCGTTGCACACCGACGTCGGTCCGGGTCCAACCAAAAACGAGGAGGAACGCAGGCAAAACCCGCACCGCATTTGCATCCACGGTGTACCAAACACCTTTCTTTCCCTTTGGTTTTTGGCTTTAGTTAATACTAGCACTACACGTTGTCCATACCTTAATTGTACCCTCCCTCCCTCTATATATATATATATATCACACATTGACCACTTGAGAAACACCGACAGTTTAGGAATCAGGGAGCATAAATAACCGGAAAATGACAGGTGCATTTCCCATTTTTCGAAAAGATTACAAAATCACCAGACTTCATGTGTTTTCCTTGTAAAAACATCCAAATATTTCCTCATTACCTTCGTATTTCCTCTACATGTTTTTTATTGCGGACCTCTTTGGAACGTGGGAATAGAAGAAAAAAACAGGATTAAAATGTTATGAATTGTTTAAATCCCACGGGAAACAAAACCGCACGATTTGTTCAAAAGATGTGTTTGGATGACTCACCGGGAATTAGAGAGAGAATGGAGAGAGGAAGAGAGAAGGTGCATCGGAACTCGAACCGATAAAATGAGGTTAGACTCATGCTAGAATTCCTCCAAAAATTTGTAGGAATTTTTCTTATCCTAATGAACTTAACACCTCTAGTAGGATTTTTTTCTTTGGATTGAATTTCATTGAATTCCTCCATTTTCCCTTTGAAATTCCTCGAATCAAATAAGCCTTAAACTGTTTCTTGCTGTGATCCTAGAGAGAAAATGGTACTGCAATTAGTAAACCATTTTAACTGCTGAAATGTAGACTAAACCAATGGACGATGGTCCACACTTGACGCTCCACAAAGTTTAATTTCTTGCTTGTGTAAATATACAAAGAAAGGACCCAATCAAAACATTTATCACCACTTAGAGGACAGACCGGAGGGAAGAGTAATAAAGAGTAAAGAAATGGCAGTGGTTGGTGACAGCAACTCGCCTCCTTCCTCCTCCCTGCTATACCTACTTGTTGCCTCCTGCCTCACTCTTCCGGAGGGGGCAAAGCTGTAGCGAAGAATTGGGTTCGGGCGAATGGATTCCAGGATCTCCCTCTTCTGCTTCCTGGTCCTTTCTTCTTCCCTCCTGCATTGCGCCAGATCTGATGGTAACATGGCCTCTTGATCGACTCTCTGCTCTTCTTGCATTCTGATTTGCTTCAGTAATCAGGCTTGCTGGTTAGAATCGTTATACTTGTGGTTTGGTTCTCTGTTCTTATGGCGAGTCGGGTCTGATGCACAGCAATGCCCTTTCTTGGTTGTTGCAGTGCTGTGATTTGACTCATCTGTAGTAATTTAGTTGGCTCCTGGTGATCTGCCAGTCTGCACAAGTGATTGGACATGGTTAGTTACTTAGTATGATCATAGTGTAGCCATGGGAACTAGGAACCTGCTCCAAGATCTGCTTTTGAATTGCTGTAATACATATTAGTTTGTTTGCCATTAGTCCTAGGGGTGTCAATTGGATACTAATTATCCGCTTTATTCGACTACCGTATCCGATATGGTGGCATGGACTTTTGTCCTTCAAAATGTTATTTTATCCACACTATTTGTATTCGTATTCGAATTTGATAAAACAATATACATATTTTATTGCAGTATTGCTAATTAGTTGGATGAGTATTTTTAGTTTAATGTGAATTCATGTTTTTAGGTGAAATAGATAAACTAGAATGATTAAGTGTGTTATGTTTGAGGATAAAGTATCATAAATATCTTGCCATTACGTAACTTATGAGGATATCTGAATATGACCGAATTGAGTAGGTATTTGATTCGTATTCATTACAACATTCGATTCGTATTCGTATTGGACAATATTCGAATTCGTATTCGTTTAGAAAATACGAATACGGGAAGACAACTATTCGATTCGTATTCGATCCGTTGACACCCCTAGCCATTACCTGTGAATGTGCCCAAGTGCTTGGATAACTAACGCTGGTGTGATTGTAATGTGTTGGTGAGAGATCTGGTCTCCCAAGATCTCACCTTTTTAAGTAATGAATCACATAGTTGCGACTTGTGAGTTAATTTCGAGGTTTTTGAGGTCCTTCATTTGATTTGAGATCTTATTCAGTAAGTTGTTTTGGGGCAAATCCAGATTTCAGTGTGCAAGATCTGATATTCAGGTATCGTTACATGAACAATTAGAGTTTAATGTGTATTGAGCTGATGCACATGTTTCGTAGTATTCAGTGGTAGGGAGAAATGGTTCAGTAACTGTTGCTACTTCTTTGAGTTGGTCTGTAGTGTCCTGGGTACATGGTCTAGTTAATGCATTTAGCTGCAATGCGGCTGCATAAGAAAAATGAAAAGGTTGTTGCTGTGGTGCATGGGTTTGAATTTGTGAAGGTCTTTCAAATAGTACAATTTTCTGATATATAGTTTATTGAGTGCATTCAATTGAAGATTTGTGTTGGTACTTGCTATGATCATCATGTTCTGGAGATTAAATGATAAAAAAAAACTGCCTTTGGCTGCGTTGCTGGTCATGATCTACAAAATATTGCACTATTCAGGCAGGAAATTCAGGGAGCTATGTGCAGGTATTTTGATGTGGCACCCATCATATTTTGTATTGTTTTCTTGATACAAATTTCCCTTTTTCAGGAAGTGATTCTCAGCTTCTCAAGGGCATCAATAGCTACAGAGCCTCTCTCAAAGTCCCTACATTATCTGAGAATAAGAACGCTGAGTGCTTGGCTGAACAGCTAGCTAAGCAATTCAAAGGTCAGCAGTGCACCAACACCACTGGATCCAACACTGTCCCTGGAACCGAGCAGCAGTTCCCCGACTACCCAAAGTACCTTGACCATTGCCATCTCAATGCATCGGTGACTGAAGATGGCCAGGTGATGCCGGCCTGTGTACCTGGCCTTGTTCCTGATGTGGTGCTAACTAACTACACCAAGTCCCAGTACAACCAGTATCTGAACGACACCAAGTTCTCTGGTGTTGGAATCGCCAATGAGGGTGACTGGGTAGTCGTCGTCCTCAGCACAAGCACAGGCTCTGGTGACTACTCTCCAGCTCCCCCGGGTTCGAACTGGGCTTCGTCAGTTCATCCATTCAACCAGCTGATTCTTTTATTTGTAGGATTTGTAATTTTGCTGTTGAAGTGAGAGATTGATCATACTGTTACACTGCAAAGAGTGTATGTTACCTTTGTGTCATTCACTTTTGTATCATCCAGATTTGAATTAAACTTGGCCTTATTGACAACATACAAGTATATGTTCCGAGGGTTTGGATTAAAACTTTTTTCACTGCTTGCCTTTTTTACTACAATCTTCAGTGGTCCTATGCAATATGTTCAAAAAATGTGTATACATTGAACTATTATTACTAGAGTTGTTAATGCAGCTGGAAAATGGCTTGTAGTTGTGCTTATTAAAAGTGAACATGCAAGAGTTGGTCGTCAGTCTCCAGAATTGCACTGCAGCAGCGTCAGATGTGTGGAGTTACAGGTTCTTACGCATTGATAAGTGATAATGCAACAAAAGCGTGAAAAGTATATACTCTCATTGCAGAACTTGATGTGGTTAACATGCGACGGTTTGATTTATCTGAATGACTAAACATGAGAGTTTTATGATAACTTATCATGCAAATTTTATGTTTGCAGAGGTTCTAGTGAGCTGTCATAGTATCGTTACATATTCGAGCTGTATAGAGATGTGTCTCTTATCACGCCTTTGTTGAAGTTCAGTTTGGCAATTAATCATGCCCCTTTTCTCTTCCATTCATCACAAAGATGTTGCAGTTTTAAGCTCCAAGGCCCTTGCAATTACAAGACCCCACCTTTATATTATACAAAAGCTGTTGATGCAAACTGAAATTGTAAGTTAACAATGTGAAAACTAGAATGTACTTATTTGTATGGTTTACTTGATGGTGACAATTGAAAACTACGGAATCATATCAAAATTTTCTTCTGATTTATTGGAGGAAAGCAATAGCAACATTCTAAAATACAGTTGGTTCTCAAGATGATGATTTCACGTACTTGCAGTGAGAAGAGATGATTCAGAAAAATGGAATGCATTTTTTAAAATCAAGGCAGAGCTCTGTCATTCATTTCAAAAAGAAGAAAAATACACCGGACTCGAAGGGGCTACACAAAGACGATAATACTGGCCCAAAGCGGGGCAACACTAATACTGGAAAGAAGTCTGACTAGACCTCCTACCAAAGCACCAACAACACCCACAAGTCAAGCACCTTACGAAGGAACAACAAAAAACGTCACCCCAACACACAACAAAGCCTAGGGCAAGTTATATCCACGAGGCAAGGCACAAAACAAGGAACCACAACTCTTGTAGGGGTTTGAGATGCAGCCATCAACACCAGGGTGCTTACCATGACAACAGACACACCACGGCTCACTACATCACGCCACACCATTGACCGCGCTAGCACCAACACAATATCGGATGGCAACGAGGAGGTGAGTTAGCTCACTTGGCAAGCTTTGGGAGTGCCCAAGCTGCCCACCCAAGTTTGAGTCCCCGGCTCGGCACTTGGGCGTCTCACCCGGGTTGTGTGTGTGGGGGGGTGTGTGTGTGTGTTTGAGGACTGAGTTGGGGCTCAGTTGGCAAAAATGAGGGGAGCTATAGGCTCTCGGTCACGCTGAAAGGCCGCTCCGTGGTGCCTCGCGAGATTGGGTGCTTTCTTCTTTACAGCGGACCGGAGGGGGTTAAAACCCGAGCATACAAAAAAAAAAAAAAAAAACGGATGGCAACCACCAACAAGACATACCACAAGGAGAGCACGTGGGACCACAACTAGTACAACGCAACATAATGGCCCACAAGACAACTTGGGGCAGGAGAGGGGACGTCCTCCTCCACCCACACCACGACGAAAGGGACGACGAGGAGAACTAGAGTCCACATGACGCACCAAAATGACGCCCAGCCTCAAGCAAGGACTCGGACCAATTGCACTCACGGGGCCTCCAGCACGATCGACCTGGTCCAGGGCTCGAGCAAACAACGAGCGCCTGCTCCTTAGGCCTCCTCAACGGCTGACCTGCTTCAGGACAGCGACAGACAAACGAGCACTCCCCAACAGCAGCAAACTGACCGGCCCTACTCCTGACGCACACCGCCGCAAGCTACGCCACTCCCGTGGAGCGCCACCTGATCGCCGCTGTGACACTTGCGTGGACCCCTCGCGTAACCGCGAAGGGCTGCACCACCAGCAACTGACCCGATGGCGAGGAGAGGCGAGCGTGGTGACGCTGAGTGTAACGGGAGCCGGCCTCGCCGCGCAAGTGGATGCAGCCGATGGGGCATCGAGCATGCTAGGGACGCGCACACCTGCATGCCCTGACACCATTCCGACGTGCCTCCCACTGAGTGCAGCCACCAGGTCTAGCCAACCGAGGAGGAGACGGTCGCCCGAGCAGCCCACGGCCTGCGCACTCCCAGCACGACACCCGTCGCCGTCCCACGCCACTGCCGTGCTGCCCATCAAGCCCCCCGCCCCAACCAACCCGACTGCCATCGAGCGCGGCTACTATGAAACAACCCAAAAATTAGGGTTTTAAAAAAAATTGAAGCTTTTTGGTCAAATTTGAAATTCTTTTCCTTTTCGGAAACTTCACCCCAAAACCCGCTTTCTTTTTTGGGTGTCCCCGTTTTCATCATCCGAAATCGGCTCTCTCCCCGAGCACCTTTCCCCTTCTTCTTCTTCTCGTCACGCCCGCAGTGTCATCTCCCCGACGCCAGCGCCTTCGTCACTGCTGCTATCACCCGCCAGCTCGCCTTCTACCACCTTCGCACATAGCCACCTCACCGCCGCCCATGCCGCCACCTCGCACCACCAGTATTGCTTATGCGCCGATCGCCACGTTATCAAGCAAGACGCCGCCACATCGCCTCGCTTCGGACATTGGTGCCACCGCCTCAAATTGGGCTATAAAAGGAGCACCTAGGGAACGCCTTCCCCTTTATCCCCCACCACACCATCTCCCCAAACCTCCTTCCCTCCTAGCGCCGGTGAATTCCGAAGAGCCGCCGCCGCGCTGTGTTTCTTCTCCGATGAGGCATTGGTAAAATTCGTCCCCTCCATTGCTCCCCTTCCCTCCCAATCCCGGCTCTAGCATCACCTCATCGCCGCCCACTTTTTACCCATTCTCCCTCATCCCAATTTCTGCCGGAGCTCGCTGGCACCGCTCCTCCCCGCCGCCGCGGCCAAGCCACCTCCGACCCTTCCCACCCCCACCAAGGCCACCCCTGATCTCCCCTAGCTCCACTGAAGCTCCAGCGTCGATCGCCTTGACCGGAGCACCACCTGAACGCCGCCACCATCTCCCTCTGCTCCAGCCGGCCGCCACCCACGCTGCCACCCCTCCCAAGCCCCCAACACAACACCAAAGCCCTAAAATAGAATCCTCTTACCTCGGTTAATCTCCCTCCACCACTCCCTCCCGCTGCCGACCATCACCACCGCCGTAGGCGCCGCCATCGCCAGCTCGGGCGAGCTAAGCGCGCTTTGGCCTTTGGCCAAGCGCAACTCAAGGCTGCCTGGAGCTAGGCCTTTAAGGCCTGGCCTGTTTTGGGCTTTAGCCCATTTATGTGTTGGGCTCGGCCCAACACTATTTCGAGCCCAAAAACCATAAGCAACCTTTTACTGTTTATAGCACAGTAAATTCATTACTGTTCATAGTCATTACTATTTGCAGTAATTACTGTTCAATAATCCAAAATAGTAATTGCAGTTACTGTTCAAATCCAGTTTTTGTACATGAATAGTAAAATTTTACACTATTCATTATTCGACACTTTCACCCCGAAACCCTAATTTGACATAGTATACCCATTTTGAGCCCGTGAATCCATTTATCCACTCTGTAAAGTCCATTTAAACACCAAATAAATCCTATACACCACACCACCTTTTATTTGTGTTTCTTTTTGGATTTATTTACTTGCATGTTGTTCCCAGCTCATTCCTTGTCGAGCCGGATTTTATTTGGTCTATTTTATTTTTCGTGTTAGGCCACGACTTCGATGACCAGACTCCAAAAGACGCCGGACAAGACCAGTATCTAGAAGACTTTGTATAAGGAGGCAAGTCGCATTCCTTTGATCATTTTGAACCTACATTTCATGTATTTATTATTACTTTCATTACAATATTTGTGCCAATTACTTTAAATACTGAAATAATACTTTTGAATGCCATGATAAATAGATAAATCTTGATACTCCACAGACAAACCCACCTAACACTTGTAGGCCATATTCACCTTGACAAGTTTACATAAAATATTATCTATATAAGTAGCTTTGTCACCAAACATGTGTTTATAAATCCTAAAAAGCAATATTAGCGGTTCGCCAATGATTTTAATGGAGAGTTGAGGGTTGAGACCAGGAAGTTGGACAACCCAATAGACTTGATAAAAGTGAGTCGAAGGTGAGGGCGGACAACCATGTGTTGGTGTTGGTCCATCGCCTCACTATAAGACAGGTAAGAACAAGAACCTTGTGCCAAGTTACAGACATAGAAACCGCTCAACCACAGGTGTGGTCATTACTCCCTGGCTTAGTACACTGCTCTTCCAATTGAATATCTACAAGAAAGGTGTGTGCTCTTGTGTGATAGAGAAGCGCGAAACAGGGGTGGGACAGGAGTGAACCTGAAGGGACACTCGTTGGTTTACACAACGATATAGACTTACCAGGTAGAAGCTAGAAAAGTTAAGTAGTGGAAACAGTCTTGTTATCTCAACTCAGTCGAACACTATCGTGTTGCGTGTATATTGCATGACAGTATGAGTATGAGATATATTGTGGGTAAAGTTGGGCAACTCTGCAAAGTGTATAATCAAAGGTATTCGAATACGCCGTGCTTCCGGTTAATGAAGCTGTGTTCATGGGTGATTCTAGTACACGTGGCATAAGTAGAGATTTTGAGATGTTAAGTAGTGATTGTAGTTGTTGAGAAACCCCTAATGTTATTATTTATTATTGTTTTTAAGATAAACTGCTTCAAATACAAAATACATCCACATATGTCTGTTATGGTAAAACTGTACCATTCCTTTGATAATCCTAGCATGTAGTTAATTTGGATTTCCATGTGGCTTGTTGAGTACAGTAGTAGTACTCATTCTTGCAAAATCTGCAAATCATCTATAGAGGAAATCTAGGAAAATCTCGATGATCTTGATGAGGAAGGTTTTGGCAGGATCACCAGACGGCGATGACTGCTGTTATTAGGTCTCAACCGCGCTCAAGCGTGACTGTGGTTTGAAGTTTTTTTGTTGTGTAATACACTAACTTTGGGCTTGGATGCCCGTGTTAGTGTTAAAACTGGCTATTAAGTCTTAATCTTATGTAATAAAAGTATGATTTTTGTTGTAATAGGAAGCTTTCTTAAGACGCTGCTTACTTCGCAACTGCACATCCTGGGCGGTTATGAAGGGTTTAACGGTCCCGAAAATCGGGGCTATTACATACTAGGCTCCAGCTGAGGAGGAGGCGAGATTGACCCGCATCGGTGAAGAATGGTGTTGACGAGATCCAAATCTAAGAGGAGGTTGGGGGTGAGTGAGGCACAGGGGGCAGGGGGATCCCTCCTGGCCCGAATCGCTAGCACCAGTGCCGATGTCGGTGTTGGGAACGGAGGGGAGATCCTGGCTTCAGCGAGTAGATCTGGACAACCTTGACCTCATCAAAACCGAGCACGAGAGGAAGGGGAGGAGACGAAGGGAGGAAAAGGGGAAAAGGGGAAAAGGAGAAAAGGAGAAGGACACATGCTAGAGGGTCCCACCACCAACTAGGGGAGGGCTCTAGAGTGGTCGGGCTTGTCGCCCCCTAAGTCGCCCAAGGGAGCGGTTCAGGAGGCTCTCGCTTTGTGAGGATTCACAAATGGAATGCATTAACAAAGAGGAAGAAGGAGATGGAGGAGGAGGCCGAAAAGCATAGATAGCAAATCTAACCCCCTCCGGAGATCAAAGCCAAAAATGGCATCGTGGACTCACCGCCAGACGACATGCGTCCTCGTTCGCGCCACGGGTAAGCGGACCGCCTCGTCCCCTCTCCAGGGGAGGGGACTTCCTACATGTGTCCTCGTCCCCTCTCCTAGATGGGGGACTTCCGACACGTGACCTCGTCCCCTCTCCTGAAGAGAGGACTTCCCTCGTCTGCACTCCTGGGGAGGGGACTTCCCTCATCCGCGCGTCATGCGAGGGGACTTCCCTCATACTGCTAATTAATTACAATTAAATTGATTATGACTAAATAATTAGGACTAACTAATTAATTACGACTAATTAATAACGACTAACTAACTAGACTAATTAATTATGAATAATTAGTTATGACTAAATTAATTATGGCTAATTAACCACGACTAAATTGATTAGGACTAATTAATTAAGAATAAATTAATTTCAACTAAATAATTATGGCTAATTAATTACGACTAAATAATTATGACTAATTAATTAACCCCCACTGTGTAATTATTTAGTTGTAATGAATTAAACCGTGTAATTAAATACACAGTGGAGGTTAATTAATTAAACCTGTGTAATTAATTAATTAACTAGCAATACGAGGGAGTCCCCACTGTGGCGCGGACGAGGATTAAATAACCCGTGGCGCGGACGAGGATTAATTAATTAAACACGTGTAATTAATTACACGGTTGGGTTAATTACACGGTGGGGGTTAATTAATTACACGGTGGGGGTTAATTAATTACGACTAAATAATTACACGGTGGGGGTTAATTAATTAACCCATGTAATTAATTAGTTGTAATTATTTTGTCGTGATTATTTAGCTGTAATTAATTGGCTGTAATTATTTAGTCAAAATTAATTTAGCCGTAATTAAGTAGTCCTAATCAATTTAGTCATAGTTAATTAGCCGTAATTAATTTTGTCATAACTAATTATTCATAATTAATTAGTCGTAGTTAGTTAGTCATTATTACTTAGTCGTAATTAGTTAGTCCTAATTATTTAATCATAATCAATTTAATCGTAATTAATTAGCAGTATGAGAGAAGTCCCCTCGCGTGACTCGCGGACGAGGGAAATCCCTTCCCAGGAGCACAGACGAGGGAAGTCCCATCTCTAGGAGAGGGGACGAGGAAACTTGTCGGAAGTCCCCTCCCTTGGAGAGGGGACAAGGACACATATCGGAAGTCCCCTCCCCTGGAGAGGGGACGAGGGAGTCCGTACACTCGTGACACAGATGAGGACATATATCGCATGCTGACGAGTCCGCGGTGTCATTTTTGGCTTTGATCTCCGGAGGGGATTGTATTTGCTATTTCGTGTGCAAACAATGTCATTTATGCCAAAAACTCAGGGATCCGAATATTAAAGTACCCACTTGTGTTCACAAAAACAAGTCATTTTAGATATCGACATGGTCTCCAAAATATGACTTTGACTACTAATTATAACTGTAATAATTTGTAAAATCCAATAAAATTGTAATATTATGAAAGTATTTTTTGAGATGAAACTACACATGATTTTCATGTATCTAATATAAATATTTAAAAAGATATCGATAAGTTTTCACAATTTGACTGTACGCATTTCAAAACGACTTGTTTTTTTGAACGGGAGAGAGTAAGTTGTCTATCACAAATTTAAATATCGCACAGTATGCATGTCAGATCGGGTGTACAATTTAGTCCTTATGTCCGAGGAGCCTCTTGCCTTCTTGGCAGCCATTAATTTTGCCAAAAACTTGTGTAATTGTGTTACATCTCTGTCATGATAAAATCCAAAGCAGCATTTGCCCACACCGGAGGCGTGCAAGTTGGAGTTGGCAAGAGTATATGCTCAAAAACAAACAAAAATTATTGGGTATTGGTACCACCGCTCGGTCGTCCGACGCTTCACGGCGTCCACTATCTGAGCCGCTTAGTCCAAGCCACTTTTAGTTGAACCTCCCACTTATCCACTTGAGCATTCATTTCTACCATGCTTCTTCCTCTCCCCAAAATTTCTTCTCCAAATCGCCTCTACGCCTGGCCGTCGGCTGCCTCGCCTTCGCGCCCCGGCCTCTTCTGTCGCCCCAGCTCCGCCACGTTCGACCTCACTCTGCCGCTAGCCGCCTTGCCTCCGTGCCCTGGCCTCCCCCTCCGCCCCATCTCCGCCGCGCCCCGGCCTCACTCCGTCCCCGGCTGCCAAGCCTCCGCATCCAGCCTCCGCATCCAGCCTCCTCCGACGCGCCTCGTAGCACTTCGCCACCAGCTTTGGCCGCAAGGCACCCCCATCGCCCGCAGACTGCCCACACTCACACCCCGCACGCACAACCTCCCTGTGTCCGGGACTCCCCTCGCCCGGCCACCTCCTCTGTCTTGATTGCTGTGCTGTCCGGAGCTTAAGGCCGAGCGCATCGACGCCGTCGTTGAGGGCGATGCCAGTGCGTTGGTTGCTTGTCGCTGTTATAGAGTTTTTGTTGCAACAGGTAATTTGAGATGTTGAGGACTGTATTTGTTAGAGTTGCAACAACAAATGATTGAAAATGAGCCTCTCTAGATGTTTGTCTTTTGGGTATTGGTACCGCTCGGCCGTCCGATGCATTAGATGGCGTCCACTACCCGACCCGCTTAGTCCAAGCCACTTTTAGTTGAACCTCCCACTTCTTATCCACTTGAGCATTCATTTCTACCGTCCTTCTTCCTCTCCCCAAAATTTCTTCCCTGAACCGTCTCCGCGCTTGGCCGTCGGCTACCTCGCCTTCGCGCCCCGGCCTCTTCTATCGCCCCAGCTCCGCCGCGCCCGACCTCATTCCACCGCCGGCCGCCTCGCCTCCTTGCCCCGGCCTCCTTCGCCGCCCCATCTCCGCCGTGCCCCGTCCTCACTCCGTCCCGACCGCCAAACCTCCGTGTTCGGCCTCCTCCGTCGTGCCCCAGCAGCACCCGCCACCCCGAGCCTGGCCACCTCCTCTGTCGTGATTGCCGTGCTATCCGAAGCTTAAGGCCAAGCGCATCGACACCGTCGTTGAGGGAGATGCCGGTGAGTTGGTTGTTTGTCGCTATTATAGAGTTTTTGTTGTTACAATAGGTGATTTGAGATGTTGGGGACTGTATTTGTTAGTGTTGCAGTAACAAATGATTGAAAATGAGCCTCTCCAGATGTTTCTCTTTTGGGTATTGGTATTGCTTGGCCGTCCGACGCATCAGATGGCGTCCGCTACCCGAGCCGCTTAGTCCAAGCCACTTTTAGTAGAACCTCCCACTTCTTATCCACTTGAGCATTCATTTCTACCGTGCTTCTTTCTCTCCCCAAAATTTCTTCCCCAAACCGTCTCCACGCCCGGCTGTCGGCCGCCTCGCCTTCGCGCCCCGGCCTCTTCTGTCGCTCCAGCTCCGCCGCGCCTGACCTCATTCCGCGTCGGCCGCCTCGCCTCGTGCCTCGGCCTCCTCTGCCCCCATCTCCGCCACGCCTGCCTCACTCCACCCCGCCCACCAAACCTCCGCATCCGGCCTCCTCCTTGCGCCCAGCCAAGACCGCCACCCAGCTCGGCCACCTCCTCCGTCACGATTGCCGTGTTGTCCAGAGCATAAGGCCGAGCGCATCGACGCCGTCGTTGAGGGCGATGCCAGTGAGTTGGTTGTTTGTCGCTGTTATAGAGTTCTTTTGTTGCAACAGATGATTTGAGATGTTGGGGACTGTATTTGTTAGTGTTGCAGTAACAAATGGTTGAAAATGAGCATCAGCAGATGTTTCTCTTTTTGTTTTTGAGATGTTGAAATGTTGCATCTGTGAGCCTTTGCGACGTTGGAAAAAATGTTGCGACTGTTGAAAAAAAATGTTGCGACCGTTGAAAAAACACATTGCGACCGTTGAAAAAAAATATGGCAACCGTTGAAAAAATGTTGCATATGAATTCTAAGATGTTGCATCTTTTTTTATATATGTTGGCATCTTTTTCTAGATGTTTGTTTTAATTCTGAGATTGAGATTTTTAAGATATCATCTTCTTTGAAATATTGCAACAAATGTTACGATTATAACGGAGAGGAGCGTATGGTGCTGACGCTCGGACCATACGTCCGAGCACTAGTCGTGCCCATAATTATTTGCTTGTTGATTAGTACATGGATCCGGCTATTAACTCTAGAGAACAGCATCAGTGTTGGCCAACGTTCATCATGGTTGCAATGCAGTGCACTCCGATCCCCCAGCGAGCATGCACCAACTTAAGGCTAGACTGCCCACTACTAGTTCACGAAATGGCAATTCCTCCTGATCTCGCCGGCGTTGCCGGTGAGCACGCCGATGTTGCCCATCCTGCCGATGGACGCGGCGAAGGCGGCGAGGAACTTACCCTGGTCCTGAAACTCCGTGACGAGGAGCGCGGCCTCGCCGTCGTGCAGCAGCGCGGCGTCCGTGAGGAGCACGCCGCGGTTGGCCTTGACGGCGGCGTAGTAGCTGGAGTCGAACTTGGACTCGCTGCCGGGGTCCATCGGGACGGTGCCCCGGGACGACGTGCTCGGGCACTGCTGCTTCAGCTCCGCCGCGTAGCCGCGGTCGATGAGCGGATCCTGCCCGCCGTTGCCGTTGAAGGTGTACAGCCTCGGTGTGACGAAGGTGCAGCTCGTCCTCCCCAGCGAGTGCGCGCCTGAACCGTATACGTGACACAGACATTACGCAATGAGCAAGTGAGTATGGCACGTTTTTGTCTTGACTGGTGACCGCGTGCACCTGACAGGGCGACGAGGTCGGCGTCGGTGAGGCCGCGGTCGGTGAAGGACTTCTTGAGGAGAGGGAATACGAACTCCGGGCTGGGGAGGTTCACGCTGCCGGCACGGGAGACTCTCGAGTCGCGCCGGCCGGTCTCCACCTGCCACAGCAGCCGCTTGAACTGCACGCACGCACGCACGCACTCATTCGTACGTTATTTACGTTGAGACGCGCGCTTGCAACGGCGAGATCGATCGATCTCACACAGGAACAGGACAGGCCTACCTGGAAGGAGACGGCGTCGCGCGTGGCGAGCGCGATGATGTCGTCGCAGGAGACGGTGCCGGGGCATTTCTCCTCGACGGCCGCCTTGGCCGCGTCGATCGCCTCAAACCCGCCGAGCGATAGGTTGGGCCCCGCCGCCTTCTCGCTCTGCGTGCCGTCCAGCAGAACCGACGCGTCGCATCCCTTCTCAAATTCACAGCCAAAAACACACGCAAACTCAACAAAACTAGCGCACAATCGACTGGCATTTGCATACGCGCGCGCGCGTACCTGGACGAAGCAGTCGTGGAAGTAGAGCCTGAGCAGCTTGGCGGCCAGGCTGGGGCTGGCGGCCGTCCGGGTCCAGGTGACGTTCCTCACGATGGACTCCACGCTGGGGCAGCTCTGCCTGTAGAAGCCCACCTGAAGCCCAGCAGCTCCATTGCTAATGCTCACAAGTAGCACCAGGACAAGAAGCATGCGCAGGAACAACTTGATGCTGCTAGTGTTACCATTAGCCATATGCATCCTGCTCATCAGCTAGCACAGAGATGCTTATGATCTGATATTCTGATTAATGTTCATACAGTGATTAGAGGAAGTGTGCTAATTAAGTGAAATTATGCAGTGCCTAGCTTAGGCTGCTGAAGAGATATATATACATACACTAATCAGTAGTTCAGTACTCATGTATGAAACTGAACAGAGTGTTTTATGCCCTTTGTTTGTTCAGTGGATTGAGAGCCGCGTGCTTGAGCATTTCCAACTTGTTTATGCATTCGCGGAGGACAGGACCTCATTTTGTTAATCCATCTCTGAATATTTCCGCAACCATTTCACGTTATGACATCGAGATCTCGCGCTTTCAACCAAACAAATGCAGACAACTTCTTTGAAATTCTGCGAGCTCGCGGGCATCTCAAAAACATACACGAGGATTTGTAATTGTTAATTTGTTATTGCAAAGTGGACGGGCATGTGCGTTTACCCGACGGCTTTGTAAAGATGGAAGTGAAGGAGCGTCAATCTCCATGGTGTCGGTTGTATTTACCTGACCATCGTTTAAGCCTTCTTCTGCTGATCATACATCGAAGATCGAAGATCATGCATGCATTTACTCGATAAACTGCCTGCACATTGCAGCCGACACAACACAAGGCCATCTCCATGCACTCACGCTTCTGGCTGCTAGGGCTAGGCCAGAGCAGGGTACATCTGGTTAGAGCAGTGCTCTTCAAAAACTGAAATATGCATAAACCTTGCTTAAACCATCCTGTCGTCAATCTAAACGTTGCATGCGACTCTGCAACCACGAATGATCCAACAGAACTACAAAAGGCCAATTTTTGTCACAATAGAGTGACATATTAGAATGCACACAGTCAAATCCTATTAACTTTGACCAAATATATTATGTGAAACGTATGGTTTGGATATATAAAAATGATACGAGTAATTTGTTATGAAAAGTACTTTTATAATATTGCACCGTAACAACTTTTGTCGAATATATGATGATAAAACTTAGAAGTCAAAGGAGCGCCTTTTTGATAAGTAAAAAATATCGCTCTTTTGTGAAGGGGTATTAAATAAATAACAGCTCCAAGGTTACAAAGGATATGATACATAATTTTCTCTCTCTTTTTGTACTACTTTTTTTTTCATTTCAATCATTGAAAAATATCTGGGGAGGGGAGTAGATTCCGTCGCTAAGTTGCTCCACTATCATGTCTTGCTCATCTTTCGTCTTTGGAAACATGCATTCTGTTAGACAAGGAAGAGGCGTGCCTCTTGCGGTCTTGCCTCACAGTCCTCGCATGGCTCGTCTTCTTTCAGAATAACTGTCTGCAAGTTGCGAGCTCGCTCCATCATGGCTCTTATAAATGCCAACTGTTGCTGAAGTGGCCTAAAGCCAATAAGCCGGAGTTCTTTCAGTAGCAACTTCTTTGTGCCTGCAAATTCAGACATCTTGCCCGAATGATGCATTCTTTCAGCCTTGTAACAGCCCCAAAATTTGGAACCGTTAAACTTTTCACTGTTAAGAAACCGGGTCCGGGCCAGGCAAGCCTGGCCCATGGTGGATTCCTCATCAATCCAATAGCCTATATAAAGGGGACCTTAACCACAGAAGAGCGATAAAGAGAAGTCAGAAGTCCCCTCTATCTCTATGTTTAATCTACTATTTGTTCTTGCATTGTTCTAAGCGATTTTACGCTTGTCTACGAGGTGATCGATCGAACTGGACTCGCCAGCGACGGTTCTTCAACACGTTATCAGCACGACTACGCTCTTCGGCCTGCACGGATTGAACAGGTAATCGTCAAGAACAACGCTCGTAGATCGAATCGTTTTCTAGATCGCTTTCAATTCTGCAATTGTTGCTTTCTAGATTGTTTTATCCTACGGTGCAAATCCGCTCTAATCTACCGCGAGCCGACTTGAAGTCGTTGGCACAATGCCGGTCGAATGGTTAATCGAAAGTAAAAGGGATTGTTGATTACTCAATAGATTCTACATCTCATTGCATGAAGAGTAAAAAGAAAAAATCAGTGGCGCAACCCCATACGGTCGCACCGCTGCCGGTCCGTAGCACGGCCGCACCACCCCTCGCTGGCCCTGCATGGCCATTGAGCCGCCGGCTTGGAGCCGCGCCGTCGGTCGCCCAAAGCACCACAGGAAAAGCAAAGAAAAAAAAATTGATGGCGCCGCCACCGGCTTGAAGCCGGCGCCGCCTCCACGCCGTCGCGCCATGGCCGCCGCCCCCGCACGGGCTCCCTTCCGCATCTGCCGCCAGCAGACGCGCCGTCCACGCACAATACGTTATGCATGTAAACATAGCGAAAATGATGAAATAGTATGTTATGCATGCAAACAAGATAGACATACCTTGTCGCACGAAGGCAGCGGACGGCTCCGCGTACTCCTGCCCCGTGTATGGGTGGAACTCAGGACTTGTCATAGAAAATTGATATTAGTAACTAGTAGAGTTCAAAATAAACAATTAGACGTGAGTGTTTCATGTTGACCTGCGAACTGTGCCGGGTACTCCCAGCACAGTGTCATGAGGACCCACCCGCCACGTCCGGGTGAGGAGTCGTGGGGTGTGACGCACCGTGGCTCCCCCCCAGTCCACGCACAGGTAGGTCCACCAGCTCCCTCGGCCTACGACAAGACACAAGCTGGATGCCTCGCCTCGTCTTCCCTATGAACTAGTCCATGACATCTCTGATCTCCTACGCCGTCACACTGAAGCACTCCCCGAGCATCATACGACACACGGAGGTCGCCAACTCGTGCATCTCCCATTGTAGATCGATCTGTACACATAATTAACAAGTTAGAAACCGAAAATTTGCAAAGCAAATAAGAAGTATAGACCGTTCAATACATACCACGTGATGGAATGCGGAGTCCGGTTGGGTCGGTACATGTCGGTCGTCGCGGCCTCGTGTCGTGGTGGGTCGTCCATGACCCTGACGAAACAAATCCTCATCCAACTAGAGTACCACTTGATGTACCCCTTGTACGTCCTGGGGTCATAGAGAGCATCCTCCTGGACGACATCCTCCAAGGTGTAGAGCCAGCGTTCAACCCAAGGGGGCATCCTGTCAGCCCAGGAAGTCGTAGCTGGTATTCCCTTCCTAGTGTACCCGTGGAAGGAAAAACGATTATTTCATAGGTACACAAGGCAAATGCTATGACATAAATTAAACGTGAACTTACCCATGGACATTCGGCGGCAACCGCTGCCCCTAGGGGACTGGGACCTCCTATCACAGACTGAACTGGCGCATCACCCAATGCACATAATACTCCTCCACAAAGATATCGTGCACCAAGTTCCTCCGTGTGTATCAGTACACGTTGTCTCGCATGCACAGGCTCGACAGGCCTCGGGGTACGCACACGTACACCCTGTTGAGAGTGTACGGTATCCAGATGACACGGTCATCCTTCAACTGATCAAACATCGCAACGTAGTCCGGGTAGGACGTGTGCATAGTGATCGGATTGAAGGTGACATGTGGAATAGAACAGCGAAAACTTAACACAAGAAATAAAATTACATTACAAAAAAGAATAAATGTTCAAAAAACCTACTCGTCGGCGACACCACACCGTACCCATGGTCGGCCGGTCCACGTCGTCATCGCCGGCATACATGGCGGTGGTGTAGGCTCCTAGGTCTAGTTGTGATCATCCGATCTGGAAACGCTCGAAAGACCACATTTGAAGAAATAGCGGGCATCCAAAGAGGATGGAGCTGTCTCGAACCTGGTGGGACACGTCGCACAGGGCGTGGTACATTGCGCACATTACCGCTAGGCCCCAGGTGTACGGCTGAATCGTCTCCACCTCCAAGTCCCCCAGCTCGTGTGCGTAGCAAATCATGTGCTTGTTGACGTTGTTGCCATGGGACCCTAGGAACATCATCCACACGAACAGCCACAACAAGTAGGCCTCGACATGCCTCCTCACCGTGTACTCGGGTGCATCATGTGCCATACGCTCTGGCTGTAAAAAGACAGAGGCACATCACTAAGTTGCACAAAGCAATTGAAGCGAAAAGACAAGAATTATAAAAGTAGATCCACTTCAACGACAGCCCGTGGGTAGTGTTGAACTCCCTATAGCAGGTGTTGGGCGGCAGCACTCCCTGGAACCTCACGAGGATCTTCGTGCACCACATGGCTGGGACGTCGTGCGACGCCAGGGGAAGCCCGCGCAAGGCAACCCGACCAGGAAGGTCACGTCCTGAAGCGTCGATGATATCTCCCCGCATGGAAGGTGAAACGTGTGCGTCTTCGGTCTCCACCGGTCAACTAGTGCCGTCAGGAGGCACTGGTCGTACGAAAACCAACTCGATGTACGACCACCGCCCACGCGGTCTTGGTCGTTCTCCCATGTCTCCTCCACTGTCCTCACTAGTGGAAGGAGGCCTGCCGCTCTCAATCTGTGTCGAAAGGATTAAGAACATACGTGAGTCTACCCACACTAGTAGACTGCAATTGAGTACACGAATGTCACAACTACACGTATCTCGAAACCCAACGTGGGCCCACCCTCCATGCCCTCATGGGTATGCGTAGCTGCAACACGCCAAGCTCAACCGCCGACTCGCCCTCTTGGGGGAGGATGATACTAAGGCGACTACGGTGACTTGTGTCAACGATCGGGTTAAGCAACTCGTACGGCCACTGCGCAGCGTCTCCTGGGTCCGCCATACCTGAAAATTCAGTGCATACATTGTAATCTGCACACAACTGTATGGACGTACAAATTTTTAGAGGTATCTTGCCGTGTATAGATGAAAACTAAAATGAAATTCACAATATTTTAATTAACATCTACATACCCTATTTAGCTACTTTAGATTTTTATAGAATTTTTAGAGGTGTCTTACTGTTTTTCTAGTTTGAAATGTATTTTCGGCATTAACAAAATATTTACCGTGTACAAATGGAAACCAAAATTAAGTTGATAATATTTTAATTAAGGTCTACATACCCTATTTAGCTACTCTGGAATTTTCATAGAATTTGTATAGGTACCTTGCTATTTTTCTTATTTACAAATTATTTACCGTGTACAAATGGAAATCAAAATTAAGTTGGGATTATTTTGATTAAGCTCTACATACCCTATTTAGCTACTCTGTAATTTTTATAGATTTTTTATAGGTATCTTTCTATTTTCCTTGTTTGAAAAGTGTCTCCAGCATTTACAAAATATTTACCGTGTACAAATGGAAATAAAAATTAAGTTGATAATATTTTAGTTCAGGTCTACATACCCTATGTAGCAACTCTGCATTTTTTATATAATTTTTAGAGGTGTCTTGATATTTTTCTAGTTTAAAAAGTATTTTCGGTATTAACAAAATATTTACCGTGTAAAAATGAAAACCTACAAAGTTTCTTAGTATCTTTGCGGGTTTATTCTAAATCATTCGAGTAGTGCACCATAAATAATATCTATACGATAAATTAAACTATACACAGCTAAAATAATGTACAACATCGAACTGCAATACAGCTAAAATTATCTAATCCTTTGAATTCTGTGTCATTATTTTTATTTTCTAACCTATTAGGTTTCGAATTTATGTACAAAGTTTCAAAAACATTTACCTGCAAAATTGGCGACCAAATCTGCTTCTCCCTCTCTCCTCCGCTACGAATCGGTAGGGCTTCGCTACGTCGCACTTCTCTCCTCTCCTCTCTCTTCTCTTTTTTCTGGAATTAAAATGATTTTTCATCTTTTTTGGGGTTTATATAGTCATTCTTTATCGCCAGTTCAACTGACGATAAGAACCCGCGAGTTCATATTACCATTTGAAATGGTGATTTGCACACTCTTAAAAACGAATCGCCTGTTGAAATGACGATATGCGGTTGAACCGGCGATGCGCATGGCCTCCATGGGATTGGAGCATGGGGCACGTAAGAACTCGGCGACATCGACTATGTCCAGCTTCGGCAGCTGCCAAGGCCAAGTGCCTCCAGCGCGTTGACAGGACGCTTGTCTTTGCAGCCGTGCCAATGTCTACTCTATCCAAGATAGATAGTAAACTATCATCAGTCAGCATGCTGAGCCTGTCATAATCGTCCTCCGATTGCTGCAACAAAGTAGGCTGCTCATGCAACAAAGTAGCTCGTGAAAGGGGGCCGATTCCAAGATGGACGCGCGGCGCATGAAGAAAGAAACCATGAGAATCTCACGAGTAGCAGCAGTGCGTGCAACAGACAGGGAGTGTGTCAGTACACACCGTGGCGGCGGTGCGGGTGCAGGCAGGCAAACAATTTTGAGGGGGATGACCTGATGGGGGAGCAGCCTTCGGCTTGGACCTTCTGCCGCGCGCACTCCATCTCTGAACATTTGCTGCTCGCCTGCTCCCTGGCACAAGCCAAGGAGCATTAACCGCCATGGTGCCGGCTATATATTTATAGACGAAATAAAACAACGGCAAAGAAGCAAAGTTTGCACATGGGAAAATTAGCGCTGCATGCTTCGATGTGACGGAACACATTGCCCGGAGAATCTCGCTGGTCTCGGCTTGGACCTCCTGCCGGAATCCCCGAGCGTTTTTTTTTACTGTACTCGACCTTTTAACTCCGGAGAGTACATGCTGCTAACCAACGCTACACCGTTAGAATTAGAGGTGGATAACGAGCCAAGTAGTCGTCTTATCGAGTTTTTCTCGAAATTGACATAATTTGATTTAATATCATTTTATTTATAGTTTGAAAGTATTTTTATGACCGAGCTAACGAGCCAAGCCAAGCCGAGCCAGGGTGAAATCCAATTTCATTCGAAATTAATTAATTTCAATATTTGACCAAATAACGAGTCTAATTGGAGTAATTTTGAACCGAGCCAACGAGCCCACTAACAAGCTTTTTTTCCACCCCTAGTTGGAATACATTGTGTGTGAGAGAGATGAAGGAGATGAGATGTTGTCGGATAAGGCTAAGACAGATGAATGATTGGATGTGAACAGCTTGGTTTAGATAGGAATGAGAATTACGTTGAAGCATCAGACGGTGCACGAAGATCTTATTAGGAGGGGACCGGACCACGTGAGAGGATCCTGTTGGGAGTGGATCGGACCACGTGAGCTATACCATCGTTTTCATTTTTTAGTAGTTTTTTTCCCCTTAAATCTAACCATAAAGGACAGCATCAACTAGTCTCAGCATCGCAGAACATAGCATTCATTGGCCAGACACTGCTCGGTACTCGCCGATGATGACGAACTGCATATATCATCATCAACACCTCAGTGTGGAATCGTCAAACAAGATGTTTCAGCAAAACTCAACTTTCTAGCGTAATGTTGTTGGAAACTTCACCGGTTATGGCGGAGAAACAACTTGACCATACATATATGGTATATCCACACTTCTGTGTATGATACAACATACAGGACAGCTTGGTATATTGGACATTACATTCCTCCGGAGTGAGGAGAAAACACCAACGTGAAAAGTTTTTTAAAAAAAGACTAGGTTTATTATACACATCAAGGTACACCTCCTGTGATTTAACAGCCCACAAGTGCCTCAAAACGCTAAAACAAACTGGGTCTAACAAAGCTCACGGGGGCTGTCAAAAATCCGGAGAAAAAATCCTTCCACGTCGCAAAGTATCACCTTTCCAAACTTCAGCGGGGTTGAACGACTGTAGGAAAGCAAACTAGAGATCATATCCTGGTGTAACACCAGTCAATATATATATATATATATATATATATATATATATATATATATATATATATATATATATATATATAGAAAAGGTAAAGGCGTAAAACTTTTATTTGTCAAACTCTTGCTTTAGATCCTTCTTTTTGCGAGGATAATATTTGGATTTGGAAGTTGGTGAAGCTTGTTGCTGTCAACTCCTGAATCCACTTCTGTGGATAAAGCTGGATTAGGCTGTACCTGCAAGTTTGAGTTTCAAGCACCATTTTAGAAGTTTAGAGCAATTAGTGGGTGTACATCCCACAACAAGATATAAGCATAACAAATAAAACATCTAACCTCATAGTTGCGGAGCAGAGAGGCAATCAACATCGAGATCCCAAGGATGGCAAACTTCTGCCCGACGCGCGCTCGACTCCCAGAACCGAATGGAAGGAATGATTCAGTCCTATCACACTCCGTGAAAAGCTTCATCCCGTTTGAGCCTTTATGCGCTGCTAATATTTCTACAGTAAAAGAAGAAAACATGAGTGACAAAGAATTAGGTAGAGGCTCAACCCTTCCATAAAATAATGAAACACCAATACAGATGGAACAGCGGTCCCTCTCTTCCTCTTGGGCTTGTTTCTCCCTTCTTTCTTTAATGAAATTGAGAGAGCTCCTGCCTTTTTGCTCAAAAAATACAGATGGAACAGTTCCCCCCAGAAGATCTCACAGAAGGTTTTTAAAGATCTAACAAATGTGTGACAAATACAGATATAGACCAACATAATGAAATTGTTGCAGTCTTCGGAAGACTAATGTGCCATGTTACTTCACATATAAATTCTTAGTATAGATGATCAGGTACTTATGTTGCAGTAATACCCTGGCTTGACATAAATGTAATTCAGTCTCCGATAATATGAATTGCAATACCCATCAATACATAAGGAAGTGCGGCCTTGGGCACAAAATGAAAGTGAAAATAAAATGAGGGAGGGAGGGAGGGAGAGACCTCCAAGATCAATGTCCTTTTGGAGGAAACGACTAGGATTGAACTGGCAAGCATCATTTCCCCACATAGAAACATCCATTTGCACGAGATGCAAAGGAACAACCAATATCGCTCCAGCTGGTATAGTGATGTTGGATTTGAGAGTCAAATCTGCAATCAAGGAAAATGAAATCAAAAGGAGATCAGTAATGTATAATAAATGGTAAATCCAAAAGACCTATGACTGACATGATAGAAATAAATGACATCACAATACACTTGATCTCTCTTGTGCACAAAGGAATCTCAGGATCAAAGCATAATTTCAATACAAGAAGATCAGGATGAACCAAAGAGATACCCAATAAAAAAATCATAGGAGATAGGGGATGCTTGCAAAGTAACATAATGACGGTAAGCAGTTTCGCACATTATTATAAGTCACCATAATTCAAGTAAACAAGCTCTGAAGCTCAACATTGCTGAAATATACTTTTAGTATGTTACTTGCATTTTCATTACTACATGCATACCGTGTTGCAACGAACATCGCTGGAGAAGAGGTACAGCAGGCAAAAGGCGAGCAGATTCACATACAGTGGCAAGTAGGAATTGCATCCTAAGCACATCATCTACCTCCAGGTCAGATGATTCATTGCAAACTGCAACAATCTCTGCATGTAGCTGTACAAAAAAGCAGCAAGTGTAAGTTAGAGAAACAGAATAAACACAATCAAACCACTGCCCCAAAAAAACCTAGTTTCCATGTCAATGAAGATCACATGACCAATGGAATGAGACTATCGAGATGTTACTGACCAACATGCTGCATAAGCAAAGGAATGAAAAGTACCAGAGGGTATGCAACATATGTCATTGTGAGAATTGTTTAGAACAAATCTGTCCATTTCAACAACAAAGCAGTAGCAAGCACTCATACATTTCAACATCAGACAAAGAGCAACCAGGACAATTTGCAACAGAGAGAAGTACAAGAAATATTGTGTACCTGGTCTTGCATTTTTGGGTACAAGACAAGCCTCGTCAAAATGTTGCCAACCAGGTTGGCAGATGTGGAAATTCCATGCAACATCAAACCCATGATGTTCCCACATATTTCCTCTTCTGAACTGAGAGGCCCTTCAACTGCCCCATGGAGACAGCGACCTGATATCATACCATCTAGCAGAGAAACACCTCTATCTTGATCTTTTATCATCGCTTCACTTTTCTGACAAGATCCCATCTCAATATGGCTAAGTACATTATTTTGGCCTCTGGATTTTCTGATAATGTCTTGTGTTAAGATCTTCAATTGAGCACATAGGGTCCGATACCTCCTATAACCAGGTTTCCAAAATGGGGGAACTGTATAGGAAGCCCAAAAGCAACCATCCTTTGCAACCATCATCAGAAGCTCCTCATAAGCAGCAGCATCAGACCAATCAAAGAAGGCATCACCAAAAAGAGATGCACCAATGATGTTAAATGCCATGTGTTGTGAAAAAGATCTGCAGTCCAGAACATCCTTGGCCATAACAGAGTCAATTCTATCAAGGACAACAGCAATGATCTTGAAAGAACTTCCACCGGCACCAACACTAAGTTTTTCATTCAAGAATGCTTTCAGTGATTCCCTCCTACTTTTAACCTGAAAAGGCAGGATAAACGCATTAAAAGTAGTAAAAGATATCAAAACAACAATTGCATTTACCATCTGCCAATTATAGCTAGCATAAAAGAACACATACATCAAGGCAAACAAGAAACAAGAGGTAATACTACAGACTCCACATGTTTTTTATCATAGGGAAACACATACCTTCTCGAATGAGGAAATGAATAGACCGAGTCTTCCACAAGCTAAATTATATGTCCTCGCAGTCAACGGCAACTTATCTTCAGCCTTTGTTAGCATCTCTTTGATTAGGCTAGCATCTTTAACTGAGACAAGTAGTTGAGAGGGTCCTAACCACAGTCGAACAACTGGGCCATAACTGCCATGTAACTTCGACAGATAGCCTGCACGATAAAGCAGTTCAAAGGAAAATATGATCAGAAATCAAGCTATGTAAAGTTTTTCTCACAAAATTGTTAAGAAAGTCTCTTAGTTGAAATAACAAGGAACTTCAAACAATGTCTTTCAGATTCACTGTAATAAAGCATAAAGTGGAAATTTACAGTAACAAATCTGCTAAAAATATGCATTAGATCAATTTCTAGAATTGTATTACATAATGCTTTACAGCCAGCTATATATCTACACAAAGTATTTCATGAACCATGTGCTTGAGAATTGAATACACCTACAGAGTTGAGCTGGGCCAACCTATGTGCATGCTCATTTGACCAACCAGGAAAAGACAAGACAACGATAGAAATACAGGATCGCATGGGACCAAAAATTATTCATCACAAAATAATGTAACTAGCTATAGCTACCCGTCTATTTCTAGTATTTCAAATGCAGAACACTCGATCTTACGTTTAGCAAGTTCTGCAAAAAGTGCCCTTTTCCATAAATTAGAATACATAGTATGAATTACATTTAAGTTAACAGGTGTCCCGTTGTGAAAAAAAACTGGTCGAGTTACAAAAGATTCATCAATAGAAGACAATTTGACTCACCACTGAGAAGTGATTTAGCTATTTCAATTCATAGAATGTCAAAATTACCATAATTATATTATTGTTTTGAACTTTGATGCAAATTAAGCACCAAAGCAACACCTGGCAAATCACCACATCATAAGCAAACCCTGGCAAATATATACTGAATTAAGGTCAACTGTGCTAATCATTTAGGGCCCTTGCTGTGTTGACAAAACATCAAAGTTCAGGAAAACAATCTTAACACTAGTCTACAAGCCAAAAAAAAAGGAACGTGCTTTTATGCAAAATCTCATGTCAGTTGCACAGATCGCATCCAGATACTCGCAAACAGAGCTGTGAATAACAGTCTGCACCTCGATCACTAATTCAATAGCTTACAGGCCTAGGAGCTACAAATTTGGCCCCAAATTTGTCATGACATCGACTGAAGGGCTTCACGCGTTTGAAATCAGTCAAATTGACATGCCAATCGAACTCCGCCCAGATCAGCACCTAAACTCAAGCAAATATCACATCGATTACTGAAAACCAGACCAAATTCCCAATTGGCCAGTACTCGAGTTGCTCGCTTGTAACTGAATATTCCGCATCTCAAGGAGGCGTTACTAAATCTCGAATCGAACAGCAGCAATCACATACAGTTCCCAATCGAACAGTGCCCACATGGACACCCGAGCATCTCAACAATGCCATACCCAAAATTCTAGCCTGTGAAGGGGTCGAGCTCGCGCCAAATCCAACCCAGTACCCACCAGAAGCACCACCAAACCAATCGAACGAAATCCTAGTTACATGAACTGCGAGAAGGGGATGGAGAGAGGTGGTGACCAACCGGTAATTTCGGCCCCGGCGCGGCAGACGGTGGCGAAGCCGGGGTCGGCGAGGAGGGCGGGGGGACCGGGCAAGCGGGAGCCGATGGCCCAGAGGCGGAGCAGCGCGGAGAGGTGGCGGAGCAGGACCCACGTGACCGCGAGGAGCACCATCCACAGCAGCGCGTTGGTGCCGCGCTGGGCGTAGTCGCGGAGGAAGGCGCGGCCGCCGCCGCACGCCTGCCGCGCGGGGCCGCCGCTGAGGAGCACACCCAGGAGAGTGTACGGAACGGCGGCGGCGCAGGAGGAGGAGGCCATGCCGCGAGGGCGCGCGAGAGAGGAGGGTGGGGGGCTGGCGGTAGCTGGCGGAGTGGTGGCGAGAGCTGTAAGAGCTGGAGCTCTCCCTCGGTGGGAAAAACAGGGGAGGACTGGAGGAGATGGAACATTCGCCTACGCCTCCTCTAAAAAAGATCTATACAGGCCACAGACTGGGTGTTTGTTTTCCGTTTCAGTCCATCTATATATAGAAATAGGAAATCTAGTCCGTAGTAAGAAATTTTGGGGCGAAATGTGTGCTAACAAAGGGTCACATCAACATATGTAATTACCATTAAAAAAACAAAAGAAATGTAATTGTTTAGTGTTTTTTAGGGCTTCATGATTGTGGAAATACATAACCGATTTGTGAGGAGAAAAATATTGAGACTAGTCCACATTGATTGTGAAAGGAAAAAAAAACGCAACTTATAAGTATGAGGAAGACATCACCTATTGAACTAGTCTTTCGAAGGAAGAAGACTCAATATTACTTGGGTGATACTTAGACCCTGACGTCTGATTTAAGTGATAGGATCGGACGCCCGGGTTCTACGTGCGCGAGCGGCGAACACAGCAAGATTGATTTCATTAATCAGCACGAGTATGATGCTGCCGCCGAATGCACGTTACAAGAAAATCTGGATGTTGCTACCACTGACTGCGCATTATAAGAAAATCTGGAATGTGATTCAGCCAAGTACATCAAAAAAAAGGATGGCGATGCTTGCTTAGCCATTCAATGAGCCGCAACATTAGCATCTCGTTCTCATCGCACAAGACGCACGGAGCAACGCCCACCGCGCAAAAGGGGCAGAAGTACGTTGCTGCATGCAACATCCCCCGGACACGGTTGCAACATCCCCGGACAACGGTTGCAACATCCCCCGGACACGGTTGCAACATCCCCGGACAACGGTTGCAACATCGTAGGACAATGGTTGCAACATCCCCGGACAACGGGTGCAACATCGTAGGACAATGGTTGCAACATCTCCGGACAACGGTTGCAACATCCTAGGACAATGGTTGCAACATCCCTCGGACACGGTTGCAACATCCCCGAACAACGGTTGCAACATCTCCGGATAATAGTTGCAACATCCTCGGACAACAGTTGCAACATCTCCGGATAATAGTTGCAACATCCTCGGACAACAGTTGCAACATCTCCGGCCAACGGTTGCAACATCACAAATCAAAAAACAAAGCATCTGGATAAAATGTCAAAATGTCATCATTGCTTCTGACTGTTTGTATGTGGTGCAACGGCTAAATTTGTCAATGCGGGATTGATCCTCTATTGATGCGTTTATCTCTGATATCAAGTCTATGGCAGATAGTTTTTCCTCGGCTGTTTTTGGTCATGTTAGTCGTGTGGTGAATGTGACAGCACATATTTTAGCTAGATCTTATGAGCACTCTGTTAGTTCCTTTATTCGCAATGGTGTATCAGAGTGTATCTGAAAGACTCTTTATAACTAGGGGTAATTAGGTCAATGACATCGCGTTAGAGCGTAATCGGAGGAATGACACTATGTTCTCCTCGGGTTGGAAAATAACATCGCGAACATCGAAAAATTAGACAAATGACATCCTGGCCAATTACCTCTGTTTCCAGATTTTTTTTAAATATAGAAACTGAGCTCAAAAAATTATCAATTGTTTTGTGGAGTCTCCCGACACAGTTTAATTGCTTGTGTATTTTTTAAAAAACTTTATACATTCTGATTTTGTCTCTAAAATTCATTTAATTATATTCTTTGTAGGAATTTTCTAATATAGAAAATGAGGTCCAAACATATGAAATTTTTTTCAGGCTCCTTATATAGTTGACTTGATTGTGTAATTTTTCTAAAATGTTTACAAAATTAATTAATACAATTTCATAATGTCCTTACATTATGAAATATTAGACTTCTCACACAATGGACATTATAAAATTGCATTACTTAATTTTGTAAAATTTTGGAAAAAATCGCATAATCAAGTCCACTATATAAGGAGCCTGAAAAAAATTCATAATGTTTGGACCTCATTTTCTATATTAGAAAATTCCTATAAACAGTATAATTAAATGAATTTTAGAGACAAAATCAAAATGTATAAAGTTTTTTAAAAAATACACAAGCAATTAAACTATGTCGGGAAACTCTACAAAAAAAAATTTTGAGCTCAGTTTCTATATTTAAAAAATTCTGGAAACGGAGGTAACTGGCCAGGATGTCATTAGTATAATTTTTCGATGTTCGCGATGTTATTTTCCAATCCGAGGAGAACGGAGTGTCATTTCTCCGAATAAGCTCTAACGCGATGTCATTGACCTAATTATTTATTTTGTGATCAATAAATTACCGGCATTCTCTAAAAAAAGCAGAGTAAGCACCGTGGTCACGCAGGACAGCGCATGTGTTGGTTGCTGCAACACCCAGTAGCAGATGGCTATCCCTTGCACTCAGACTCACAGTAGCATCCAATACATGAACTAGGAAAGTTATGGAATATGTACGTACTTCTGCAAGTTGTAAGCTCTTACTATACGCAAAAATTGACTAGCTGACGCAGAATGATCGTACGATTTTCTTTTGCCCATCGGACGTCTGAACCGAAGCGTTCTCCATATTACTTATAAGGCTGTTGTTATAGGGTTTCCATGCGGCAGTCTATGGGCTTTAGTTGTGTTCAGTCCGTTTGGATATATGGTCCGGGAAGTAAACCCAGTTAGACTTAGGCATGCAGTCAGGGTCCGATCCTACAATTGGTATCAGAGTTTAGGCGTCTAACATCTCCTTGGACTTTATTAAAAAAAAACTAGACCCAAGGGGAGAGACATCCCGAAGGCATTTCATTAAGGTCTAGAAAAACCCCGGCCGCTTTTACCCAGACGCTACTGCTTAGCGGCAGGTGCAACGACCACGGGGACACACAATGAGGGCTTTTTTGTGAGAACCAGGGTTCGAGCCCTGGTTGGTAGCCTCACACCTGGAGGTCTTACCACCATGCTATTGGCATGTTGGTTGCGGAAGTACACAGCCGATGTGTGAGGAGAGAATTTTGGGAATAGTCCCACATCGGTTGCAGAAAAGAAAAAAAACACAACTTATAAGTGTGAGGAAGATCTCATCCATTGGACTAGTCTTTTGAGGGAAGAATGCCCAATACCACTTATAAGGTTGTTGCTATAGGACTTGCATGCAGCAGTCCGTAGACTTAGTCGTGTTCAGTCTGTTTGGACCTGTGTCCTGGAGAGTAAACCAGGTTAGACCTAGGTATGCGGCCAGGGTCCAATCTAACAATTAGTATTAAAGCCCAAACGTCTAACATCTCCTTGGCGAGAGAGGAGGGTGGAGGGATGGGTGGTAGCTGGCGGAGTGGTGATGAGAGCTGTGAAAGCTGGAGCTCTCCCTCGGTGGGAAAAGAGAGGAGGAGATGGAACATTTGCCTACGGCTCCTCTAAAAAAAGATCTGTACATGTCATAGACGAAAATAAATCTTCTGGGGATGGGCCTTCGTGAGGCTCTCTTGATCCGACCATCCATTCGTAAACCGTGCTCGAGGGGTGAAGAAGATCCGATGGTGAGGGGGAGGGCCTCCCTCCCCAGAGAATTTGCTTCTGTCACAGATTGGAACCACTGGGTGTTTGTTTTCCGTTTCAGTCCATCTATACACAGAAATTGGAAATCTAGTCCTGAGTAAGAAATTTGGGGGAAAATGTGTGCTAGCAAAGGGTCACATCAACATATGTAATTACCATTAAAAAACAAAAGAAATGTAATTGTTTGGTGTTTTTAGGCGGACGATCAATTCGGGTGGAACCGTAACTAAGTAGCGCACTAGACTTCTTCCGGGAGAGAGAGAGAGAGAGAGAAGCAGAGACAGGGGACTGAGATTCGAATCCTCATAATTCAATAGCTCAAATGTCAACTAAATCTGAAAAAAAAACTCCAAAGAAATTCTAAAATTTTCCCTTTTAGTCCATGTTATTCTTGTAAGAGCTAAGAAGTTGGAAACTGAAACTAAAAGCTAAGCTAAAAACATCAAGTGATCATGCTAGCTTTGTGATGCGTAAATCGTTAATGACAAAAGGCAAACTTTTTTATTATTTAACTTTTTTAATTTTTATTTTAAAGTTAACCCCCGGCGCACTTTATTTCCAATTCTGACCCCTTTTGTCACGCCACCATCCGTAGCGTGATAAAACAATGCTGTCACGCCACGGGATAAGTCCCAAAAACAGCACTTTTGGTCACGTCATTGGTCTTAGCGTGACCAAACAACACTGTCACGCCACGAGTGGTAGTGTGACAAGAGCTTGCCTTAAATACGGATTTGGCGTGTGAAATAATTTTGTGACGTCACCACCCGTGGCGTGACCAAAGAGGTCAGAATTGGAAATAAAGTGCGCTGGGGTTAACTTTAAAATAAAATTAAAAAAGATTAATTAATTAAAAAATTCAATACTTTCTCTTAAGAAAATGAACAAAAGGCAAATACTTTCTCTTAAGAAAATGACATACATAACATCGTAATATACACATCTCTCTGATCTCTCCACGGGAGAAAGCCATCAGCTGATTGGAGGCCAATGCCTTCACGCTGACAGTTACTTCAATCAAAGGCAGCGCGCGCACATATCATGCAGCGAATCTGTTCACGAGCCTTTTACTGTTCGTCAGTTTCATGGGGCTCCTGTGAGGCCGTGAGATCATTGTATTCATGAGTATAACTAGGACAAGCTAGGATAGTGACAAGCTGTTGGCTCCAGAATTTTTTATATTAATTATTTTTTTTTAATTTTTTTTTAAAGTTAATCCTTGACGCACTTTATTTCTAATTCTGACCATTTTGGTCACGCCACCACCTATGGCGTGACAAAATAACACCGCCACGCCAAATTTATTTCGGTCAAATTTTGTTACGCCACCGAAGTGGCGTGATAAGAAGATTGGTCACGCCACAACCAAAGGGCGTGACAAAAATGTTATTTTGGGGACTTATCCTGGCACGTGACAGTATTGTTTTGTCACGCCACCACCCGTGGCGTGACCAAAGGGGTCAGAATTGGAAATAAAGTGCGTCGGGGGTTAATTTTAAAATAAAATTCAAAAAAGGTTAATTAATAAAAAAAAGTTCTTGGCTCCAAAACTACTACATCCAATAGGGTATATAAGCTCTGCAGACTGCAGATAGATTACAAGAGTGGTCGATCTTTCGGTCAAAAGGCCAATTAGACAAAAAGATGCAAGCCTAACTAACATTTAAGACTTAAAACGGTTAGAATTGGGTTCATAAGTGTAAAGGCTAGTTTATTCCTGAAATTCCAAAGTATGCATGACTTAGTCTCATATTGTCAAGCCAAGTGGTAGAAGAACAATTTATAAGGTGGAGTCTTTGCCACCCCTTAACACATGTGACGCATGACATGTGGTGACACGACAAGGACTACAGCTAAAGTCACACACACATGTACGCACATGCGTGTGCAGGGGTGGACCCTCTCCTCCCTTCGGGCATGCTCGGGCGGCCGCCCGAGCTCCCCTCCGGCATAGAGAGAGACCACCCCCCTTCCTAGGCGACGATCTCAGCAGACTCTATCTCACACACGTTCACTCTGTTGCATCCTCGCCTTGCACTCGCGGGAGGCTTCTTATCGCCAAAAACCCCACCCTGAGTAGCGCTACCTAGAAGCCCTCTCCGTCCCCGTGGTTGCCACAGATCGATGAGGCTGCCGCCCATGGAGGCACTGGCGGCAAAGCGGCTGCTCCTCGGTGGCGCTGGTCTTCTTCCATCTCCGCCCCCTTGGCCACGTCGTCGTCTGTCCGTGGCCACGCTTTTCGAAAGCACTTCTCTGCACTCTATGGCGGCCGCAGGGCACTTTGCCCATGTCCTCGTCGACTCTGTCCTGGAGGAGCTCCGATCCCGGAGGCGTGTTCGGGTCTCGGCAAAGTAACGTACCCTTCACATTCTCTATAGACACTTCTGCCCATAAATCACTAGCGATACATAGGTGCCAGTGTATTGTCTGTGTTGTATGTCTGGGATGTGACTTTAACTACGAAGCATATTGAGTTGAGGAGCTTGGAATTGGATTATTGAACACCGGTGCCACTGAACTGCGATTACAGAACTTATGAGTGACCTGTTTATCCAATTGCTTATTTGTGGTCCATATCTGCGATTACAGAACTTAGGAGTGACATGTTTATCCAATTGCTTATTTGTGGTCCATATCTGCCCGCCTCGACGCCGGCTTCCAGCAGCCCCACTCATCCCACCACCGCACCACGGGGCACCTCCCCTCCAAGCTCCACCGGCGAAGCAGAGATGCCGAGGCGGGTGAGGGGCTGGAGGACGGTAGGGAGGCTACGAAGAAATCTAGGGGAGTGAGGCGGCAGCGGGAGCTCGCTGGAAATCCCGCAGAGGGGTTCTTGGTTGTCGGACATACTCAAATAGTAAGTATCTAGGTGATAAGTCTTTACTCTTTACCATTCACATGTTCAAAAGTTTGATTGCAAAAGTTAGGATGTTACATGACAGTTGGGGGCTCCCGGCGTGGGTGGTGGCGCAGTGCGCCAACACTGGTGGCTAGGGTGGTACCTGCGGCAACAGTTGTTTCACACGGATGACTCCGCCATAGCTAAATTTTTGTCCTGGGTCCGCCCCTGCGCGTGTGTATATTCACGTGACAATCGTGTGACTTGTGACTTGTGATGTGCGACCGTGAACGTGTCGTGAACCTAATACACATTTCTTTTGCTAACTGTGCATTTCTCGCTCTCCTTTTAGACTGGTTCGAAACACAGTGATCGAAAACACTGATCGGATCTATAGACTAGTGTGGTAAAAAAAACACTAGTCAGATTCATAGACTAGTGTGGTCAAAATAATGTAGTCAAAACACAGTGATCGAAAAGCATTAATCAGATCCATAAATCAGTGTGATCGAAATAAAGTGGTCGAAACATAGTGGTCTAAAAATACTGGTCAGAACCATAGACCAGTGTGGTAGAAACACTGTGGTAGAAATATAGCGGTCGAAACACAGTGGTTGAAAAATTGTGGTTGGATCCTAGACCAGTGTAGTCGAAATACACTGATCAAAGTTGTAGAACAGTGGTCGAACTGTAGATCAGTGTGTAATCAGGAAACTGATAAACACTGCTTAATTACCATTAATTGATTTTGAATTGACAGTTACCAGTGGTTTCATATGTGTTTTATTATACACTTACTAGAGAGTAACTGCCTCGATCTTAAAAGGATATGAAGACTTCTAGACCTGAAATTGATTTGATTCACTCCCATGTTCTTCTTCCTCCTCTTGCTGTCGAACCAAGCCGTCCTTTCTCCTCGGCGTGCATCAGAAAGGAGGGTGAGCTGGTATCTCCGAATCATTATCGCAGAGTTCACCTGCACAGAGCAACAATAAGGTTTCTGGGCAGCACATCTTCGCTACCGATTGCCGCGCTGCTTCATTTTCTTGTTGCTTCCTTTTTTTCATCACGCCTGACTGTAAGTTGGTTGTGTGACTAAACTATTCTGTTTTAATCCTATTATTGTGCATGTTTAGAAGTACAATGAGTTGCTTGCTGTTAGTATTTCTTTATATATCTTTAGTTTTATGTAATCTTGGTCTCATAATAAAATCTGAAATTAAAATATTGTCCATCACTCCGACGTAAACAACGGCTCCAAAACTACTGCATCCAATAGGGTAGATAAGCTCTGCAGACTGCGGATAAATTAAAAGAGTGGTCAATCTTTTTTGGTCAAAAGGCCAATTAGACAAAAAGATGCAAACCTAACTAACATTTAAGGCTTGAACGATCGAATGGTGCAGAAACCTATCACTAGTATGATGCTCTGTAACAACAGGTACCCTACCCCGCATCGTAAACTTGATCACTCGAATCACCAGAGCTAACGATGAGCCTCAACCTCCTCGGTTACCGGCCCGAACCTCGCCAACAACGAATCCAACTCCTAGGCCCGTCCAATTGGCCATAAAAATAGCCTGAAATCACAAGAAGGATGCTATTTCAAGCGGAAACCTTTTCGCATTGGCTTTTTTTTGAAACCGAAAGCTAAAAGTTACCACGGGATAGCTTTTTGCAACTCTCGTTCCAACTTTAACCCTCAAGTTAGGGATAATTATCTGTTTTTGCCACTCAATCAAAAACCCTCTTATCGCCCCTCGGCCCCAAACCCTAGTCGCCCCTGCGCGTCTCCGTCCTCCCTCATCCTTCTCCTCCCACGACAGCGGCGCCCCGCCTTCGTCCTCCTCCTCTCCTCCTGCTGCAGCCACCACATCCCCCTCCTCCTCCTGCGTCGTTGCGTCCTCCTCCCCCGCGCCGGCGCCGCCCAGATCCAAATCTGGATTTGGACCTCCTCCTCCTCTCGCGTTGCTCCCTCCTCCTCCCGTGCCGCGCCCTCCTCCCTCCCCCGACATCCTCCTCCTCCCTCCTCCTCAGCCGCCTCCCCCGTGGCCGCCCACCTCCTCCTCCCGCCCACCCCACCTCCTCCTCCTCCCGGCTCTCCTCCTCCCGGATCTGCACCTCCTCCCGCCCATGACGCCGCCGCCTCGCCCTCCCGCTCTCCTCCACCTCCTCTCACGTCGCCGCCTCGATCGATCTGTGTTAGCCCGTCGGCCTCCTCCTCGACCCATTGCCAAACTCCTCTCCCGACACCGACAGCGGCGACTACCCAAACCCTAGCCGTCGCCTCTTTTTTTCTGTTGTAAATCTATTGTTTTGTAATAATTGTGTATTTTATCAATTATTTGTTACAATAATTATTCATTGTAATAATTGTTTTTAATAATTACTTATTGTAATAACTATTTATCTTAATAATTATTTATTGTAATAATTATTCATTGTAATAATTGTTTTTAATAATTTTTTATTGTAATAATTATCATTAATTGCGGTTTATTGTATTGATTGTCGTTGATTGCGGTATATTGCATCAATTATAGTATGTTATGTTAATTGTGGTATATTGTCGTTAATCGTCGTTAAATGCAATCAATTGCGGCAGTCATCGTTCACTGCAATCAAGTGTGTTAATCATCGTTAATTGTAGTTAATTATCATTAATTGTTGTAGTTGTCGTTAATAGCGATAACTCTCGTTAATTGCGGTAGTTGTCGTCAATTGAATTAATTGTAGTCTACACCCTCGTGCCCACGCCTCGCGCCGCGGCGCAGTCTATGCCTCTCGCGTGCCGCGCGCTTGCGCCCGCCGCGCCACGCTTCCTCACCCCTCGCCTCGCGCTTGCACCCACGCGTGCCTTCTCGCTGGCGCCCTCGTGCGCTCATGCGGCCTACGCCCATGCGGCTTGCACTCCCGTGCGTTTGGGCCACGCCGAGCTGTAGAGTGCGGGCATGCGTTGGTGACGGGGGAGCGCAAGCGTCGAACCGAGGCTAGGGGGACGCTAAGGTGTAGGCGCGCCAAAGAAGAACAATGCCACACGTAATCGCCGGTGCATGAGGGGCACGCGAGGCCATAGGCGGCGCAGGAGCCAGGACCGAGCCAAGCAGCGGGTGGGCCAAGCCGGGCTGCAGGAGAGCGGGAGGAGGAACACAGGCGCCATGGCGTGGCCAAGGTCGATCCGAGCCGGCAGACAGGTGTAGGAGACCCGAGCCACTCGGAGACGCGCGCACGACCGCAGAGAGGCCAGACTGCCATGGAGGGCCGAGGGGGGAGCTGGATGCGGCACAGGGAGACACGGGCGGCGACAGCGCCATGAAGGGCCGAGCCGAGCGCGTAGGGAGCCAGGGTGTACACCCTCGCACACTGGCGATGGAGGAGCGCAAGTGACCTTGAGGGTGTGCGCGTCGCAGAGGACATAGACGCTGCCGTGCTCGGGGACGCTTGGTCTAGCAGGGTTCGAGCCGAGCACGACGCAGAGCTCCTGGGCGCGCCTACGGGTCGCGTGGAGGAGGAGGCCGCCGTTGGAGTTGACGGCGACGAGTAGGGGTAGTCGTCACAGTCAGGTGAGCAGTCGTCGCGATCGGGGGAGACGTCCTGGGGAATGGCAGAGACGGAGTCCCTCCAGCGCATGGTGAGAAGGGAGACGCGCCGGGGGGGGGGGGCTCGAGCCAGTCGAAGGAGAGGTCGTCGCCCACCTTGAACTCATCATCGGAAGAGGACACGCTCGGGATGCAGGCCATGATCACCCATGGCGCCTGCCAGCGTGTCGTCGGCACCACCAATGTGGTCGCGGGGCATATGGGCCGGTACGGATGCTGGTCGTGCAAAAGGGGCTGTGCAGAATGGGCGGTAAAATCATTCCCGACTCGAAGGCAGTAGCAGTGGTGACAGGATGAGATGGGAGTGTGGGAAGGCCTCGGTGGAGAGAAGCTCCATGGGGAAGAAGAACCAAGAGAAAGAAAAGAAGAAAAGACAGTTGCCTTGGATTCCCATGAACTGGCACCTTAGCATGTCTCCTTTACGTTAAATAATGGAGGTTGTTTCACATGAAGACACTCAGCCGCAAGCTCACATGGAAAAAGCAAAAATGCCATACACTGCCAAAGGAAAAGAGGATAGTTTAGTTGATACAGCATCTCTGTGCACATCTGTATCCAAGTATAAGGACAGTTACATAGGGAAAGAAATGGTCACATATACACAGGGGACCAACGCCCCGACAAAGTGTTCCCTTGCGCCCTGGTGGAATTATGTTGCGGTGGTCTGCGCACGCGTTCTATCAAATTCACCAGAACTCTTCTGAAATGTCAAATGTCAACCTTCGCATGAAAAACACAATTCAGGACTTCTCCTTTGGCGTTTCCCTTGAAACGCAAGGGGCGGGGGGGGGGGCTACTGTTGGAAGAATATGTCATCCCCTTACTAATAGGACCCACTCCACAAGGGAAAACGCCCGCTTAACAGATCAAGAAATGTAACTACCTTGCAAAAGGCCGAGTGTACCCCTCACTTGTACTCATAGGGTAGAGATCCCCCAAAGGGGTATTTTGGTCATTTGTACAGGCTCAAAAGCCTATAAATACCCAATGTATCTCTCATTTGAGGGGAGCTCTCTGGATGAAGAGAAGAAAGCAAGACATTAGGTGAGCGTCTTGGAGGAACCCTCGAACCCCCCTAGGCCACCAATAGGAGTAAGGCGGCTTTCTCGGACCCCCGAACCTGTATAAACCCTCGTGTCACTCTCACTGTCGTGGACAACGGCTTGTAACATGGCCGGCGTCTGCCCCCTCACTCGTGTTTGGTTTTTACACCAACAACATATTTATTCAAGGAATAAGTCCATTTTACTCTCTCCAACTATCAGAAAAGTCTGGTTAACCCCTTGAACTTCAAAACCGGTTTTTTAACCCCCCCCCCCTAAATTTATGAAATCCTTTGCCATCATACCGAGGGAACCTACTCTTCCTCTTCTCTAAATTATTGCCATCAAACTCATCATATGATGCTTCCTCCCTGGAGTCCATGTAGGGAGTTTCATTGCCATCTTCCATATTGCCTTCATCCATAGGCAAGTCATGCTCCATGGCATTCAGCTCTGCTCTACATATTGGGATCTTCAGTTTCTTTTTGAAAGCTCTGCACTGTCTTCTGATCTCTTGCACTTCCTCATCCTCACTTGAGCTATTATCATCTCCAAGTAAGTTCGCTATCATCACTATCAGATACATCACCTTCTAGAGCAACAAGTGCCAGTGAATTGTCTTCGCTTGTGCCTGCACCATGGCCTCTAGAAGAGGACTTGTAAAAAGCCCTAAATGCACTCAAATCTTTGTCAGCCTGCTGGGGTGGTGGAGTCAATATAGTCCTTTCATTGCTCTTGCCTGAAACTTGGGATTTCACAAGTTCATCATCTGTATGCTCCTCTTCCTCATCTGTATGGTGTTCTTCCTCATCTTCATAACTGGACTTAGCTATTGTGGTGGCCTCGACATACACATCAGCTACATCACCTTCAGTAATACAATTAGACATGAAAGTGCATGCGTGGTCATCCACCAATACTCTAAGACCCTTGTTCAATCCCTTCCTAGGAAAAAGCCAATGAAGATTAACTTCATCTGTTTCTCCAATATGATCTCTCAGATGTCCTTTTAACTTGGGAAGGGAGACTTCATCACGTTCAATGTATGACAACGTCTCATCTCCCCCCAAGTAATGTGCATTTCTCCCATAATTGTTGAACTCCCTGTAAATGTGAAATATCACAGTGAGTATATCAAGATTGTCCATGCTGGAACACCTACAACACACAAATAATTTTAAAAAAACATATCTTAGCCCAAAAAAACTAAAGATCCAGCATAGTGTGTCTAAAATTGAAGTAAAAAAAGGCTCTCGATCATCAGATTTTGATCAATATTTCAATTGAGACCAAGTCCCTATCAAACACCCAAAGCATTGAACACCCGCAAAATCAAACAAAAAAAATGTATATTGGCCCTAAAGAAAAATAAAGATCCAGCATAGTGCACCTGAAATTGAAGTGAAAATGTCCCTCCATCATCACACATTACCATCAAATGTTCAACTTCAACAAAACCCTAACAAACACCCAAGTCATCCGTGGAACTGAGGTATCAAAAGACACTACACTAAGAGCGCAAGGGGCCAACTAACCTCAAACACGACGTGGATCACCGGATTCCTCTCGTAACCATCGCCTGGCCCACACTGGGTCATCAGAGTCACCACCGCCTATTCTGTGATGAGTCCAAGCGAGAGGCAACAGGAAGAGGACCGAAGCGTGGGGGGTGAACTGCCCATTTATTTCACTCGGGTGGACCAGGTGCGCCACGTCCACCACACAGGATGACACATGCCTACTAACTTGGACAAATGTGGTCATGTGTGCAAAACCACCTCTTCAAATTGGCATGAGGGGTTTAATGATCGGATTTCGCAAATTCAGGGGGTTAAAAAACTGGTTTTGAAGGTCAGGGGGTTAACCAGACTTTTCTGATAGTTGGAGGGAGTAAAATGGACTTATTCCTTTATTCAGTTACCTACTTGTTGTCCTGTATCTATTTAACTGCTCTTTAAATTTTCGTTGCAAAATACAACGTAATGATATTGCAAATAAAATTTGCTTAATGTTAAAAACAACTTGTAGCATAGAGCCCCATCTCTTGTCAGCCTTCCATTTATACAAATTTTGCGATACACTACAAGTCTTGCTGAGTACACAATGTACTCAATTTTGCTTAAATCATTGTTCAGAGTTAGAGTATGATCCTACGTTGGACGACGTCTTCTTTGCACCCAGAACTTGTGGGTTCGGTGACGGGTCTTTCTAGGACTTGTCGGTTGCCTGAGGGTTCGGATGGGCATACCGTTGGACCATTTTGGTTTATTTACTATGCTTTTCGCTGTACTCTGTTGATACTTGAGTTTTATTTGGCCGGTCAGCCCATGTAATGTAAAGTTTATAATCACTTAAGTTATGTACCATAGTTGTTTCATTTTATATGTATGTATGTATAGATGTGATTATCAATGTTATGGATGTGTGTACTAGCCACTTATCATGGGGCTAGTATGGTGCACACATGAGGGCTTCGAGTATTCAAAGCCCGAGGTCCGACATCGTTGGTATCAGAGCCACACTGATTGTAGGACAAACCCTAGTTAGAATGGCCGCTAGATTAGGAATTGGTTTTCAAAATGTATCCTATTTTAATCACAAAAATAGTTGTGAAAATTTAGGAGTTTCTGCAAACATTTTCCCTCTTAGCATCCTCCTCTCATCTAAGTCATTCTTTTGCTATCTCCTCTTATCTTCCTTCAAAATAATCCTAGTTTTGGGAGAAGAAGTGCTCTCTAAAAATAAATGTTTTTAAACCATATTTAAGGCATTAAAATAGTGCTAAAATGTTTTAGAAAAGTCCCTAAAACATCCTAAATAAAGATCATTTGAAAACCCACTCTTAACCTAGCAAGAATGTCACCCTCGATGGCTTTTTACGAATATTTCAGAACCTAGTTATATGCTGAAAATGATGCGATGTACTAATCTTTAAACCCCTTCTACCTTCATTTGGTGTTAAATTAATTGGTTATTATAAAGGTCTATTTATACATAAAGACCAAGGGGTAGTATGACTTGAATATAACCCATGGGTGTTGGTTAAATAATGTAGAGAACGATTGGCTAGGGTTGGTCCGTGTAGCCCATCTCGGACCGAAATTTTAAAAAAAATTCCAGAACATTGATAGAATTTTAAAATACAAATTAAATTGTAAAAATTGAGTTCTATATCCATAAAAAGAGATAAATATATTGAAAATGTAATAATGAGTTTTATTAATGTTTACATGGCCGCCTCGTTAAAAAATTTGCCAAATAAAAACTCAACATGAGAAAACAATGGCAAAGGAAAAGGAGTACGACCTATAGCTCCGGATACATCCATATTCTAAGTGTCGTTATCTAAGCAAAGTTTTCCGAACACGTCTGTCAACTCTGGATTATCTACAGAGTGTTGTTCTTGTGCATTAACTTGTTCCCAGTCTTTCATAGTTAGAAGTATATCCATCATCTTACTCACGAGACTTGTTCTTCTTTCCTCCAATATTGTTCCAAAAAGATTGAAAGCAGACTCGGAGGAAACCGTGGAGACATGAACACTTAAGCACATCACGTGATAATATGGATAGCATTGGATATGTTACCGAATGGTCATGCCACCATTGCAAAAATTCTAAGCGCTCTTCCTGGTAGACACCGTATCACTGTCTAGATAGGTGTATAGTTCTCCACTCCTTATGTGGGCGATTTGTCTTGCTTCAAACCTGACGTTGTAGAATCTAAACCTCTGGACCTGGAAGAAGAATCTGCACCCCATATTTTGCCTCACACATTTGTCTTCTTACCTATAGTGAGTAGTACTGGAGGGCATTGCAAGTGAACTATCTGAAACCTATGTTCGTACTATAAACCTCGAGAAATTTAGTATGAATACGTGCAAAATAGTTAGAATAGTTTAGGACTGTAGCATCACTTAGAAGTTGGAGGACATTAGCAAATCCTTGAATTTTAGCTCGGAGATCTAAAACAAATGCAAATGCATATAGGTAAGGGATTTCTCTCCAATATTTAGGTATTTTGTTTTCATAGCAACAATAGCTTCGCGTAAAACTAAATCGTTTTCATACATTTTCAATTGAGAAGCAATATGTAAAATACTATGCGCAATGATAGGAGATGTTGGATAGTATCTTCTCAGCAACAGTGACCTTATAAATTTTTTCTAAAAACTGTAGTATCTTCTCAGCAATGAACCAATGTTGCTCAGTTAATAGTATACTCACGTCAGTGCTTTGATAGCGCGTTTGAATAAAAACAAAAAAAATACTCTTATATGGTAAAAGACTTTTAAGCATCAGGTAAATAGAGTTCCATCTTACCGGCTTGTCCAAACCGAACTTTCTTAGACGTACACTCATTGCCCTGTAGAAGTTCTTATATGCTGCTATTTTTACATTAGAATTATTCAAGAAAGAAACCGCATCACAAAAAGCTTTAATATACAGACTCAACCTCTTCAAATCACATTTGACTGTAAGGTTAATAATATGATAAGCGCATCGCTGATGTAGCGAGAATTTGAATTTGCACGCCAGAATTTGAAAGAGAGATTGAGAAATGGAGGAGTGCTTGAAAGAGATATTGAGAAATGGAGGAGTGCTGAATGAAGAGGGTATGGTGGCTATTTATAGAAAAACATTTGTTTTTTTTTTGCTATTTTTAAAGAGCAAAACTGTCAAAAAAAAGAAGATAAAAAACGGACATAAATGTCCAACAACCGAATTCTAGTCGGGCCGTGTTGTGCCAGGCAAAGCACGACCCACGAGCCTGCCTGATTGCGCTACCTGGCCGCCCCTTTTTTTCTACCTCGCCTCCTTGGTTCCTCCCCCCGCCCTGCCCGTGCGTGCCGCGTGCGGCACGCCGTAGTGCCGTTGCTGCCGAGTGCCTGAGCGGCCGAGCCCTTTCGGCCTTCGCCCGCCTCCCTCCACGGCTCCGCGCCACCTCTTGCCGTGCCGCCTCCCTCCACGCCGGCTCCCTCCGCGCTAGCCTGCCTCCCTCTCTCTCTGCTCCTCCTCCTTCCTCTCGCACCTTCTTCCTCCGCGTCGGCGCTACCCCGCCCGTCTCTCCTCCCGGCTCCCTACCCTTCCTCTCCGCATGCAGGCCAGATGGGCCGTGCCGAGCTCGTGCTGTGCCTGACAGGAGGGTGAAACTTTTTGAGAAGGATCCTGCGAGGCAAGTAGCGACATATGTTGAAGCTGTGAAAACTGTGGACCCAATGAAGGCAGTTGGGAAACCACATACTCTATGGGTGTCATTTGCAAAGATGTATGAGAAACATAATCGTTTAGATAGTGCTGAAGAGATCTTTAAAAGGGCTACACAAGTGAACTATAAGGCAGTTGACCACTTAGCAAGTATATGGTGTGAGTGGGCAGAGATGGAGCTGAGGCACAACAATTACGACAAGGCAATTGAGCTGATGAGGCAAGCAACAGCAGAGCCCTCTGTCGAGGTTAAGAGGTGAGGTATAATTTGTTTTGTTCAGTTGTGTTAATTTCTTTTGTATTTTACAAATCATTTTTTCTAACAATATATTTTGTGCAGCTGCTGCTGATGGGAATGAGCCTGTACAAATGAAATTACATAAATATTTGAAACTATGGAGCTTCTATGTGGATTTGGAGGAGAGCCTAGGACTTTTGGAATCAACCCGTGCTGTTTATGAGAGAATATTGGATTTACGAATTGCCACTCCGCAAATAATTCTCAATTATGCATATCTTCTTGAGGTAGGATCTTTTCCCAAAGTCCACACATTTAAAGTTTCAAGTAAACTTTTCTTTATGCATCTACTAATACGATGGTGGTTTGCTATTTTCCTCTTCCGCAGGAGCACAAGTATTTTGAAGATGCATTTAAAGTGTATGAATGAGGTGTGAAGATATTCAAGTATCCCCATGTTAAGGATATTTGGGTAACCTACCTCACGAAGTTTGTAAGGAGGTATCAGAGAAGCAAGTTAGAACGGGCAAGAGAGTTGTTCAATGAAGCTGTCCAACAGGTAAGTAAGATCTCACGCCCCTGTTTTGTTACCTATAGTGGCGTGCATGCTTGTTTGAGCCTTTTAGTTTTTTATTTGCTGTATGTTATTCAAATTCACCAATGAAGAATATTCCAAATAAAAAAGAAGATTATGTTCAACTTGAATTTTGTTATCAGTCTAATTGAACTGCTTTTAAACTAAGCTGTTATCGCCACACTTTTGTCAAATTATGCTCCTAAGATATTACTGGCTATCACAAATTTTGTCTTTGCATCTTAAGAACAGGTCATGATATTTCTTGATCAATGATGTGATTTTAGCATCGTTGCATCGGCATTTTTTTGTTATTGCCATTTGCTCTTGTTGCTTTTCTGTTTCCTTTCGGAACCTTTTGTCACTGCTTGTTGATATGTGATTCTGTGCACTTGCTTGCTTGTTTAGACACCAACTCTGATGCGCCGATACGCCTCACAGGCGCCGTACCGGTATCCCGATACGTATCGGGTACGGATACGGCCCGATACGTATCGGGAAGTATCGGGATTCTTTTTAATTAAAAAAAAAGAAATGCAATTCCGATACGTCCCGATACACCCCGATACACCGATACGGCCTCGAAAGAAGCCCAGCCCATGGCAATAAGGTACTGTTCTGGCCCAAGCCCATGGAAGATGCATTGCCTAACCTCCCCTGCTGCTGCACTGCACCCAGATGCGCTCCCTCCTGCTCCCGTGCGTAGTCGAGAGGGCGAGTGAGCCGTCGCGGCGTCTTGAGAGGCGGCGACCGGCGAGGCGGCGGCGACGGGCGGCGGCGCTCCTCCTCCGCTGGCTTAAGCGGCGGCGACCTTTGGTTCTCCTCCGTGCGATCGGCGACGGATTTAACGACGAGGCGGCGACCGGCGGCTCTCCCTCCTCCGCTCCATCCTTCGCGCCACCTCCTCCGCACCATCTCCTCCACGCGACAACAGGTGCGCTCTCCTCTCCTCTCTCAGATCCGGTGAGCAGGGGAAACCGGGAAAGAGTTGGAAATGGTTAGATGTGGCCGGTGGTGGTGGGGGATTGAAGGTGAAGTTGCTGCTGTTAGTGGACTGGGGGGAGATGTGGCCGGTGGTGGTCCCGGAATATATAACATGATTGATGTAGCTCACGGCTAAACTTGAAATATATACTTACAGTCTATATCGCCCTACATTGGTAAACCCTTGACTCAAAGTCTTAAACTTATCAAGTATCTCATTTTATATTTTTACTATTTTTAATACACACACACACACAAACACATCCGTATCGCCGTATCGGGTTTTTCGGAGAAATGGGGTATCGCCGTATCCGTATCGCCATATCGGTATCGCGTATCGGTGCATCATAGGACACCAACACCCTGGGTTCATTCTTGGTTCTCTTTTCCTGAATGTCATGTTGATTTGAAAATATTATCTTGCCTCAGTACTTACATTTTGCTTCTTTGGATCAGGCTCCGCCACACGAAAAGAAGGCCATATATTTGCAATATGCTAAATTGGAGGAAGACTTTGACCTTGCAAAACGTGCTATAAAATGTATATGATGACGCTGTAAGGGCTGTTCCTAACAGTGAAAAGATGAGTATGTATGAAATATACATAGCACGGGCTGCTGAACTGTTTGGTGTTCCAAGGACAAGACAAATTTATGAAGTACGCATATTCTCCTTGTTTGCCTACTGTTTTTCCATTGTTGGTTTATAGTTTCTCTGGTAGACTAGTAGTATCATGTCCTTGTTTTTAGATCCAATTTTGTTACATACTTACATGGTGACATTTTTAGCGAATGAAACAAATTTATAGTGATATCAGCTGGCTAACCTTTTTTTACTGATTATTAATTGCATGAATTAATAATAAATGATTCATCTATGCTCACAGTAATGACCCATTTGGGTATAAAAAATATCCACATATTCTTTTTGCTGTGCACTCTGCACTCTAGATTTAGTCTGGCTGCTCCTTCAATATTCACACATGTTTTACTAGTAATTGATACTAACTTTGCTCCGCTCTGTTTGTTGCCACCTTTGCAGCAAGCCATCGAATCCGGTCTCCCAGACAGAGATGTTATGACAATGTGCATGAAGTTTGCGGAGCTTGAAAGAAACCTTGGAGAAATCGACCGTGCTCACGCCATTTATGTCCACGCATCCAACTATGCTGATCCAAACTCTCGTCCCGAGTTTTTGGAAGAAATGGAATTATTTTGAGATCCAACATGGCAATGAAGATACATTCAGGGAGATGCTTCGCATCAAACGTACAGTTGCAGCTAGCCGCAGTCAAGTATGTCACGCGGGTCAACTTTATATGCATTTTGACATAAACTAACCTCCTTGTATTGTAAACTAATGCTGTATTTTTGTACCATGTGCAGACGCATTTCATACTCCCAGAGTACTTGATGCAGAGGGACCAGAGGCTAAACCTGGACGAGGCAGTTGACACTCTGAAGCGTGCTGGTGTCCCTGAGGATGAGATGACAGCTTTGGAAAGGCAACTAGCTCCTGGACCATCCACGGCACCACCAGCAGCTCCAAGCACTAGTACAACCCCTGCTAACAGGATGATAAACTTTGTGAGTGCTGGAGTAGAGGCGCAGGCCGAGGGCAGCAGGCAACAGGCTGCTAACAATGAGGACATCGAGCTGCCTGATGAGAGCAACGAGGAGGATGATGTACAAATCGCGGAGAAGAGTGTTCCTGCTGCGGTATTTGGAGAGCTTGGCAAGAGAGCTGCAGAGAACAGGGAGGAAAGCTCAGGCGCCCAGGAAAATGAGCAGCTGGGCCTGGGCGCTCTTGAGAGGATAAAGAGAAGGCGACAGTAGTTTGTCACTGTTAAGGTGAGAACCCCAAGTACACCATTATCAGACGTGTGCTTAATGATGATGTAGTTGTTACTTGTAAACATGTCCCCATTGGCCTTTGCTCTTCTTGTACAAGAATTTACGGAAGTTAATCCAGTGTTGATCCACGACCATCCCCTGCATTTTTTTATTCAACCATAGTTCTATTGATTCCAATGTATGAATTATGAAAAATAAAACTGGGAGCACATATTCCTGCTACTTGGTTAATCTGGTATGGGACCATACATGTGGTTTAGCCTTTCTACTGAAAAGTGGGGAGCTGAGGACAGCTTACACTGCACCTCTCGATTCCGCTAGTGAAAACTGGAGCATATGGTGATAGCATGTACTACAACCTTCAAAGCTGTCTGAAATCGGCATTACTGAAAAAAGGATTACACATTTGTCTTCAATACATATTCTCCTAATGTAATCCAGAGAGTAAATTACATTGATCTCATAGCTTGCAGATTTGTTCATCAAAAGTACGCAAGAAATGAGAAGTGTAGCTGGAAAACATCAGACAACAACCATCACCAAATGTCAGCAATTTCGAGCCACTAATCCACTCTGGGCAGTCTGAAGGTAATGAACCATTGAAAGGATGCCAAAAAAAAGGCGCAAAAACTGTACAGTTTGTCCAAAATAGTTCCATCTTGATCTCTTATCTTTATGCCTCTTGCTTTACTAACTCATTTGTACAAAAGAATCAATACTACATCCTATGGCGACTACAACCCCATATGTTAGTGATCCTGACACTCACATAAGAATACATCACTTTACATAATCTGCACCATCAAGAAAATGCGCATACTCTGTCCCGTTCAGCTTCTTGTTCACATCCTCCCAGTTCTTGACATGGTTCGAAAGCGGACTTGTATGAATCTTCACCTGCCTGCTGACCAACTTCCTCACTGGAACACCAAGGAATTCTTGCACCTGAGATAATGCCTGCATGCATAGAGATGCTATTAAGTAACCTGCAAACTTATTGATCCTTCGTTAGGACATTTAAATGTGTTCAGTACATTTCTGTTGCCGATTATATCCTCGTAATAGAGGATCATGTGCCGTGTGCTGTTGAAGTGGTCCAAGCAATCTTTGATGTACTTCTCAACATTTCTAATGTTTGGAACCAGAGTTGATACATCCAGCTCTGGTTTGAATTTTGCTAGTATCTCAGCCTGCCCAGAAGAAAATATACTGATCAGATAATGAACTTGTCAAAAAACCAACAGGGTGCAAATCAAAAGGCAGGAGAAGATGGTGGTTCAAAAAAGAAAGCAAGTGCATCAAAGTGCGCTGTTTTAACATTTTTATTTTTGCTCCTTGCAATATCACCAACAGTGAGTTCTAATTTTTCTTAGAATGCAAAAAATGGAAGTTTGAAGTTTCACCAGAAGCTCAGTGGTAGTTACAGACTTTCAGAACCTATGTAAGCATAAAAGTAGTTAGTTTTAGAACTTCGGAACCCAAGTACGAAAAAACAGCGCCCCCCGCCCCCCACCATATATGAAGAGAATATGGCTCCTTCTAGATGCAATGTAGGCATTGCCTGAGTTTAATACTGTCAACAGAAAAATGTGAGAGAACAGAACAAAGTTATTGCAGTAAATTTATTGGAAGATACCTCTTTTTTTGAGTGAACGTGAGATTTGTGGGTTCCATTCAACTGCTTTGCATCTCTGTCATAGTCGTTAGCCAGCACAGAGATAAGCCTGCGTAATGTATTTCTCCTGAAGAGAAATATTGCGGAGACACCTTTCTTGTTTAAATAACTAACTATATCACCATGATGGTCCATAAACCCCTGGAAAACACAATGATGGCGGTTAGTGCCATGCATGTATTTTACAATTGTTCCCTGTAAGCACAACTTTGCTTATGCTAATAGGATGTACATTGAACAATACAAATGTCAACACCAATAATCTTCATTGACCAGCCTGGGCTGTAGAAATACAAAGAGTTGAGTATTTAGTGAACATGCCAGAACATAGCATTGAGATTTGAGAATTGCAGGCATATTATGCTGTGGTTCTGTTCAAAATTCTAGCTACACTTCCAACAAAATTCAAACTCTTGGCAAGCAAAATAGATAATAAGAACAGACTTCTCCATATTTTTTTCGTCCATAAGAACTAGACTAGAGCGCAATATCAGTAACTATGTTAAGGCTCAGCCTCAAGCCCTCAAGGTGTGCAATTTTTTAAATCAGAAATAGTGAAACAGCCAAACTACAAGAGGAAAGCTAAACCTCCGAATATTCACATGGACCAAGAAAAAGGTGATGTTCAAATACCTGATTTAGCATCCACTTTAATCCAAATGCAGCCGTGCACTCATTCTTCGCCGCACTGGTTAGCCAGTCCAAATTATACAGTTTGTCGAGCGTTTGTAAGATAGATGTGATATTTTCTCTTCTATCCATTCTGTTAAATATTTCGCCATTTGAGCTGATGTTAGGGTGGCTATTTAGCAAAGTCTCAAACCATCCACTTCCCGATCTTTGCATAGATACGATCACAAAGAATCGAACAGGAGTACATGAACATTCGCCCCTATATAGAAGGTAAAATTGAAGCAACATGAGTCAGAAAATACACATACATATTAGGGGCTACCAAGAGAGAGTTTATTTATCCTCAGAAAAATTACCTGTTATAACTCTTAGGTTTTGGAAAGTGCACATAGCGCAGCTCCTCATATGGAACATAAGGCTTTCTGCAAAGATCTTTTGTTTGTTCTTCTCCGTTATTCTCCTCTCCTTTGTTCTCTAGTGTTATTTGATTGAAGGAGAGGTAGCATACACAGAAACCAAATATCGCAATGAGGAAGACAAGAATAGGTCGTGGTGGAAAAGGTGCTCCCTTGGAACTCTTAAGTGAATATGGGTGCTGCAAACACGGGATTTATGATCAGATATTGTTACTAGCAGATAAGTGAGACATAGAAGCACTGTGCTATACCATTTTCTGCTTGCAATGAAGAATCTACTGTGTCGGCCGATTTCTGGTTCTCCCTCTTGCCCACAGCAAACAAACATGTTCACTCATTGATATCAGCAACTCACCATTTGAAAATGAATCACAGTGCATTCTGGGAAATTATAGATTCCTGCAGTTAGCAACCCATAAAATGACAGGCCGCATGATGTTCCAACTCAACTAATGTAGTGCCAATAGCAAGAATCTGCTGAAAGCAATGCTTACCAAAGTTCACCAAATAACAGTTCGATGGAAACGAAGAACCCCCAAACAGAGAGGAAAGAAACCCTCAAATAGGATTTAGCAACAAAAAATGGAGGAAAATAATAGGCACAGATGAGAGCTCCATGAAATGCTGAAAAAATCGCACACCAAAACTTGTGTCACCAAGAATCCCCAGGTTGGAGGAAGAAACCCCGGGTGGGATTCAACTCCAAAATGGCGAAGAATCCCACCAAAAGAAGAAAGGAAAGATCCAAAGCTGGCTAACTGAAGCTGCGCTGAGAAAAAAAAAACCAGGCGAGATTCAGCTTAACAAGCCTCTACGAACCCCCAAAACCTCACGCAGATTCAGCTTAACAAGCCTCTACGAACCCCCCCTAAAAAGAGTCAAGATTTGGATGCGCGGGAAGAATCACGCAGAGAGAGAGAGAGAGAGAGCAGCCGCAGCATGGGCTAATCAGAGGCTTGGAATATCCACAGAACCCTCAAAACAATGGCAACAAAGACAGCTCTAAGCCTTGAGCAACAAATTCACTTGAACGGCTTAAAATATATAGAGAAGAACTAAACCATCGTCACCTGGTTCGTCAGCAAGATCACAATTTCTCGCGCTACCATCGTCACCTGGTTCGTCAGCAAGATCACAATTTCTCTCGCACTAACTTTTTCTTCCGTCTCCCTCTCTCTGTCTGTCTCAAATTTCTTGGTTAAAAAAATGAGAGGAGATAATGCAGTAGGAATGTAGTATAATTTAAAAAGGTTTGAAAGATGTGGAGGGATTAGTTCCAAAGCAAGGCTGCTCTGAACTCAAAGTGCAAACGAAGAAAGAGCAGAGAGGGTCAGAGCCCATAAATGAGTTGGACTGCTCGCTGCACTTGGTCTTGGTGGACCATGGTGATTTAAGAAAGAGAGAGGCTGGAAATTTCGGATGCAGATCCTCTATAGCACGGACAGCTGCGCGCTATGTGTGAACAGTAGTCTGGTATAGTACTGTAGCAATAGGACGGTGGAGAACCCTTCAGCTCACGTGCGTTATAGCATCTTGGCATTTAGAGCACTATTACTCAAAGGCAAGGAATGCATGATTTTTCTTGTGTTCTATAAAATTTCCATCTTCCAAATATGCCCGAAATATGTGTAGAGATGCGATGTTGTGTGAGTAGACCTGGTCAAATGGGCGGTCCGGCCCGGCCCAACACGGGCATGGCCCATCTCGACGCAGTCAGCTCCTACTGGTACATTAGATAGGTCATCTTGTCGAATGTCGCACAATGTCTTGGGGTGGCGGTCCAAGCATGGCTTATCGATTAGTTAAATCTGCGTCTTAGCCCAAGCATGAGCCCGTTTAGCCCGATAGAATAAAAAAATCCAAAAAAATCTAAAAAAATAGAAAAATGTGTAGAATTCAGAAGTAGACATGAAAATTTAAAAAAAATGAGACAATCATATTGAAAATGCAATAAAGAGCTTTATTAATGTCCAACTGGCTGCATTGTTAAAACCTTCGCCAAGTAAAAATTCAAAATGAAAAAACCTTGGCAAAAAAAAGAGTGCAACATATAACTCTACATACATAATACATCATTGCTTTACGTGTCGGTGTTACTGTCATTGTCTAAGTACAGATTTTCGAACACCTTCAACAACTCTGGATTTTTCACAGAGTGTTATGTTCGTGAATCTGCTTGTTCCCAGACCTTTACAGTTAGAAGGATCTCCACCGTCTCACTTGTAAGACTTGTTCTTCTTTCCTCCAATATTCTTCTGGAAAAACTGAAAGCAGACTCAAAGGAAATCGTAGAGACATGAATAGTTAACACATCACGTGCAAGTATGGATAGCACGGGATATGTTAACTTATGGGCTTGCTACCATTGCAAGATGTCGAAGCCTTCTGAGTTGAAATCCATCGTATCGCTGTCCAGATATGTGGATAGTTCCCCGCTCCTTGTTGTAGGATTAAGGATAACCGACTAGAGGGGGGTGAATAGGAGGTTTTTAAAACTTTTCAATTAATTAACAATTTTAAACAAGATTGTCTTTAACAAAGCTTCCTAGCACAAATATGATGATAGAACTACTAAGCCTGGTACTACCGATTTCCGCTCAACAGTTGGAACATTAGAATTTAATGATCTGAACTAGCCGTTACACATAAAGTTGCGGTACTACCGCCAACTAGAAATCGTTACTACCGCATTGCGGTAGTACCGCTCGGCTAGAGCAGAACTACCGTTTTCCAGAGCTCACGAAATCTCAGAAAACCACCTTCTTTAGAAAAAACGTACCGCCATCAAAATATCGATACTACCGCACTCCAGTAGTACCTCTCAGATCATGCGGTCATACCGATTTGCAAGGGAGATCAAAACTCTCAAACACACACTCTCTGTAATTTACATACCGCCATATAGATAGGTAGTACCGCAGTTCAAATACGGTCGTTCCGATTTTCAGAGAGGATCAAACACACTTAAAACATGCTCTCTGGAAAATACATACCGTCATATAAGTATTGGTACTACCGACCTGCGGTAGTACCGCTTCTCACTTGCGGTCATAGCGATTACAAAATATTTTTCCAGAAGCTCAAATCAAAACAATGCATGAACTCTATTTGATCATTATGGCAGAAAAATAGTATCTCAAACTACTAGCCATAATCCCTCTTTATAGTACGGTGTTTATCCTATAAACCCAGTCTTTTCTCCATACACCGTGACTGATGAAAACTACAAAAGGGTCCTTAGGCTATTCAATACCTTTGTCTTGATCCATATTGATCTTTCACCACATTAGCATTGCCAATAACCATATCACCAAACAATCATCGGGATTCAACCTTTAACACATCTTAGCACACATGTTAATCCTTTAACAAATTGACATTAATTACCAAAACCAACTTTGAGGGCCTAGATACTTTCACTTGTGGGTCTTGGCTGAGCAGGAGATGGTGTAGAATAAGAAAACCTGGACTTGGAGGAAGAGGCACCGAAGATCTTGCCCCACATATTTGTCCTGCCACTTGAGACGGGGGCTCCTGGAGGTCATTGCGAGAGGACTCCCCGAAACTTATTTTCATACCTTTAGTAAACTTCGTATAACCGAGAACGAACTTCTGCAAAATAGTCAGCTTAGTCTAGCCTTGTAGCATCACTAAAAAGATCAAGTACACTACCAAATACATTAATTTTACCCCTAGGATCTAAAAGAAATGCAAATGCATATAGGTAAGGGATTTCTCTTCAATATTTAAGGAAATTAGATTTCATGGAAAAAATAACACCATATAAAACTAAGTCATTTTCGTACATTTTCAATTGAGTAGCAATCTGTAAAATATCATGCACAATGATAGGAGATGTTGAATAGTAGACAGCAGACAAAGCAACAGTGACCTCATAAAAAATTTCTAAAAAAGACAGTATCTTCTCAGCAACGAACCAATGTTGGTCAGTCAATAGTGGACTACCGTTAGGGCTCTGATAGTGCATTTGAATAAAAACAGAAAAGTGCTCTTGTATGGTAAAAGACTCTTAAGCATGAGGTAAGTAGAGTTCCACCTTACCTCCATGTCAAAACCGAACTTTCTTGGACGTACACCCATCGCCCTACAGAAGTTCTTATATTGTGATATTCTTACGTTAGAATTATTCAAGAAAGAAATCGTATCGCGAAAAGCTTTAATATACTGACTCAACCTCTTCAAACCACATATGACTATAAGGTTGATAATATGACAAGATAAGGAATCAGCGTATGTACTCAACACTGGAGTAAGAATGTCCATGGCCCTAGAGTTTGAAGCGGCGTTGTCTAAAATAATTGCGAATATTTTGTCTGTAAGACCAAAGTCTTCCACGACAGAGAGATTGGCAGGCTACTTGAGGATCGTAGTCCCAGCTACATATCGTACCATCGGGGTTGTATTGTAGCTACGTCTGCCTCATCACTAATCCTTGCTTGGCTCGACATCTTGTAGCATGTCCAAGCAAGTGCCTTGTTCCACCTGTAGACTTTGCAGACAATTCATTGTGACAAAATTTACAAATAGCATATGGTACCTTATTTCCCGCTGCGTCTTGCTTGTTTGTCCTGTCGAAATTCCCCCACACTCTCGATGTAGACGGTCTCGACCGCTTTGCTCCGGTTGCCGTGGAGCTTGATGTTGCCGTGGAGCTTGATGATGGAACTCCGTCTTGCCCTTTGTAGGATCAAGGATAACCGACTATTGGGGGGGTAAATAGGAGATTTTTTAACTTTTTAACTTTTTAACAATTTAAGCCAATTAATAACTTAGTCTAAACAAGATGCAATTCTAGCTAAGAAATAAGCTAGAAATGTAAATGCGAAAATGGTAAAGACTAGAAATAACCACAATGAGACAATGATGTTTTTCCCATGGTATCGAAGACTTGCCGGTCTTCACTAGTCCACGTTGAGGAAGCTTGACAACTCAAGCCGACTCTACGAATTAAGCCTTCTCTCGATCACTATTGGTTATTCTTGCTCCGCTCCGGAGATGGCGAATACCAAGCCAATCACAATCTTGGCACCGGGCCTCTTCACAAGCTTCTTGAAGAAGTCACCGTGCGATCACCGCCAAGCCGTCTAGGAGTTCAGCAAAACTCCAAGAGTAACAAATCATCGGCCTTCGCTTGACGGCACTCAAGTGCAAGAGGATCAACTAGGATGAGTGAATGCACTTGAATGAACTCAATACCTCACAATGAATGCACAACAGTGTTTTGGGTGTTGAGAGGATGCTCAAGACTCTATAGATGATAAATGAACTATAGCTCTATGTCCTTGAGCAGGTGGAGGGGTATTTATAACCCCCACCAACAATTATGACCGTTGGGGAGGCAATCCCCAACTTTCAGCGAAATGCGGTATGACCGCCAACTAAGTTGCGGTACAACCACACCCATGTCAAAGCACAGTAACGGCTAGAACAGTGACATTAATTACTCTGACACAGTCGTTCAAAATCCTGGCGTGGTACAACCGCCAACTAAATTGCGGTACAACCGCGTCGCCCGGTCATACCGCACAGAGGAGCGGTACAACCGATCGTAGGGTTTACAACAACGCTGAAAAACGGTGTCCTCAGGGAAAAATTGTACCGCCACATAAGAATCAGTACGACCGCTTAACGGTACTACCGTTTCTAAGGCGCGGTACTACCGTTTGTCAACGAGAGGCACTGAACCAAAAAACACATCTCCTGTTTTTATTGAACCACCAACTAAAAATCGGAGTGACCGCAATGCGGTAGTATCGCTCGAAGAGCCGGTCGTACCACATTAGCGCTCAGTTGGCAGAAATGATCAAACCCCGGTAATACCGCCAAGTAAAGTGCGGTCATACCACTTCGAGCGGTACAACCGCTAGTATAACTCCGGTACTACCGATTTCTGACAAAAACACTTAGAGCTTATTAAACTTAAATTCAAATGCATGCATGATCCTAAATTGATCCATATTGCACAAGATCATGCTATCAAGCTACTAGTCACGATCCCTCTTAATAGTACGGCATTTAACCTATAATCCGGTCTTCCAACCATTTCTCCTAAGACCGGTAAAATATAAAAAGGATCCTAGATTACTTGTACCTTGTCTTGAGCCATGTAGATCTTCATTGAATTCTATAGCATGCATATTTACATCATCAAACTCACTAATAGGACTTAACCTTGTAAATACTCAATAAACATGTTAATCCCATATTCACATGTTATCATTAATTACCAAAACAATTTTTTGGGGCCTAGATGCTTTCACCCTTCTGGTGAAACCTTTGGTTGGTTTGAGGCAACTGTAGTCACCTCCATGGACGCAATTTCCTCCGATGAAAGTCCATAATCACTAAGAGCAAAGCTGTCATGAGGACTGTCCATAACAAAAATTGCAAAATCAAAACTAACACTATTACTACTTTTATCTTAGCATAACAAGAACTAACAATAAAAATATGCAAAAATAGTATTGTACCTCTTTCGCTGACTTGCTGCTGAAAATTGAATTTTTCAAATTTTGGTACAATTTTTTTTTGAATTTTGCCAAATTAACTCAACATGAACTTGAATTTGCACAACACAATTTCAAAGAGAGTGAAGAATGAAGGGGTGCTGAATGAGGGGGAGGGGGGGTATGGTGGCTATTTATAGGAAACATTTCGGGATTTTTTGAAAATTTTTTTTGCTATTTTTATGACTGAAATGGTCAAAAATGATTAAAAAAAGGTCAAAATGACCCTACCGATCAAAAAAGTCGGGCGTCTTGTGCGAGCACGGCCCACGAGCGCTTTGGCCCGCGTGCCTGCCCTACCTGCCCCGCCCCATGCCCGGCCTGCCTCGCCCGCCCAGACCTCGCCTCGCTCCTTCTTCTTCCCCAACCCACTTGCGTGTGCTGACTATCAAGACAACACTTCCTCTGCTGGCGTTGCCTCCTTGCCGCGCCACCTCCTCGTCCTCCTCTCGGCTCCACCAGTGCGCCACCTCCTCGCCTCCTCGTCGCTTGCCTCCTGCGCCTCATGGCCCTCCTCGCCTCACGCGCCTCCTCCTCAGACGGCCAGACTCGCGCCTCCTCGCCCTCACCGCTGAAAGCCACCTCCTCGACGCTGCATGGCTGGCAGCCCGCCTCACCTCAAGAAGGCCACGCCACGGCCGTTCTTCCTCTCTTCCTCCTCGTGGACCTCCCACGCTGCCCTTCTTCCTTCGCGTCGCCGCCGCCTCATGCCTTCTGGCTCCTGCTTTGGCATTGGTTGTGGTTCTCTCTTGGGCGGATGGGCGTCTTGCTCAGCTTTCGGCGTGTTCGTGCCATACGACACGGTTCGACATTTGTTAGGTCTTTGTGCTAGGCCGACCCATCGTGCCGGGGTGACAGCCCAGGCCATCATGCCTGTCGGCCCGGCCTATGAACAATGTAGACCGTGCCATGCTCGGGCCGGGTCTACAGTGCTATGCCTCGGCCCGGCCCGACCCGATAGACATGGCCCATCTGGCCAGCTCTTTGTGTGAGTACTTTCCTCAGACCTTCCGTGGTTCCTAAATTAAGAGAATCTGAACCTAGGCCATTTGGAATACGGTAGGAATCCCTCAGGAATCGCACCTGAATCCTATAAAATTCCTGGGTTTCAAATAATTGAAGTTAATAAGACGTAAGTGGCCGTACTTAAGCTCCGTAGTTCTTCGGTTGCTGATGTTCTGAGATGTGAGTTTCAGACTTTTCTTCTCGAAAATCTACTTGTAAAAAAAAACTATTCACCATATGTAAGCAAAACCTTGCATGTGCTCCGAAGCTACCGAATGCTGTATCTGCTAGTTTACCTTCTAAAGAAGGAATAATTGAGTATTTGCCACTGTTAAAGAGTGAAATTCAGAATTTGTCACTGTGTGTGAGGATGATATGTGAGTCCTGGGACCACATGTCATTCTCACAATAGTGGCAAATCCTAAATTTCACACGAAAGTACAGTGGCAAATCCTTGAATCTCCCTCTAAAGAAACAAGAAAAGGCTCGGGTAGTTTGACAGGAAATCTCGACCATTCGATATTATGTCACGTCTACTTTTAATTTGACGGCAGATAGAAGGCGAGACCATTAAGGCAAAAACATTAACGAATTCATGTGACGACGACAAATATCCTAGGTCCATTGAAAACAGTTCTATCTACATTAGCGCTTAATTTTAAATTTTACCACGTAACCTAGGAAGTCATGCGAGTAAGAGATCATAGATCATTACCACTAGACATGCAATGCAGTGGAAGAAGAGTTAGAGCAGTATGGTCCAACATCGCGTGCGTTGATATAGTGGAAGTAGTCGATCATCCAACGTCCTTGGTCACCGATCGTCTCCTCCAGCAACCTCTTGCGTTCACTACATATGTCGTGGATCATCCTCGATCAGCGCATCAGCGCCTCTACGGTATCCACACGTCCAAGCGTGGAATGTCGTGCATCGGTGTACTAGCACCGACACGCACGTTAATTAGGGTCTTCGGGGAGGTGGTGGCTAGGGTTTCAATGGGTGGTCCAGCCTTTCCCAAAAAAAAACCCACACCTTCCCTTATAAAGAGCCCCTAATAGATCCAATCTGAACTAGTTTATTCAAGCTCATTAAGTGTGTGGCCATGTAGGTTCATGCGTAATAGGTCATAACCCGTTAACCCCTTTTCGATCCACAAGTCGGTAGCGGTTTTTAGTAAGACATAGCAACTCCCGAATACACATAAAAATCATATCGGACGAACCTTGTGCAATATGATCTGCGACTAGGTCCTTATCACTCATGACCAGTTCGTAACTCTTTACAATCAGTTCGCATCTGGTCACGACCAATTCGTAACACTTTACGACTAGTTCGCTGACCAGTTTGTGATCATATACGACCAGCTCACGACTAGTATACATCCCCATACGACCAGTTCGTATCTAGTTGGACTAAGTGACCTGCTTGTGAATTGTGATTAAACTACATGTAAGATATATGTCATACATAGACTGTTCAATCTTTTCTTGATCTAGTGATGATGACTTCATGTGATCGATTCTTTGACCACTTATGGCATGTTCATGCACTTCCTTTATCCGAGCATATCGAGAGGTCTAGAAATATCTCTCATGTTATGCTAAGAAAGTAAAATCTCATACTCGACCAGTCACATGACATTCCCTCACATATTTCATAGTATACCCGAAAGCTACCTTTATAACTACATAGTTACGGAGTAGTGTTCGGTAACCCCCTAAGTGTATTGTTACACATGTAGGAAACCATGCTGATCTCATGTCTAATGATTATACATCGTCTTTGCTTGAGACCAACTGATGACACATGGAAACATAACAATCTCAACAGTGTCTCAAAGTAGGTCAATCCAACACCATGTTCTCTAACATATCTTCTATATTTATGACCGGTGAAACATGATCATCAATCAATACATATGATAATCTATAAGTCACTCATCTGACCAGAGATCTTTTAGAATGATATCATGCAACAATTAAAGAGTTTCACTAACCAGCCACGTACTTGCTAATTTTATAAATGATAATTTATCTAAATAACATAATAATTTTATTCTATAATTTATAAACATAGATGTGATATAATCATCTCTATAATTGCCTCTTAGGGCATACCACTAACACAACAATGCAAGAAATTGAAAATGAGGCATAAGAGTACATGAAATCCATCTCACATTCCCAAAAGAACTAAAATGGTTAGCAATGCAACCTGAATCTGCCGGATTTCCTATAAACTGACCGACAATAGAGTTCCATCTAGAAATTGGCCAGAACATCAAGACCTGCATGATAAAGCGGTTATTGTGTTAGGTGGTGGAATCCCAACCACCCATGGATCTCACTATCCATTCATGCGCCGGTACAAAAGACAAGTAGGTGTGTGCCTGATCGGAACATCAGGACAGACTCCAGTAGGTACGAGAGCACGTATCAGCTGGAGGGTCCAAATCAAAACCTAATGCCATATGCAATGGATGTTTAGCATCTTTATAACAAGGAGACAAGTGAGCAACATCCTAGAGGGACCAATATAGAGCAAGCAACATGATCCTCTTCGGAGGAGCTGCGGTCCTTGCAGAGATGAGAATCATGAGATAGGAGAAATGATGAGTGGATCCGCGTCATGAAGATGACATGAAATCCTTGGTCTGGCGATGGAAACTTCCTCAAACTCGTTGCCATCTGATGAAAGAAACAGATACTACAGTCCGGAAGTGACAAGACTGAAAATGCAACAGCCAACAGCTATAGAAGAAGAGGCACTGACAAACAGATGAGGCTTGGTCAGAACTACAAATCCCTCTTTTCGACAGTAAAGAATAGATACATTGCATTATTTGAGGAAGTAGAAAAGGAGTATACTTCAATTGGTCGTCGACTCCAGTGTTTTGCATGCAAATTCGTAAGATGTGGCCGAATGTGCAGCAGTCTTCAAAACTTGTTGCGAATCCTACAGATGATCTGATAACGAAGTAACAAGAAACTGAAGCCTGTGGTAAGTACATGCCGGGACGAACGCCGCAAACGCCAGTGGTATAACTGAAGCCGCGGTGGAAATTGATAAATTGTTACCAAAGTTTGCAAAACTAGTATATCCTGGCCGGAATCATCAGTTTTTAAAACACGATTCTTTTGGTACTACTTTCTACCGGCGAAAGAAAATAAACGTGCAAAAGCTGCGCCCATGGCGTCCCCCATCTACTTTGGCGCCCTAGTCAGTGCAAGAAGAGAGTAGTTAGATTCGCCCACCGCGGAAGGGGACGCACCTGCCGAGTTCCGATCTGGGCTGTGCTCGGCCAACTAGGCACAGCACCGCCGGTTTGACTAACTAAACGGGCCACCTCCTCCGCCGCACCCGGCCACCACTACGCCACCTCCTCCGCCGCGCGCCGCGGTTGCCACTTGCTCCTCCTCTGTCATCGGGCCGTGCTGTATATGACACTGTGTACGGCACTACGACCCTGTGCGTGCCAAACCGGGTTGAACACTGTGCGTACCAAGCAGGACCAATCCTGCTAGACCGAGATCGCAACCCAGACACGATACGTCCTATCACGTTGTGCTGGCTTAGCCCAACTATACTGCAGTGTCGGATCATGCCATACCTAAACCGAGCCAATAGTTCTATGTTTCAGGCCAGCCAACCGCTACGCCACCTCCCCCGCCGTGCGCCGCGGTAGCCACTTCCTTCTCCTCTGTTGTCAGGTCGTGCCGTACACCGCAGTTGCCACTTCTCCTCTGTTGTCGGCACAACACTACGAGTCTACGACACTATGTACGACACTGTATGTGCTAAGCCGGGTTGGATACTGTGCGTACCAAGCCGGATCAACCTGCTAGACTGAGATCGTAACTCAAGCACGACACGTCCCATCAGGCTGTGTCGGTCCAGCCCAACTGCACTGCAGTGTCAGACCATACCATGCCTAACGGAGCCAGCAGTTCTATGTTTCAGGCCGACCAACCCAGTTGGCCACCTCTGACAGTTGTGCTCGCGTCGCACTCCAAAAGTATAAAAAAAAATCGACGACCTTTTGATTTGCTTCCTCGGACAATACGTTCTGCACAGGTGATTTTATCCATCACGTTCCGCGGAAGATATTTTATTAAATCGACCACCTGTTTATGGCAATAAACTGGCAATTCAGTAACAGTAACTCTATCTACACCACGCAGTAAATCAGTTCCTTTGGACGATTGTCCTGTTAATCTATATAACTCGAATACATACTCCGGTGAAGCACCGGCTTACAGATGAGGGCTATGGTTTTTGAAGGGCAGGACGCAAGAGTAAGTAACATACTTTACACTGTCTACAAGAACAACGACAAAGATGCGCGACAAAGACTTTGGGGAGATCCTTCCCTCGCCGTCCTCTCTTGGATCAGCCAGGACAGAGACTACCACAGATGAAACCGGCTTACTACTGGCATAGCTTTCGTTCTTGGGGGTCGCTTTAAGGTGCTCGGTGTCGTTGGATGTTGAACCCTGCAGGGGAATGGCCTCGGAGTATAAAATTCTTCTGTTCTTGACCTTCTGAGCCGGACCGGATGGGAGATTTTCAGTGAAGTTTTGTGATGAGTTAGACATAGCATTGGAGTAGACAGGAACGATTCCATTTGCATGAGCGGAGGTTGGAGATAAATCAAAATGGAACACTTCAGTGCACGTTCCGGAGCTCAACATAGGACCTGAAAAGGAACGGAAAGCGCAGAACTTAAGCAAACAAAGGAACGACCTACTTGTAGCAAGTACAGTTAATTACATGTTTGATTGAATTCAACTTCACAAAGGCAACTAAGGTAGCACATAATTATTTCACTGGATCAGTTACATTTTCTCTAGAGGAATAAAATTATTAGGGCGAAGCTATATACTGTATGAATCCATCTGCCTAGAAAATCAATGCATCACATATGCAGTCATGCAGAACTACCAGTTCACCACAGTATTTTAGACAAGGAGTATAGCAGTCAATTTTGTGTCACACACGCAGGCACGCATGTTAACACATGCACTAATACCGAATACCTCCAAGCGCACACAGGCGACAGGACTGATGCAACATATATTGTAATATTCTTCATTAGCAACTACCCCAAATCTCCAATTGCATAAGGAAATACTACACCAAATGAAAATTTTGGCAATGGTAGTTATTTACCAAGTGACATACATCCTAGAAGCCTATGATCGCCTCACTATGCGTGCTTCACATGGTAATTATTTTCCCAGTGGTCCACTAACCCCACAAGAAGCATCTATTACCTCTAATATAGTGAAAAACAAATGTGTAATATATGTAAATATCTTCTGTTCCCAGACATATTAGTCTTATTTTAATTATTTACAAAACACTGAATGTTATCTCTAAGGGTCCGTCACCCTTATGTTAGCTAGACTACTCGCAAATATTGAACAGTTGTCTATTAGCAAGCCTTAGCAGCTAGTGACTGCTATATTCACATCACTAAGTGGCACAATATCATACAGAGCATCAAAGCAACGTGGCATATACAAAAGCATTACTCATTCAAATTGAATGGAGTATGTAACTTTATGCAGCATTCTTACCGGACATTGCTTCACTAAACCACTGAGGCAGCATTCCATCCTCCTCCCTGTATACGCTTCCATCTCCAGGAGCCAAAGCCATCAGTTCCTTTTTCATTCCTTTAGCAGATTCCATGACTTCTCCAGGTTCCAATGAAGCCGCATAGCCAGGAATTGCCAAGCTAGTCTCTTCCTTTCCTTGGCTTCCAGAACTCTTCCCACTATAGTTAGACATACGCAAAGAAGCTTTCTCACTCGCAACAATGGACTTGATAACAAGATTTCCATTGATCTTGACATGCTTCCCATTCCTCGGCAGGTACAACAACGCTGGGAGTGTTTCACTTCCATCCTGTGGTACCTTTGAATCAATACCATCCGAGGCACTATTCTGAGGCCCCTCAACAGCCAGCACCCTCCCATGATGTGGTGGACCGAACGCAGCGCCTTCCCCAGGATCAACTGCACCATACATCCGATTTACAGCAGGAACCAAACACCCACAAACCATCACCAGGAACAGCAATCCGAGGAGGCTAACACTTGCAACCTTCTTGGTCTTCCTAGCCTTCTTGGCAGGTGGCTCTACCACGGTGGGTGCAGACCGCTGGGTCTTCAGTCGGGGTATCGGCACTAGCGGCACTTGTGAGCCACGCATTGCATACGCCGGGTGGATCCACGGAGGCGGCAAAGGGTACACTGCCGGGTACATCGGCAGTGGCGGTGGGGCGCCCCGGCCACCGGCGCCACCCAGTTGCTGCTTGAGAGCGGCGTTCTCGGCGGTGAAGCAGGAGATCCTGGCGGTGAGATCGGCGATGGTGGCCTGCATGGCCTTCACCTTCCCCTCCAGCTCCTCCACGTACTGCCTCTTCCTCTCCCGCGACAGGTGCGCACTCTCGCGGTTGCGCACCAGCCGCGCGCGCCGCTTCGCCTCCTCCTCATCCCCACCCTTCGGCTTGCTGTTGCTCCCAGCACTCGCGCCCCTCGAGGACGACTCCGAGGACTCCTCGTTCCTCAGGCTGCCGTCCCCGCCGGCGCCTGAAGATGACGATCCCCCGTCAGGCGATCCAGCCGAGGACGAGGACGTGGCAAGCGGCGGCGGGAATTGCACATCCGTGGAGAAGAGGTCGAGGTCAAAGTCGAGGTCTAGATCATCTAGATCGAAATCCTCGAAGGCGAAGGTGTCGTCGACGGGGGGCGGGAACTCGGGGAGGTCGTCGCCGAGGCCGGCGGGGAAGGGGAGGTCCGCGAAGGGGATGGGCGCGAGGAGGGACGCCTCCGTCATGGGGTCGCCGATCCGGTCACGGCGAGCGCATATGCGGCGGCAGTTGAGTCGGTTGGGGTTTGGGATCACGGACGCGGTCGCGGAAGCGTGCGGGGTTTGCAATGGAAAAAGGAAAGGGAAAAAAGTGGAGGATTTGGTCGGAGTCGTTGGTATTAGAGAGATTTGCCGTCGTGGAGACGAATCCGCCGTGCCGGAGACGGACACGGACGCGTCTGGAACCTTCAATGGCCGCCCGTTTGGGCCTGGGCCGGAGTCATGAAAGAAAGCAGCCCGTTCGGGCCGGAAATATAATGGGCTGGAATTATTTTTGTAGGGTACTACTACTACTAAAAGTGTAGCTTGGGAAGCCTGACGGGGGATCGTCATCTTCCGGCGCCGGCGGGGACGGCATGGCGACACTCGTAGGCCACCGCCGCCTCCTGCAACGATGCGTGGCCGGCTGGTGGTGCCGGCTGCTCGGCACGGTGGTGGAGGCTTCTCCGGGAGGGGAGGAGGCGGGAGGAGGAGGAGGAGGAGGAGGAGGGGGAGGTGACGAAGCGATCTACGTGAAGAAGCCGGCGGCCGCGGCGGCGGTGGCGACGCGGGACGAGACATCGGTGGCGATGCCGATGTCGTTCATGACGGGGTCAGTGGTGGGGAAGCGGTTCTACCGCGACGCTACTGTGCGGCGCGCCGACGACGGGAACGGGTGGACGGTGATGCTCGACTACCGCACCCTCAAGTCGCCGGCTAAGCGGCCGCTCAAGCTGCCCTCGCGCGCGCTCGCCATGGCCGTCGCCGCCGAGTGGGAGTACCAGGTCCGGATCCCATGCCTCTCCTCTCCGCTTGTTCTTTGTTTGGTTGGCCTCGACTGTGTGATAATGTATTGCAGTGTAAAATTACTCGAATTCTGGATTATTGTGTGTATACTCGCAAGTAAATCAAATGGTTCAAATGGAAACTGTGTGACTAGCGCTTAGGTTGATCCTAATCTCGCAGGTCTAGTTTATCCCAGAGAAGTGGTGAATTGTGTGAGGATTTTTGTGACCATTCCCGGTCTTGTGCATTTCAAATGTATTGAGTCTAGGTTGCCGGAATGCTATCCAGTGGCATTGCAGATTTAAATCACACGATTTTAGGGGGGTTTGGCATGCCATTTGTTACTTCTCTTTCTGCCGGTGTCATGGCTAGAGCAACTCTAGGATAACTAGAAGTCTAGAAAGAAAGATTATTCAGGTCAAAAGAAAAGGAAAACAAATGGCCACAATCTAAAATTAAGTCTGACACTGATGCTGTATAGTTATTCCATTTAGGCAGGGATGGAAATTACAGCATTTTAGAGTTATTTTATGTCTGCTTCTCATCTCTACAATAACAAGAGGTTGTATTTAACTGTCAATTTCAATTCCAGCAACGAATTGAAAGGAAAATTTCAATTTTGTTTGAAACCTAGTTATCAATAAGGCAAATTGCATCCTCACATTGATATCGCATATTGGACCGTTATATTGTACTTATCTGTCACTGTATCTTATAACTTAAGTTGCCAGAGATGTTACAACTTGCTTTATTTGGTCTGCTACTCATCTACCACCATGCAGGAATGCAGGATTATATCTGAATTAACTTGTTGCGATTTCCCCCTATATTTCACTACATAGTTTCTCAAGCAATGGATATTGATACTGAAAGTTTCTTATTATCATAGGAATCAGATGGAATCCGGCCTTTTACTATGCCTCTTATGAAGCTTGCTTGTACTGCATTGGAGAGAATTCCGTTGACACGGGCAAAAGTAGTTGACAGTTTGATGAAAAAATTTCATCAAGATTTGGTATTTTGCCGCTCACCTGCTGATAGTGAACTCACTAAAGGAGTTTATGGTGAGTTTTTTCCTCTTAAGTTGGTGCAATGAGTGAGGTTCGTATGAATGAATTGTGTTTCAAGCTACTTAAGTCCATCTAGTTAAATTGCTGATACCTTTGGGCTTTGACTCATTTGTCTCCAACAATGTCATTTCTTATGCTTCCTTATTTTTGTCTGCAGAAAAACAGGAGGAGAAAATTGACCCTGTACTGGACTGGGTAAACACCGAGTTTGGGTTCAAGCCTGTTGTATACACAAGCTTTTTTGGGGGAAGCAAGATGAGGGGCTAGCTAAGGCTGTAGAAACCGTTTTGAAGAAAACAAATGATTGTGAATTGGCATCTATTGATGCTATGGCTGCAGCAGCCCATTCCCTGGTAATCCCTCTTGCAATATTTAGAGGAAGGTTGGGAATTGAGGAGGCCATTGAATTGATCAGGCTTGAAGAAGATCACCAGGTGTTATTTTGCAGCCATTCTTTTTCTTTATTTTAAGTTCCTTTCCTTTTCTTTTGTCTTATGATTTTTAATTCCCCCAGGTCGATAGATGGGGCTTGGTTGAAGGAGGTCATGATGTTGATATTGCTGATCTGAAAGTGCAAATGTCCTCAGCTGTTGTGTTTCTTGGACTTTCACGGGGACAGTAAAACCTTCCCATCGTTAATCTACAGGCTGGTTCCTTCTTTTTTGTTGCTTATTTTCGAGCTTGTATCAACTTCTATGAAGAGTTGTAGAATAATAATTCCCAGCAGATGTTAATAGGAAACGAAGTACCGGTGTTCAACCGGTTCTCATGTTGGATTTTGGTTCAAGTTGAGAATATTATGTTATTAAGGGTATAAAGACACAACATTCTTTTTTTATTCCAGTGCATAACATTTTTTGGGGAATCAATTTTGCAGTCTGCAGCAATGCTGGCACCTGTCTACTTCTGCATTGTCCTCCGGCAGCACTGCCTTTCAGGTCAGTCATTTTTAACCATACTGTACCAAATAGTTGCAGATGTATCCTTCAGTATAATTGGAGGCGGAATTGAGGAGAGGACAGCCACGCCACGTCGACAAATTTTTTTCAGCCGTCCGATCATCTTTCGATTAGTTTCAGCGCCGTTTGATCCTTCGCGCAGTCTCGCCTTCGCGCTGGCTCTCGACGCGCGGGTCCCATGCACGGCGCGCGCGAACGCGCCTCTCGCCAGCGATTTTTTTGGCGCCGTTTCGTCGCCCACGGGTCCCACTGCTCGTGTTTTTTGTTGGCGCGCGGCCCGCTAGTATGAGTAAAGCACGGCAGGTATCTGGCCATACGTGCACGCAAATGCAAACAAAACTTTGGAGCGGCTCGCGCTAGTCAGTTTGCAGTTGGCAAAGACGGCGATCGGTGAAGGATCGGAGTCCACAATTCATGCACAAAGTTGCATATGCTCTACGTATCTCTGCAAGCCAAGATGTGCGTGCAGAGTCCAAGAAACACAAAGTTGGACGCCTTTATATGGCCATGCTGGTTGCTAAGCATCTCCAAGAGAAGCTAGGATAAAGAAACGATCGAAATGGAAGGAGAGAACCAAGAAGTGGCTCACACCAAGCGCCGCCCGCGCCCCTCGCCGCCGGCGCTGCCGTGCACGGTGCGCCTGCAGGTCGTGGGGATCTCCGCCGCCATTGACGCCATCAACCGCCGCGACGGCACCGTCAACCGCGGCCTCTACTCCGTCATGGACCGTCTTCTCAGCGTGCGCGCCAACCCCCGCCCGGACTCCTCTGGCGTCCGCTCCGCCGACTTCACCATCGACTCCTCCCGCGACCTCTGGGCGCGCGTGTTCTCCCCTGCCACGGCGGCGTCCCCGCTCCCCGTCATCGTCTACTTCCACGGCGGCGGCTTCGCGCTGTTCTCCTCGGCCAACCGCCCTTTCGACGCCCTTTGCCGCCGCTTCTGCCGCAGCATCGGCGCCGTCGTCGTCTCCGTCAACTACAGGCTAAGCCCCGAGCACCGCCACCCCGCCGCCTACGACGACGCCATGGACGCGCTCCGCTTCATCGACGCCAACGGCATCCCGGACCTGGACGTCCCCATCGACCTCTCGAGCTGCTTCCTCGCCGGGGAGAGCGCCGGCGGCAACATCGTCCACCACTTGGCCAACCGATGGGCAGCCACGTGTCAGTCCTTGGCCAAGGCCGTGTGCCTCGCTGGCGTCATGGCGGTGCAACCGTACTTCGGTGGCGAGGAGCGGACGGACTCGGAGCTGAGGCTGGAGGGCGTGGCGCCGGTGGTGAACATCCGGCGGTCGGACTTCTGGTGGAAGGCGTTCTTGCCGGTGGGCGCCAACCGTGACCACCCGGCGGCGCACGTGACAGGTGAAAACGTCGAGCTGGCGGAGGGGTACCCGCCGGTGATGGTGGTGGTCGGGGGGTTCGACCCGCTGCAGGACTGGCAGCGGCGGTACGTCGACGTGCTTCGCCATAAGGGGAAGGCGGTGCAGGTGGTGGAGTTCCCGGAGGCGATCCACGCGTTCTATATCTTCCCGGAGCTCGCCGACAGCGGCAAGGCTATCGAGGACATGAGGTTGTTCGTGGAAATCAACAGGACGTCGGAATCCTCCGCGCGGTGAGAAGTGAGACGAATCACGAGAACTGATGCATGCTGCAGTGGAAACGAACTTAGTAGAAATGTTTGATCGTAACTGCTCTTTTACGGTACCTACGAATCTCCATGGACCGTCCATAATTATTCAAGCTAACAGATTGAGTTAGTTAAGATTTGATTATACTTCCCCATGAAGTATAAATAAGTAGAATTCGCTTAGGAGCAAAGTCGTAACATGTCCGATCAAACAAAGTCATTAGCGGAACAATTCGGTTAACGCACAAAAAAACTTCCAACCGCATCTTTCCCTCTCTTGTTCTTCTCCAAACTCGGTGCTAGCCTGCGGGCTGCTGCCATGGTTGCCAAACCTTTTATCTATGTCCCACGCTAATTTAAGCCAAAAATTTTTTTGTTTCGCAAGACATACATATTGCGTTCGTTCAAACTTCGGTGACGGTGATGCAATGAGCCTTTGATCCTTGCAATGCTCTAGGCAGTAGGTAGAGGAATTTTTTTTTTTTTTTTTTTTTGACGCGAGGAAGAAGAATTGATAACAATGGCAAATTGTACTATCTACATGCGGGGAAGAAGCTAGCGGAGAGACTCTAGAGAGACATGGAGAAGGAAAGGTAACTAATCATCTGTTGAATTATTGGGGTTAGTGGACACGTGTCCTAGGGTGATTGGCACCGCATATAATTGCGTTCCCATTCTGCATGGCTGTGGCCGGGCGAGTTAGTTTGGCATCACACTACTACAAAAGAGGTAATATTGGACGCCTCATCACAGTCGGTTCCCTAGAAACTGTCAGTGTTGTAATTATCACAGACGGTTTTACAATCACGACTATCTATGTTACTAGTGATGAGTAGAACTATCTGTGATAATCTCAGACGGTTCTTAGGCTGCTCCTAATGGGCAGTATCTTAGTGCAGTTTCTTAGTGCATGAGGAGTGTTAGGATACTATCTTCCCAATGCATGGTTTCTTATAGTGTAGTATCTTAGGTCCTTTTAATTAATTAGATGTAGAATATCAAGAAGATGGTGTGTACAAGATGGAAATGAGTTAATTTTCTTGTCTATGACTTCGAGCCAGAACAGTCTCTTATTTAGATACTGCAACAATCTCTCACCTCATTTAATCTACTGCCATCTCAGCACTTTGCCTATATGGCACCCTTAAGATACTGGCCAGGGTGGAGCACTGGGAGCAGCCTTAACAAGAACTGTATGTGATTATTGCAGACTTCACAGATGGTTTTTAAATATAACCGTCAGTGGTAATTTAATTTTGTAACACAAACGTTTTGTGGTTGAAAGTGTCTGTGATATGTTCAATGCCTTTTCGGCTCCCGAGCGATACGTCTCTTCATCTCGTGCACCGACGCGTCTCTTCGTCACGCCGCGCGATGTGTCTGTTCGTTTCACCATGCGATGCTTCCATATCTATAAGTGAGTTCTTGCTGTATCCATATCGCACCTTGCGAGTCCATATCTTGCCATGGTGAGTACACAGAGCATGACGACGAGGACTAAGGCGAGGAGGTCGGCGATCGCCGTCTGACGAGGATTAAAATCTCTATGTATTACTTTAATACATAATAAAATATCATATGTCTTTGTGGTCGTAACCCTAAGGCTAACGACATCTACGGTCGTAAGGATTCCAGAGGTTACATAATAAGTATCCTGGTCGGATGAGATTCTGTACCCAGTCCCCGATCAGATGACTACTCGTACAAGCCATGAACTGGCATTCGGATCTAACTCCAAGTATATTTCTTACCGTGTGATGAATAAAACACATGTTATATTTGTTTCATACCACATGACGTTTCATGGTCCTAAGATACTAACAACAACCACCATAGATTGAGTGTCTCACAGACACACAACTGTTGAACGGTTGGTACTTTATCAGCCGCTGCCTCGCTCCGACTAGTCATGGCATTTCCAATAGGCGTCTCTTCAAGGAGTAATTGCCACCTCTTCGACGGTTATTTAAAGATGGAACGCGGATGAGACTACATGAGATTGAAGCACAGCAATCGAGCATTAGATTCACGTTTCAAGTCTAATTCTGCAATATAGCAAGCATTACGCTCAGTGTAATTAGGATTAGTCCACTACCTTATCGAGGGCACTCCCTGTAATAGCCAGTTCATATCAATAAAGAGCAGTCACATTCTCTCCCAAGAACTCTTTCTCATTTTCCTCTATTTATTTCATAAGATCGGCGACTCGATCGTCAACACCGTCGCTCTCCCTCATGATGTCGTCATCCACATCGTCGGCTTCGTGGCCGCGAGCTCTCCTCAGCCCATGGCTGACCTCTATAGCCTACGAGCCATGTACGTATTTATATACTTACAAAAATACATACTACTGTTTGTGACAACAACAAAAACATGCATGCTACTAATCTGTCTAGCAACAACACTCTTAATTTGGCCTTTAATTTTTCTCTTATGGAGTTGAAAGGCTATATATAAGGCATCAAAGGAGCGTGCCGTGGTGATACGCGTGGCGCTAGAGCGAGATAAGACGATGTAGTGGCTGGACAACGAACGCTACCTCGCCGTCGTCAACCACCTGGTCGGCGCTGGCAACCAGAGGCCTGCTTCATCGTCGGCCTTGCGCTCGTCTTCGCACACCAGGACATACAGCGCAGCCTTGTGTGCCTCGACCGAGCGGCCGTCGCCGGCCACAAGGCCACGACCTATGTGCTCAGCCTCCTCCTCTACAGTAGAGGTGGAAACGAGCCGGGCCGAGCCGACTCGGGCTCGGCTCGTTTTGGCTCGGATGAACAGTGAGTTCAGCTCGACTCGTTTTGGTAACGAGCTGGGAGAGAGGCTTGGCTCGGCTCGGAACTGAACTCGAGCCAGCTCTAATGGGCTCGTGAGCTTTGTGTTCTTCCCGGTTCTCGACAACACAGTGCATAATCCTCATCAAGTTCATCCCGATACAACAGAACACGCATCAAAATTGCAATAGCAAAAGCATAAAATTGGACAAGGATTCAAGGAAGCATCACATTCACATTAGAGATTCACAGCCAGGAGCCCAGGAGCGCCCGGCCGAGGCGGAGGTCGCCTACGCAGGGATGACATCTCGACGATCGCCGGCACCGGATCAGGCCGCGGGAAGGACGGGGATGACGTCTCGACGACCGCCGGGACTGGATCCACCAGCGGGAAGTACGGGGATGGTGTCCTTGATGGCTTCCTCCACCGCGTCGCCGGGAGGGTGTCCTCAACGATCGTCGCCACCGGATCCGACTGCGTGGAGCACGGGAAGGATGGGGGAGGGGGAGGCGGCGGGTTTTAGTGGCCGGAGTTGGAGAGGGGCGCGATGACGGCGGGCGACGCTGCAGTGTCTTCTTCTTTGTGGCGGCGAGCAAGGGAAATGGAGGGAGGGAGGGGGAGGACGGGGGGCGGGGGCGGATGGGGCGGTGGTGGTGGCGGGCTGGAGGGCGGCGGACGGGGATCTGGAGGGAGAGGATTTGGGATCTGGAGGGAGAGGAATTACGATCGGGAGTTGGGACAGTCGGACGGGAGAGGAAGGGGAATCGGTGGGGTTTTATTGGGGTGGCCGAGGCGTCATTCTTCTTGGCCAAGCCATTGGGTCAGGAGTTTGGTGTAGACCTGTTTATGGGCAGCCCGGCTCGAGCCCGACGCCGTCCGGGCCGATCTTGGGATTGTAAAACCAGCCCGGTAGAAGCTTGGCCCGGCCCAAAATCCCAGTAAAATCAATTTAAAAAGGGGAAATCTATTTATTTAATACTGAAAATGAATTAAATATTAGTTTTTTATTCTAAAAAATGATTAAATTAATACTTTTAATCGGAAAAAACAGTTTTTGGTAGGCCGGCAGTTCGGCCTCTTGATTTTTGGCCGGGCTTTTCAAGCCAGGCCTAGCTCGGCATTTGAACAGGTCTAGTTTGGTGTGACTGCACAAGGCCACGAGCTAAAAGGCTCGCGAGCCAGCTCGGGCTCGGCTCGTTTTCCTTGCGAGCCAGAAAATCGGCTCGGCTTGGCTCGAAATTTCACGAGCTCAAGCCGAGCCGGCTCGGCTCGCAACGAGTTCGAGCAGACTCGCAAGCCTCGAGCTATTTTTCCAGCCCTACTCTACATTACGGACGACGAGGCGCGCGACGTTGGAGAGCACTACATTAGCCAGGTTGAAGGCGAGTCAGTCGGCAGCGGGTGCAAGATGGCCAAGAGGACCAACCCTGCGGACGCGGTCCAGGAGACAACGTGGAAGAATATGGCTGGGCCGCAGGGCCGGGTGTTGGCGCTACCGGAGGACGGCCACGGTGCACGAGCACCGGCTGTGGCGTGACGATAGGGTGGGACGACTACATCGTCTTCTGCAGCGACGACTGTAGGATTACGCATGAGCACGCCAAGTTCTTTGCACATGTGTTGAACTACTTGTGATCGTAAAATTAGTGGTTTTAGCATAGTTTTAGCGAATATTCAGATATAATTCTTTACTAATATGTGAATGCGTCATATATTCTGAATTTTCATTTATGTATATAAGAATGTATATTATTACTGACGGTTATTTATTTGGACCATCTGTGATGTTTATTTATCACAAACGGTTCTAACCGTTTGTGATGTCAACCCTACTTATATTTGGACTCTAGGGTTTGCCCGTGCCCTCACTCAAAACGATTAGGTTTCTCCTCTCCCGAGCCCGTCGTCGCCATCCTCGACGTCGCCTCCTCCTCGAGCTCGGCACGCCTCCTCCTCCCCGAGCACAGGGCGCTGTCTCCCCGAACCGGTTCGCCCAACTGAAAGGAAGAAAACAGGTGAGAAAGTCTCGTAGCCGAGACAGAAATCTATTTATTGTAACCACCGTATGTGGAAGGTGGTGCGGCGGCCTAGCACAACAGGTAGGAGGTAGCGGCATAGCGCGTCAGGCCGCTGCCTAGCCGGGCTGGCCCGGGCACGGCCCACCGACAAAGACTAGGGAGGCAGCGACAGGTTTAGCCGTTGTGATCTCTGAATTTGCACCGGTGCCGCCATTTCTAGAGGTGTGAATTGCGGCGTGCGCTTCGTCGTCTCTCTCCACCGCACCGGCCGGCGCCGTTGCCATGTCTACGGCCGCGCTCACCCAAGTCTTGCGCTTCATTCATATTGGCTGATGAGGCATACGACCGACTAACAACCACCTACTGCTACTGTTATTACAGTGCAAGGGCCAAGCATGCGAGAACAGAAGCAGGCACACAATCCATTTGAGAATTTTTTTTATTTATTAATTAACCATTTTTTGAATTTTATTTTAAAGTTAACCCCCGACGCACTTTATTTACAATTCTGACCTTTTTGGTTACGCCACCACTCGTGACGTGACAAAATAACACTGTCATGTTAGCCTATTTCTGATCAAACTCATTTGGTTACGTCACAACTAGTGGCGTGACAAAAAGTGCTATTTTGAAGGTTTATCCTGGCGCGTGACGGTGTTGTTTTGTCATGCTACCACCTATGACGTGACTAAAGAGATCAGAATTAGAAATATAATACATCGGGAGCTAACTTTAAAATAAAATTCAAAAAGTTAATTAATAAAAAAAAAGTTCTCCATTTCAGCACGCACCGGCGTACTCATCGGGAATTACGTACGTGCAGCACCCATACCGGCCGGTCATACGATGTCAATTTTCGACGACAGTGTTATATGCTGACATGGTAGTTTATCGTGTTCAGTCATCAGATGCATGTAGAGCATTTCTACAATAGTGTCTGTTTTATGCACAGATGAAAAAGCACACCCGTCTCCCAAAAGAAAAAGGGAATGGCTATAAACTATTACTTTTCTGTTCGTTAGATGTGCTATAATATTTGTATTGTTGATATGCTGTAAGAAAAAAATCATAATAGATGAATTATCAGTCGTCCGGTATGCTTTGAGATTTGCACTTTTTCCTATCTAATGAATTGAGTCCGAATTTATTATGATTTTTATTCAGAACATAACGGGTTCACCATATTGCAGTATTTTGTTGGTATATAATTTTACTTTTTGTCTTTGTTTTTGCTTAACCTCTCAAAGTACATGTGAAGAATATAACGGGTTCAACAGTCACCATATTACAGTATTTTGTTGGTATATAATTTTTTTTGTCTTTGTTTTTGCTCAACCTCTCAAGATACATGTGAGATTTTGAATCATGTGATGAAAATATGAGTTATTAAAACTTTCAAGAATAATTACAGTGACCAAGAATTAAAATTACATAAATAATTTACTATAATTTATGTATAATAAAGCTGTAAATAAACTTGAAATGCGATAATTTTTTACAAAAAAAAAAACAGTCGAAGTCTACGTAGACACTAATTAATTTGCTCGATTGACGGTGATCGGCGAACAAGCATGTGTGGTCGCAGACACGCTTCAATGAACAGAAGAGGGAGAGAGAAGAAACGTTAATGTGCTTGCCTGATTTGACAATAGTTGATCCTTGCTGTTTCAGCTCTGAAATACAGCTCGTCAAACAGCTGACGGATCCATCTCACCAACCCAGTCACCTCGCGTGATTTATATACCCGAGCACGCCCCATCTCTAACCCGAGCCACGTCAAAGAACAGAGAAGAGAGAGAGAGCGCGCAAACGAAGAAACGTTAATGGAAGCCACGAACCAACTACTAGCTGACACCAACCGCCCGCGCCCCACGCCACCGCTGCTGCCGCTGTCGGTGCGCCTCCAGCTGGTCGGGCTCACGGCCGCCATCGACGCCGTGGAGCGCCGCGACGGCACCGTTAACCGCTGCCTCTACTCGGTCATCGACCGCCTCTTGAGCGCGCGCGCCAGCCCGCGCCCGGACGCCTCCGGCGTCCGCTCCTTCGACTTCACCATCGATGCCTCCCGCGGCATCTGGGCGCGCGTCTTCGCCCCGACCACGGCCGCGTCCCCGCTCCCGGTCATCGTCTACTACCACGGCGGTGGCTTCGCGCTCTTCTCACCGGCCATCGGCCCCTTCAACGGCGTCTGCCGCCGCTTCTGCAGCGACATCGGCGCCGTCGTCGTCTCCGTCAACTACCGTCTCGCGCCCGAGCACCGCTACCCCGCCGCCTACGACGACGGCGTGGACGCGCTCCGCTTCATCGACACCAACGGCGTCCCGGGCCTCGACGTCCCCGTCGACCTCGCCAGCTGCTTCCTCGCCGGGGAGAGCGCCGGCGGCAACATCGTCCACCACGTGGCCAACCGCTGGGCGGCCGCGTGGCAGTCCTCCGCCAAGTCCGTGCGCCTCGCCGGGATCTTCCCCGTGCAGCCGTACTTCGGCGGCGAGGAGAGGACGGAGTCCGAGCTCAGGCTGGAGGGCGTGGCGCCGGTGGTGAACCTCCGGCGGTCGGACTTCTCCTGGAAGGCATTCTTGCCGGTGGGCGCCAACCGTGATCACCCGGCAGCGCACGTGACCGACGAGAACGCCGATCTGGCGGAAGCCTTCCCGCCGGCGATGGTGGTGATTGGCGGGTTCGACCCTCTGATGGATTGGCAGCGGCGGTACGCCGACGTGCTGCGGCGGAAGAGAAAGGCGGTGCAGGTGGTGGAGTTCCCGGACGCCTTCCACGGGTTCTACGGCTTTCCGGAGCTCGCCGACGCCAACAAAGTCTTGCAGGACATGAAGGCGTTCGTGAAGAGCAACATGGCAGCGTCGAAACCCACCGTGCGGTGAGGAGCTGTTGTTCTGGTCAGTGTAGTGCGCGCGCATTATGTTTTTAAAAAGCGAAAACGTAATAAGATTGCTGTTAATTCGATCATTCGGCGCATGCATCGAGATTATATAACAATAGCATCATGTTACCTGCCTACCTGGTGTTGTGTGATTACGAGTTCATTATGATTGCGACATGTGACTATAATACTATATCGCGGGTCGTCGTGACTGAATGCTGCAGATAGTATATGCTAAGCAAAATGGTATGAGCCACGAGGAGATTTATTTATTGTTAATCTGATCAGAGAGGCATTCGATCATAAGCATTCTTTGGCCGTGTGGGGGTGGTAGCTTTTGTCCTAAGCTGCTTTTTAGCGTTTCGGCTGATGAATAGTTGGAGTTGTTAGTTGTAGCTTTTACTGGATGTCGTTTGACAGTATTGCTTTTCGTTGGGTAGCTGATTGTTTTGGGCTAATTTAGTGTGTTTTCATCGTGTATTTGCAGATCTAACTATAGCAAAATCGTATTTGCAAAAATATCACCGTTGACGCATGGTCATCGTGCGCCAACAGCTCCCGCGCCGACACGTTGCGTTGGTGCACGGTGACCATGCACCAACGCCCCTCAAGCCGCCACGGGTCGCTGCATAAAATGAATTCCAATGAATTGGAGCTACATAAAATGAATTGGAGTAGACACGTGGCGGCGCACGGGCTGTTGGCACACGATCACTGTTCGCCAACGCACCACGTGACGGCGTGAGGGGCGTTGGTGCACGGTGACCGTGTGCCAATGCCATGTGTCAGCGTGGGAGCCGTTGGCGCACGGTGATCGTGCGCCAACGGTGACATTTTTGTAAATACGATTTTGCCGTGATTAGATATGCAAATACGCATTGAAAACGCACTAGATTAGCCAAAAATTTGATTGTTCTGAATTATGAAATATCTGAATTACCCCTAAGACAGATGCTACTTATTTGGTGTTGATTGAGCTAATTCATGCAATGATTTTGTAACATTAATGCATTTAGCTAATTACATCCCTGTATTATGTAGCTTTCCTTTATAATTTCACTTGGGCTTAATTAAATTGATCTTACAAACTACTAGATAAGCACTTAATTAAATTGAGCATATCAGACATGATGTCAAATGGATTTTAGACAAGTTTGGAACTATTTTTTAGTTGTTCTTTCATGCTTATCCTGTCTAACACCAATCACTACCACCATTTGTTCATGGTATAGTGCACACAAAGTTCATTGTTCATCTCCTGTCCTCTTTATTACGAGTTCTGGTCAATTTCGGAGAGCAACGATTCGTCAGTGCCATGTGGCAGGCAATGTGTTGCTTTCTGTACCCGGATACCTCGATTTTAGGTATAAGGGTTTGTTTGGATTGAGATCTAGGTTCTATGTCGAAAAAAAAATTGATGCTAGAGGTAGTATGAAAAGTAGATAATTTTTATCTGGTCAGACAAGTCTGAGGATGTGGTGTTTAGTTGTAGACCTGAGCCTGGAAAAAATATAAAGTTAAAAAATAACATCTTGAGATAGTTTAAAAATAAATAGCACAAAAACGGTTTATTAACTAACTTCTAATCTCAATTAGCTACTTCTAATCTCAATTAACTGACAATGCACACACGAGCCTGGAGCAGGCGAAGAAAATCAACGCCTGGCGTAGCTTCTATGCCTGCCAAGCATATGTGCACAGATATACAACCAAGCAAAGACCTGACAGCTTCCCGGGAAGGGCTTCGGCCAAGCATGTCTACCACAAGCCGCCATCCAAACACGCCCTAAATCCGTCTATAAAGAACTTTTCGATTTAGGCGTGTGCATCAGCGTCACAGAGGGCAATGAAACGAGAGTCAGCGTGTGTACTTCTGGATGTTTGAAAACCTACTTGTTTTGAGTGTTTCGCGATCTAGCTGAAGATTCATTGCAAAATGGACTTATGCACCTGCCTGACACCGTCCTTTAACAAAATCCGACTAACACCGGCAACCATTTATGCTTGGCATGTGCAAGCTTATCCATCCCAGTACTCTCATTCAGGATAATTAGATGATTTGGACCCAATACATCCTACAAATGACACGTAACTGCAGATTTTAGAAGCTACATAGCATTGTGAATTTGGTGATTGATCAAATGAGCATAAGTCGAGGTGCTAATGGTGAAATTCTTTCATAAGCAGATGTAGCATTATTTGTTTATTCTCGTCGGATGGGAGTTGGCGTGGTAGTCCGAAACCACATTGGTGAATGCTTGTCTACCTACAGCGAGCGTCTTGATGGGATCACTACGACAGAGTTAGCAGAAGCAATGACGTTTCATCGTGCAATAGCCCTTGCCCGTGATGAAGGATATCAAAATGTCTGTGGTGCAACGGTTGAATTTATTGATGCGGGATCGGTCCTCTGTTGGTACGGTTATATCCGATATCAAGTCTATGGCATAAGCCTTTTCCTCGGTTGTTTTTCGTCATGTTAGTCGTGTGGTGAATGTGGTGTCATATACTTTATCTAAATCTTGTGAGCACTCTGTTAGCTCTTTTATTCGCAATGATGTACCAGAGTGTATCTGGGAGACTCTTTATAACAATGTTTTGTGCTCAATAAATTACTGTCATTTTCTCTAAAAAAAAGGACACCGGCTACTAGTAATAGCAAGGATCAATAATTCAAAAAGAATAAATTATGGACGATTAATAAAATAGATCGAAATAGCGAAATTTACAACATCATCCTGAAAAGTTTATTGGATGCAGGGGTGGCAGTTTTACTCGAAGCCATGATTAACTCCAGATATTTCTTCTAGCAGGGATTGAGGGCAGAAGAAAATTATCCCCGATACCTCTGTTTAACATAACCTAAGCTACTATCAATACTCAGAATTAGCATGGATAAAAATTTGTGGTTTGTACTCAACACTCAGCATCATGAGGCCGAGCGGTGTGGATCTGGCTGGAGATGACTTAGCGGCAGCACCGCGCAACGTGGAGGAGGAAGAGGTCGAGTGGCGTGTTGGAGGAGGAGGCCGACCGACGTGGCTCAGACGTGGAGGAGGAGGAGCGGCGCGGGAGAGGTGGAGACTGAGTGGCGTGACTCGACACCCTAGTGCCCGAAACCCTTCGCTTCCCACGACAAGCTCCTCGCCGCCGCCTCCCTAACCCTAGCGCCTCTGCCATGGCTGACGAACACTACTCCTCCAAGCACAAGTATGATCACCCCCTCGCCGTCGTTGCGGCGAACGAGCCTCTCCTCCGGCCTGTTGGAATTTTCCTTCTCTTCGATTCGTCTTAACCGGTTTTTCCAGAGGATCGTTTTCCTAGAGATGCACTCGGTTTCTGTTGTTGGCGTGCACCGTGGGACCGCTGTCGATCCTCCCGATGTGGCTTGCACGAAGGCTTGTCACGCTTGAAGCGACCTCTGCTAGTCTCTTCTTGTCTTCACTTGAGCAAAGCACCCTGCGCTTTAAAGCTTTCACGTGATGCTTCGGAGTTCTCTCGTTACGTGATATGAGGCACCTAGTAGCTTCCTTCCTCTTCGATGAGAAAAACAACGACGAGACAAAAAGCGAAACAATGAGAACACAATCTTTGTATCGGGAGCCTTCTGCTCCTCTTTTTCTTTTCTTATTTCTTCTCACGACTCGCTTATACATTACAGCCAGCCTTGGCAATTTATACTCATGCAATACTACCTCATACGCTACAGTACTCGGACACCGTATACAAAACGGAAACGGATTCAACTCATCCAAACTTAGAAACTAAAGTACCAAAACAAGATTAATCTAACACGGCCCGCCACCCGCCTCTCCGTCCACGGGCGACACCCTGGCGCCATTGTCTCTCGATGAGATCCAGCTCACGAAGTAGCACACGTAGGAGATCACGGCTAGGATCTTCAGCGTCGCCGAGGCGAAGCGCTCTCCGTCGACAACGGCGACGATTGAAGAATCTAGACCAGACATTATGAGTTAATGGAGTATTTTGGTATTAATGACAATCATCATGTAGACTAATATTTTTCATGAGTTGGTGAAACAGGTTGAGTCTCATGATGATGAAGACTTTGGGTGGTATCGAGAGTTGATTGTCATCAAGACAAGATCCCGAAGTAAAAAAAATCATCATGTGTTGATGATATTAAAGATAAGGTCCCGAAGTGAAGAAGATCATTATGTGTTGATGATATTCAAGTCAAGAACTTGAAGTAAAGAAAATCATCATGCGTTGATGATTATCAAGTCAAGATTCGGGATGAAGGATGTTATCATGTGTTGATGAGCATCAAGACAAGATCCCGAGTAAAAAAAATCATCATATGTTGATGATATTCAAGACAAGATCTCAAAGTAAAAAAGATCATCATGTGTTGATGGTATTCAAGTCAAAAACTTAGAGTAAAGGAAATCATCAGGTGTTGAAGATTATCAAGTCAAGAACCCGGACTTGGAGTGGAGATGTTAGTCATCAAGTGATCACTCCAAGATAGATGCTCAAAGCAAAGATATGATTAGTATAGGCTAAGTATGTGTTCCTAGTATTTTACTGGTCTCGGTGTTTGGTTGGAAGACCGGATTACTAGTATAGGTTGCCGTACTATTAAGAGAAGTCTTGCCTAGTAGCTTGAGTCTCATGATGTGTTGATACTTCAATCCTGTATGCTCTAGCTCTTCTAGGCATGATGCTATTGTTTGCGAATGTGTTTTACAAATAGTTGAAGCTCATGCATTAACTTTTTTTGTAGCATGATACTATAATTTGCTAATATGTTTTGCAAATGTTTGAAAGCATATAGGCCATTAAAATGATTTTGGTAATTAATGACAACAATGTGTTATGAGACTAACATCTATGCTAAGATATTTCAAAGGTTTAGTCTCGGATTTTGGATGTCGACATGGAAATGGTATGCAAAAGGCGACAAAAGATTGACATAGCTCAAGACAAAGGTGTTATGTAGTCCAAGGACCATTTTATAGTTTTTACCGGTCTTGGTGGTTGGTAGAAAGACCAGATTTATAGGCTAGATGCCGTACTATAAAAGAAGGATCATGGCTGGTAGCTTGATGATTTATTTTGTGCCATCTTGATCAACTAAAACATGCATGCATCTTGAACTGCATCTGAAAAATAGTTGTTAGTAAAACCGGCATGACCGCAAGTATAACTGTGGTACTACCACCTTGCGGTATAACCGCACATGAAGTGCGGTACTACCGCAGTGCGGTAGGTCCGATTTCTAGTTGGCGGTACGTTATTTCTAGAGAGCATGTTTTTGGGCGTTTTTTCCTCCCCTAGAGAACGGTAGTTCCGATTGAGCCGAACGGTACTACTGCTGTGCGGTAATGCCGACCCATGTGAGTGTGGTACTACTGCACCAGACTATAACGGCTAGTTCAGAAGCATTAAATGAACAACATATTACCATTAAACCCTAGGTGCGGTAGTACCGGCCGATACATGGCGGTAGTACCGTACCTACTGAATTTTTGGGATCTTGCCCCCAAACGGTCGAATTTGTGGTTGGGGCTATAAATACCATCTCACCAGCACCAAGCTCTTCACTCCTGACCTTATTGAATACCTCAGAGCCATCGGTGCATTCTCTACTACTCATTTGCTCATATTTCACATTTTGGGGTAGTTGAGAGCATTAAAGTGCATTTACATCATTTGTTGATCTCTTTGGCACTTGATAACCTTCAAGCAAGGGTTGTGGCTTATTACTCTTGGTGTTTACCGATACCTAGACGGTATGGAGGCATCGTGGTCCGGTGATCTTCTCAAGAAGTTTGTGAGAAGGCCTGGCATTTTGTGAGTGGTTTGGTGCTCGTCGTTTCCAGAGTGGAGGAAGAGCAACTCTGAGTGGATCGATGTGTTGGTTCAAGTTGTGAGCCGGTCCAATTCGTTTAGGTTTACCTCGGAGGTGTTGGCTTAATTCGTGGAGTCGATCTAATTCGTTTGGACTTACCTCAACGTGGATTAGGAGAGACTGACAAATCTCCGAACACCACGGTAAAACATCTTTGTGTCATTGTGGTTTGCTCTCTTGTAATTTATTTTGTGCAATTTACATTCTTAGAATTAAATTGATTGCATGTCAAACTAGAATTACAAATCTTGACTTAGACTTAAGGTGACGGTGCACTTATGTGAAACTAGAATATTTAGATTCTAATTGTGCAAAACCGAATTAACTTTTGCTTCCGTATTAAAAATATGTTTTAGTTTTAAGAGATTTTTAGAAAAGACTATTCACCCCTTTAGTCGGCTCGGCATCCTCGATCTTACAATGATGGCGTCGGTGCCGGAGGAGCTTCCCTCGGTGGCAGCAGCCGCAGCGGCACCGGCCTCGGTTTCTCGTCCTCACCCGGTAGTGGTGAGTGTCTTGTCTATCTCGTTAAACCCGTCTTAGATCGGGAGATCTGGTTGTTTGGGTTTGCGGTAGCCTGCTGTTAATTTTTCCTTCTTTTCATTACACTTCGATTTGGCTGCTAGATTGAAAGATCTACTCGCTTGAGCTTATGTGATGTGCAAATTTTGTACTTGTATGTGATTCAGACTATTTTAGCTTTCAGTTTAGACATAGTTAGGATGCGTGCAGCTCTGTGTTGTGAGCTCCATTGTTATTGTGAGGGCTTAAGAAGCATGGCTAATTTGTTAACAAGCTGCAAGTAGAGTGGGTGGCTAATTTGTTAACAAACTGCACCTGAGGCATCTGCCGCAAATAACGTCGTTGTGGTTTATAATAGTTCAGCAGTAGCATGTACTGCTTGGTAGATTGACGAAAGCAATTTCTCGTGTAGACGAGGACATCCTCATGTACCAGTACATAGTTTAATACTGCTGACGCCTCTCCTGTTCTATCCTTCTATCGTATAAACTAGTAGGCCCTGCGCGTGCGCGTCCAGACGCGTACCAATCAAGAAACCCGGCCGGTGGGGCCCGCGGCATGGGACGGAGGGAGCACGATCGACGTGGGGTTGGGCCACGCGACTTCTGACAGTTGCACGTGCGCCTTGCGTGAACGCACAAGCGAAAGGGAAGGACGAAGGCAGCGGCGGACCAAATGGCTGAAAAACGGGCGAGACGCAATCGGTCGATCAAAAATAAAATGTCGACATGGCCAGCAGATTGGAGCCCGAATTTTCGCTTCAATTATAGCGGAGGACTAGTTGACCTGTGCGCGTCATTCGACGCGTCGAGAGAGAGCCGCGCCTAGTGGGGCCCACGGTGTGGGGCAGCCCACTGCTGAGCTACTGCTAGAGGCTCAATACGGCTGAAGATCGACGGCGGAAAGGCTCCCGACGTAGCATCGCATGGGCGAAAAAATGAGACCGACGTGGTCTAGCTCTTTGCGTCTCAAATTTCCTTTCGTTTATACCGGAGGATTCATAATGCCAACTGTTATTCTAGTGTGGTAGGAACACCTCGTGCATTAGGGTATGTACAGTGGTCCACCATCAGCTATCTATAAGAGATGCCACCTAGGATTTTTAGTGAGCTGGAAGAAAGAGAATAAGGAGAGAGAAACGGTAGTCTAACATGCGATCGACGGCTCCTTTCCAAAATGTCGGATGCTATCGGCAACAGATTTGCCGTTGTGCGGGTTTCTTCCCCCTCGGGTAGATCCCCTGCTCCAATTCATTTCATGCGAATCCCCCCCCTTCCCTGCTGCGATTTTCCTGCCTTGACCCTCCTCCACAAGATTTTCCCCGCACCCCTCCACACATGATTTCTTCAAAGATGCGGCATCCTCACAAGCGCCTAACATCCTCGCACAGCGCATGATTTCTTCTCCACGCCTCCTTTGGCGCGTGCGATTTCTCCTCCACGCCTTGCATGTAGCGCGAAGCGGGGATCTACTTCTTCTCCACGCTTCTTCTCCACAAGGCGTGCCTCGTGGAGTCCCCATCTCTCCGCAGTCGCATGTTCTTGGTGAATCGGAAGATGCCCCGCCGACGACAAGGGTGGGTCTTGCCACCATGCCATGGAAGTGAAGATGCACCGCCGCGCCCGCCTCAGCTCAGCATTGTTTGGTGGGGCGGCGCATACTGTAGTAGCCCGCCGCCTCCTCGCTCAGGCGACTCCACGGACAATCGGTAGGTCAGTCATGCGGCGAAGAGTTCTCATCCCCAACCTCAGATCCACAACAATGGTACAGATTTGTTCTTCCCTAGAGATTGATTGTTCACGGATTCGGTACTAAGTTCCTGATGTTCCTTTGTTAATTGGTTGTATTACTCCTGTTAGCCGAGTGATATACTTTGATGATATCAGTGATCTTCTTTTGTGTGAAGTGGTTAATTAATCTGTTGTTTGAATGATTATTGAAATATCTAAGTGGTTTCATGGTGCACTGTTTTTCATAGATTTTCTGTTGAACTGAAAGTAGATTTGCTATTTAAGATAAATCTTGAGATAATAGTAAAGCATTGATTTCTGTGCTCAAAGTCTGATGCAAAAAAATTGATCATGAGGACCTCAACCACAAATTGAGTTAATGTACATTGCTACAACCACTCATGGATCTTGTTGTTGTAAGATTAGCTCCTTTAGCTTGTTGCACTTGACTCCAAAATAGTCCAAAAAATATCAGATAAGGCTGAAGAATGGTGCTATATGAACTCTGTAATAATCAAGTGTCTGTTTTAAAAAATCACTTGCAAATGCCAGTATCTTGGCATTATTGAACCATCATTAATCTCTATCTTTCAGCAAACGTGAGGCTGCGACAGAACACATGAAATTTAATTACAGTAAAGTGCAAATAATTTAGGGGTACAGATCTGGATCAGGTTTCTAACATGGATAAAAAAAATGCATTCCATTGGCAGTGAAGTGCAAAAACCTGAACCAAAGCATGCATAGAGTAATTCTTAATGTAGTACAAATTTCAGGTAGCAAGTGCAAGTTATATTGTCGATTGAGATGTTTTACCATCCAGTACAATATCAAGCACTCCTCGTGCTGTATTGGTGCAGCTGGACTATCGCAACTCATGGTCATCAGTTTTTCCATGGTTACATTAGTGCTCTTTGCTGCTATCATTAAAGATGCATAAGTAAAGAAGAACATAGTGTTAATAAAGAAATGACTTATCAACAATAAATAATGGTCGTCATGCGAAAAAGATGTTTTACTTGAAAAATATAAGATTGTTTTAACTTCAAGAACTTGCTTTGTGTACTAAGAAAGCTAAAAATTATTCAATGTAGTGGGCTGTAATTCCAGTTCCTAGGTTTCTATCCAAAACAATGCAATAATAGCTGCTCTATTTGGCTTGATCTACCTATAAAGTCAAGCCGCCGTTGTTAGAATGCTATCTGAATGTTCCTCACACCAATAAAGGAATATATACTTGCTAACTCTGTTAATAATGATTACTGAAGTCTGAAGAGACAATCTGTTTATACTAAAGAATGGTGCTATACTATGTTGTCTAAAACTGCATGCCGTTTACATGGGGAAACCTCCCTCACCCAGTAATCTGTTTCATTCTTTTTCAGGGGGGAGGATCCTCGTCCGCCAGGTGGTTTCCTAAGCTATTTCCAAAATCCATCGAGTTTACCCCTTCCACATCAGGTCCCTAATCAGTCGCCCATGTCACAAAACTTCAATTTCATTGGCGGTCCTTCGCGCTATGCTCCATTCATGGGAACACGGCCATCGGCTGCCAAAGGGATTCCATCACCGTTGGTTTGCAAGTCGAGCACTCCACTTGCACCATCCAGTTTGCAATCCCAGCCACCCATCAATGTTGATAGTGGCGACGACGATGGAGAAATTAGGACCGACAAGCGTATTGCATGGACAAAAGAGGAGGACCTAAGATTGGTAAGTTTCTTATGTACTTTTATATGTGTTAAATGGTAATATGTCCACAGCAGCTAATCTTCTTTGATCACAACGTAGATGAGCTCTTGGTTAAATAACTCAAATGACCCAATCAATGGGAATAACAAGAAGAATGAGCGATATTGGGGAGATGTTACTAGTGTCTACAACAGCACCACTCCAAAAAATCGGAGAAGACTAGCGAAGCAAGCCAAGGACCGCTGGCATAGTCTTAACAAGCTAGTGTACCAGTTTCAATGCTCTTGGAACAAGGCCTCCAACATTTATGCTAGTGGGCAGTCCGATGACCAGTTGACGGACAAGGCCCATGCATTCTATGAGGCAGATTATAAAATAGGACAGTTCACACATTAATTGTTGGAAGGTCAGTCGAGACCAAATCAAGTGGGTGACATACAATGAGTGGCTTGAGAGAGAGAGAAGAGAAAGATGTCGAAGCGGGGAGGAAGGTGAGCATCGTCGACCCTATAGATATCGAAGATATCCCACGCCCAAAGGAACAAAAGCGACCAAGGTCGAGCGTAATGGGAAAGGAAAGTCAAAGGTCGCTCTGCCGAGATATGGAAGTGCTTGACAAGTATATAGTCGCTCGGTAAAGCAAAAAACAATCGTCTCGGATGCTAGAATCGCAACAACGTCTCTCCGCCGAGAAGCTTGAATCAACAAAGCTCTCACTTTTGCAAAGAAAGGACAACAAGGAGGCCAAAAAGCTTGAGAGAGAGTGCGAAATGATGAAAACGTATAGAGCACTGATTATGCAAGATACAATTGGGATGACGGACGAAATAAAGAATGAGCATGCGAAGGCAATCAAGACTATGAGAGAGAGATTATTTGGCAACGCCAAGATCTATTCCTAGTCCTTATGCTTCCTTGTCAAGTTCTTGAAATGTAGTCTAAAAGTTTGTTCTTTACATCTTGAAGGGTTTGACTACTAGTTAATTAGCTTTATCGCTTCATTCTTCATGGAAATGTTAAGTAAGATGTGCTCTTATACTCATAGTGTTAATTTCAATTGGTTCTGGAACTTCCTTAATATTCTGATTATTTCTCTTGTCAATTACTTTCTATAACTTGTTACAGCTTGGGCCGAGAAGTCATGGTGTGATCTTTGCTATGGAGTCCACGTGTTAATGTTACATTAGTTTAACGCATGGTGTGATCTTTGCTCGAGTCCCTAGTGCTAATGTTCACTTATTAGAACGAGCTCTTGTCATTTATCATTTGATTTATTTTCATGCACTTCTAAACATGGTGCAGAACTTTGGAAATGCTCTTGATGGCCGGAGAAACATGACGAAAGGCACAATTATGTGTAAGTCTGCTAGCAGTCATAGAGTTTAAAAGGTCGAGTCATCTCTTGATATTCACAGTTCAACTTGGACATATGAATTTGTGTCTTCCATGTGCCCTTTATGTGGATAAGATATTTCTGATTTGAGTGAGGAGCTCCAGCTGGTACATACTAACAATTGCCTTGATGAAGGTGAACCTGCCAAGGTGATGCTTCAATAACATATTTGCAAATTACAAAACTGTTGTCCTGAGAACACATATGTGGATCAGATGTTTCTGTATTATGTTAACCTGAGAACACAAGAACTCAAGAGGGGCGATGAGCCTTTTGAGTTGATATCTTCTGGTTACTGAGTAGTTTTAATTAGTGATTATTTTAGACTAACCTTTACATTATTAATCGGAACTCAAGGTTGGATGGATAATGAACCCATGGTCTCATCTTGTGAACTTGATTTTGCGTTGATGCATGCTTGGTTTCCTTGTCAAGCCTTGCTTATTACAACATCCCATTCATACAAGATCTGGATGTATCTATGGATGGAAGAATGCTGTGATTGATACAAGATCTGGATGTATGTATGTGATTGGTATTAGAATTGCTCCTCTTGAGTCAAGATCTGCATGTATGTATGTGATTGATATTTGTGTCTTCCATGTGCAAATAATGCTCACTGGTGTAGCACAATTATGTGTAAGTCTGCTAGCAGTCTATGTGATTATGTGTAAGACCTGCATGGAGAACAGGAGAAGGACTCGGTCCAGCTATTCCAGTCTTGATGCTGGGATTGAGGAGTCAAGATTTGCCATCAAAATCTGCATGTATGTGATTGGAAGTCAAGACCTGCATGAGCATCGGTCCAGCTAATGCGGTATGTGATTGAGTCAAAATTAGTTTGAGCATCCAGTCTTGATGCTGGGATTGAGGAGTCAAGATCTGCTATCAAAATCTGCATGTATGTGATTGGAAGTCAAGACTTGCATGAGCATCGGTCCAGCTAATGCATGTATGTGATCGAGTCAAAATTAGTTTGAGCATCGCTGGTAGCCAAGACCTGCATGAGCTAATGCATGAGAATCGGTCTAGCTATTCCATTCAATATCTCGATGGAGATTCCACGGGATTAGTTTATATAGAACTAACATCTTCACCTATTTGCGTAGCTTAAGCCTTGCCTTTTCAACCCGAAGGTTTCAGTGCTATCATCAGTAGTGAGTTTTTTTTAAAGCGCTTCTTCTTGGTGTTTGAGTGCTACCCTTCTTGGTTTTGAGGTAATTGCTGTCTTCTTGACTGTTTGCTATTGATAGTGCATCGATGGATTTGGTTTTGCTGAAAGCTTATCAGATTATGTAGTACACGAAGGAGTCTGTAAAATCTCACCTTTGCCCAACAAATCTCTACCAAGGAATAGTCGTTGTGGACCTTGTGGTCTCCGTTCTTGTCTGTCTTTTTTAGTTAAAATAAGGTATTAGAATAGAATATGAATTTTCAAGTTAATGTACATGAATAAATCCTTGCTCACTTTCGCTCTCATTGCAATCACGTAGGACAACATCAACAAAACATGTCGTATGAATCAGGCTCTTCTTGTTATGATGATGACGACAACACCGACACTTTTGACCCAATCGAAGATTACATGTTGGAAGACTTCATCACCGAGCAAGAAATCTTGGACCGAATCGGCGAGCGGATTGGTGCAGAGTTGATGGCAAAACTAGAGGAACAAAGTGTTGAATCATCACGACGCCGAAGTGGTCCTAGGAGGTACATACCGAGGGATCATGAAGCCGCCCATAAGGAGCTTGTGGTCAACTATTTCTCTGAGCATCCTCTCTACACCGACGAAATGTTCCGTAGAAGGTTTCGAATGAGAAGACCCCTTTTCCAACGAATTGTGAGTGCCCTTGAAGAGTGGGATCCCTATTTCACTTATAGGACAGATGCCACTAATAGACTGGGACTCTCGCCCTTTGCAGTGTACAATCTGCACACGTATGTTAGCGTATGGCACCCTGGCGACCAACTTGATGAGGTACTAATGATCGGCCCTAGCACCTTGCATTGGAGTGTTTGGGCAAGTTCGCAAGGGGTGATTGACATGTTTGGTGGAGAGTACTTGCGACACCCCACAAGTGACGAAGTGGGCGTTTGCTTCACATCGGTGAGTCTCGTGGCTTCCCCGGCATGTTAGGGAGCATTGATTTGTATGCATTGGTAGTGGGAGAAATGTCGATTGCATGGAGGGCCAATTCACCCGGTGATCATGGTGTCCCTACTATGATACTTGAAGCGGTTGCTTCGCATGACCTTCGAATATGGCATGCTTTTTTGGTGTTCTTTGGGTCAAATAATGACATCAACGTGTGTAATCACCACCGTTGTTCATTGAAGAGTGAAAGGAGAAGCCCCACAAGTGCGCTTCATCATCAATGGGACCTGATATGACAAGGGTTACTACCTAGCCGATGGGATTTACCTGAATGGGCCGTCTTTGTGAAAACTATACCTCTCCTCGCATGAGAGAAGGACAAATTGTTTGCACGACATCAAGAAGGAGTTAGGAAAGATGTTGAGAGGGCATTTGGGGTATTGCAATCTCATTTTAATATCGTCGGCGTCCCAAAGACGATTGTGGAAACAATTATTTGTCGGGAAAATCATGGAAGCTTGCATCATTCTTCATAATATGATTGTTGAAGACGAACGAGAAATGGTTACCGTTCCTTTGGACTTAAACGAGACTCCAGGGAAGTCAACAATGGCCCTAACATTTGCTTCGCGGACGTGCTACGAAGGAATTCGTCTATTCGCGCTCGGCCAACACATACACAACTCAAGAGTGATTTAGTTCACATATTTGGAACAACTTTGGGAATAAGTAAAATCATTATGTCGATTTGATAATTTTATTATGTAATATTTTTCTTCTATTAGTACACAATTTCGATATGTACTTGTTCCTACAAATTCAATTTAAATGCGATTGTATTTATCATATTTTATATATTTCACTCATAATGAAACTTACGAACATTTTTTATTCTATATAGACAACTCATAAAATAGGGGTGGTACATGCAATTCACTCTTTGCCCAATGTGTGAGAACTAATCCTTTATATATAATATTATTATTTTTGCGCAGTATGTCCATAATATTGTTCATGCAAGTGTGTTTAAGTTGTGGCAAAAAGCAACAAGATAGACCACAAAGATATAATTTAGTGTTGATCTATAAATTTTCATGTTTCATGCAATTGTGGAGTTCTATATAGACAACTAAATAGACAACCCATTGTAGAGGGTGTTTTTAGAGCTATCTATAGATGACATGGAGTGCAAGTACAGACAATAGCTGTCTATACCACTGTACATGCCCTTAGGATATGTATAATAGTACAGACAACTGTTGTTTATAGCAACTATCCATACCACCTGTAGACAACATTAAAGACAGCTCATACAATGGGTTATGGTGATACAGTCGGCTACAGAATTGTAGACAACACATAATCTTTTACTATTTTTCTTGGTTCTGATGCTACAGTCGGCTACTGGATTATAGACAGCACATTTCTCTCTCTTTATTCTCTTTCATTCGTATCAACTTAAATCCTACGTGGCAAAAATTATAGACAGCTGATATAAATCTATTGTACATGACCTTATGAGTCATAATCTTACGCAGCTAATGATATAATGTGTTGACTTTTGTTAGATACATGGCGTGGATATTGCTGTTTGATCTGTTATGTTTTGCTCATTGACACCACACAATGGTCTTTCTTTAGTTTCTTTTTTGTTCTATGTATGTTGATGCAAAGCTGAGCTGGTACTGCATTCCTGCTCCTTTATCTTCCTATATTGAGAGCCGAATATTTGATTGTACCGTCTAATATGCGAGGATGCTCCATTTTGTAGTAATATTTTGGATCAGTTGTCAATTCTATGAATTTGTTATTTGTGTGTACTGAAAATCCCTGTCTCATTGTCATGCATTGTGTGGTTCACTTGAACTAAGTTTGTACTTCTCTCAGTTCATTTATCTACACGTTCCCCCTTAATATCATGAATGGTTGTTTCTTTTTCAGAGCATGGGGCTACTATCCCATCATTATCTTCTCACCGCAGCACACCTCAGTATTCCACATATGGTGGATACCAGGGTACAAGCAAAAAAACTGAAATCCCAAATGGAAGGGTATGCTACTACAGATTTTACTTGTGGAAGCACTGATTTCATAGAGATAATGGAAGAAGGTCACATGAAGTGCGGTATTGGTTGCTGTGCTAATTGACAATGTCGTTGGCTTGTTTTAGGTTGGTGTCATCATTGGAAAATCTACCTCTGAAGCGCCGATACGTCTGCATGGACGTGTATCAGTATCCCGATACGTATCGGATATAGATACGATTCTCCTACGTATCTAGAAGTACCTGTCTTTAAAAAAAAAATCAAGTTCCGACTACGGCCCAAAAGAAGTGCAGGCCAACAAAATAAAAAGCACTATTCTTAGCCCAACTTCACGGCCCATCACTGAGAACTCTAACCTTGCCCCTGAGCTGCCCTACACACGCCTCCCTCCTAGTCTGCGCCTCCAATCGTCCAGAGCTCCTCCGTGCAAGCTATGCCTCCCTCCCAGTCTGCGCCTCCAGTCGTCTAGAGCTCCTCCGTGCGCTCCCGGCGACGAGCGGCTGGCGGCCTTCGGCGCTTCCTCCTCTGCGCTCCCTCCTCCGCGCCCACTCCTCCACGCTCCCTCCTCTACATCTAGCGGCCGGCGGCGTCGATCCTCTGCATCCGGCGACCGAAGGTGCTCCCTCCTCTCCAGCGTCCTGCGCCTCCAGCTTCCCTCCTCTCCAGCGGCCGACAATGCGTTTCCCTTCTCTTCTCAGTTTTCTCATATCTAGTTGAAGAAGTTTGGGTCTGGGTGAGTAGGGGAAAGAAGGTGAGTGGGGGAAAGAAGGCGCAAGTGGTACCGCCCGGCTCGATCTTGCCGATACATCATGGGTCTCGTACAAGACTGGTCAAGATACCGATCTTGTCTGGCTCGGGTGCGGCTCAATCTGATGCAGTACCGAGGTATAGGGATTTTTAGGAATTAAAACAAAAAAAAACTGGGTACTGCTCGGTACGGCTCAGGTGCTGGTACGGTCCAATGAAATAAAAAGGAAGCCCAGCCTATGAAGGCCCGTGAAGATGCTGCTGTGAGCAGCTTCTCAAAGTCCCAGCGCATCAGAGGTTCCATATCTCAAAAGGGTTCAACAGTTTGAGCTCTAGCCACACTGAATCTTAAAAGGAGATCATTACTGCTTACCAACTCTGCACTGGTGAGCAGATTTTCAAAGTCCTAGTTATAGATGAATATATGTAAGAATGCAAATGAAACCATCAAACTGTGTTGTTTATCAGTGACCCAAGAAGAGGGACCGGTTTAGCCCTACTGGTTATGTACTAAGTTAATGTGTCTTATGGTTATGAACCTTATTTCTCTATGTTTGCATATGTTAAGGATCGTATGGTTGTTGAACTGAGTTGTACATCGATCTTATTATGTATTAGTATTTATGTGCGTCTTATGAGTTTATCAATTATCTATTATATTATATATTTTTATTACTTTTATTATACATATACTGTCGTACCGACATACCGGAATTTTTGGATTGGTGAATTAGTACTATTGCTGCGCAGCAATAGAACCTGTGTTTATTGGGGGTTTACAGCTTGCAGTGGATTTCTATGCACTACTGTATTAAGCATATACGAATCTATGAAACGCTACTAAAACTGATAGAGCAGTACACTCTAACAGACTTGCGCAGGTGTAGTTGATTGAAAATAGCTACTTGGCACCTTTAACTAAGCACTAAGTCACTAACTGACTTGTGCAGGTGTAGTTGATTTATACGTATATATATATTATATATACGTATATATATACGTATACGTGTATATGTATACATATATATACGTGTGTGTATATACACACACACATATACAATATTGGGTTTTTTTTTTTTTGAGAAATAGGGTATCGCCATATCCGTACCGCCGTACCAGTATCGTATATCAGTGCATCATAGGGGGACACGACAAAATATCTCCAACAGCAGTCGGGAGCTAAGATTCAACTAGCAAGAGACCTGGATGCTGAACCTGGCTCACAGACAAGACCGGTTGAGCTTTCAGGCACTCCTGAGCAGATAAGCAAAGCTGAGCAGATGATCAATGCTGTTCTGGCAAATGTATTACTTGTTATGTTCATGACTTGTAATTTGTTATCCTTTTTCTTCAACCATGTTTGTCATGTGACCTTCTGCAGGCTGATGCTGGTTCATCTGGCACTGTCTCTACCCTGAAATACAATTCATCTCAACCAGGTGCTGAGCAATTCCAAATGAAAATTGCCAACAACAAGGTAAGAGACTGTTTTTTTTTTGTTATGAATTTGTCTTCATACCATTGAAAAAAAAAATCATACTTTGCGAAAATACCACTGTCTGTCCCAATTGACATGTGGGTAGGTGCCCTTTTGTCAGTGTCGCAGCTGATGGTATTTTGGTGAACTTCTGGTTTCTTTGTCAGTACGGAAATTACCCTTTTCGATTTTTCCATCCTTATTTATTTTTGTTTGTTTCAGGTGGGTCTGGTTATTGGAAAGGGTGGTGAGACTATAAAAAACATGCAAATCAAATCCGGAGCCCATTTACAGGTTTGTGGTTTCGTCTTGTCTTGAAATCTTTCTTAGTAACTTTGTTAGCTGCACCCAGCATATCTTTTCATTGAATTTCTTTATTAACTATGGTGCCACATTCTGTGAATTATCCTTTTGCTTTTGTTCAGTTGTGTATGCTCAATACCAAGCGAATTATCCCAGTTCATGTTCTTACTCCTTTTTGGACGAATTTTGTCTGACAAATGTTTCCTTGTGCCTGCGAAATTTTCTGGCCCCATTATTGGCAAGACGAATATTTTGCTATGTCATCACAGCTTTGGTAATTCTGAGCATTACTGAATCACGACTTTATGTTGATTGCCACAACTGGATAGGAAGATGTGGTCTACTGTAGTTCAAGAAATGGCTAGATATTGTTATGGGAAAGATATTGATTCTTCAAGAAAGCAAGGCTCCTGGCAATAATATCTCATTCGCTGAAATTCAAGCAGGAGATGCAAGTTTTTCACAAGAACAAGCAGAATCACAAGCTAACTGCATTGTAGGAAGAAACCAGTTTAATCTGCAGGAAGGATTGAGTTGTCCTGGGTAGCCGCATTGTATTTATTTATGTAATATTTGTATATTGCGTTAATTGCAGAATATTATGTTAATTGTTATTAAATGCGATCAATTGCGTTAATTGTGTAGTCGTCGTTAAATTCCGGCCAAATGCGTTAATCGTCGTCAATCGTGGTAGTCATCGTAAATTGCAATTAATTATCGTTAATCGCGGTAGTTATCATTAATTGTGATAATTCTCGTCAATTGTGTTAGTTGTTGTTAATTATCGTAAATTGTTAATTGTCATTAAACGACGTCAAACAAGCTATTACTTGCCTCAGGGGCATTTCAGATATTTCTCATCTCAGAAGCTGTAGCCATCCTATTGAAAAACCAGGCAACCAAGCATAAAACCTCTTCAGCTCAGCTATGCAGACATATAGCCGTGTAACCCAGCTAGAAATTATTTTTTTAGAAAAGCTACAGCTGTACCAAACAGGTTCTAAAGCTGTCCTGATCAGGGCTTTATAAGGTGTGGTCCACTATTTTCTATGGCTACTCCTGATAAAGATACTACATAGAACCGTACTCAAAGTGGTTCAATAGGATCTTATTAAAATCTTACGACATGCAGACACTGACCACGTTGATCTCAATCCAACTACTACACTGCTAATCGCGCTCCTTTATGATTTGCACACAATGCATTATTTGCAATGTCAGAAACATCAAGGGCGCTCGGCTCATCATGTATATATTATCGCAATACGTACAACGCATTTCATGTTCATACTGGGAGACATTGTTCAACGACCTGATCGATAGCAGTGGCGGAGGAAGGTGAGGCAGGCAGGAAGGCAGGGGCCATGACTGTCCCTATGGTTGGTGTACCCCCATTACATACAAGAATTTACAATGCAATGTAGCTAAGATTTTTTATTTGGCCCCTCAACGATTCACTTCTGACTATTCGGCGCTCCCAGTGGAAATTTTCTAGCTCTGCCACTGATATCGATAGCCTTAAGTCCTTAACAAGTTGGGTTTGTGCAACAATTCCTGGCTTGGAACGGGCTGGCTTGGAACAGGCTTAGCTAGTTAGGGTTTTCTTTTCTTGCCCATGTCGAGCTAGTTTGGAGAAATGTCACCCAGTATTGCTTTACCTGTCGGCGTCTCGTCGATAGTTAGCCTGCGTAATCTCCATGGATGGCATCATGGCAATCTCTCCATGCTATATATCTTCAGTGACAAGGAGGGAATGGAGTGATATGTAGTACGGCCGCCTAGTATGTATATATGTACGCAAATAAACGCGATATATCAGCATGTCATGATCATTGCTCTGCAACTTGTTTGACTTCTAATGGATCGATAAGAGTAGTGTCTGCAATGTGCGTCCAGTTAGTAGTGGTGACAACGCCCTTTGTAGAAAAATGATGAAAAGAAGACAAGAAGAATCTGTATCCGTCAGCTCTGTCTTCCATCTCTGCGTTTGTATCAGTCTCATCTCCAAACAAAGTAGTCTGAACTCCGAACGAAAGCGAGGTAAGTAGAGGCAGAACCCAGCAACCAAGAAAACTGCCAGGCTTTGGCTGATTTTTTTATTTAAATAATACAATTTAAAAAAAGAATTACAGAAATAAATATTTAAAAAATAAAATTACAAAACTAGTCCTCTCTCGCCAATTGACGATAGAGAGTTGTCGCCCCATGGAATAAATTTTTTTATACTATTTATTTTATGTAATTCTTTTTTAAAATATATTATTTTTTAAAAAAAAGCTCGGCTTTGGCCATGAACGGACCCTCAATAGGTCATGGGTATTCAGCTGATCAACTTTTTTTTTGCAAAATATCTGGTATATAATAGGTATATTAGATGTATATGTTATTAGTTCGGCTAAAATTATATATTTGTGTCCGCAAATGAATTCAACCTGCACACTCCACACCTCGCGCATTGCCCATGTAACACATTAGACCTATTTTCCTTCCTACTTCAGCCCACCAAACCCTAATCTTTATTTCTTTCTATCATCTTGTGGATGTCTGTGTGGAGGGCCTCCAAGCGGCAAACGAGCGGAGGCGCGGGCTACAAAGGCGAGCAACGGTCGGTGGACACGACGCTACGACGTGACGAAAAGTAGGCATGAGGCGGAACAGGGCGAGCATGCGGCAACGCACCTGCGCGGGCGAACAGAGATAGCAAGCGGGTGGCAACGCGACAAACAGGGAGGAAGGGAGCAGGTGGCATCAAGGGAGCAACGCAGTGGCCGGGAGGGAGCGTAGCGACAGGAAGGGAGCAGCATATCCAGCTCACCGTCATCGCCCTCTCTCCATATCTAGGTGTGCTCCGCGCACTCCACTTGTTCTCCCTAGCTCTACTATGCTCCAGCTTCGGTTCTTTCTAGAGTCTAGCCTCTTCCTTTGCTTTCTTAGTTATTTCTAATGGATGTTGTACAAAAATACAATCTTTGCCTTGGGCAATAAACATATAGTTGGGCCCTTGTTACATATGTTTACATGCTAATTTTTGCTCTATTTTAAGAACATTCTTAGATGGAGTTCTTGCTTACGGAAAAAGAGCAAAAAAGAGTAGAATCAGCAAGGTATGCAACTGTTAGTTTTTTTTTTAAAAAAAAGAAGGCAGGAGCTCTACGATCACTATTAGAGGAAGAAAATAAGTTTTAACAGTCTAGCTGCCATAATCTAGAACAAAAAAAAAAGTGAGAAAACAACAACGACCAATCACCAAGCATAAGTTTTTTTTTTTAAAAAAAGAAGAAGATAGGAGCTCTACCGATCACTATTAGAGGAAGAAAATAAGTTTTAGCGGGATAACTGCTAGAGCCCAGAACAGAAAAATAGAGAAAACAATAACGGCCAAACACCAAGCACAAGTCTTGGCCGCATCCTGCAACAACAACATAACTTAGCAAAATAAGAAGCCTAGAGCTAAAATAGTATCGACGATCGAGTCACCGATCTTACGAAATAAAAAGAGAAAAATGGCAAAAAGTTCTTGTGAGAGAATGGGATTGCTCTTTATTGCTATGAACTGGATCCTTTACAGGGGGTGCCCTTGACAAGGCAGTGGACTAGCTCTAATTATACTTGGTGTACTGCTTGTTATGCTAATACTTCAGATGAAAACCCAATCGTCTATTGATCTTCCGAATTGGATTGCCTTCTGCCACTTGTGTTCTCCTTTAAATAGTCAACGAAGTGGTGGCAGTTACTTCTTGAAGAAGCGCCTGTTGAAAGTGTCGCGACTGATCGGAGCGGGACAACAGTTGGTAGAGTATCAACCGTTCGACGGTTGTGTGTCTGTGAGACACTCAACCATATGGTGGTTGTTGTTAGTGTCTTAGAACCATAAAACGTCGCGTGGTATGGATCAACTATGACATGTGTTCCATTCATCACACGGTAAGGAATATACTTAGAGTTAGATCCAGATGCCAATTCATTGCTTCTACGAGCAGTCATCTGATCGGGGACTGGGTACATGACCTCATTCGACCAAGGTACCCATTATGTAACCACTGGAATCCTTACGACCTCGGAGGTCATTAGCCTTAGGGGTTATGACCACGAAAACATATGATCTTTTATTATGTATTAAAGTAATACATAGATATTTTAATCCTTGTTAGCTAGCCCCCGAACTTTAAATAAATTGGTCGTGAGAACACTTTCTCCCAATGAAGTCATATCGGGCAGACACTCATTTAATCCTGTGATATACGAGATGGTATGTATTCACTTTAAAGTTGAGAAACTGTCTTAGGAACTGAAGAGTTTTTCTGTCCCTTGGAGAAAAGATTATGTCTGTTGGACTTTTGGGTAATTCCCGATTGTAGTTAAGGAACTGCGGCTACAAAATCCCTCCAGCACAAGGCTTTAGGGTTTTACGCTTTCGTATTTTCCTCCAATCATGTCCATCTTCTTGCAAAGAATCTTTTCCGACCTCCCCTCACTTTTTCGCCAAAAGCTTCATCCAACCTCCGCTCATCAACTCAAAGATCTCGTCATGTCGGACTCGATCACCAAGTGGTTGGCTTCAGATCTGAGTGGGAAGAAACTCAAGGCACTGTAGGAGGTCGGGATGCTCCCCGATAATGATCTGATTAAGTGGAGGTCTGCGGCTGAAGAACACTTTTCGATCCACGAAGAAGGGGAAATCCCTGTTGTTCTTTCCTACGTTGAGTGCGGATTCAGAATTCCAGTGCATCTGTTTCTTCCAAGAGTATTGAAATATTACAGAGTTGAGCTGGTGAATCTGGCCCCCAATTCTATTACCAACCTCAGCATTTTTATCTATCTCTGCGAGGCATACCTAGGGATCAAGCCAAATCTAAAGATCTTCAGGTATTTTTACAAGATGGTGAGGTCAAGGAAGTCGGCGGCCGGGCCAAGGGAGTGCTCGTTGCGACTCCATGACGGGAAGGCCAACGAGTACATTCGGATGTACCCGAAGTCCTCATGGTCGTCATGGAAGAAGAGCTGGTTCTATATGATGGTCACAAAAGAGAGCAGTCTCTACTTCGCTGGGACAGTGGCGAGCGAGAATCTCAACTGGCGGTCTACCGAGAAGAAAGAAGGAATGGTCGGAAGGGTGGTCGACGCCATCCAAGATCTTAGTGCTAGGGGATTGACCACTTGGCACGTGGTGAGGGACTTTTCCATGCGACAGATAAGTCCTCTGCTCTGGTACATTGGTCGTGACGAGATGACCAAGGATACATGGGAAGGTAAGTCGTGAAAACTTTTTCGACCAATTTGGTTTATTTAGTTGTTTTATTTCATAATCTTGGGACCTATTTGTTCTTTTGAAGCCCTTTTTTCTGATGAGATCAGGGAATGGGTCAAATTGATTTGCGTCAGGGAGCCTGATGCCAAGGTTGTTTTTCCTATCATTTTGGTGATCGTCTCCGAAGAAGAGAAACTGAGGAGACTCAAGGTAGATAACAACTTTTTTTCATATTTTATATATTCTCCGATCTGTATATGATTATGCTCTGATATGCAGGCAGTCGAGTTGAGGATGAAAGAGTCCGTGGAGGTCCTAAGGAGTAGGCTATTGTAATATAAGAAGTATGAATGTAAGGAGCTTGCCTTTAATCATCAGTAAAGTCTATGCTTTGTCTTCTCAAATTTGCTGAGTACTCATATATTTCCTAGCCCTCGACTGCTTGTATTAGTAGAATTTATTAAATAAGCAGTAGACCAAGAACACGAGCAAAAGCTATGATCATAGTACAAAGTATGTGCTGATTTTGTTATAAAAATGATCTAATGAACACTAGAAAATCAATTTGGTCGGAACCACTGTATGATTTCGGCCAGTTTAGATCTTTTTCATAATTGAAATACTATATCATACACTAAGTGGTTGGAAGATGGTATTAGACTTGGCTTGATGATTAAAAAAACCATGAAAAAATGCATGCAAAAAACAATAAGTAGCCTTGTTTATATATATTATCCAAAACTGGTCGTAAGGGTTACAAAAACTGAAGACATGGAAAACACTTCGCGAAACATGCTCATGCTCAAGTCCGACTGGTAGTGAGGATCATAAGAAAAGAACCGTCGCTAGGAAGCTCCTTCTAGTGGGCAGGACCACATGCGGAGAGGAGTGACTTTGACTAGGAGGTTTTCCATGTCCTGACCAGTAGCCAAACAAGAGTATAACAGAATGTTGAAATGAAGAAAGTTAGCCTTCGAACTCTTAAGCAGGCAAGAAATCATATGAAGTTATTTGTATTATGCTGCTTTTACTCGCATGCTTCTTTGAGAAAAGAGTGTGGTCGCGCGAGAGAATCATTGACGTAATGATCACGACTAGGAACTTTATAGCGTTTGACTAATATGTCTAAGCCAAGAAGTAAAAGAGACCCTTTATAAGGATATCGGAGAGAATTAGCATCTTCTCCGATCAGTTAAACAACAATGATATGTAACCAAATAACAAATAACAAACATAAAAACAATAACACTTATCGGAAAGTAAAGGAAATGCATCTTTATTGAAATTGAAAGAATGTAAAATACACTTATACAAAGAACTTACGCAATTGATCAATATTCCAAGAATTTTACAAAACACACCCGTCTGACATAGCTAGTCATACCGAACCAGATCTGGTGACTTCGACCACAGCGTATGGATCTTCCCATTTGGGAGAAAGTTTGTTGCGATTAGCCTGGCCTTGAATTTTTCTGAGAACCAGATCACCTACAGCTAGGCTGTGAGGTTGCACCTTATAACTTTGATACCTTCGCATGGCTTGTTGGTAAACCGCCGATCATATAAGGGCTTGGTTTCAAAATTCTTCAAGGAAATTGATGTCGTCGAGTCTTCGTTCTATCCGATCGTTCTCATTGAAACAATCAGTTCGAGCGGAGCCAATTTTCAATTCTGGAGGAAGCATGCCTTCAGCACCGTAAACCAAAAGAAATGGTGTTTCACTGGTCGCACGACTGGTTGTGGTTCGAACGGCCCATAACACAGAAGGAAGTTATTGAATCCAAGGTCCTGACCGTTTTGTTAATTGGTCGAACACTCAACGTTTCACCCCTTACATTATGATACCATTGGCTCGCTCAACTGCTCTATTACTTTGTGGATGAGTGACAGAAGCGAAATGTGTCTTGATACCTAGATCTTCGCGGAATTCCTGAAAATTTCCGCTAGAAAATTGGGTATCGTTGTATGTGATTATACAACTAGGTATACCAAATCATGTGATCATATTTTTTGTGAGGAAACTCTTAAGCTTCAGTTGTTGTTTTAATAATTGGCTCAGCTTCTATCCATCTATGTCCTCGGAATGCTAGACTACCAAAGGTGAATCAAGTTGCTCGAGAAAAACTCCAGGTAGGATAGGTGACCTTGTGGAGGCCATCTGTGCCAACTGGTCTGCCAGAAAGTTTTCCTTTCTAGGAATGTGTTGGATCTGGAAACTGAAGAAGTGATTTTTGAGTTTTCGTACTTCCACCAGATAAGACGACATCTTGGTACTTGAGCATTGATACTCTTTCCCGACTTGATTTGCTACTAGTTGAGTATCGTCTTTCACTAGTAATCTGCGAATCCCGAGCGCATTGGCTTCTCAGAGTCCTGCCAGTAAACATTTGTATTCTGCCACATTGTTTGTTGCAGGAAAGTTTAGATGAATGGCCTATTTAATGTGTTCTCCAGTAGGGGATATGAGGATGACTCCAGTCCTCGAGTCTTTTAGCATCAAGGAATCATCAAAGTACATTCTCCACTCGTCGTGGTGTTCGTACTCGGACCCTTGGGTGGGTTCAGGGTTTGTCCATTCGACAATGAATTATGTTATTGCCTGGGCCTTGATTGTTGTTCGTGAGATGAAATGGAGGTCCAGCGTCCCAAGCTCGGCCGCCTATTTTGCTATTCGTCCTGATGATTTCCTGTTTCCAAGAACTTGACCTAGGGGATATCCGGTTAGTACGAACACTTTGTAGGCCTGAAAGTAATGCCTTAGTTTCCTTGAAGCCATAAGGAGACCATAGAGTAACTTTTGTTCATATGGATATCATTCCTTTGGTCCATGCAAGACTTCACTTGCGTAATATACCAGTCATTGCACGCTGTCACATTCTACGACCAATACACCACTGACTGTTTGTGGCATTGCAGCCACGTAAATCAGCAATGTTTCTCCCGATCTGGAGATACTAGGATCGGGGTACTCGTAAGGTACTTTTTAAGCCCTTTAAAGGCGTTGTTTGCCTCTTTAGTCCACTTGAAACACCCGTGTTTCCGAAGAAGTTTGAAGAAAGGGAATCCTTTCTCACCTAACCGTGTTATGAAATGACTTAGCGTTGCCATACAGTTGGCTAATTTTTAGACTTCCTTTTTTGTGGTCGGAGGGCGCATCTAATCAATGGTTGTAATCTTTGCTGGGTTTGCTTCAATCCCTCTAGCCGAAACTAGGAATCCAAGAAGCATTCTCGAAAAAACTCCAAACACACACTTCTCTGGATTTAACTTAAAGTTATGCCTTCTTAAGTTATTGAAAGTCTCGTGTAGGTCGGAAATATGGTCACCAGTGTTGATGCTTTTCACAACCAAGTCATCAACGTAGGCTTCTAGATTTTGACATATCTGAGGATTAAAGATTTTTTGCACCAACCTTTGGAAAGTTGCACCAACGTTTTTTTAGACCAAATGACATCTTAACATAGCAGTAAGTGCCATATAGAGTGATAAACGAAGTTTTCTCTTCATATTCTTTATTTATATTAATCTGGTGGTACCCTGAGTACGCATCTAAAAAACTTAACAACTCACACTCGGAAGTAGAGTCTACAAGTTAATCAATGCGTGGAAGGAGAAAGTCGTCCTTCGGGCAAGCTTTATTAAGATCTATGAAGTCAATACGCATTCGTCATTTCCCATTGCTTTTTCTAACCACTACAGGGTTGGCGAGCCACTCTGGGTGGTCGACTTCACGAATAAATCCAGCCTTGAGGAGCTTGTCGATCTCCGACTGGATTGCCTTCTTCCGATCAGGTGCAAAACGTCTTAACTTCTGTTTAACCGATTTTTTGTCAGGCTAGAGAGCTAGCCTATACTCGATCACCTCCCTGGGGACTCTGGGTATTTCGGACGCCTGCTAGGCGAATACGTCCTGGTTTGCTCGGAAGAAGGAGACAAGCGACTCTTCCTATTTAGGGTTGAGTCCTACCCCGACCAGTACCTTTTTGGCAGACGCGTTAGCGTTTCCAGACCAGACGGTGTGTTGGTGCTTTCCAGATGAGCGCCTTTGCCGGGTGGTACCTCTTGGTCTGGTCGAAAGGTTTTGGCACCATCTTTGGCCTTGAGTGTTTGACCTGTATGGTAGGCGGATTAGTTTCCCTGGTCGGAAGCTTATCAACTAGTTCTCAAGACTTCCGATCACACGCATAAGCCATTTTTCGATCTCCTCGACCTGTGATGACTCCTTTCGGTCCTAGCATTTTTAAACTCTGATAACCGTAATGCGTGGCTATCAGAAATTTTGCTAAAGCCAGACGACCGAGGATTCTATTGTATGTAGTTTTGAAATCCACCACATCAAATGGAACTTTTTATGTTCGAAAGTTGTTGGGTCATCCGAACGTAACCGGTAGGGACAGTTGTCCCATCGGTTTGGCGGTAGAACTAGGAACTATGTCGTGGAAGGCTTATTTCACAGGTTTTGCTTTAGACTTGGGAATCTGCATCTCTTACAATGCTCCTGTAAATAAAATATTTAAAGAGCTACCTCCATCGATTAAGACTCAATTAACTTTACAATTATTAATAGGAAACCTACCTGGTCGAGTCAACGGGATCGGGCAGTCTTCTTTGCTGAAGGAGATTACAGTTTTCGACCACCTGGATGACTTGACGGTGACCGGGGACTCGGCAAGGTTCACCCCGCTCCACGGCCTTCAGATGATGTCTTGACTCATACGAGGAGGATCCACCAAAAACCATATCGACTGTGTGCTGCGGCTCTTGGTACTCTATCTCTTTGTTGTCATCTTTGTTCTTCTTGGAGCTTGGTTCTCCGAGTTTTGTTATGGAGGGGAAGAGACATTTACCTGAGTAGTAATCCTCTAGTTTCTTTTGCCAGGCTCAGTAGGTGCACAGATTATGCCCTACTGCTTGGTGAAGTGGACACCACTTCTTATTCTTCTTGTAATCATCGGTTGAAGCTTTTGCCTTGTTGCGACCGAAAAAGTCTTTCTTGCTCTTGGTAATTTTTTCTAGAATTGTAAGGACTTCTTTGTTGTCGGGCTTTCGATTCTTCTTGTTCTTGAGAGACTTCTTGCTTTTTTTCTCTCGCTTCTCCAGGCCTAACTGGAGATTTTTATCTTTTCGATCAATAACTTTATACCATTCGATCGCTTCACTAACGGCTGCATACTTGTCTGCCATATCGAAAAATTTGAGGGTCGCTCGTGGAAGATTTATTGCAATATCCTCCGTAAACTAGCGATTCCTCGGCCCTGCTTTAAAAGCCTGGATGACAAAAGACTCCGCGTCTCTGGGATAGAGTTTCGAACCTGACTGTATCTCTTGATATATTGTCGAAGAGTTTCGTTGGTTTTCTACTTCATCCGAAGAAGATCATCCTACTTCCCGGGATGGTCGTACGTCCCTTAAAAGTTGACGATCATTGTATCGCAGAGCTGCTGCCAAGTGTAGATAGATCCAACCAGTAGGTTGAACAACCACGACCGGGTAGACCCTTCAAGGACCGTGGGCAAGTAATTTGCCATCACGTTGTCATTACCACCACCAGCCTTGATAGCGGTAGAATAAATTTGAAGAAATTCTAATGGGTTCTAAGTCCCGTTGAACTTTTCTATGTTGGCTGGTCGGAACCTGTCCAACCAACAAACAGCTTGGAAACCTGCCAAAAATGCTCAGCAATCCGTAATGGAGTCGTGGCGCCTTCTTTGAAAAGGAGCTGGATTATAGTCAGTTGGGGATCGGTTCATTAGATTTGCATACCTAGGATCTGGTGTCCCAATTTGGTCGTGTACATTATGATAACGTCTTTGACCACCTGCTTGGTTCAGATGATGCCTGAGATCGCTTGAATCAAGTGGTTGTTCCTCTTGACGAGGAGGAGGAGTGGCTGCTGTGAAGAGCTGTCTTCCCTCGTGATTTCCTGGTCGGAACCTACGAGGGAGTCTTGGTGTTGATCGATCCTTCGCTCGACCATGTTGTCCCCTACTGAGAGAGGAGCACTGGGACGAAGTCATCATGTGACTTTACGAGTTCCTTTGCTCTAGGTACATTTCTGTACGCTGCATGATTTATCGGAGGATCTCCAACACCTAACCTGCAAGCTGAGCATAACCTGTAGTTCTTGCTAAAGTAGGATCTGGATTATTCAGAATATCCTGGACTCGTTACAGGTTTTGTATTGTTACCGAAGGTCGTGGAATATTTTTGCTTGTAGTTGGCGTTCGACGAGTTGAGTTTTCTCTCGACCTTCCGGTTGGCCTTGTCTAACCCCTTACTCGTGGTGGGGTAGGAACAGGTGAATTAACTGATGCATGTCCATCAGCTCGGTCGCCTCCGGTAGTTGGTGCTTGAGCGCCCGTACCATTTCCAGTAAGTGGTGGCGAGTTAACCCATGGAGGATCGTGCATGGCATCCGAACTGGTATCTTCGATTGTGTTAATTTCGTGGCGCCAACAGTGATCTTCCAATGAGCTTCCATCGTAGCTAAGGGAGAGCCTTTCAAAGCTTCGGCAAGGAGCCTCCACGACGGAGAGCGGTTGGAGATTACCGCCTCTGTTGGGCTTTGTGGTGGACTCAGCCTGATCCGGCGGATTGTCGATCGTATGCTGAGTTTCACCATGCCCACTTGGCCTACGAACGGTGATAACTTCATTGATACCATTACCAGATATCGGTTGGCCCCCAGAATACGTAGGAGCCGTTGTCGAATACTGGTCGCCCATGGCAATATCGAGAGTACAATAACTCTCTGATTGCAGTGTTGGGCTTCCGTTGCCGCTTTTGCCAGTCGGATCGACCGGGCTTGTAGAGGCGTTCGGACATTCCGAACTGGTCGAAATGAGCGGTTCCTCTGAGAGCTCCATTGTTGGTGGTGGTGAATTCTCATCTATCCGGTCGATTTCGCTAATCTCTGCGAATGGCGAGCCAGCGGAGGAGGAGGATGATGACATACCGTTTTCTTCCATAGCGCGGATGCATGCGTCCATGTCAAGGTTGGAGTAGTTCGCCAGGTCGAACCAGTTTTCCTTATCCCAAGTCCCTGACTTGTTCGCATAAGTGATGATGGGGCAAAGGAAGTGGATGAGGAATGCTTGAGCGAAGTAATCTTCAAGAACTCAACGCCTTCTTCCCCATGGACAGCGCCAGCTGTCGACGATCGAGTCGCCGATCTTACGAAATAAAAAGAGGAAAATGGTAAAGTGTTTTGGGGAGAGAATGAGATTACTCTTTATTTCTATGAACTGAATCCTTTACAGGGGGTGCCCTTGATAAGGCAGTGGACTAGCTCTAATTACACTTGGTGTACTGATTGCTATGCTAATACTTTAGATGAAAACACAACCGTCTATTGATCTTGCGAATTGGATTGCCTTCTGCCACTTGTGTTCTCCTTTAAATAGTCGACGAAGTGGTAGCAGTTACTTCTTGAAGAGACGCCTATTGGAAGTGTCGTGACTGGTCGGAGTGAGGCAGTAGTTGGTAAAGTATCAACCGTTCGGCGGTTGTGTGTCTGTGAGACACTCAACCATTTGGTGGTTGTTGTCAGTGTCTTTGGACCATAAAACGTCACGTGGTATGGAGTAAATATGATATGTGTTCCATTCATCACACAGTAAGGAATATACTTATAGTTAGATCTAGATGTCAGTTCATTGCTTCTACGAGCAGTCATCTGATCGAGGACCGGGTACAGGACCTTATCCGACTAAGGTACCTATTATGTAACCTCTGCAATCCTTACGACATCGGATGTCGTTAGCTTTAAGGGTTACGACCACGAAGACATATGGTCTTTTATTATGTATTAAAGTAATACGTAGAGATTGTAATCGTCGTCAAATAGCTATATTCCTAGTTTTCACTTCCTCAACTGCCATTGATATATATAATTTGATGTTTAATTTATGTCATTATGCTTGCCTTATATCGCCCATTTCCTCATATGAAATCATTAATTTCTTTTTTTTTTGTATATGTATGTGTGTGTGTGTGTATATATATATATAACGTATCATTGTATTAGTGTTTCGGGGGGAATGACTTCTCACGGTATCAACGTATTGGTAACGGTATATGTAAACAACCTAGCTTCGAAGTTCGAACACTCATTCTAAAAATCCTAGATCCGCCACTGGCTTTGGCTGATTGGTAGCGTCACTGAAGGGCTAAACCAACTAGAACAAGAAGTCACTCTCGGGTGTAAGCATATGTAGCATAACGTATTTGCCAGCCACTATGTTGTAAAGGTTACAAAATTGACATCTCAATGGGCTTTGTCGTCGATACGACAATCGGACAATAAACTTATGATACCCTCGATCAGATACAAATTATAACAACCTTTGAGGATGCGAGAGAGGAAACAAGGTTCAAGTGACCGTAAGATACATTGCTCTCTTTAGTCACAAGTAAATACAAATTTCCTCGCATATTTGAGAAACCATAATGAAATTATAGTATCATAAATGTATTTTCTAGACATATTTGTTCCGACGATCGATCTAAACAGCATTAGATGTATTGTTTATCAAAGTTAAATTAGTCTGTGTCATACTCTGATACTTCATCTTATGCGCAACAGCCTCTGGATCGGATTTGAGTTTGTGAGATACGACACAAACGTGCACGATTCATCATGAATCTCGTAGAGAACCAAAATAACGGTGATGAAGCAACCACGACAAGAGAGAAAGATTTGGTGAAGCCGACCGTAAATTCTTTAAGCTCAATCTCAATAGGAGTATAAGGGATTGTCGCTCTCTCACAACCCTCTAAAACCTTAGGACCATCACATCCTTACTATATACAAAAATATAGTGCTAAATAATAACATAGCGTCCGATTCTCTCGTGCACCTCTACTTTGGATGAGTACCTTGCTTGGTTGCTTATTCTTACTTGCTTCTTAGATTCCTATGATCACCCCTCATGGATTTATATAGTTCACTAGTACTACTCTAAAGTAGACATGTTCAAGTCTCAGGCCAGGCCAGACCTAAAAATACTCGATACTAAAAGGGTAGGCCCGAGCTTAGCCCAGCCCAACCCGGCATGGGTTTTTTCATGAAATATCATTATTTTAATTCTTTTTAATAAAATATTAATATTTAATTTATTTCTAGAATAGAAATATTTTTAATTTTTCTTTATTATTATTACTGTTGTGCTTTTTTCTTGGCTTCGGGCCATGCCTTTGAGGAAAAAAACGAGGCTCGAGCCTAGAAATATTGGACCGGGTTGCTCACGAACATGTCTACTTCATAGTGAAGTAGAAATCTTACCCAACAAGGAGTAAAAGTCATAGTCCCATTAGAATTCATATTGATATTTTTATAACCATCTAGGTCCTAGTAGGTCAGAACATGAGGAACCATGTATCTACCCACCTTGTCTCTATGTCCGGGTTATCTTTTTCAGCACACATAGTCACACACGGAAATAAATTCTATGGGGGAGAGCCCCCGTGAGGCCCCTCCTCTATAGCTGTTGGATCATCAAATATACACTGTAGCACGTGTGTGAGGGAGAGCTTGATCCAACGGCTATGGGAGAGAGACCTCATGAGGGCCCTCCCCCGTAGAATTTATTTCCGTCGCACACTGATCGAGCTGTTTGTACTCATAGCTTTGAACTATAGCTTCAAATAATATCCGCGGGCGATCATACTGCATACATTGAGCCTTTCTTATCAGTACTCTACCTCTATTGACCATGAATCTATTTGACCGGAGCTAGCTTCGCATCGTCGGCAACCAGCCAACCACCACCTTGTTTGCTTCTCTTCCAATGGGACTGGTATTCACTAGGCCCGCGCTGCCGTGGACGGTGCGGCTTAAGCTCTTCGTCCTCGTCGGCGCTTACGACCTCGCGCTGCGCCGCGACGGCACCATCAACCGCTTCCTCTTCTCCCTCGGCGACCGCCAGACCCGCGCCAGCCCGCGCCTGGACGCCCTCGGCGTCCGCTCCGCCGACGTCACCGTCAACGGCTCCCGCGGCCTCTGGGCGCGCGTCTTCTCCCCGGCGACGGCCGACTCCCCGCTCCCCGTCATCGTCTACACACACGGAGGTGGATTCGCGCTGCTGTCCGCCGCCTCCAACCACATGGACGGCATGTGCCGCCGCTTCTGCCACGAGCTCGGCGCCGTCGTCGTCTCCGTCAACTACCGCCTCGCTCCCGAGCACCGACACCCCGCCGCCTACGAAGACGGCGTGGATGTGCTCAGATACCTCAGCACCACCGGCCTCACCGACGACATCTCCGTCCCGGTCGACTTCTCACGCTGCTTCCTCGCGGGAGACAGCGCCGGTGGCAACATCGCCCACCACGTGGCCCAGATATGGACCTCCTCCTCGCCTACCTCTAGCCCGATTCGCCTCGCCGGCATCATCTTGCTGCAGCCGTTCTTCGGTGGTGAAAAGCGGACGGACTCGGAGCTGAGGCTGGAGGGCGTGGCGCCGATGCTGAACATGCGACGCACAGACTGGTCGTGGAGAGCGTTCTTGCCGGAAGGAGCCAACCGGAACCACCAGGCGGCGCACGTGACCGGCGAGGCGGGCCCGGAGCCCCAGCTGGCCGAGGCGTTCCCGCCGGCGATGGTGGTGATCGGCGGGTCCGACCCGCTGCAGGACTGGCAGCGGGAGTACGCCGGCATGCTGCGGCGGAAGAAGAAGGCGGTGCAGGTGGCGGAGTTCCCGGACGCCTTCCACGGCTTCTACATGTTCCCGGAGCTCGACGACTCCCGCACTCTCCTAACTGAAATCAGGGCGTTCATGGAAAACAACGCGTCCTAGTGGACTGCTCGATTAGACTAGAAGCTACAACTCGTACGTATGTCGCGAATGATTCGCGCTCGCTCGCTCGTACGCGAGTAAACTTTGTAATTTGGTTGTGGAACTTGTATTAATCTAGCACTGCATCTTGATTTGAAGCTTTTAACGTTGGCATAAGCAAAAATGTTCTTGTGACAATTTGTTAGGTGAAGAATTAATTGTGCAAGGTTGGTTTGTTTTGTCACTGCTAAATAAAGGGAGAGGCAGGACGGAGAAGAGCTCCATCCATGTGGGCTTCATTCCGTCTTGGGCTTCTACTTAAACCGTCAGACAAGTATTGCTGCTCTGCTAGCGTCAGCCAAGCCCCGCGGCGTCCGGGCTTCGCCGACGTCACCGTCGACGCCTCGCGAGGCCTCTGGGCGCGCGTCTTCTCCCCCTCGGCGGCCGAGGCGCCGCTCCCCGTCGTCGTTTACTTGCACGGCGGCGGCTTCGTGCTCTTCTTCCCAGCCTCCCACCCCTACGACGCGCTCTGCCGCGAGCTCGGCGCCGTCGTGTCCGTGAACTACCGCCTCGCGCCCGAGCACCGCTTCCCCGCCGCCTACGACGACGGCGTCGCCGCCCTCCGCTACCTCGACGTCAACGGCCTCCCAGGAGCCCCCGTGGACCTCTCCAGCTGCTTCCTCGCCGGCGGCAACATCACGTCATCGGTCATCCCCAGCCGTGTCCCTCCGCCTCACCAGCGCCGTCCTGATACAGCCCTTCTTCGGCGGCGAGGAGCGGACGGAGGCGGAGGTGGCGCTCGACAGCAAGGTGGCCCCGCGCTGGCGATCGCTGGCAGGCGAGGTACGGGCAGACGCTGCGCGGGAAGGGGAGGCCAGTGCAGGTGATCGAGTGCCCCGACGCCACTCACGGCTTCCACGTGTTCCCGGAGATCGCCAAATCCGGGAAGCTCCTGGAGGAGATGGAGCGGCTCGCCGAGGATCATAGGTCTACTAGACCTGTGACTTACGCTCTTGAGCTCTTCCAATACGCGATACTGTTTCGCCGAGGATTGCTGTGTTGCCTTGGTGCTCGTGTGCGGATCCTTACCACGCACTGCATGTTGCGTTTGTTTTGTTGTTGATGGGCAGCAAGGGCAAGGGACCGTCTTTTTTTTAAGAAACGGCCAGGAGCTCTGTCATTCGATCTATCTATTATTTTATTAAAATAGAGTCAAAAAAGTCACTACTTGGCTCTCAAGCCTAGAAATTCATTTATTAATTGATGAAAAAAAGAAATATCTATATTATTGATCATGGTGAGTCCATACTACAACGGTCTAGATTAAAATAAATAGTACATATCAAGTACAATAAAAATAAAATTCGATACAAAAAATAAAATAAAATCGGCAATTTGATATCATACAAGTTTCTAAATAAAAGAGTCCATGTTAAGTACAATAAAACTAAAATTTAGAACAAAAATAAAATAAGATTAGTAATTTGATTTCCACATGAATACCTAAGTAAAACCCTAAATAATTATAATTCAAAGTAAAACATTAGCAATTAGATTTGTATATGAAATCAAACAAAAATATATAATTCGGAATAAAAATGAAATAAAATTAGAAAATTGATTTCGATGCTAATTCTAATAATTATAATTCGTAATTAAAATTTAAAAATTGGCAATTAGATCTCGCATACGAAATCTAACAAAAAATAACTTAAATTCAGAATGAAAACAAAAATAAATTAGCAATTTTATTTCAATATGAATTCCAGAGTAAAATATCATGCGCATGCATACAATTTAAAAATAATAATTAATAGAGTCAGAATAGAGGCATGCAGCTACATGATATATGTATGATAGAGAGTGGTTAGTTTCTAAGAACTCCAATAGCTTATTATGCTAAATGATGTTTCTTCCATCAAAGCTCATAATTCAATTACGTTCCTCATATTGTAATTTCCTTCAAGTTTCTATTGTTATTTTCAATGTTTATGATAACTTAATAATCTAAATAGTCTATAAGATACGTAAATATATTCTCAGATATTTATACAAATTTCAAAACAAATCTAACTAAGCAAACACACGGATCACCCCGCTAGCTAAGATTAGAAAAGAGAGTACAAGGTCAGAATAAACCGAGCTAAGACGACGGCAATATTACAGCACTAGAGAGAGCTAGTGCACTAAACGAGCAAGGATAGAAAACATTATTACACGTACTCAATGTCTACTTTTCCTTGTTTGCTACCTCTAACACTGTGGACAGGACGTTTTGAAAAACCCGTCTATTTCTTTCGTTCTAAATGTTTCACGTAGATTACTCGCCATTGAAAATCCCTCCTCCGGGCTTTTGGATCTCCCGCATTTGTAGGGCTTATTTGGTTTGTGACCCTAGGTGGTCATATTAAAATTTTGGTATTATCAAAACCAGGCAATATCAAAATATGGGCAAAAAAATAGTGTTTGGATCATAGCTTTACCAATTCATGGACAATGCCGAAATTGATGTATTTCGATTGTAGCCATACCAAAATTTGCTAAAATTGTGAGAGAGACACGTGGGTTCCTAATGACATCTATTTTTTTGCCCCAAAATATATCAACATGGGTCTTGTTTTGTTAATAAAATGACAAGAAACACAACAGTTCAAACAGATCACAAATCAGTCAGTTTAGAAAATATGATCATTTAAAACTGATTAATCAAATTAAACAAACAATTAATGTATTGGAATAAGCCAACCACTATATAACACTTGTCTTGGCAAGTGCTGGCTACCTAGCCAAAAAATTGGCGGTGGCTTTGTCCGCCCGAAAGTAGTTCAGAAAAGGTGAAGAAAAAATTTGGCATTGCCAGATTTTTAAGAGTATTATCAAAATTTAGATCTAAATTAAACGCTAGCCAAATTTTTAGGTTATTATCAAAATTTTGGTTTGATTTTTTTTCCATTGAACCAAGTCACGTAGTTTCTGTGGCGAAATGTCACGTATTTGTCTGGGGACAAGTTCCTGATCTCATTAAGCATCTCTGTAGCCTGAAATTGTGAACTTGGACGTGTCAGTTTGTCGCCCAGCTAGCCCTTGTATGACTCAGCCTGCAGGCTAGCTGAAAGGGACACTCCGGAGGACTGGGCTTGCGGTTAGGTCCTTGCTAAGCCATGCACAGCGTCCTGTGCTAGCTAGGGTTTTGGATTTGTGGCATCGGTACTAGCCCATGGAAAGCAGGAGCAATCAAGCCGACGGGTGCTAGTACAAATATTTTTAGCATCGGTATATCTATATGCATCGATGCTAGTTAAAAAAAAAAGTTATGGGTCTCACTTGTAAGTGAAACGGGAGATGAAGAGAGGAAGTATTGTAGGAAAAAAGGTGTGATATTTTATTTAGGTGTGGATCATGTTTTGGAGAGAGAAGTGGGTGCTACACATTATAGCTAAAAAGCAAATCTAACACCTATGTGATGTGACAGTGAGGTAACGGTTCTGACACCACTCCACTTTGTATATGGCATAATTGGATGGATATTACAAGTGACATTGCCAGATCATGATTGATCAACACTACTGTCACGGAAGAATAAAGATCGTCTCTATCTGAGATTAAAAAAAAGGAAAAACAATTCGTTATATGCTAATAAATAACTTTGGATCTTCACAATATGTTATTAATATCTTACTATTTACATATCAGTCTCCTAATAAATAGTATATTATAAATAATATAGTTATTCAGTAGAATATAACGAAAGAATCAATAATGAAGACCAAGCTCACAATAATTATCCTCTAGAGATGTGAATTTAAAGTTAACTCTTGGCGAACTTCATTTTCAATTCTGACCTCTTTGGTCACGCTAACATCCGTGACGTGGCAAAATAAAATTGTCACGCTATAGGATAAGTCCGCTAAATAGCACTTTTTGTCGCGCCACTGATCGTGGCGTGACCAAACAACACTGTTACGCTACGGGTGGTGACATGACAAGAGCTTGCCCAGATACAGGCTAGTGTGACAATGTTGTTTTGTCATGTCACGGATGGTGACGTGATCAATGGGTCAGAATTAGAAATAAAGTTCGCGTGAGGTTAACTTTAAAATAAAAATAAAAAAGGATTAATTAATAAAAAAAATTCCTACATTTTCCCGCGGCTGGACGGCCCGTTCAATGGGCCGAGAGTTCTTTGTGATTGGGCCGAATCTAGGCCTATGATACGCCCACCAAACCTGGGCCCAAAGCTATTGACCTCCCCTCTCTCTCCTACAGTCCTACTCCCTCGGCCGCATCCATTGCCCTCTGGCTCTTCTTCTCTCTCCCCTCCTCCTCGTCTCACCGGACGCCATTAAACCCCGCCTCCTGCGCGCGGCGGTCGGCGGCGAGCCCCAGCCAGAGAAGAGGGAGCGAGCGGGCAGGAGGAGGGACGTACATGGGGACCCTCGGGCGCGCGATCTACACGGTGGGCAAGTGGATCCGCGGCACGGGGCAGGCCATGGACCGCCTCGGATCCACCATCCAGGGCGGCCTCCGCGTCGAGGAGCAGCGTAAGCAGGCGTCGCCGCCCATCTCCGTCCCTCTCTTCCGTAGCCTAGCCGCCGCTTGCTCCCTATGGGCTCATTGTTTCCTCCGAAAGATCGGGTCTTCCTCTAATCGTTTCGATTTCGTGGAGTCGTAGTCTTAGCCCATCGGTCAGTTCGTCGTTTAGGAGCTCTTAGTATCATATCATATGTCCACGTTATTTAGTATGCTCACAAGTCACAACTTTGGGATTGTTAAGGGAGAGAATGAAACTGGAATAGAAACGGTGACTGGTAATGTGATTCGAGAGTTGAAATGGGCCTAGCATTTAGGTTCCAGTGCTGTCGTTCGAGTTCTTCTTTTATTTGTGTTTACTTGCAGTATGGTCGGTTGTTTGTGAACTGTTGCATTGCAATTAGTGATTCTCGTGTGTCAAAGAAGCAGTAAATTAAGCATTACAAACATGGTTAGTGTGTTCAGCATTACAAACATGGTTAGTGTGTTCATAAACTCATACTGCCTTTTGTGGAAATGTCATGTTGGCATGTCTATTTTAAGTGATTCTGTATCTAACTTGTGTTCCCTTGTATCATGAACAATGCAATTTCCTCTGAGTTAGATGCAGTGTTGTAGTTGGCGCTGATTAATTGTCACCATGCTGCAACTGGTAAACGGCCATGACTTTGCATAAATTGGGCACTACGATGAGGAGTGTGTGTTTTTATTATTTGAGGGTCCTGTATTTAACTTGATAGATAATTGTGGAACCATGTATTACTTTGGTGAGATACAAAAAGTGTATTCCTGACTGGCATGTTACCCTTCTGTATGCCTTTGTCAGTGTCAAGGCATCGTACGATCATGAACATATTTGAGAAAGAGGCAAGAATCCACAAAGATGTGTTTGTTGCTCCCAGTGCAGCTGTCATTGGTGATGTTCAGATTGGACATGGATCCTCAATCTGGTATGGCTCCATTTTGAGAGGTAAACTCATGGGCGTTGTACATGTGTTATTGAGTAACCATGGTCATTGACTTGATGATTATCACTTTCCTCTTTGCATGAATGTTTTTTTCGATCCTGGAGGTGCTGTGTATCAATGTGTTTACTGGACATTTTATTTTCTTAATGAACTTGATTCTGACAGCATTATACTCAGAGATATGGTTTATATGCAACAGATATGTAAACATCAACAGTCACAAGACGCACATTTTTATTGTAACAGCAGTAGCACTCTTTTTTTTCAGTCCACGCTTGTGGCAACAACTGATGTTACATGTAGTGTCTTATTTGTTATCTCAGTTCACAGATGATGTTTCTTGTGTGTAAGTGTGTAAATCCATCTTGGAGTAGGCAAATTAACACAAAACTGGTTATGGTCATGAACCCAGAGCTTTCCAGTAGATTACTATGTTGTGCTCAATAGCTCCAAGTCTCCAAGGTACCAATGAGAATGAGAAGCAAGAAACATTTAGACTATTATGATAGCAGTTCTGCCTACGCAGTGGCACACTTGTATACAGGTCTTTTGAGTAGGTTAATATCACAGGCCCTAGGCAAAGCAATGGTTAAACAGATCCAAAGCACGGTTGGCCTGGTGACCTGCTAGATTATGCCAAATGTGGGAGCATGTCTAACTACTAGATAGCCTCGGAAATAATCTCTTGCTTCATTTTTGTATCCATTAACTTTTAGTGTGACAGTTCAGAGTTTTTTAGATTTAGACCTTGTCCCATCAACCACAGTTCACCTTTCCAAATAGCCGATACTCCATACTAGAGAATTGTACTGGTTGTCTCATTTGGCTAGTGGGCCTAATCCTAACTACCATAAGGTCCAAACATCAAATTATAGTGATTGGCTCTAGACAACTGTTAGGAAAAAGTATGATGTGCCTCTTTCCTCATACTAAGTTAAGAACTACATCCTCAAAAGTTACAACTTGCAAGGATGTGGTATCAAAGCATCATATACCGGTTTTTGTATTGACATCAGTAACTTCATTGGAGAATTGGGTTTGTTAAGTCTTAAAGCCATCTAGTGCCAGACTATTATTGGACTGCCATGTTCCATCACTACCTAGTCCTTGTGGCAAGAATGCTTAAGATACCAATAATACCTTCCAATTGATCCTTTTTAGTCAAATTCGAGAGGGAAAATGATCTTGTATCATAGTGTGAAATAACTAGATCTTTGTGCTGTCATGCTGACTAGTCTAATTAACCACCAAAATTTAGTTAGTAGAAAGCTATACTAATGTTTAAGTTTAGATAACTATATTCCAACGGGTAAGTTGAATTACAGATATTTCCAGTGTTGACAATTGACAGGGATAACCATTTAAGCTGTCTTTTGCTCGTCTTCAGGTGATGTCAACAGCATTCATATTGGGTCTGGAACAAATATACAAGACAATTCCCTTGTACATGTTTCAAGATCTAACATTAGTGGGAAGGTCCTCCCAACCATAATTGGAAGCAATGTTACAGTCGGTCAGTACAGAACTTTCTAGCTTATTGCAGATTGATATTGGTACGCACTCCAATATGCTAATAGTTTGGTTTAGTTTATTTGGAAGACAATGACTGCATGCCATCATTTATACCTGACAAGATCATATAAAAATGCTCCATATCTCAGCCTTGTGATTGATTTATGGCTTGAAAATGCTGAGCTTCATTTTGTTTGGATGATTGACTATTATACTACTGCCTAAACTAATAAACTTCTGCCAGGTCATAGTGCTGTTTTACACGCATGCACCATTGAGGACGAAGCTTTTGTTGGTATGGGTGCCACTCTGCTTGATGGAGTGGTGGTTGAGAAGCATAGCATGGTTGGTGCAGGATCTCTTGTTAAGCAGAATACAAGGATTCCTTCTGGAGAGGTTACTTTCTCATTTTCTTGCTAAGCTAGTTTTTCACTTGATAGATGGGCAGTACACATTCAACTGCCATCATTTTTTTATGGAACAATATTGGCCACCTGTATATTACTAAGATGAAACTCTCACACTGATGTATGATGTTTAGAAGATTGGCATGCTCCTGCTCCGAAAAATAGCATATGGTTTGAATAATGCAATGGAACGTTTCTGGGTTAAGAGGCTTAGAGAACAAGTTTTGCAAAGAACAATTGCAGTTAGAATGCGTTCACAGCATATTTACATAAATCTGTTCAGTTCGTACTTCTTAGGTACCTTTCTGTTGGAGAACTACCGAACTAAGCTGCTGGCTGCATGCTTATATTGATGTACATATTTTAGGCTCCATGTTGGCATGTTATGTATGTTCGACTTAATGTTTAAAAAATAATTCTATATTATGTGACTTCACTTTACTGAAATCATACGGTTTCCTGACATAATCAGGTCTGGGTTGGCAATCCTGCCAAGTTCCTAAGAAAGCTTACAGAAGAGGAGATCGCGTTCATTTCCCAATCGGCAATCAACTACATCAACTTAGCTCAAGTTCATGAAGCTGAGAATGCCAAGAGCTTTGATGAGATTGAGCTTGAGAAGAAGCTGAGGAAGAAGTTTGCTCACAAAGACGAAGAGTATGATTCAATGCTTGGGGTGGTCCGTGAGATCCCACCGGAGCTCATCCTTCCTGACAACATCCTCCCAGACAAATCTCCTAGGGCTGTAGCTCGCTGAATGTTTTCTCTCAAGCCCTTCTTGGGATGCTTGGTGTTGTTACATGTTGACTTGGAACATTTGACATATGTTTTGGTCTTATTCTCTGTTTTCCAGCCCAATAAGATTGGGTCGAGCGTTGTTTTAGGATCGACCATATACAGTACCTCTCTCTTTGCATTACAATGAAGAGAAGCCAGATATCACTTTTACAACGTCTATATGAAGCACACATCATTGAAGTAGAGGTGCTTTTTGATTGTGATATGTTTGTCTGTGGAACCGCGTGTCCATTCTCCCTAGTCCAACTAAGATCCATCCTGATATAGTGACATGGTATTTATGTCAGATTCTAATGCAGGAATTTCATAGGATTTATGCAGGAATTACATGTGCTAAACATGCTCTAAACCTTAGAAGCTGTTGATTTCAGCAAAGCAGAACAAAGAATTTACTTTTTATTGAAGTGATTACATATTTCTTACAGAACCGACACCACTAAAATATTAGACACAAGGAATAGATGATGAAGACACTACTGATGAGTGATGACTTGAACAAGCACAACATGCAGGGGCAAGCTTCCCGTTGGCAAAGCGAAAGCAGCTTCAATTCCATCTCACTGGACGAGCTCAGTGCCGTGCCGGTCTTGAAGGTGACCTTGCCGGGCGCCGACTCGTTGGCGTACACCTCCACGACGCTGGGGCAGAGAGCATCAGCTCCCTGGTCTTCACCCCCGCGATCTTCTTGAGCCTGCCCTTCTCCACGAACGCCGTCACCTCGCCGGCGTACCAGGGGCGGACCCGGGACTAAATTTTAGGTCGGGCATACTCGTAAGTATGAACCAAAGATGATTGTGCGTGTGTGGCTGGTGTTCCACTTGCCCTAGTGCTTGTGCTCGAAACTTTGCTAAAATACATCTTCAAATCAATTTCTACCCAATCAAACAAGCAGCTTCTCAATGACTTGCGTAGTATTTATTACATTTTAGAAATACTTTCATTTTTAACTACAAACTCCTTGCAACAAATGTTATCCGTGATCAAGAGTTGCAGCCTAGACCACCTTCCTTGCCAGGTCCTCCTAAAATTTCTGACAGCCTAGACCACCTTCCTTGCCAGGTCCTCCTAAAATTTCTGAGATCTCATTGCCAGGAAATAACTCTATGCCTCTATGGTGAGAGTAGAGAGGAAACGTCAACGAATCTCATTTTCAGGTAGCAATGCTAGGAATAATCAAAATCATTTGAGGAAAGTATAAGCAAGAAACCAACTATAACCCTGGGAGAGGCGAGTCCTGGGACTGAGCTAGCCGCCGCATGCCCTGGCCTCGCCGCGCGCCCTCACGGCCTAGCCTCACCGCCTGGCCGCCATGCACCCGCGCCTCGCCTCACCTCGCTCGCCGCACCCGCACCCCCGCCGGCCGCCTCTTGCCTCGCCTCGTCTCGCTTGCCGCCGTTGTCTGCTTCATTAGGGACTTAGGTTTAGGGGAGCTGGGACTGGGGGAGGATTGAGGAGGCCCCGGCACTAATGGGGAGGCATAAGGAACTAAGGACTAATAGGCCGGCCGGCGGCCCAATGGAATAGAGCCCACCAGGACGCAGCACTTGCTAAATGCCAAGTTGGCAGCCTCCTCTCGCGGCTATCTCGTCGGACGCCGGTGCCGGCGCCAAGAATGCTGATTGTTGGGAGAGAGGGGAGGTCCGGCCGGAGGGGAGCTCGGGCGGCCGCCCGAGCATGCCCGAAGGGAGGGTCCGCCCCTGCGGCGTACGACACGGTCTGCTTGATCTTCTTCAACGTGTGCGACGTGCACTTGCTCCTTCCCTGGACGAGCCACATGAAGCCCGCCGCGCGGTTGTAGCCGAACTTCTGCATGTCGTCCAGGAGCCCAGGGGGAACAGGCCCTTGGGAGGCCGAGCTCGCCGAGCAGCTCGGCGGACGTGTCTCCGCTGATGACGACGATGCCGGCGCGGTAGCTCTCGAGTCTGGATGGTTTGGGATGCCATCGTTCCAAACAGGAGGCTTTTCTCCACCGCTTTTTCGAAAGCCGAAAACCGCTCATAACGTAGGAAAGCCGGAGGCGGAAGCTCTTTCGGCTTTCGCTCGGAAAAATCGGAAGCCGAAACAAACGGCCGACTTTTCGCAGCTACTTTCTCCGAAACCGCTTCCTCATTCAACGTGTGGAAGCCGAAAGCCGGTCGGGAGGTGCTTCCCGTGGCTTTCCACCACCCCCGTTCCGCATTTACCTCCGAACTTTGAGGATAATTACCCACTAAATACCATCCAATAAAACTCACTCGCCTCCTCCTCCCGCACGCCACCCCCCACGCCCGCTCCTCCTCTCGTCCGCTCCTCCTCCCGCACGTGCTCCTCCTCCTATCGCACCGGCGAGGCCATGCCACCCTCCTCCTCCCCCTCCCTCCGCCTCGACCCCCACCCTTCCTCCTTCCCACCACGGCCCCTCCTCCTCGAGCGGCTCCCCCGACTCCCTCCTCTCCCGACATCGACCCCCCTTCTTCTCCTCGCCTGGTCCTCCCGTGCGCTCATCCTCCCACGCCGGCCACCTCCTCCCCAAGAACCTCCTTCTACCTCTATCCCACCTCCTCCCCGACCACCTCCTTCTCCCTCTACCCCGCGGCGGCCACCTCCTCCCTAGCAACCTCCTTCTTCCTCCACCCCACCTCCTCCTCCCTCTACCCCACTCCTTCCCGGCCATCTCCTCTCCGGCTACCTCCATCCATGAATTGCTTGTTATTTTCATCCATGAATCCATGAAAATGATTAATTGTGTTTGCTACTACTTGTTTGCTTGAAGTTCAATTAGACAAGAACATTAGTTTATTTAGATATGTAGACGCATAGTATGAACTCATGGATGGATGATGAGTAGGAGATGCTTGATGGATTGTGCAACTTTGTGGGTGGTAATATGATGACATTCTGGCATTGACATTGGCATTGGTAATCTGATGACATTCTGTTTATTGTTATCTGGTGGCTTTTTTGTTATCTGATGGCTTGTTATTATCATGAAGATTGAATGATGGATTGATAGGTCAATAGTTTTACCTAAATGGCTAATATATTAGCAGTATTTTATTTTGATAATTTCAACATATCCTTGTGTTATTTGACATTAGCTAACATGAAGATATGCTGCAAACTGAATCTCCACCATGCCAATGTATATGGTCTCTCTATTCTCATTCTTAGACTTGTGTTATCTTATTGCTAATTATTATTATGTTGAATGTGAGCATGAATGTGGTACTAGTCTGAATTATGGTCACTTTTGGTTTGTTTGATCTGGACTTGTGATTCCATTTGAAAATGATGTTGAATTTTATTATTCTAGGGGGATGTTTCAGTATTGGTTGATGCTATCAATTGAAAAATCAAAATCGAGTTCATTCATGGAAAATGAATGATAGATGATAAATGTTTCCTAACCAGTCAAACTTGGAAACCACTATATCTTTTTTTTCTTCTTCATATTGGATTGCTTTGCATATTAATTTCATATTTAAAAACCACATTCCGAAACTACTAAATTCATGGACTAGTGCTTGTACTTCTGTAATTCATGGAAGAAATAGGGGAAATTGCAACTGGGTTTTGATTGCAATCTTTAGTGCAAAGTAGATCAATTAACAGACAATTTTCTCCATGAACCGATTATGTTGTACATGCCATACTACTTGTGCTAGCTATTACTTGTTGTTAAATGCAGTCTTGGTTGTGATGTAGGATTTTTATCCATGAATCCAGGAAAATGTTGACTTGTCTGCTTATCCATGGAAATGTTGGCGGTGTATTTGTGCATGTTAACAAGCATAAATGCACAATGTTATTTTAAGTATATCCAGTAGACTCCATTTTGAAGCTATGTTTTCATTTCAATTGGTTGAAAGCGTAGTTGTCTTCCCTAACATGAGCTACATGTCATTAATTTTTCCTCAAGAATATTTATTTCATAATTTGAAAACAAGCTCGCAAAAAAGTGCCTAACATTGCCGATGCCGGTCCCAAGCCCAGAAAAAAGTGAAGGGGCATGAATTGTTGATTGTCGTTAATTACATTAATTATGGTCAAATTGTCGTTAAATACCCTTACTTGTCGTCAAATGTCGTTAGTTATCATCACTTGTCGGTAACTACCATTAGTTGTCGTCAAATGTTGTTAGTTATTGTCACTTGTCGTTAACTACCGTTAGTTCTCATCAAATTCATTATAATAATTGTTTTTTATAATTATTTGTTGTACTAAATGTTTATTAGTCGTCGTTAACAATCGTCAATTGTCGTTAATTATCGTTAAACATTGTTAATTGCGTTAACCGGCATCAAACGAGCAATTATCATTATCGTGACATTACGATATTTCCCATCTCTAAGTCATTGCAAGATACCTAAAAGTCATATAGCCAAACACCAAACCAGAAAAGCCTAACCGTTCAGCCCGTAGCCGGAAAGCCCTCCAGCATAGTCGGAAGTTGCTTTTCAGAAAAAACCCAACCGAAACAAACACGCCCTTGGTGTTTGGCTATCTATCTTTTAGGTAGACTGGCTGCAGCTTCCGAGATGAAAAATGTCTGAAATGCCCCTGAGGACAGTAACAGCTTCTTTGATGTCGTATAACGTAATTAACAACATTTAACGAGAACTAACGACAGTTGACGATAATTAACGACACTAAACGCAATTAACAGCATTTAAAGACAATGAACAACTAGCACAAGACGACAACTACCGTAATTGACGACATTTAACGATAATTAATTACCACTAATAAAATTAGGGCAATTGGTCGCATTTGACGACAAATACCGCAATGAGCGCAATTGATTGTATTTGACGACGACTACCGCAATGACCGCAATTACCGCATTTAATGCAATTGACCACAATTGATCTCATTTGACGATAACTACTGTGAGTAACGCAATTAATCGCATTTGACAACAATTAACACAATATACTGTAATTTAGCACAATTAGCGCAATGAACCGCAATTAACGTAATTTACCCCAATTACTATAATAAACAAATATTACATGAGAGATAAAACAATCTTCCAAAGAGTAAAAGCATAATTTGAATCATCTGAAATAACTACAACGCAACAAGCCCACAAAAAAACAAACAAGACCTTTAATAATATTTATACAGCAAGATCCACGAAAATAAAATTTTACATGCGACTATCAATAATGAGAAATTTATTACACACAAAAAAAATTACATCCATCAGCAACAAGTCAAACATATGGCTCCTATTTATTCCTAATAGCCATCATTAGCGAACAGCTCTTGTAAATCTATCAGCAAGCAATCATCGAAATCCCTATTTCCACATATCACTCCTCCATCATAATTGCAGCATTGATCAATGCCAAACATCACATCCAGATAGATTTCAAAAAATAACCTGGATCAAGAACCTAAACAAAACTCGACTGAAAACAGACAGAAGCGATCGCAACAAACTTTGAATAATTCATGCCCCTCCACTTTTCGGGCTTGAGACCGGCATCATCAATGTTACGCAGCCTCACCCTCACACGTACCCCAAGTGTTCATGCAAATCTTAATTGAATAGGTGATTATGGCATGACTCTTCTTGACAGTTATTTTGCGTAGACAAATACATGCAAGAGAAATATATGATAGATGACACAAATCAACAATTGCATATTCGATCCAAGTAAGATTAGAAATATAGCAAACGATTACAAAGATTCTTTTAAGCCAACATTATCATTCCTTTGTTGTTAACACCAACTCAATTATGTCTCTTGGAGATCAATTCTATAATTAGAAACTACAACCAATTTTAAGAGATATAAATTAACCAGTTAAACTACATCAAAGCAATCACCTCGTAGACAAACGTAGAATCACACACAAGAACACAAGTACAGAATAATAGATTAAACACAGAGATATGGGGTTTCTTTTTTCTCTTTAGTTCTCTTCTCATGATCAGCCTTTTACAATAACTAGCACCCCCTATTTATAGACTAAAGACTCTGCTAAGGTTTTAGATGGAGCGTCCACCCATAAGCCGGCTGCTAGGGTAAGCCCATTGTTTCCGACCGTGTTCACCACGGAGTTTTGTCCCCTGGACCAGCGAGGATAATCTGCATTCAGCCAAGAGAAGTTACGGCGTGATTGCCATAATACGATTAAAAAATCAGGAAACTATTTAACTCTGTGAAACCAAATCTCCTCGAATCATAATGCGACAGAGTACAACCACTTTTGAGCTTAGTGACTTACATTGCAATCAATAGCAAATCTCCGAGCGAGCGCGATTGCTGAGTTACGTTCTCTGGTTGTTTCAAACCCCAAGACCAAGATGAGGTCTTTCCTGGGTTGCCAAAAGATCGCCTGCGGGGCAGCATCTCCGCCGCCTCTAACACCACATAACTGAAATACATAGCAGTAAACACAAATTAGATGCAGAATACCAGCTGTTGATGAGTGATATGGAAGCAAGTTCCTCTGCAACTACCATCTTGTAATGCTCAAAGTGTTGCTACAGAATACCTGCATCGACGAGGAATAGAATTCCTTTGCAACGACTGTCTTTCCTTTAGCAAGTCTCATCCGCAGTTTCCCAATACAAAGAACATGAATAGAATCTGTAGGCTGATCGATTCCATTCACTTGAAGAACAACGACCTGCCATAAGGGACAAAAGAAGGGTACTCTCAATACAACGACTTGAAGATACTAATGTAGTGGATAAAGCTGCTGTAGTGAGTTGTGGAGTGCAAGCACAAGGACACTGTCAAGATAGAGTAAACAGATAGCATTTTCTATTTTTCTAGTGTTAGTTAAATATGCAACCAAAAGAAACTGATTTCTCGACAGAAGCAGCAGATGACATGCCAACAGGGAAATTACGACGAGATTGGACAGCTACGAAAACCAAAATACTGGCCCGATACCGTTTGGTTAAGTATAACATAAGACTTAGCAAATGACAACCCTTATATAATAAATTATACACATACTGTGCAGAAATAAAATTGGCTAAGGAAGGAATAATGATCATACATTATACTCAGTTTCAGGATTCCTTACAAGAGTCTCTACGTAATTAACCAATCCTGCAGCTGCTTGACTCCGAAGTAATGTTAGTCATGCCATAATCATGAAAGCAACCTAACTCTGTCAGATAAACATATGACAGGAAAACAAACCAGGGTCTACTGGGCCAGCTGTCTTTGCCACTGAGATTTCACCACCAAGGTTAATCTCAGCTTGCAGGTATCGCCCAACGTCATGTGGTTCTGGAGCATATACTGGCTTTGTGGCACCTAAAAGTTTAGTAGCAACAAGCGTCAAAAATACGTTATATGTAGAAACAAGAGTACTCTGTAGGATGAAAACAGCTCCACCAGAAATGATTTCTTTCTTGCTTCCTTTAGGCTGTATGCGGAACCACTGGATTGAACTATTTGACAAATCCACATATGCATCATTCCGGACAACTATGTGCAACATTGAGCCTAAGCTTTCAAGACCCTCCAACTCATATGAGGGCACACCATTTTCCTCAAATCTTTGATGCAGCTCCAACTGATAAAATAACAATCAATGAATAGTTGGAAATCAGTTAATACAGTTCTTGATTCAGGCTGTATCAAAACTATCTACATACTGGAATTACTCCACTTATGCAAATTTGAAAATAAAAAGACATTCATGCAAACTTCACGAGTTTGAGATGCAACATAGAATAACAGAAACAATTTAATCTACAAGACACTATTGTTTGCCTTTTATGGCTGATTCAAGTAGCAAGATAAGTTTTGTAGAAAATAATAAGAGTGACAATATGCATGCAAGTCAGCAATAACCAACCATGGCAAGCTCTTTGACAAGGTTCTGTTTATTTGTTCGTCAAACTTGAACAAAACCAAGCAAGTTATAAAATTGACATGATTCCATGCTTGTGAGTATTGACATAGAATGGGCAAGCTCTTGCATTCTCTAAATTTCAATATGCCCTACAGTACACGATCTGATTCACCCAATTCATACTGCAAATTGCTGATTTCATTTCGACCTCCAGTTAAACAAATCAAGATATTTCTATTAAAAAAACAATGCAAAAAAAAGACAAACTGAAATCACCGAAATCAGCATATGTAAAGCATACCTTTTTCAAAAGATGAGCAGAATTTGAGGACTTCTCAGCGAATTGGTCGCGTAGAACTTGGATCTCATTTTCAATGTCCATTGCCTAGACAGGTAATCAAAGACTTGAAATATATTTGTATTATATAAAAAAACCATATATTCAGGTAAATATACGAAATATGTACAGCATAAGGTGTGATTTCATATGTAAAGTGACACAACAAGTGTATTAATTCTACCTTGCTGGGGCAATGCAGCATTTCCACTCTTCTTGCTTCTTGAACTTTTTCCTTAAGTTCATCCACATCCTTAAAAGATTTCAAACAGAAAATGGAAATCATATATGCACAGTTCAGCTGGAAACTAAAGGAACTCTAAATAAGAAATGGCATCGATATCTTAACATAGATGAAAAACAGTAGGACACGGATAGCTGGAAATTGGGAGGAGTTTAAGGCTAAAAGTGCCTACTAAGATAAATAGGAAACATGATAACAAAAGTATCACCAAGAACAAATGTACCAAGGTAAATGATTTATGGTTCACACTTCACACAACAACAAAAATAAGTGATCAATGCTGCATGTTATCATCGGAGTTATGTCAATCGAGATATTGTGCTGCTGGATCAGGATAGTTTTGCTTGTATATAGAGAATGTTTATATGTCTACAGAAAGTTGAGCAGGAAGTCTTCAAAAGTGAAGAAAGTGATCCATTTAGATAAACTAAGAACAGAAGCAAAGTAAATCACTGCACAGTTTCTGTATGATGCAAGATGTAGAAGGTTACATAGTTAAAAAAAAAACTCATGTTGTAACTGGTATTACACAGAAGAACTTTTAGAAAAGTTGAGAGGATAAACTAGATATGGGCACAAATAAATAAATGAGGGAAAGTGGTCCAGGCCATGCATTCTAGGTAAGTAAGCAATGGCTCGAAAAAAGAAGAAATTAAAAGAACATAATGTTCATATTGTTAGATACCACTTACCTGCTTCCCAATTCTTTGAGAACTGTTTTCCTGCTCTTTAAGTACTTGTTGAACTCTTTGAATAGCAGCTCTAGCATTTTCTGTGTCCATGCGAGCATTAGCTCTTTCTTCTTCGACAATTCTCCTGGCATCTTCAGAAGCCTATGAGCAATACAGAAAAAATAGCAATGCTTGAAAAGAATGAACAAATGGAAATATACGAATGGACAGATCTATCCAACAAGAGATTAGGCATGCTTCTATATGGACGAATGATTATCAAATCATGAAGTCTACAAGAACAAGCAATCCAAGAGGGGCTGGATCATGCTTTATGCACAATTAATTGGCAGCATGTTTATTTCTGAACCATGTTGAGGAAATCAGTTGGAAATCCTAAAATGTGTTAGTCAACAAGCCATGATCTGCAGGTGACTGAATTTTTGCTGTGCGTTTCGGAAGTCCCTCTAGATTACCTTGCTTATTATAATGGCAAGAAACAACTTTCATCAACCACAAAGATAATAATTTGAAGTCTTAAGATTGCATATAATTCAGAGGAAGAACTCGGTTTTCCTCAAAATCCAGCAGGCAACTTCGCAAATTAAGAAGAATTAAACATGGAAACTGGCATTTAATTATAAATTATAAACAGTCAACACTGAATGGCCCATGATACTAAAACATGTTTACAAATGTTTATAGCATGCAGACACTACTGAACTACAAGGGATTTTGAACGCACCAGTTTTAATGAGCTTGCTATTTTTGTGACATCTGCTTTTTGCTGAAGCAATTCATCTTCTCTTTTAGACAGCTGAACTGCTAAAATATCCACCTATGGAAAGTATCAAACTATTAAAGTGTCCAGAAAAAAGGGAACATCTTGGCATATAGCTAAAAATATCTTTGAAGAAAAAAAGAAAAGAAAGTTTGAAGCACTTGCAACACCATTAAAGATAACTAAACATTGAGCAACAATAATCATTGGTGAGAATCTAAATATGGTTCAAATGAGGAAACCAACCATAGATAGAGACTCCTCAATTTCATCCTCATATTTGCCAGCTACTCGACCTCTCAGTGACTCCAATACACTCTTTAGATTCTTCAGAAGGATGTCTCGCTCCAATAAAGCCACTTGTCTCCATTTAACCTGAGAGTTCAAGCCAAGGCCAGCTAAACATCTTAAGGTATAAATAGCCCCACTAATTGAACCAATTGCCAAATGGGTGTTCAGGAAGACAGGAACTCAAAAGGTAGAGTTCCATACCTCATTAGACAACAATGTGGCAGTGTTGAGACCCTTCTCAAATTTCATGGCGAGCTCACGGACTGAAAGGCGTTGACGCCGATCAAGCAGACCTGCTGTCTCCTTGGCAACAATCTCCTTAAGACATGGCATTTCTGGGCCATCTGCCAATTTGATCACTATCCCATTCGAACCATTCTTGCAGGTAGGGAATTTATTTCTGATGAAGTTTACTGGACGCAGTGGCCCAGACCAGTGGACCTCACTCTGCGTCTTCCGTCCAAAATCAACAGTTGATGCCCGAGTCATCGATAATGAACCCTCAACCCTGATTCCATAAAAGCAAGTGACAGTGCCTCAAAGTTTGCAACTGGTCACAATGAAATGTATCATTACCGCAAATGTTTGATACATCACAGTTATCTGTTAAGTTCATAAATGTAAAAGGCAAAATGCGTCAAAATAAAGGAAGGCGAAAATAACACCGGAATGAAAATTGCAGCGTGGAACCAGGAAAAAAAAGGCAGAAGAGCAATACAGTATCATCTAGTTGCGCGTGAGTGCTAGTCCCAAACTTGTTGGAGAGTTAGTATTAGAGTTTAATAAGAGTCCAAGTCATGTACGAGTTGAGAGTCGTGCTAGGGTCCGGTCGAGAGTTATGGTGGAAGGTGAGAACTGAGAAGGATAATGGTAGTGAAGGTTTCAGGGCAAGGTAGAGAGGCCCTGAAACAGGGGGAGAGACTATTCAGGCGATGGGTTTGGTGGTCGTGTTGTTGGTAGTATTGGAGGCGGAAGTGGTAGGCTCGGACGTGATGCCGAGCGACAGTGTTGATGTTGGTACGGAAAGTGGAGGTGCGTCTCTGGTGGTGGTGAGCTGGTGAGCTTGCTGGTGATGGTGCAGTTGGAGCTGGTGGTAGCTCTAATGGAGGCTATGGTATAGGTGTCGATGGTAGCTATCGAAGTGTTGGTGTTGGCACTTGAGGTGGCGTTGATGGAGAGGTTCGGTGGACCTATTGGTAGAAGGCGGAGGTCAAGGTGGTCAGGGGCGTGTTGGGAGAGATGGTAGAAGCTGAGGTGCTTGGGGACATGTTGGGAGCATGCTTATTAAGGCGTCGCCTAAGCGGTAAGGCGCCACCGCAGGTCAAGGCGTCGCCCGCCTTGCCAAGCAAGATGCCTCCCCTCCTGCCTTGTTGGGTCTTGTCCTCCCCAGCCTGCCTCGAGCCTCCCTGCTCCAGATCCGCCGGATCCAGCCTGCTCCCTCGCTTCGTCCCGACCTTGAAACCGCATCCCTGCCGCCGGATCCGGCCTCTCCTCCGGATCCGCTGGACTGAAGTCGCCCGCCTCCCGAGCCGCAGCGAGAGGGAGGGAAAGCGAGGAGGCGGAAGAAGGGATGCTGGTTGCTGCCACGGGAGGGTTGGGGAGGAGCCCGAGCCAGGAGGGGGAAGTTGGGTCACCACCGGGAGGGAAAGGGAGAGGGGGAGGGGGAGCCTGCATTTAGGCGTTGCTCTGCTCCTCCCAATGCATTAAGCACTCTTCTGCAAGCAGGCGGGGGCAGGCGGGGACAGCCGGGCAGGTGGGATGTTTTGCGGCTAGAGAATCAGAGCTGCTGCTGCTGTCGCTATCTTCTGCGGCTGCTCTGCACTGTCGCCTTAGGATGTGTAAGGCGTCGCCTCGCCTCGCGCCTTAGCACTTAAAAGGTATGAGGGGGGTGGGTCGCATCGCCTTGCCTTACCGCCTTAATAACCATGGTTGGGAGAGGCAATGGAGGCCGAGGTGGCCAGGGGTTAGAGGTGGAGACGGTGGAGGCCAAGGCTTGAGGCGTGTGGGTAGAGGTGGTGGAGGCCGAGGGTGGTCAGGGGCTGTGGGCAGAGGAGGAGGAGGTTGAGGCCGGGGCAGTTGGTAGATGGTGGAGATAGATTTGGTGACATCCCTAGTGGTATTGGTGTCGAGCAACTTTTGGTCTTTGTGATGATATTAGCTATGGAGTCGATGGTAGGTTTGGTAAAATATTAGATTCTAGTAATAGTATTGCAATATGTAACAAGATGGCCATGATTATTATCTCATGTCCATCTTAAGGGAAGTGTTGGAGAGCTAGTATTAGAGTTTAATAAGTGTCCAAGTCGTATGCGAGTCGAGAGTCGTGCTAAGGTCCGGTTGTAACATTGGCACTATAAATAAAAGGTGTGGGGATCCTGTAGGACAACACGTGGTTATTTCTGAAATCAACAAAACCTTATGCGATGCAAGTACGAACATCACATGATCTTACAGTATCACCAATAAACTCACAACGACAAATCTTCACTCAGAAGAACCAACTAATTATCACATCGGTGTCGTGAACTCCACTAAAAAGGACAGTTAGGCGGCCCAGAGTGCAAATTTGTCAATGAATTAAGGAAAAGGACTTCCCTGTACAGTTGGAGTGGTCGGTGGGAAACATTAGTTAACAAAAAAAAACTGCTAAGATGACAGGAAGCAAAAGTTTAATTTATAGGATTAATCCTGGTCACACTTTTTTTTTGCAATGAATACTCTCTTGAAACATCTAAAGTAACAAAAAAATTACAAGGCTAAACAACAGAATTCTATTAGGCCCCGATATAATTCTAGAATCGTGTATAAAAGAAAATTCAAACTTTCTAGCTGGCATCAACCAACAAGACAGTTAATAAGGGAAACAAAACCATTAACGAAACAAATTAACCATTCTTAGAACAAACGAAACTACAAAAAACAATTCAGAGCTAAACTTCGTTTTCTCAATAAGCTACTAGTCGATTTAATTTTACAAGCTGTTCAGTTCATACACTGTTCTATACGACACACATACAATAAAATTAAAATTGAAGTACAGATGTATCACTTCACTATTTGGACATCTTTTTCTAGGTTGCATTGCTAACCACCCAACCACTACACGGAAATGCAAGAGCGTAATTTGGTACTTGCTTGAGAAAACCGACCTTAACACCAAATCCAACTACATTTGCTTAAGATTTCACCAACTACGCCTCGAACTGCAGCAAGAGCAGAATCATACTACTCCAAGATAAGCAAACAAGTTCAAAACCGACCTTAACACCAAATCCAACAACATTTGCTTAAGATTTCACCAACTACGCCTCGAACTGCAGCAAGAGCAGAATCATACTAATCCAAGATAAGCAAACAAGTTCAAAACTTTCCACCTCCTAAGCACGCAGCGGTAAAACAACGGAAAATTCAACAAAAAAACGCAGGAAAAAAAACGCAGAAAAAAGGGAGGTTACCAGAGAGCTAACCCTAGTCGAATGCGGCCGCGTTCGGATTGGAACCTGTCCGCTCAAATGGCACTCGGATCTTGCAACTTGGTTTGCATCCACCCGCCTGTTCGCGCGTACAATGGGGTTGATTTGGCGAGAGGTTTGCGGAAATGTGGAGCAAATCTGGGAGATTTTGGGGGGTTTTGGTAATAAAATGAGGTTTATCTCTCGTGCTCTCTTCTCTCTCTTCGCTTCTCTCTTCTCTCTTCTCTCTTCTCTCGGCTAGGAGAGGAAAACGGGTGCGATCTTTGTAGGAATAAGCTCAGTTTATCCTCTTCAACTGATAGGAAAGTCTGGTTTTTCTCTTAACGTCAAAACTAGTTATTTAACTCTCTAAATTTATGCAATCTAGCCATTTAACCCCTCACGCTAGTTTGAATGAGTGGTTTTGCATACGTGGCTGGTTTTATCCTAGTCAGCGTATATATGGTATCCAAATCGGCATGTGTGTGGTAGATCAGCATGAGCTATATTCTTCTCCATCTCTCTCTATTTCTCCCACGCTCTCTCCCTTCTCACCGGCGCCCACCCTCACAGCAAAAATGGCGCTGGCGACTTCCTCAACTCTCATCCCTGTGCAGCCTCCTCCCCACTCCACTTTGGTCTCCCTCCGCCACCTCCTTCCCCCTCCGTCGCCTCCTCCCCCACCACCCGACTCCTCCTAGATCTGGTCGGATTTGTGCTGGTAGTGCCCAGATCTGGCTAGATTTGAGACGTTGCCGCCGTGGTGGCCATGGCGCAGCGATGCCTCAGCGAGGGTTGCGATAGAGCGGCGATTGGTGCAACGCGGCGGAAGCGGCGCAGTGGATGCACGCAGATCGGCGATGGTGCAGCGGCTGCGGCGGCGGACGTGGCGGCCGGGCACGGTTGGTGTGCGGTAACGCCGGCGTGTAAGCGGCGGCGGCGGCGCGCAGCGCGACGGCGGCAAAGACGGCGATGAGCTCGGCGTGGTGTGAGTGGCTCGACAGCAGGCCGACGAAGGCGTGGTGACCAATGCAGCGAAGCGCAGTGGACGAACAAGGCAGTATCTCAAGAAGCACATCAAGGCCGAGCGCATCAGGGTCCAAGGGGCCCGGGCCACCGCCACCAGTCTCACGCTCGCTCGACCGCCTTCTCCGCGAGTTCGGCTCCAACGAAGAGGTCGAGGACCTGCTTCATGGCGATGCGGGGGTCCTTCTTGGCCGGCCCTGGCGAGTTCTTGAGGTTAGTCACCTGTAGTAGTGACGCGACGCCACTGGGCTTGAAGTCCAGCTCGGCCACGTGGCTCTCCATCACGCGCACCCTCCACCAGAGGAACCTCGCCTTGCCTTCCGCGGTGCCGAGCGCTTCCTTGTACATGGCGTCATCGGAGAACACGCCGAGCACGTTGTAGCACACGGGGTGGCCCTCGCGGTCGGCGACGTCGAGGTAGAACGCGTCCTTTAGCTCCTCTAGGAGCGAGCCGTCGTCGACGGTGGCGGTGGCACAGAAGCTCTTCAACTCCTTGCGCCTGTGGAGCATGTCGAAGGCGGCGCCAGCCTAGAAGTCGTGTTGTCTCTCTTGTTGCTCCCCCCTCCTAGTCAGCAAAACCACTGCCACGTGTGCAAAACCACCACTTGAAACCGGCGTGAGGGGTGAAGTGACCGGATTATGCAAGTTTAGAGGGTTAAATAACCGATTTTGAAGTTCAGAGGGGAAAACTAGACTTTTCTGATAGTTCGAGGGAGTAATCTGGACTTATTCCATCTTTGTATGGCACTTTGGGGAGCGGCTTATGTTCTGCTAGGGCCACACAAGGGCATATCTACATGGGAGTTTCTCCGTTGTAAAGTTATGCGGTGGCTATTCTAAACTTATACTCACTCCGTTCTTAAATATATGACGTTTGACCAAGCGTGCAGTCAAACTTATTTAACTTTAACTAATAATATATGAAAAACTATTTAGATTAATCATGAGTGGATAGTATCATTAGATTTGTCATGGTAAATATTTTCATGGTATAATAATTTTGTAATTTTTTACTGACAAAATCAAATGAAAAGTAATGGTCAAAGTTATATAAGTTTGACTGTACGTTTGGTCAAACGCCATGTATTTAAGAACGGAGGGAGTAGTTCTTACGTAGTGCTATCAATACCAAATAATTATAGTGTTAGTTGATATTTACGTAGCATCAAGTATAAATCTTAAACATCAATGCTCTCATAAGTATGATAGGATTACCAAGATAAAAAGTGGCAGCTAGCAGACTCTGAACATTATGCTTAGTATGATTAAGTGTTTTGTTGTAATCATAGTATGTATCTGATGATTAAATGAAAGAACCTATTGGTTGATGCATATAAGCTGATGATAAGCAGTTTGATTGCCATTTATGGGCAAGAAACCTTGAGAGGAAGGGCACAAACAGCGACTTCACTTTTAACTTGAAAAGGAGCCTAGATTTGGATTGCTGTTTTTCATTGAGAAATCTCATCTCTAAGACTGTTATGATACTACTATCAGCATACACTCATGTTGGATCATAAATTAATCCACTCGCTGTAATTGTTGCGATATCATAATGGCATAAAATGAAGGAATAGACTCGCATAAAAGATTTGTCTGGTTGGAATTACTCCCTCCATTCTTTTTTATTTGACACCTTAGAATCTATACCGTCAAATTTTTCAAAGTTAGACAACCAATATGTTTAAAACTATATAGATTGGCTACGTGAAAACTATACCATTAGATTTGTAGTCAAAAATACTTTTATAATATTATAATTTTATTAATATGCTTTAATATAAAGTTATAATAAAGTAACGATCAAAGTCGCATCTCAAAAACGGTGAAAAACCAAAAACATCAAATAAAAAAGAACGGATGAGTACTGTATTAAAAAGAATCAACCTTGAAATCTATCAGGATGTATTTGGCGCCGTCAAGGGCAACATGACGCTGGCAGCATACTTTGATTGCACTAACGGGAAAAAAACGGGACAGTCGAGACAAATTGTGCTTGTGCATAAGTTAAAAACAGGACAGCAATGCGATAGGACAGACTCGCAATCACGGAAACCTCCACGAGTAGGAGGGGGAAACGGCTAAAAATACTCAGGACCATCGGCGCAGAAGATCTAGAGCAGGAGACGGCTGAGCGTCAATCGAATCCGAATTATTTGGCATCCGGGTTTGTTTGGTTGGCAACGAATATGGTTTAGATTTTTCTATCCGATTAACAATTTCTATACTATTCGTATTCGTATTAGCATAAAAAAAATGGATACGAATACGGTATGAACTTTTGTCATCCAAAATATTATTTTATCCACGCTATTCGTATTCCAAATTGGATAAAACAATATACATATTTTATTGCAGTGTGGCTAATTAATTGGATGAGTATTTTTAGTTTAATATGAATTCATATTTTTAGGTGAAATAGATAAACTAAAATGATTAGGTGTGTTATATACGAGGATAAAATATCACAAATATTCTGTAATTACGTAAGTTATGAGGATATCCGAATCCGACCGAATTGAGTAGGTATTCGATTCGTATTTGTATTCAACAATTAACAATATTAGTATTCGTATTTGTTTAGAAAATATGAATACAAATAAGGAAAGACCACTATTCGATTTGTATTCGAACTGTTGACACCCCTAGCAACTGAGCAGGTCAGGTGCGAGTGCAACTCGGACCCGACCCGACTCGACTCGACTCGGGTGCTATATTAAGCCATGTATCACTTAATCACGAATTAAGCTTGCTAATTGCTCAAAGCATTAAAACATTTTATTCTTCTTTTTCTTGGCCCTTTGATCTAGCTGGACAGTCTACGTGAACAGACACCATCGTCGTCCAATGACTTGACTTGAAATACTCAATTACAGCATAAGGAGTTAATACAGAGGATCTACAATCTATAATCATTAGAAGTGATCTTTACCGTCCGATTAAAAATCAAAGACCATATCAAATAATACAGTATTTTCTGCTACAATAAAACCGCGGAGGGTTTCCCTTCTTTTGTTTTGGTACTTTGCTACAATACTATGTGCCGTGGAGTAACCGGATCTTTGCAAGCTTAGGCCGTAGATAAAAAGTGAAGAAGGAAGAACGATGATATTACGTGTCCAGCTGCTTTGAGTAATTAGCGGGCTTAATTCGTAACTAAGTGAGACGTGGCTTGATCTAATCGGCCCTGCACAGTTTAAGCCTTTTAGATGCAGTCCCCCAGCTGCTTTGAGTAATTAGCGGGCTTAATTCGTAACTGAGTGAGACGTGGCTTAATCTAATCGGCCCTGCACAGTTTTAGACTTTTTTTTGAGTACTCATACACACCACACGCATGCCTTTACATACATATATATATATATGAATATGGATATATGATCTTAACACACGCTTATAATCTAAAACAGAGACTTAGACCTCACATAGCGTAAACACGTATATCGTTTCTAGATGGGCTAGATGCACACCTAGGGTCGCATCTGTTGTTCGGTCCTCGGTTTTAGGGCGTGTTTGGATTCATACCTGGACGTCATGTGCCCGCTCGCTTCGCTCTCGATGTTTGCGTGCTTTCGCTCGTTTGGTCAGCTCGCTTTCGAGCATAGGAAATGAGCGCCTGAGAGCCAACTGCCTGAGAGCTAGCTGTCTGGTTTTGATCTACGTTGATTGTTTGATCTAACGGTCTATTTTTTATTTATCAATTCTAGGCACATACTTCTAACCAAACAACTCATCTCCAGGTTTGCTTGGCTAAGCAGAAATCATCTACTTTCTAGGCTACATCCAGACACCACTTTTCCTAATCATAAAGTTCAGGACACCAACTAAACAGGCCCTTAAGTTTTTAGGTGCAGGCGCTGCAGCTGAGCCGGTTCCAATCTGGTACGGCCAACGCCACAGACTGCGCGACAGCCAGGTCGCACAGCTGCCGAGATTCTCTTCGTGTTGCCGCCCCCTTCGTCCGATCGAGATCTAACGGACGAGAATCCGCACGGGGAGCGTCAGAGGGATTCTGCGACCGTTCCGTTGATGGCGGGCGGCAACGTGGACCTTCGACCGACGGCGCCCAACGCGACAGTCCGTTGGAAGGCGTTGGGACTTGACTTGCCCCCACGTTCTCCTGTACGCCGTTGAATCATGAACTTCAAATCTTTAAAACCTTTTCAAGCTTGAAATGTGGAGTTGATGATACAGAGACACGTAGGTCATGTGTTACTCGAATCTTCCACGAAAACGTCGCAGGAGGATTTGCTCGAGATTTTTTTCCCTCTCACTTAACATCTTTTTTAAACAAAATTAGTACTCTTACTACGATCTAAGAGCGGGACAGATGGCTTTTGTGGACTGAAAGCGCAATAGAAGTGTCATTTTTCAATTTCGTACAAACAGAAGTACTTTTGCTATTACAAATAAAAAACATTCCAATTTAGCCAAAGACTCAGCTTTGCTGAGCTCCAACAGAGCAAGAAGTTAGAGCTTGCATATCTAGACAAGTCTATGGTGTTTTGGACTTGTTCACGTCTAAAGTATTAGATGGTTTATGTATATGTTTTCCCATTTTTTGAAAGGAAGATTGATGGGGATTGCTCTAGCTTCACAACTTACATATCTACACATCAAGATTTCAAACACTATCACAAGGTTAAATCTAAACTTAATGTTCATAATTATAGTTTCTTAGAAGAATGCGACTACGACTTTTGTTTATGTGAGTGTAGGTATGCTGGACACTCTAGAAAATAGCGTAGGCCAGAGGGAAGAGAGGGAGGCAGGCCCAAGAGAAAATAAAAGGAGAGTACAAGAGGAAGCCAAGTCTTCCATGTGGCCAGTAAGGAGGAAACAAGCTCAAGAGAGCCCATGCGACGCCCAAGCCAAAGAGAGGGGAGGCCTGTGCGGCCAAGCCAAAAAAAAAGGGAGGGAGGCTCATACGGCAACCTAATCCCACCTACACCTCTCTCATGTCTAAGGGAAGCACAAGACAAGCCTATGTAGCTGGAATTGAAGAAATCTAAGTCCAACTGCTCACATGGAATTAAATGATGGGTTTGCATGCCATATGACTTGAGATGTCCTAAATGGACCATGTATTTATTTTATAACTATTTTTCACGTCTTAAAACAATTTACTTTTATATTTGGCTTAGAAGCCAATTTGGCCACTTAGGCCAAATAGAGTTAGTTTAGGCTTGGTTTATGTTAGGGGGGAGTGTCTCACACGTCCATAATACCCTAACGCGGGGGTGAAGCACTGTAGCACCACGAAAATTGAAGAAAAATCAGATTGCTCGTTTGCATCATTCTAGGGTTTGTGCAAGCTGATGGCTGCCCCCTCGGAATTGTGCTATCCTTTATTATTTTCTTGCTTGTTCTTGATTTAATTGCAGGGAGGTCATCTCCACTTTGGTCGTGGTCAAGTGGAAGTTATCAAAGCGTGTGGCTTAGCGGGTTCATACATCGTAGGTTGTTGCATTGGTATCGATTAACCTTATCGATTCATTGAGTTTTATATTGTATCCTAGATTCAAAGTCGCGGAGACGGATACCCCGAATCAAACATGCACGGCATGGAGTGCATTCCGTTTCCTTGCCTTGTTATCCCTGCATGTGCTCGACATTGACTATGGGAGCTGGGAGGGAGTTTTCTGTGCAGTTTCGTAGCATGGTTTCCCTGGAACAAAGGTGAATGTAGGACGTGGAATCCGCCACGCCAAGGAACAACAACCCGTGCACGGATATGCCTGCCAACTTGGGCAAACGATACATCCAAACGCCGGGGTCATGAAGCCGTATTCGCTAACTAAACTGCTACATGTTAATGTCGATCTGATATTCTGATCCATTTACGTCGTATCACGGGTTGCAGGAACATATATGGGTACAAACTAGCGCAGATCGTGCCTCCAAGCCCAATCACTTCGGTGTCTGCGAGCGTAGCCCTTAAGGATACTGTAGCCAGCGGCGGAGGGAGGGAGAGGCCGGCGGGAGCGGAAGCAAATTTTCTGAGGCCCGTCCTTCGTGAGATCCTTCGAATCTCATCGTCTATGTGCACTGTAGCAAACACAAGGAGAAAGAATCTAACGGTACTAGGGGAGGGGCCTCACAGAGGCCCTCCCCCAGAAAATTTACTTCTCATTAACTTTTACTCTAAAATAACTTTAAGTATACATACGATTCCTTTCAAAATGTATGTGTTTAAAACTTGAAGTACATACACAGCATATTCCAAGCGTATGTATTGAATTTTTTACGTATAACATAAAAAAAATAGTATTTGTTCTGCTCCTCTTATATCTATTTTCTAGCTTCGCCACTAACCGTAGCCATGTTACTCGAGTTGAGTGATTCGGGAGCGATCCATGTCAATGTCATGTCTGCCATCGCCCATCATGCATGGCCGAAACAAAAAAAAATTGGCTCAATAGAATTATGGATCTCTTGCAGAGAGAGGCATGCAATGCAACACATCATCATGATGTCCCTGAACTCATCCAAACACGAGTTCCATTAGCACATTTGGTGGCTCAAGCTCCAAGTCTCCTCCTGCTCCTTTCTGTATCTTTCTGGCCGGGTGAGCTGTGAGTTCAACCATGTAACGGCCACGTGGCTAGCTATAGAAGCGCATCATGGCCGAGCAAGAGAGAATGTTGGATGAAACCTGATGTGTGACACGGCAGTAGTACCTTTGCAGGTGTACTGCAACTCTGCAAGTCCTGTAACAACCGAATGGCTGGCAATCGAGACATCTGCTTCTGATATGCAGCCGGTTTGTTCAGTTTGGGATCGGGATCTCAGCTGTTAGATCGAACGCGCGGACAGATAAGATTGGTTGGTACAGTAGAATCGCTGTAGTATTTGCTACGGTGCTGATGTCGAGTCATGCTCGCACAGACTGAAATCATTGTCTCTGCAGTACACGAATCCCTTGAGTTTGAGCTCTGCTGGATACTACTACTGCAAGTCTGCAACACACAGATTCAGTCCAAAGCAAAGCTCTGCATAAAGTGGTGGTAATCTGATGGCAGATATCACCACACTGCATAAGGGCAGGCATGCAAACTTCAGATCCCACTCCAATCACCCAAGAACCATTGGTCATCTGACCACCCGATCAACACCCAAAAACAAATGACAAGAGAAGCTATGGAGGGGACAGTGGACACCATGTGCTTGAGTGATGCCCAGGTCCACACGACACTGACTGGATATCAGAGTGGCTCCACATCATGTCGAATGAATGGGCCGCGAGCCTAACACGACTATGATTCGTCTTTTTCGACAAGGCTGTTAAAAAGTCAGCCGAAGCTGTAGCTTCAGAAAGGACCGGCCCGTTTTCTCTCTAGCAGGGCCTGGGCCGGACAAGGCCGGCTTGTGCTCCAACGTAGAATCCAGATATAATCCAAAAGCTAAAAGAAAAGCGAGAGGTAGACCAAAAATAATAATTTGGCGTACTGCCACCTTAATTACAAAAATAGTTCCTTTAGTATCAAATTTGCAAAATTAGTCTCCTACCGAACACGGAAGAACCGAAGGGCGACACGTGGCTCTTCCCGCTCGGGGGGCGCGGAACGGAGGTGCTAGGCGCGGGAGGACGAGTGAACGACCTAACTTGCTAATAAATGATATCCGTTCACGATTTGTTTTTTAAGCCGACCGGGCTCGCGACTTTCCGCACTGCGCGCCTGGTTCCCACGCCCGCTCGTTTTCCCGTGCCTAGCACGTCCGTTCAACGCTCGTGAGCGCGGGAAGGGCCACGCGTCGCCCACCGGTTCTTCCGCGCTCGGTAGAGGGGCTAGTTTCACAAATTTGATATCAATAGGCTATTTTGCAATTAAGGTGGCAGCATGGGGTCAATTTTTTTTTTAAAAAAAAAATCCAATTTTGGTTATACTGGTTAAATACTCATGAGTAGCTACGGATAGGAAATCTACGGCGGTGAACCGAGAGTAAGTTATGATGCTTGTTTGCAAGAAGCTAAATATAATTTGTCGCTGAGTTAGTTAACAAACTTCGCAAGAGAATAAGGGCACGTCCTTGCATGACCCAAACCTATTGGGAGAGGTGTTGTTAGTGTCTGTTAACATGATCGGCAGATCGTTCAAACATATTTGTCGCAACAAGCGATAGATTTGGATATGTTTGCTGGAAGAACCAGATACTTGGCGGGACCCATCTGCGGGCACACAGATTTTAGAGAGGAGAGAGAGGGGAGAACACATCATTCACCGGTCACCGCCACTATCTTCTTTTTAAGTAGTAAAGAAAAGCAAAGACCTAACGCTTCTCTAATTAGTCTCTGATTGCCTAACAAATAGCCCTCATCCCGGTGGCAAGCCACAGCTGTGAAGGGTGGAGACTTTCGATTCTTTTCGGCACCACCGCCCATCTGCAGGGGAAGAAACTTGTGGGCTACCATTTTGTGCCGGCTATGCATACATACCGCTATAGGAATTGGGGCGACCCTTGTGTGCCAAATTCCTCTCTGCCTTTTGCATTCGATAAGATCGAGCAGTCACCGATCAACGCCACTTCCCCTGAATTGCGCCTACCCTTTTCCATTTTGTTGTGCGTGACGCAAAATATTATTACAAATTTGTCGGCTGCTCAGTTAGAAATCATTCATTTCAAGTTTAATCGGATGGTTCTATGTTCGTCGTGATCAGGGGTGCGCGTATATTGAAGAGGGGAAATCAACAACAGTTAAACGTAAATTAACCTACAGAAACAGCGGCGGGTTCGGTGTTGAGATAATCGGGTTAGCTAACCTTGACCCGGTTAGGTTAGCTTAACCCAAAATTTGTGTTTGGCAACCAACATTGTTAATATAAATTATTGTATGGCTAGATTATGTGGGTTAGCTGTATTAGCAGAAGAAAAAAAATAGAATTTACGAGAGTTTGTTGTGCTGGGTTAGTTTATTCCACCAATTTAGTAGGTTAACTTAATCTTAAGTTAAGATTAAAATGATTTGATCGGGTTAAGTTAATCCTTTCTAACAAGGATGTTTGGCAGTTAAACTCCTAACCCACCTATTAACGGCCAACCAAACGGGGCCTTGAGCTTTTCTCTTCTCGGTTAGTTGCTTTTTTTTCGGGGAGTGGTTAGTTGTTCGTACTAGCCATCTGCCAAAGCACCAGGCGACATCGGCCCGTGGCCCGTGCTGCCGGGCTGGCTGGCTGCTACGGATGGCGTAGTGCGACTGTACGAGGCGCTTGGCCGCAGCCAGCAGGAGGGTCATACCGCAACCGTCGATATCAAGTGAGAAATACAGGCGTCGTTTCAGAAAGTGCAGAGTTGCTTAGCTAACTGCTGATTACAAGAAGGGCACTTAGTGCCTGCGGCTTAGGGTATATTTGATTCGATGAATCAGAGTATATATATACGAGATGGTTCTGAATATATTGTCGTTTCTATGTTTGGTTGAGTGAATCGAACAAAGTCGTTCTGGACAAGGTCATACAGATTCTGAAAATATTTCTAAAAAATATTGTACCGAACAGTTTCATAAAACGGGCGAGCCATACGGTACAAGGACAAACGCGTCCCTTCTGTTACCCCTTCTCTCTCTGTATATACGTCACTGACTAGTGGGCCATACCAATTAGTGGATAGTTAAACTAATTAATTTAGTTAAATACTCTTTTTGTAATTAAGATAAATTTAATAACCATGCTAATATTTTAATAATTAATCGTACTAATACTCATCTGTGTATACAACTCATTCAGCTTCATCCCTAAAACCAAACACCATCTTGAACCATTCGATACCATTACATTCATGCGACCAAACAAAATCTTGAATTATCTCATCTCACTAACTAACCATGCAAGTTGTATTATATCACCCAGGATTATCTCATCCATCATGTATCGTCTCATCCTATTCACTCTGATTCATCCAACCAAACACACCCTTAAACGCAGGATCGGATCTCACGTCACATGTAGGAGCACTGGGTTTCAGAAGTTTACGATGCAAGAACTAGATTGTTTACATAATCCCATATTGGATACTCCATTTGAGCAGCGGATAAATATCCTTTTGAAAGCAAATTTGCAAGAATAGAGTCTCACCATGAGATCCTCCCCACCAACTGTTGATTTCCCTTCAATCAACCGAATCCACGACTGATGGGCAGCATTTTCTTCCCCCGTAGCATTTTCTTCCTATCCTTTCGGCTCCGTAGAAGCCACGGCCCCACGGGAATAACGTGGGCTACGCGCACGCACATATTTATTTATTTTTCCTTCTTTGACATCGTGTATCATGTTTTCCTTTGATAAGATGGCAGCGCGTCATCGTATATATTTTGCCAAGGCTATTGTTCTACTCTTTCATTTACAAGAAACAACGTGTTTTTTTTTAATAAAAAACGTGATTATCACAAGTTGATCAACCAGCGGAGGGCAACAGTTCGGCACGCAGAGGAATAACAGGTTAGTTGCATATCTTGGGTAAGGTAAGGACAATTCAGGTGGAAAGACAGGAGTAGACGAGTACTACGTAGCACCACCTGGCAGGCTGCCAGGCTGGCACAACGCAGCATGCACGTTCCCGTCCCGGCCGGTGACCCGACCTGGTCTGGTCGCACACCTACATCTATGACCTATCGGCGGGCAGTCTCCGGGCTTGCTGCTCCTCCCGCCACGAGAGCAGGGTAACACGTGGAGTTGAAAGGCATCAACCCTGAGACCCTCAGCCAGTGTGCCGGACGGATGCCCCCCCGGCGAGCGCCTCCTCACCTTCGCCGAACCAGCCCACCCACGCACGCGGCCGACGTCCTCTCCGCTCCTCTCCTCGCGCGCGCAGGCCCGTCCGCCGACGCGTGCCGGGCGGGCCAAAAACGTGTGAGCAGGTACGTGCGCGCGGCTGATTTTGCGTGTGCCCCAAAAAAAAACTCCGCACGGACGACGAGGCATCCGGGCCTTTTTACCGTCTCTGCTGCCGTACTACGTGGAGAGACAGGTAGCGTTGGATATTCGGAGGAGGTGCGGGCGGCTGATTGCGCCAATCAAAAGCTGCTGCCACTGTTGTGGCTGTGCAGGGCGCGCGCTCTCTCTTCTCTCCGGACGACAGGGCATGCTAGTCTTTGGTTTTTTTTTTAAAAAAAAATATTTTTTTAAAAAGATAATTACAAAAATATATAGTCATTCGAAAAAATTACAAAAATATGTCTCTGTTGTGGCTGTGCAGGGCACGCTCTCTCTTCTCTCCGAACAACCGGGCATGGTAGTCTTTGGATTTTTTTAAAAAAATATTTTTTTAAAAAAAGATAATTACAAAAATATATAGTCGTTCTAAAAAATTACAAAAATGTGTATCTGTCGTCAGTTGAACTGATCTGACGAGTTCAACTGGCGATAATGACCCTCTCGCCACTCTGTCGCCAGTTTCGCCATTTCAACTGGCGATAGGAATCTATCGCCATTTCAACTGGCGACATCTTCCTGTCGTCATTTGAATTGGCGACAGGAAGACTGACAGGGGTGGTGCTCGATATGGTCGCCAGTCTTCCCGTTCTTCTCATCAATCTTCCTGTTGCCACAGGTAGCTGTCGCCAGTTGAAATAACGATAGGTTCCTGTCGCCATTTGAACTGGTGATAGGTAACTAGACCGGTGATAGAGGGGCAAGAGGGTCCTTGTCGCCAGTTTATCGTCAGTTGAACTGGCAACAGGAGCATATTTTTGTAATTTTTTGGAGCGACGGTATATTTTTGTAATTATTTTTTTTAAAAAAATTATTTAAAAAAAATCGTAGTCTTTAGCTGAATTGATCTCGTTTTTTAGTTACCGTAGCAAAAGTAGCTCGTGTTCGTACGTAATTGTAAAAATGGCACAGCAGCAAACACTTATTGTGCTCATATTCCACGAAAACCACCCATCATGCTTCCACTCCGCGGCAGGAACGTGTCTACTACCTACACGCGGTAGGAACATGCGTATGTCATCCCACCACGGACTGGTAGTGCGGTATGTGACACGTGTCGTCTGTCTAGCATAACGTGGTGCTAATTTTGTCATTTCGGACGTGCAGGGCTACATTTGCTATTTCATTCCGAAAAAAGGCTAAATGAGTCAAAAACTCCGGGTTAGTAGTATCCAAACAGACCACCCCACATGGCACTGCACGGGCCCGATTAGGTCCGGCTAGCTAAATGGACTGTGTCGTGTTGGCCCATGGGGCGAGGTGCCGATTTAGGCACGCAAGACACCGCCTCTCGCCATCTTGACCGGGCTCGACCACTACGGTGTTAGGCACAATAAGCCCGCCATTGTGGGTCTGGCCCGACATCGCGCACGGTCGAGTCGTGTTATGTCCAGACAAAGCCAACAGTCCCTTATTTCGAGGTGGCTTAGACGATATGGCCTATCTGACCACCTCTAGTTAGGTTGCTGCCGTGGTGACATTAGGTTGCTCCGCGTATCCTTCCACAGTTTCACCACCAAATCTAACTAACTATGCTACGGTGCAGTGAGCCAAGAACAAAAAATAACCTGGACTAGAGATACTAGAGACTAGAGAGTGCCTGCTTTAGGAGATGGGGCTGCGAGTGTAATGTTTTTCGGTTCTCCAGTCAACCTAAAAACTTTGTAATCGGGAGGTATCGCTGCTCCTGAAGGGATCTACGCTGTTTTTGGTTCTGGACAGCTGAGAACGCTGCGCAGAATTTGCGTAGCGGTATTTATTTCCCTAGAAAGGAAAAGGGTCCTCCTTGTAGCGATTGGCATTCACGTGGTGTAATCACTTGCAGGTGTAGTCAAATTGATACAGGTAATTGCGTTTGAATCTACCTGCCTTTGCACAAAGATTTTGGTCTCGCCATGATTCGTAAGAACACTGTTTAGTTTCTTATTGTCGGTCAAGACGGCAATTTGATGTGAAAATGTTTTTCCTTCGTCAATTCAAGTGTGAAGTGCACAAACTACACAAAGTCAAAAGATGGAAATTAGCCAGGACCGTAATACATGATTCGTTTTTAGTTCGTCTAGATGGCCGCATGGGGAAACTTCTTTGGTCCATTCGACAAAAGATGGTCCTCCTCCATGCATGAGCTACGCTCATTTTCCTTGACTCCATTTCTCCGTTGGGGACCGTATGTGAATAAAACGACTTCATATTTGTTTCGTTCCTCCAACCACCACCTAATGTCCTCTGGAAAATCTCTAATTAAGCTAACTCACATTGCGCCGAATATTCCTAACTCAATGCTGATGGGAATCAAGCATATGACCTCTTGGCTCTTGATAGATAGGATCGTAGGAGTGATCTTGACCACTAAGGGTATCTCCAATAGTGCTCATCTCAGTCATTTTTTACCTGTTATGTCACTTAGAGTTTTAGTTGGAGGAGAGAAGATGTGAAGAAAGAATGTATCATCTCTTATCTGAGAGACAAACTTGGCGCACACACTACTACAAAACATGCTATATTGGACGCCTCATCACAGACGGTTCTAAAAGGAACCGTCTGTGTTGTACTTACCACAGACGGATCCTTTGGAACCATCTGTGATACGTAATTATCACAGACGGTTTATAGATAATCGCATACGTCACATACGGCTATTGTTAAAAACCGTCTGTGACTTATCATAGACGATTCTCAATAAAAGCCGTCTGTGATAGAGCAAACGTCACAAACGGTTCTTAACAATAACCGTCGGTGATATGCAACCATTATATATACCTAGCCGTCCCGACAGACAGCCCTGCCCCTGGCGCCACCACCCCTGCTGCCTCCTCCCGCATTGCACCACCTTAGAAAGGAGAAGGAAGGGAAGGAAGGAGGTAGGGAGGAGAAGGAAAGGAGGAAGCTAAAGAGAGGAGAAGGATGAAGCTAGGGAGGATGATCTCGCGGGATATTTGGAATTTTCATCGTGAGCTCCGAGGGTAATGATCTGTAACCCTTTATATTTGCCACATGTTAATCGTTAATCAATTTTAGTATGTTTAGTCAATAGGAAGAGTACTTGCGGTTTATTAATCTAATTTAACACTAATTTGTTACGTGCGTAGCGTATATGGATCGAAACTGGATGTACGGTGAGAACCATGTGAGTGAAAAATACATTAATGATGTGTCTGCTTTTAGAAGAGTCGCTGAGCAAGATATGTTGAAGAAGATGATAAAATTTATATACGGTCCATACATTGATTACGGTAATCCGAATATGTTTAACAACCCAGCGCAGATCAAAGCGCACTTTATTCGAAGGGTTTTCAAAAAGGGGTATACATGTTGGACCAGTCACAGTGAAGAACGGATTTTACAGGAAGTCGATAATAACGACATCGCCGAGGAAGTCAACGATATGCCGGATGTGGACTGTGTTTTTGATGAGGATAGGTCGGACGTTGACAATTTGGATCAGATGCTACGCGATGCAAAATGAAATTACAGTGAGAGAGTTTTGTAAATTCGAGAGCTTAATGGAGAACTCGGGGAAACCTTTGTTCCCTGACTGCAAGCCAAAATACACAAGGTTATCATCCGTACTTGAACTGTTGATATTGAAGACAAGTAATGGTTGGTCCGACAAGAGTTTCACGGCGTTGCTAGGTCTCCTAACGGGAAACGTGTTGCCTAGCACCACCTACCAAGCCAAGAAGGTTCTTTGCCTATTGGTAATGGAAGTATAAAAAAATACATGCATGTTCGAACGATTGTATCCTCTACCGTAAAGAGTATGCAGACATGCATATATGTCCCGTGTGCAAAGCATCCCAATACAAGCATAAGAATCTTGCTAAGGTGAAGCAAGGATATCCTGGTAAGGTGTTGTGGTATCTGCCTGTAATCACACGTTTGAAGCGTTTATTTGCGAACCTAAAGGTGGCAAGATTGCAGTGTTGGCACTTGAAGGAGCGTAAGAAAGATGGAAAGCTAAGACACAGTACTGATTCTGCCCGGTGGAGAAACTCGATCGGAGCTTCGAAAAGTTCGGTGCAGAACCGAGGAACATAAGGATAGGGTTGAGAGCAGATGGAATAAATCCTTTCGGTAACATGAGCAGCCGACATAACGCTTGGCCCATGAATCTATGTGTGTACAATCTTCCTCCTTATCTGTGTATGAAGAGAAAGTACATTTTGATGTCACTACTTATCCAAGGGCTGAAGCAACCTGGGAATGATATTGATATGTACCTAGCACCATTGCTAGAAGATCTTATGACACTACGGAACGAAGGAGTACAATTATGGGATGCGTACAAACGAGAGAACTTTATTTTACACGTCATGTTGTTCTGCACCATCAATGATTTTTCTGCCCTTGGTAACCTATCGGGTTCAGTACAAAATGAGCCAAAGCTTGTACACACATAGATTTGACGAAGAAACAATTTGACGAAAATAAGGAGGACGGTTCAGCTCCAAGGGCTTTTAGAGGGTAAGAGGTCTATGGTATAGTTAAGGATATCGATGTTGTGCTTGGAAAGTGACGTAAATTGAGGACTCGGTAGAAAAACATCAGGAAGAAGCGGCAATTTTTAGAACTTGTCTTATTGGGAGCACTTAGAAGTTCGCCGCTGCATCGACGTCATGCACATGGAGAAGAATGTATGTGATAGCTTGATTGGTCTCTACTGAATATTAGTGGCAAAACAAAGGATGATGTCAACGCATGGCGTGACTTGGTTGATATGAACATAAGGACTAAGCTAGCACCGAAAGAGACCGATAAAGGCTGAACGTACCTTCCCCCATCTTGCTACACTCTATCCAAGGCCGAGAGAACTAAATTGTAGCAGAGCTTGCATGGTGTGAAAGTTCCGTCCGGTTACTCCGCCAGCATTAAAAAACTTGTTTCGACGGAATATTTGAAATTAATTGGTATAAAGTCTTATGATTGTCATGTGTTGTGCTGATGACACAAATGTTTCCTGTTGCAATTAGGAGTATCTTGCCGAACAAGGTCCGAGTGGCAATCTTGAGGCTGTGTTATTTCTTTAACTCAATTGCTGAAAAGGTCATCGATCCCCAAGGACTAGATGCTCGACGACTCTATGTCATCTTGAGATGTATTTTCCTCCGTCATTTTTCAATATCATAGTCCATCTCATTGTTCACATTATGAAAGAGATAAAGATATGCGGCCCTGTATTCCTACATCATATGTACCTGTTCGAGGGGTACATGGGAATTCTCAAGTTCTACATACGGAATCGATCTCGACCGGAGGGTAGCATCATCGAAGGTTAGCGACAGGGCATGGTACTCGATTTAGATGCATTCGTTATGAGCGCGATCTTGGAGGTTTGAGGACTGCTCTGTGGCTTCATCAAGATAGAGATCATTAACGCCAACAGAGAATTTCACTCCGTTGACACCGCTGAACGACCTTCAAACAATTGATTCAATTGTAATTCACTTTGAGTAGTTGTAATTCAATTGTAACTCTAGCGACAATACTTGAACATATTCTTTTGTAATTGATTTTGAATTGTAAATGATCACTTTGAGTTGTCAACAATTCATTAATCTATGATTTATCTGCTTGCTTATTTCTAGAGGGCATAACTAACCATTCCTGAGGCTAGCCAAAAATCAGAAAAAATTTAGTTAGATATAACGAACTATCACAAACGGTTTCCACCAATAACCGTCTGTGATATGTCGGATACAACAGATGGTTATTTTTACTAACCGTCTGTGATATGTCTTCAATCACAGACGGTTTAATATCACATACGGTTGTTAGTGAAAACCGCTCGTGTTAGTAGAGCCTTCACGCATTTTTCAACAAAAACCGCTCAGATAGACTTATCACAGACGGATAAAAACCGCTCAGGATAACCGCTCATATCACAGACATATAAATTCAGACGTTTAAAAAACCGTCTGTGATGACAATTTGAAGCCGTCTGTGGTGACCCTCTCTGTAGTAGTGGCAAACCATCATAAATTGTGAGTGTGCAAAGAGAGAAGTTGTGGTGAAAATGAATGATTTATAGATAAATTGTTGGAGATATTGTCTCTAAGATTGTCTGTAGATGAGTTAGATCCTTTAAAGCCAACCCTAAGAGATAAACTATTGTACATGCCCTGAGGCGGCACTTGATTTTATCTCGCAGACAAAAAAAAAAATCAAAGGAGGGCTACAATTCACCTAAAAAGGATAAAGAGGGGAGAAGAAATCGTCGGAGTGAACTTAAAAATAATCAACAGACCATGCCTAGCTTCCTTTCATTCTTAATTTCTTATTAGTGCTTCCCTTCCATCGTCTTGCGATCTCTAAAAGGAGGATTTCGCAATTCGTAAGGTGGATGGCAACTAGCCAACTAGTTCATTTGTAGGATATTCCGGCGAGCGGTAAAGCACTAAAGCTGTGCGCAGTGTGCTAGAGAAAAGGAAACACATTCCACCAACTTACGCAACTACATATTCCAATCGGAGAATATCAAGGGTGAGGAAATAACAAATGAGTTGTTCCAACTACGAATGCTTGGGCTGTCCTGTCTACTTACTGATGGACGCTCAACTGTTTTGAGTAACAAATGAGTTATTCCAACCATGATCCAGGTAATTTCGCTGCAAAAATATGGGAAATCTTCTGTTACTACGTTCGACGCTGCTGTCTTACCATGTGTGCCCGTAGTAATTTCGAGAAAAATTCGCCAATGCTCACTAACCAAACCGAAGCAAATAGACTCTGGACCGTGGTTGTGCAACGATAATGCTACGGCCACATGGCTTCACCGTTTCCCTTGGGCACCACTGGATTGCGGCGCTGCGCTGCGCTTGTAATCTGCGAGCAATCGCAAGTTCGCAACAGCAACCACACCACCACGCAGCTGTCTCCCCCTCTTTCTCTCTCCTCCCTTGCATTCTCTTTCTCTCTCCTCTTCACCTGTCTCTTGTGGGGCGAGTCGCGGCTCGCGAGAGGGATGGGTAGATAGGCACAGCCAGCCGCACAGGTAGACTGTAGACACGACAAAGATCGGAATTAGTCACGCACCGAGAAGGAAACCAGAAAAAGGAAAACCTTTTCTCTTCTCCTTCTCTTCTCTCGGTCGCGTGTTCTTGTTCTTGCGTGCGCCAGATGAGATTAGATGAGATGGTAATGCCAATCCCACCGAGTCCCTGGCGAGTTCTTGCGTTCGAGTGTGGCAATCTGTAGACTTTCTCTAGTTTTTATTACTCCGTAACGGGAGAATTGAATCGAATCGAATCGAACCGGAACAGAACGTAAATTAATCAATCTCAGAGAAGAAGAGGAGGAGGACCGATTTTTGATAGGAGGTTTGTTGGTCGGTGGGTGAGCCCGATCGGTCGGTTGGTCTGCGATGGCGCCGCCGTCGATGGACTACTGGCTCGGCTTCTTCCGCGGCGCCGGGGACAACATCTTCGACGCCATCGATGCGGCCATCACCGTCGCCGCGTCCGACCACCCCGCCGCCCTCCGCGCGAGGCGCGACGCCATCACCGAGCGCCTCTACACCGCGCTGCTGGTCTCCGGTGCGCCGCCGGCGGCGGTGCATCCCCCTTCGGCGGGGCCCGCCACCGAGGCGCCGCCGGCGCAGCTCCTCCCCGAGGGCGCCGCCAGCGTCCCTAGCCTCTGCAGCTCCGACCGCGTCGAGGCCATCACCGACGACGGTGGCCCCCGCCGCGACGACCCCGTCGCCGCCGAGGCTGAGCGTATCAAGGCCGTCCTCAACAACAACCAAGAAAAGGTCCTCTTCCCTCCTTGTCCTCCAAGCCGCCGCCGTCCGTACCGCTGGTTGTTGCTAATAACTAGTACTGAATCTGTTTTGCTCTGCGGTTGCAGTCGGAGGCGGCGTTGCTCGAGCTGCTCCGGCGGCTGGAGCAGTTGGAGTTCACGGTGGACACCTTGACGGTGAGACGAGAGCCACTGCCTCCGCTGATCGATTCGTCCATGCTTAATTCGTTCTTGCGTTGACTGCTGTTCATGCGGATTCGTCTGGTAGGTCACTGAGATTGGGAAAGCGGTGAGCAGCCTCCGGAAGCACAACTCCAGGCAGATTCGGCAGCTCGTCCGATTGCTCATCGAGTATGTCCATATGTTTCTTCTTGAAAACATTTGGTATTCGTGTTCTTATCCTAGTTTTTAGTTGTTGTTTTTAGTCTTTAACATCCATTGACATGTTTGGTGTGAATCGCAGAGGTTGGAAGCGCATAGTTGATGAGTGGATGAGCAGCCGAGACGCCGCCATTGTAGGTAGGTAGAAAGCAAAACCATTTCATCATTTCAAGTTCTACCCTCTGTGTTTGTCTAATAAGATAGTGCTAGATTTCAGTACCCAATTAATGGTTATGCAACAATTCGCAGATCACACCCCTCAGTCCATGCATCCTTCCGGCCTGGAGCAGGAAGATCGAGGGCTCTCTTCTCCTATGGATGAGACCGCACTCTTCGCCACACCGAGCACTTCCATCCGGCTGTCTGAGGTACTGGACTTACACACAAATCAATCAGTTCAGCGTATCCGGAATCTTATATGGTTCATGGTATGATCTGACACAACTCCATCTGGGCGTTCCTCAGGAAACCCCGGGTTCCAACTTCCTTGATGCAATGGATGGTGATGGAAGTGAGTGATCAGACCCTCGATACCCTCAATGATGGTTCTTGGCTAGGCATGGGTGTTTGACATCCTGTTTGTTTTGTGAATTATCTGCAGATACCAGGAACAATGGTGGCAGGGACGGTGGAGGGCGGTATCCGGTGAAGCAAGAACCAGTTAGAAAACCAGCAACAACAGGCCAGCGGTCTGATCCAGAGCAGAGCTGGAGGCAATCACAATCTGCAGCGAGGCAGTCACGGCCGCAAGAACTGAGCAATGGGCAGACTAGAGAGCAATTTATTGCGGCAATGCTTGCGAGGCCCTCAAATGCAGTTTCAGGTCCCGGGAGACCTCAGGCAAGGCCTAAGCAGCATCAAGATGCCTCACCAGCTCAAGGCAGACCTCAGTCGATGCCATCTGATGTGAGCATATCGTGCTGTCGACAAAATATATATGCTTGTTTGATTGATGCAAATGTTGTTTCGGTCTGAATTCTTTGATTGGCCTGTAGAAACCGGTGAGCCACCATGATGAGAACTCGGTTCGAGCAAAGCTAGAACTCGCGAAGTATGCAGCGGCAAAGAGAGAGCTTCAGGAAGGCTACCAAGAATTCGATAACGGTATGTGCTCCATCACAAAAATAAGTTTATTATTCGTTGCTGGTTGCTGCATCAAACAAGTCCTGATGCTTCCTGGTAGTGGAATATTATCTGAATAACTATCCTCTTTTATTGACGACTTCATTCCAGTGCTTGAGTGGTATGCATGATTAATCATGACCCCGAATGTTCTTTCTTGAACCAATGCAGCAAAGAAGCAGAGAGCTGTACAAATGGTGGATCCACAAGATATACCGAAGCAAGGGAACCGGAATTGGCAGCCTAATGCCAAGCCCAGGAATAGCAGCAACATCAACAACAACCGGAATTGGTCATGATGAGGCGCTAATTCCATTCAGCACCAGTGATCGTAGATTGCCATCTTCGGATTCCCTTCAAAGTTTCCCCCCTTTTTTTCGCCTTCCGCGGCTAAGTTTTAGTCCAGCCCAGTCCATATCAGCAACAAGGCTTCCTGCAAAACCAATTCTGATCTCGAGCTCCTAAACTGCTGCTTGTTTCCTCGGTTGGAATGCAAATGCTTTCTACTCTGTCATCGGAATGAGGATGTTCTCTGATTCTCTGCCTGCTCTGGGTCTCTGCCCTGCTTTTCAGGCTCAAAGACCTTTTTGAGGCCTGTCTTTTCACTGAATTCAGCGTAGCTTGTCCCCTGCAAAGACTTGGACTAGAATGGCAGGATATCATGGCCACGAGTGGAGTTCTCTTTGTCCCTAGTAGTCTCTTTCTTAGCAAGACTAAGAACACAAATTTCTCTTGTACTAAATGTGTACAAGCACAAGAATACAATTGAGCGCATGGAATTATACATCATTTTTTTTAATGTTTTTATTAGCACAGTTTTTGTAGGAACACTGGCAGAAGAACATATTACTCAATTTAGTACTACCACTCTTCCATGCTAGGTCCAAATGGAATGAGTGATCTAGAAGGATAGAATTGTTGAATATACTAGAATTGGTCAGTTTGCTTGTGCTTGTGAAACGAAGGGCAGGCTTTGTGTGAACACCACAAACTATGGCGCGGCTGCTTTGACGAGCCCCAACCGGATCTGGACCATCTGTATTAATGCAAGGTATACTGCATAAACAATATTGCCTGTGGATATGAACAGTGCTCTAGAGTGAACTATAGTAAATCAGATCGCAGTAAAAATACTGCAGTGATTAATCTAATATTTATTTTCGATTGGACAGCGGAGATCAATATTCAGAGACTTAAATAGGTGAACCCTTTCCCAGCACGCGAATTACTAATGCTTTGGCTTTTGCTTCGAGGAGCCGTGGCATCTCTGTGGCGCTTTAGGGAGCACTGCTCGAGCCGCTGTCATGTGGGACCCGAATGCTTAATGATCGCGTGGCCCCACTTCCCGGTGTGACCTCGTCCTGGACGGCTGGGGCAGGGCAGGGCAGGTGCTCTACCCGAGGCCGTTTAAATATGGAGGGAACGCAAAACATTGGCCTCGAAGCTCGACGCGCCTGTGGCGTTGAAAGCCCTCGGGGTGCTGGATTCTCTGCGCCCAGAGGCTCTGTGGAACTCGCTAACACTGGTGTACTACTAGTGTAGTAATATGCGCTTATTTCCAAGCTTTTTTTTACTCGCAAAAAGGGTAAAACTTTGCGGCCGTAGCAGAACGCTCTATTTTTTTATTTAAAAAAAGTACTTTAGAAAAGCCAATCTCCGGTATTCTTCAAGTCGTCGGCTGATACTGATATCATTGAATTGGAAATTGTACATCGGTTAAGGAAAGTTTGGGAAGCTACCATTTTATTATACAGTACTCCGTATTTTAAAATAAAAAGTACAGTTCAAAATATAAGACGTGCGTACGAATTTATTGCTGTTTTTCTTTGGGTACCCTTATTTATCACATCTTGTTTCTTCTGTATCTATAAGGACATCTCTAATAGTGTATTTATTGTCATCTCTTAGTTATGTCACGTCATCAAAATCCTACGTAAAGGAGAGAGGGGGAAGAGAGAGCACAGGTCGTCTCTTCCTGAAGAGACTATTGTAAACGCGAAATAAGACATGATACATTGATTTACTCTAGTTGACATGTACACCCGTTTCAAAGAATTATTATAAAATATAAATGTTGGAGAGTATGCTAAAAACTATCTATTGAAGATGTTGTCTTTAAAGATGATGTAACATATGCAAAAATCTTAAAGACAAGGTTGTCTCTAACTATTGGAGATGCCCTAAGCAATCATTTCACAAACTATTATCTCTTACATTTTTAAGGTATTTATAACATGGGTAACATAGTTATTTCCTCTCGCCTTTCTTTTGGTTTTATAATATCCTTCATCCTTGTGCCAGCCAAAATACACTTTATAAAAAGAAACCCTGTAAAAGGAATCGGAGGGAGTATTTTGATGAGAAGGTCCCATTTGTTTCAAATTTCAGAACCCAACAGTAGTCATGCGGTCGAGGGCTCCCCTCCAAATCATTGCACTCAATACTCATAACTATATAATCCAATCTAATCTACTCCAATTGATTGTATATCAACTCGACGGAGAAAACCGGGCACTAAAGCAACTTTTTTTTTCTAGTACACCAAATCGGCAGTTTTATGTCAATGTCAGCACCAAATTAAATCCCATAGCATTACTAACCAAAAGGGCGGGAACAAGAAATAAGAAGTCGGCAGAAGCCGCGTAGCCATCGATCGAGTTGGTAGTACTTTTCTGCTTACGGGCACGCATCAATTCGAGTGTTCGATGGACACCTACTCATTCCGGAGTTTTTTTTTGCTGAATGACACTGCTGGCGCTGCTATTAGCGAACTGGGCGTTTACGGGTTATAATGTTGAAAATGCCGCAACGGATGTCCGTGACTGACACGTGTCCAATACCATTCTTTCTATACTCGGATTTCTAATCCGCCACACATCTGGAGTCCGGACTTGCCTCGTCCCGCCACGTGGCCGCAACAGCTCACCTGGCGCACGGACATGCATTGTCCTTGCGACCAGCGCTCGGACACGCCGCGCCTCGAACGCGACTACCAAGACGCTGCGTTGCGTGCGGACGGCCGCCTCACTGCCCTCGCCTGAACGAGCTATGTGGCGCCTCACGGCAATACCTCTCCGTGCTCGATTTCTGTCACTACCCATTTTTCTGTCCAATCCATCAGTCTCCCATGCCCCTTGCATGCATGCGAATGATTCCCCGTATGCAGAATAACCTCGCGGGGGAATCCGATTCTCTCGCTCGCCATTGCTGTCAAGGGAATTGCGTTCGCACGACTATAAATACCTGAGTCGCTCTCACTCTCAGTCATTCTCAATTCTATTCTCATTCTCGCGCTCGTCGCTGAGAACACAGAGAATAAAAATAAAATTTATTTCGAGATTAAAGAGTGTTTGGAGCAGTTCTAAGGACCATATTAGTATAGAATGGCCGTCTTGAAGATAATGTAATTTTTTTCAACAATTCATTTGTCGTAATTACTATAGTCCCAGGTTTGGTAGATACTCATGGCAGACAATGCAGGCCGACCACCGAAGTCCATCCCCCTCATCTTGCATAAAATTATGTGCAAGTCTTCTCTCGTACACTTCCTCCAGAACAACACATTACGTGCTACTGTCTTTAAGCTCCACCTGTGGTTGCTCGCTTCCCGAGGCACCAACATCATCAACATTTCTCGGCGTCTTGCGTACGAATTTCACGTGCATCATCGGTTTCCCATATATCGCCGCCTCGGCCTGGGATGCAATATGCATGTACTGAACCCATGTTACGCTTCCATTCAACTTGACTAGCTCCCATACGCCCCGCCCTCCCCTATTCATGCAGGTGATCGACTCGATGACATGTTTTTTCGTCGTTGCCTCCGTGTCAAACTCCCTCCTGATGCAGCTCCTAAACTTATGAATATTCATCGCATCAAGTCCATCCGTCTGGACCACCTTGTACTGGCATCTCAACAGGTCTAACCCACCTGATCTTTCCTGTACGAGACCGTCGCCATAGAACACTACCAACTCTTGCATGTTCGGAATTACCTAAAACCATAACAACCCGATTCACGGTACACAATATAACAAACATGATATTTAATTACCACTAATTAATTTAATGTACACAACTATTTATATGAGATTATTTCTTTAATTACCATTAATTAAATATGACTAAACTACTTAATACTAATTAATCACGAGTAATTTATTTGCCAAGAATTAACCATGACGTAAATAATTACGACACATTACATACAAGTAATCAATTAAATACGTAAATAAATAGTTAGCAATAAATTGATTACATATCAATGAATTACTTATGAGTAATTCATTACATCTAACTAATTCCCACTAAATTAATTATGATTAATTAATTAACACTAATTAACTATACATCATTAATTAATCATAATTAATTGCGATTATTTAATTACCACTAATTAACTACGAGTCATTACTTATCAACAAATTAATTATGGTTACATAAATTTGACCACTTAATTTGCACTAATGTAATAACTGCTAATAAACTATTGCTAAATTAATTAATTAATACTTTATTTCCAATCGATTACTTACGAATCGATTAATTACAACAAATTAACTACAAGAATTTAATTACGACTACTTAATTACCACTAATTTAATGTCGGAACCCAAAAAATGCAATTTTAGATTCTTTGTGTATAATGCACTAGTCCAGAATCACTCTAGTGCACACAGTGTCAATATAGACGAATATCATTCCACACAAGACGAATATAAGAATAAACAAATAATTTGATTAAATAAATAACAGTTTTAGCCTTATGGTCAAGTTTACAATTATTAAGCCACGCAGGGTTGACACTACATAAAGAAACACCAACGGAACTAAAGCAACTCCAACTTATACCCATTGACTCGCAACAGGCAACTGACTGGGATCAAGTATCGTTGTCTCCGTCGTGCCACCGCGAATCGCGCCACTCCATCTTGATGCCCGGTCCCCTTCCTTCCTCTAGAAATAGAGCACCAGGGAGCCCTTGCCCTCCTTCTTATTTTCCCCTCAACTCTCCCTCTCTCTCTCTCTCTCTCTCCCTCATTTCGTCGCACTTCAAGTTTCACCACCGTCGTCCGGAGCTCGTGCCACCACCTCTAGTGCCATTGTCAAAGCCTCTCCGTCGACGTTGTCTTCACCTCTGGCTTCGCAAGACCGTGCTCTACCCGAGGTTCCCCTTGTCATTGCTGGGAGTTCACCGGAGCGCCCACGCCATCTTCGATCGCTCCGCCGAGCCCCGTTGTCGGCCATCTCGTCGCCGCTCTCTTCGTCACCGCCGGTCACCATCTTTCGACCACGTACTCAAACCTCCTTCTGACCAGTCGAACCTCTTTCGACCAGGTAGTCAATCCTCCTTCCGACTAGATAGTCAAACCTCTTTCCGTCCAGTCGAACCTCTTTTGACCAGGTAGTCCAAGCCTCCTTTTCACCATGTGATTTCAGAACTTTCGAGTTCTCCTTCGTTCGAGCTCCAATTCGAGTGATTCAAATTTCAAAATTAATCTAAAATAAAGATATAGCTTTCTACACTAAAAAATTATTTAATTTGGAGTTCATTTGAATTTGCCTCGTTTTCGCGTGTAGATTTCGACGACTCTGGGGAACCCGAATATTTCGAAGAAGTTGATCCTCAAGCATACGAGCAAGGCAAGTTACACCTTTGATCATATTGAATCCTAGTAATTTAAATTATAATTGCATGCTTATTTAAATTCAAGTAATTTAAATTCCTATTTTAAGCTTCATATTTATTCCTAATCGCTTTGCATAGCCAAACTTTGCTATTAAGTTAGTCATTCCTTCATACCTTAGTTAAAATCTAATTGATACATTAGTATGAGCTAGAACATGTTAAAAAACGTTATGCTTAGACAAAACTCAGACCCAAAGTGTTTATGTTGGGGAATTTAGCCAAAAGCTCAACTATGATTTAAAATGATACTATGGTATTGCTCTTACCATAGAAATTTTGGAAAATGATTTGACTTGTTAAACAAAAATAAAAATTGGTTTGGACTTGGGTGAAATGGATGTTTGGATGGGTGCATGTTTATGCACGGGATCGAGTCATTTTTATGATCGAGGCCCAGGGGTTATTTTGGAAAGTCGCCCAAATCAGTTAAGGACCGGTCTTCGAGCCGCATCTTACTAAGCCCCATCGTACGACCACATGTCCTGTGTGCGTGGGACCTGACCAATTAATCTGTATTATTTCACCGTGGTTGTGCCATCCGGTTGCGTGGGTGTTTTTACGATATACTTTTATGTATTCCCACATGGCGCAAGAGGGGGCTTAAATCCAGTGGATGGTTCAATCTAAAGGAAGCGAAACCTCAGCGAGATGGGACTATAGTGGGATGGCACATTGTAAAGGTATTGTGATAATCGCTTAATTGCACACCTTCAGAAGTGTGTGAGCGGACAGTATAATCTGATTATCTCTTGTGGGTAAAGTTGTACAATCGCTATAGAGCGGACAGATGGGCTGGCTGCGGTTTAGGCCGGAAGGAACAAGGAATAGGATTGGGCCAAGGAACATGGTTTCAGCCAAATGGAATTTCTGAGATTTTAATTAGGTTTTGTATTTTAGAAATAATAGTACATCCAAATGACAAATTAAAAATAGCAAATGAACTCGGAAAAATTCCAGAAAGATCTGGAAAATATTTCCAAGCACAAAGGACTCAAATACCGTGCCACCGCGTCCTCCTCCCTCGAATCCTCCGTCCGGCCACGCCATTCCTGCTCCTCCCTCGGCTCCTCCTCCTGCCTTGCTGTCCCGCTGCCCCGCACCCATCCTCCTCCCCCTGGCGTCGACGTGACTCTCCTCCTCCTCCTTCTCCCGAGCGCCGTTGCTCTCCTTCTCCTACTACTTTCTACGCCGCTTCTTCTCTCTTCGATCGGCGATCGTCCTCCTCCTATCGCTTTGTTGCGCCAATGCCCAACCCTTGTTGCCAATGCCCAACCCTAGCCGCCACCGCTCTCCTCCTCCCCCGCCTCTGCCAGCCCAAATCGGACACCGCCTCCTTTTTTTATTTCCTTTTTTGCTATTGTAAATTAATTGTTTATGTTATAATTGTTTTTTGGTAACAATCGTTTATGCAATCATTTATGTATTAATTTTTATTGTAATTATTTATTGTATTATTTGTCGTTAATTACGGTCTACTGTGTTAATTGTTGTTAATTGTGGTGTATTGCATTCATTGTCATTAATTGCGGTCAATTGCGGTAGTTGTCGTCCATTGCGTTAATTGTCGTCAATTGCAGTAGTTGTTGTAAAGTGCTATCAATTGTCGTTAAATAGCACCAAACAAGTCATCACTTGCCTCATGGGCATTTTAGACATTTTTTCAACTCGGAAGCTCCAGCCAATCAACCTAAAAGCCAGACAGTAAAACAACAAATCTCTTTAGCTCAACCGTCAACCATTCAAATTTAACCTAAGTCGCTTTTTAGAAAAACTCAGAGTCAGTGCCAAATGACTCGAGAATCCCATTCTTTGGGTACAAAGAAACTGTAGAGGATGGCGTATTGGTGAAGGATATTGCTTTTTACAGAGGCAGCATAGAATCTAAGCACTAAAGACAGCTCATACAATATGTTGTGATGATACAGTCGTCTATAGGATTGTAGACAACACATAATCTTTTAATCCTTTTTTTGGTTTTAATGCTACAGTCGGCTACATAATTATAGACATCATATTTCTCTTTTTTATTTATATCAGCGTGACTCTATAAATAGCTTATGTAAGTCCATCGTGTATAACCTTACGCGCTCCATGCAAGTTAGCTGTATACGCGGTCCATGCAAGTTAGTTGATCAGCCAATGCTCGAGTTGTGCAAAAATGCCCTTTTCCGACCAACGTTCGTTGATCAGTCTTATCATTTCAACATACTGTCTCGTCCAGCTTTCGAACCGAACGTTGGTCGTCTCTCATCGATGACGATGACGGTGAAACACGCATGCGTGAAACACATGGCAATCAGGTATTCAAGATGTCGCGCGCCCTTGCCGTGTGTATTGTGAAGGCGCTCCTTGTGCCAGGTACCATCGGCTAGCGTGGAGCACGTGCCCACGCCTTTCACGTGTCTAATTCGAATAGATGCACTAGCACCGTGGTGCATCCACGCGTGTAAGATAGATGCGCTGCCGCTAGCTGGTCATCACAGATAGGTGTGGATATTAGTTGTTTTCCGAGGTTTTCATAAAATTTATATAGTCTAATTTAATATTATTTTATTTATAGTTTGAAAGTATTTTTGGAGTTGATCCAACGAGCCGAGTCAGAGCGAAATCTATTTTCATTCGAAATTAACTTATTTCAATGTTTAACCAAATAACGAGTCTAACTGAAGCAATTTTTAATCGAGCCAACGAGCCCCTACTAAGGAGCTTTTTTCCACCCCTAATCACAGATTATATATCACAGTGATGTTTGTTTTTATATAAAAAAGCAGGATCCTGCTAAATTTCATTAAAAAAAGGAGTAAAACCGTGTTACAACCAACGGGCAACGAAAGGAGAAACAAAAAAGAAGAAGAAAGCAGAAACCGTACAGAGGCAGTCAAGATTATTATGTTACATCCTCAGAAAACCATCACAGTGATGTTAAGCGTTAGTAATGCTAACGAAGAGGTTTAGCGATCAATTTTTTGAATTCAAACATACATCGTATTTGTTATACTAGTCGCCTGTTTACTATATAGAAGGGAGTATAATTTTATCTCTTTTTTTGGTACGAAACAGTGGTAGGTGCTAGATCAGAGATCGTGAGTGGTTGGGCTTAAGATACGGGCATCCACAAATCATAAAATCTTTTGGTCAAGAACGTTTAGCTTTCTTAATTTCCCCGGTCAAGAACCATTCCAAAACAGGACTAGCACATCGCGACCTTTTCGCTATAAGATAATAATAACTTTTCGTCAGCACACCAAAAAAAACCCTAACACGTAAAAGAAAAATCCAGCCATAACACAACACGCGAAAGCCTGACGTTGGGTAAGGACAAACCGAGGACAAATATCCTCTCACGAGTAGGAAAAAATCGGCGCTGAGCGTGGGGAGCGCAGCAATTCTAGACGTAGCAAGGAGAGTCATATATATCGCGTCGGTTCTATGAACGGAGATGACAAGGTCAAATGTGAACAAGACTGATGGTTGATTTGGTACATATGGCTGCTAAATATCTTATCACTAGATTTCTGCCCTCACATCTGTCGGCCTACCTTAAGAATTGTTGTAGAGTTTGCTAGCCAGTACGAACATGTCGTTCGAGGGCTTCTGATTGATTCTATGTATCAAGGTTTTGCTCTCGTCAGCTTTCCACTTTCTGACAGAATGGATTGTTTGTACGCAACACAAAGAAATACATTTTCTCTCGCCCAAAAAAAGGTACATTTTAAAAGGATGCAACATTTTTATCTAATTAAAAATAACCAAACTTGATTATACCTGACCGACGGTCCCACCAGAAAAAACCGGGACCGAAGCTGCTCTTTGGATTATTTGCCAAAAAAAACTGGATGATAATTATTATTTTTTAAAGTATTGCGTCGCTAGGATTCAAACTGATGACCTCTTGTTTTCGGTGATGGAGTAAACCACCTAGACTACATTCGTTGTTGGTCTAAGTGAGTATAGGCATCTTTATTAGGTTATATTGTCCGGTACATGACACTGATATATTGGTTTTCTGATTGATTCTGCCAACAAATATTTAAATAGTATTACTATCAAATTGTGGTCTGGTCGGAAAAAAACCAACGATTAGACCGATGTACTATGAACCGATCATGTGAACGGTTTGTTTACCGGTCAAATTTTCCACGCTACGGCTACATGGCGGCACACATAATCTTTTGGAAGGAAAAAAAATGCAGGTGGGTCCCAAAGAGCATCAACAACAACGAGACACAAGCTAACCGGCCCCGTGGGCCATCTCAAGAAATAATCGCCGGGGCGGGCACCACTTCATTCCATCGCTTTCGCGATACTAGCAAGCGAAAGCAACCGGAGGGGAGGCGCTAGCCCTACTTCTTCTCGGTGCGCATCGGAATCGGATCACAATCAAACCAACTCGCATCGCACAATGGAGAAATACTAGGCCGGTAGTGAAGCACACGTACTTTACTCTCTTTGTCCAAAAAAAAGGGAGGTGAATCATAAATTTACTTGAAAGATTAAACAAAGATTCTTGGCGATGTGAAATGCTATAGCAACTACTGGTGGATGGCAGTATGACAAACTGGCAATGTAGGTAGCATTTTCCCAACCTTTATTTCTTTGATGTGGAGAAGAGAATCTGGACCGTCCATCGAACAAAATCGGGCGGCGGAGAGCCACCTGTTCATTGCCCACTCCCATGTGTAGCTCATTGCTTTTGACGTTTTGCGACGAGAGGAGGTGCGCACTGCGCTGCTTTCGACTTGGGGTGGCTTGGTGCCGAGCGACGCAGGGCAGTGACCATAGCGTGCGGTGGCCGCCAATTTGGCGCCTTTAGCCAACATTATTCGATGCATGGCATGAGATGCGGTGGTGTGGGCCCCGCCCAACACGTCTATCTAATTCTCACCGGACGAGTATTATACAAACTTATCGACACCGTTTTAGTACCGGCTGGTATGCCAGTATGTATCATTCTACCATGTAAAATGGTACACATAGCCGCACCATACCGGTTCGATACCGGTCAACCGGCCTTGATACCGTACAATGCCGGCCATACAGGTGGAATCGAAAATACAGTCTATTGAACTTATTGAAGTATATGTTATAATTGATCCTACTACAATTACAAGAGTAAAACCGATATAACCTTCGAAATGATATCGACAAGTATATTACTATACCGATGCTGGACTGCTGGTGCTACCATTGCTATCCCCTCAAACAAAATGCAAACCTGTCGCTCTTGCGAGCGTTGGCAAATCGCTATACTTTTTTTTTCTTTTTTCTGTCATCTCAACCATGCTTGGGCGATTCTTAACTGTGAACTACTGTGCCCGATCTCTGGCGTGCAGGAATGATACGTCGTCTCACTAGTGGTCTGATCCATCGTTGAGTCTCAACCGTAGGCAGGCGTGTAATTGTGAGGTCCAATCCAGCGCTACAATTGTCCCGAAACCGTCGTTGACGAGTCCAATTTGAACGATCACCTCGTAGATAAGTATAAAATCACATCAAACAATACAAGAACAAATAGTAGATTGAACACAGAGATATATGAGGGCTTCTTGCTTCTCTTTATTGTTCTTCTCATGATCAGCCTTTTATAATAATTAGTATCCTTTATTTATAGTCTAAAGACCCTACTAGGGTTTTAGATGGGATGCACACCTATAGGCCAGCTGCTAGGCCAAGCTCATAGTTTCCCAACAATATCTTCGGCTCCCACTCGCATGCGTGCATAACCCATGCCACTCACTAAACGCACAGCAACATCTCACGATCACACTGGCGGCTTGTGCTTGAGGCACCGTAGCGGCGCGAGCCTGTGATGGACTCGTCCATTAGTTGAACTAGAATGTGATCCGTGCCAATGGCACGGCTACGACTAGTGTTAGGGTAGATGAAAGCAAGTATTTTCATGTGTGTTTTGCATTTTTTTTTCTGAAGTGAGTGATGATATGTGTTAGGTAAAAATGTTTATCGTTTGTTATTTTTTGGTTTCTATATGATGTAAGTTGGTAAACGTTTCGAAGAAAGAGCATGCGTAACATAAAAAGGCAAATTAGAATCTTTTGATTGTTGTCTAAATCATATGAGTACAACAAGATTGAAAACGCAATAAACAATAGCATGGTTGGCAGAAGCGGTTGTGGTATAAGATGGTAAATAAGTGTTCAGCATGTTCGAAACGTGTCAACTAAATGTAAATGAAGCGCAAATGATACTACTAAATAAAGCAGGAAAGTGACGCGTGTTTGTAGTGTAGGGAAGAAAATTTTGTAAAGCAGGGGGAATGACAACCAAAGATAAGGGAGTTGTATTCAGTAGAGGCTACACATTAGGCAAAAGAGGATGTGTTTAGAAAGAGGGTATAAACTAATAATCTTCGCGTTGTACAAAAAGTTGTGCTACGGCAAGCGAACTGGGAGGATGCTAAATTCTAATAGAGTTTTCACCAGGGTGATATAAATAGGAAACAACATTTAGGTAGGGATATTTATAGAGTACTGTTTGAGGAATGTCGCAGATGTTGTTGTTTTATGTGGTGGAGTGAGGTCCTCATATAGAACATTTTTTTCCTCAGGCACCGACATGGAACATCGTCAGGCGCAATTATGTAGATAAGCCCCAATTTAGTTATCTGGCCCTCTCTAGATAAGTCTAATACTAGTAAGAGCAAACCTAGCAGCATATAAGTATATGAATTTGAATGTACAACACGTATAAAGTAGTAGTATATAAGTATAATGAATAGAAACATGAAATAAAATGAATGTAAAAGGAACTAAAAACATTGTCACCTAACACGGTACATTCATCAGCATTGTAATCTTGTGTTCCTGTGGAAAGGGAAATTCCAACATATCAAAACCACCAAAAACCGGCATACAGTAAGACAAACAGATAGTCAAGTGACATACATCTCACGTTGCGAGAAGGATTAGAGATGTTGACTGTTCCAACCCTTAAAGGTTGTTCAATGGGAGATCTAATAGTAAAAAATGTCCAAGTAATCTTGCAATGTTGACCCAATTTGTTGACTTCTACCATTAGCCTAAACAAAGAAGCGTTATTCCTTTTAAAGAAAAAAAAACAGAGGTAGCATTACCATTCTGATTCTAAGAGGCTGCCTAAAGGGATATTAGCACAGTAGATTGTCGAACTGGCCTTCTATTTGCCTCCATCCGCAAAGAAGGAAAAAATTCTATCTGTCTTGCTAGATTTCCTCTAAGTATTATGCGCTACCCTGCGCAAACATAACACAAAATCAGATTTCAAAAAAAAAATGTACTATCCAGTAGAATCATGTGAGTGCTCATAATTTGATTGGAACTCGTACTAATAGAATCCTATAGTCTTAATACTATAACCTTGATTGCAAAATCTCATCATAGAAGCACTTATATGATATATATCTATAATAATTTGAGCATGGAAAAACAATGACAACACTATCTCCACTTCAGCAACAAAATTACAAAAAAGAATTATGGAAGCATCATTCACCAAGTCTTGCTAAGAACCATGATAATTTTTCCCTAGACTGATCGTTAACAAACTATTTTTTTTCTTTCTTTTTATATGTTGTATACAGATGGACAGTTAAGATTCCCCAACAGTAAGCAAACCCACATAACACAAAGAAATACATATCGTCCAATATAATTATGTTAGTGCTCATAGATTGATTAGATGCAAGGATAACTGTCCATCTTTTCTTTTCTTTTTTGGTTGTGAATGCACCTAGCATTGTGTATGGCATATTGGCTAGACTCGCAAAATAGGAAACAAAAGTCTCGATGATACAAAAGAGATACAATGATTAATAATTTGTAGCAGCCTACTGAGCCAAAAAAAAAACATCCAGCACATTTGGTGTTCATGAGACGATTGAGATGGCAGACAAAGGCCGACATGAAAGCAAAACCTGATATCTTGCAATAAAAAGTAGATTTGTAAGGATATTCACAAGAGCATCTTTTATCACCTCTCTATGCTCGATAAACAATAGGCAGTAGCTTCCGTATTAAAGTTCACAATGGAATTCTCCTCAAGGCGCTGCCTCTTGACCTTGGTTATATTTCCCATCAAAAGTCGTATCCTGTCACAAAACAAATCTAGTATCTTACGGTAGAAAAGTTCAACAGTTATGAAGAGCCCACTACTAAAAAAATGGTTGTCCTTTTTTATAAGAACAGATGGTCAAATGAGCTAAGGACATATCTCCTACACCAACACCTAGAAAGTAACTGTGTCACTATCCTCTTAAAATCCAAATCATGGCCAAAGGATAAGCTAGCTATATAGTGTAAAATCACTGTAAATTTAACACACACAAGCACATAAGAGGTTACGAAAACATCTAGAAACATATGTATCAAACCTAGGACCTAACATACATGATCTTTTGAGTAAACACGAAGTCCTTTAGTAATTATTTCCATCACACCATAATCTTAGTACAGGTGAAAAAAGGGAGCACCATCAACTAAATTTCAGAGGGAAAGCGGCTTTACATTGAACCGCAATCCATGGCAAACACAATATATTCGCTAGGCCGAAAGCACCCAAAGCAGTAAAACACCTAGCAACCAAGTCTTAATGTTCAAATCATGGGCAAAGGATAAGCTAGCTATCTTTTCAGTAAATATGAAGTTCTTCAGTATTTCTTTTCATCACTGCATAAATTTAGTAAAGGCAAAAAAAGGAGCATCATCAACTAAACTTCAGAGGGAAAACTGTTCTCCGTTGAAACATCAATTATGGCAAACACAATATATTTGCTAGGTCAAAAGCACCCAAAGTAGTAAAACATCTAGCAACTAAGTTTTCAGGTGCAAATCATGGCCCAAGGATAAGCTAGCTATATAGTATAAAATCACTGCAAATTTAACACACACAAACACATAAGAGATTATTACTGATGATGCACCCAAAGCTAACAAAGTTCCCACAATTAGGTTTTACATGCAACATTTATCTCTATTGACATCCTGTTGACCGTGAAACCCCAATTGGTCAAGGAAGCATAGTAAGAACCATACAAACATCTTAGGACTAACTGAGCTCATTTTCTATGTTAGATTAAAGTACTGCTTACATAATTTGACTGGCATATTAGACGAAAACACTCTTGTACTGATCCGTGTGATTTTGATCTTATCTTAAAAGATGAAAAGTTACCCTTTTTTTTTTAAAAAAAGAAGCAACATGAGTGTTCGAACTTTGAAAGGTTGGTCAATGGGAGATCAGAACACTAAAGTGTAAAACCAATCTTGTATTGTTAGACGACACTATTTTCACTTCAGTGACAAAATCACAAAAAACGAAGTATGGAAGCATCATTCAGCTAGTCTTCATAAGAATGCATATTAAATTTTCCATAGACTGATAGCTAAACAACTAAGACTATTTATTTCTTTTTATATACTGCATACAGAGGAACAATCAAGACTCCTCAACAGGAAGCAAACCCACATAACCCTTGTACGTTTGGATGCAATTTTTTTTTCAGTAAGGTGTACAAATCTGACGAATTGGACATTAGAAGACCAAATATAGTATAAAGGTGTTATATGAAGGAAAAAAACTAGAATGTCGTAATATACAATCACAAGCACTATTGGTAGAGAAAGCAAGTAATGAGCAACACATCTCCTGCAAAGCCAAAAGATTCTAAAGGCACTTCCCTTGTTAATCGATTATAAGGAATTCACTACTTTGTATGTGCCATGCATCCTATTTCCATTTTTATCACATCCAGACTTCTAGATACTCGTAGGCATGGGGTTGAGGTGATTTAGCTGTGCTAGATTTACTCTTCTCAAATATAGCAAAGACAGTACAAAGGTGTTATATGAAGAAAAAAACTGGAATGTCATCGAATACAATCAAAAGCACTACTGATAGAGAAATCAAGTAATGAGCAACACATCTCCTGCAAAGGCAAAAGATTCTGAAGGCACTTCCCTTGTTAATCGATTGTAAGGAATTCACTACTTTGTATGTGACCTGCATCCTATTTCCATTTTTATCACATGGCCAGACTTCTAGATACTCGTAGGCATGAGTTGGAGGTGATTTATCTGTGCTAGATTTACTCTTCTCAACTATAGTAATATCAGTGTTACCAAATGATCTTTCAACAAAAACAAAAAATGCTCAATAAAAAATAGCACACTAGCACATGTTGGGTTTAATTGTAATTTATAATCAAAGAGTCACTTTTCTGAAGTAAACAAAGGTGCCTATAGTATTGGGACAGGTCAAATTAGGCTCTTCTAGTCTTGTGTTGTATACTTGTATTATTTGCAACAAAAAGAGGAGAGGGCTCAGCAAGCAATATATAGCATTACTTCTTTGCCAGTCTGAATTTGGATGAAAACCTATTTATATAAAAAAAGGACGGGCAACACTGTTTGGGACTTCCAGTAGTATGTTTTTGTGGACCAAGATTCCATTTTATATTATTCTCCCCAACAAAAGGTGATTTTGTGTTTTTTTGCTTGTGTGACATTACAAAAGCTCTTAATTTTCTAGCTACAGCACAATTCAAGAAAGGAAAAGCCTTGCTAAACTTCAGAAATGCAGCTAAGGCATTAGAATAACACGATGCCAGAAACATGAAAACATGAGAACATGAAGAACCTACATGAAAATTAGAATAACACAATGCCAGAAACAACAAAAAACACGATGTTAGTTCATTAATACATTGCTCTTGATCATGCTAGAAACAACAAAAAAGCAAGATAGCACGCCTTCCTTTTCTGCCCGATTTTTATGTTTGCCCAAATTGAAACCCCCACAATATGAACTATCCATTGCACAGAGAGTGACATAGATCAATAATCACAACATCACATGGCCATCACAGAGCAAAGGGGAGGAGTAGAGAGAGGTAGAGGAGTAGAAGAGGGGGAGTATACCTCAGCACGTAAGGGGAGGAGTAGAGAGAGGTAGAGGAGTAGAAGAGGGGGAGTATACCTCAGTGCGTGGCAACGGTCAGCACAACCACGGGCGTAATCATGCGCGCCCGACGGCCACCTCGAGCCTCGCCGTAGGTAGCCACGGCAACCAACCCCAGCATCTTCACCATGAGGGAACACCAAGCAACAAAAACAGTAAATGAACCATCTCACAAACATGAAAACCAAAGCAACAGAAAAGGGGAAAAAATGGGGGTTTGAGTCTAGGGAGGAGGAAGCCGAACCCGGGCGACCACCCCCAAGTCCGGTAGGCCAAGCACTAGGGGAGCCAGAGGCGCGGCGTTGGAGGAGCCGAGCCGAGGGCCAGGGGCGGCACAGAGAGGCGCGCAAGTCGGGGTGGCGCAGGGAGACGCAGGAGGCTGAGCAGGTGCAGGCTGGGACCGAGCCGAAGCTGGGCAGAGTCGGAGGAGCTGAGACCGGGCCAAACCGCAGGGGAGCGAGGGAGGCCGAGCGCAGGCGGCGCGGAACGGAGGCAAGCCGGTGGAGCAACGTCGAGCGGAGCCAGAGGAGGTGGCGCCAAGAGTCAGCCGAGAGAGAGAGGCGGAGCCATGGCGCATTCGTTCGGCCAAAGCAAGAACCAGGAGGAAGAAGAATAGAGAAAGAGATTTAGGTCTATTGCTCAGATCAATCAAGGAGACGGGAGGAGCGAGGGACGGCGCCGACGCAGCGGCTGCGTAGGGAGGCCGGGGGGGAGGGAGCAGCAGCTGGGTAGGGAGGACGAGGGGGCAGGAGGGAAGAAGAGGGAGGCCGCTGCGGCGGCGGGTGAGAGAGACCGGGGAGGGCAGGGGAGGAAGAGGAAAGGGGGAGATGCGCTGCGGGATAACGTGAAAGAGGAGACGAAAGGAGCGAGTGTGAGACGATTCACGCCGTTGCAGCTGCCGGGGCGACGTGGCCGAGCGAGCGCCGTGTGTTACCACCGAGCACACTGCGTCAGATCGAGCGGATGCGAACACGCTGAGGCGTGATCGGACGGGCAAAATTTTTTGGACAACGTTGCCTGACGAGAGGAGGCGCCTTCCTTCGGCCTTCAAATAAGGTAATGCACCGCACGGCGCGCGACCCACACGAGCTAGCGGCGAAAGGTAACCGCACGACGCGGCCCTAGCACCAGTGCGGCGCGAGAAATTCCGCTTCGTTTTTCGCCGACCACGCGCACGGCCGCACGCCACAGGCAGGCGCCCACCTCCGTCCGATAGGCACGCACCCACACCGCCGAAGGCGTGCAACCGTGCGCGGCCGACCGCCCACGGCCGTTGGTTCGGCCCATGCCGTAGGGGAAGTTAGCCGGTCGTTGGTGCCTGTTCGGACTGCGGACGGAGGCCGGCTGAATGTTTGCTCGGCCCAACAATTGGCTGCGTCGCACAAGGGGACGGGGGCCGGCTAGCAGCTTGCAAATGGGGTGCACGCCACGGCAGTTTGCCACCACCCTCCTCTAGATAGTGGCGGAGGTGCGCCACGGGGGCGGCGGCGGCGGCGACACATGCCAACATCAAGCGACACATGCACAGGATTCCTATGGCCGTAGCAGTATCACAGGATCTGGACCTGTTCTGTCCACGAACTCGGTCTTCCAGGTTGGCACATACATCAATCAAGCTGGGTTAACCGATAACCGAAACCATCACGATACACCGAGCACGGTCTCGGCCGCGACCAAATCAGGCGTGAGACTTTTATCTCAACTGGACACACTGACACGGGACACATAACAACAGACAGTGGTATAGCATTACAAGCTCAGAACCTGTACCTTTCACTAATAACTCTAGCACTGAACTCTGCTAGTGTTTAGCATCAGAGGCATACATATGCACGGCAATGCAGGAATTTTTTTCTATCCCTAGGCCTACACTAATACGAGATACTACAAAAGAAAGAAAGAAAAAGGAGGGTGCCAGATGCTTCTTCAACAGGTCTGTGCATGTTCACCGTAAGGGACAAAAATACATGCATGCAGATGCAGGAATATCTTCTAGTCCTGCGAGGCTAGCACCTGTATCAGATACTGAGATACTACAAAAGGATAACAACTACTATCAGCAAGCAGCACAATCTATAGGCCCATCATCATTCGGAGCTCTTCGATACGCATCTCCTTGTCCTTGGCTCCTTTCCTCCCAAACGCACCACTTATTAGCCTCTTTTTCCTCTCCTGCAGCTCTAATATCCTCTCTTCGATGCTACCCTTCACAATGAGCCTTACCACCTTCACTTCTTTCGTCTGTCCAATTCGGTGCACCCTGTCCATGGCCTGCTCCTCTACCCCAGGATTCCACCAGGGATCAAAAAGATATACCGTTGATGCTGCTGTTAGATTCACGCCAGCTCCCGCAGCCTTCAGGCTGGCCAGAAGCACCGTTGGAGCATCAGGACCAACACGAGCAAATTGTTGGATAACTTCTAACCTCTTCTTCGTGCTCATAGAGCCATCGAGCCGTAATATGTTAAAGCCTGCTGCTTTTAATGGCCCTTCCAGCAAGATCAACATTTTCCTAAACTGGGAGAAAATTACAGACTTTGACGAAGGGTCTTCATTCTGCGAACGCTTCAGTAGACTTAGCAAGGCTTGCACCTTGGAAGAGAGAGGTCTATCAGAGCCAAGATTGCCTGAGCCGTCTTCATCAGGATGTTGTACCTCCGGAGCAATAAAAAGGTCATCTTTAGATAAGGGCCGCCGACATATTGGACAACGGGAACTAGAGCTCTTGAGGATTTTTAGGATGCAGGTCTGGCAGTATATGTGAGTGCAGCTGGTTATGACAGTTTTGGCTGGTGGAGAGAGGCAAATTGGACAGTCAAAGTCATCTCCGTCGTCAACCAACGAGGCCAGCTTCTTCAACAGCTCTGGGTTTTTAGACACGTCTGCATCAAGGCAACATATTTCCCTATAAGTAAGTACAAAGGGCATTTCCAAGGTGCAAGGTATGAATTATGAGAACACTGACTGATAAAATTAGGCCTTAATATAAGGTAAGCAATGCAGGAGGGTAAGAATAACTGAATAAGGATGAAAACAATTTGATGTCAATGTCATCGTTACTTGTTTTTAGTGCCGAAATAGAATATCTTAACAAGTGTGAAAATGATAAATTCCATACTCAAGCTAAATCTAATTTTCCTTTTCCAAAATCTCAAAGAAAAGTTAAATTGTATCTCATGCACATGTTGATTATTGAATCAAGCAATTCGTACTATCAACCTAGGCTTCTGATAAGCATCACTAACCCAACCTACCTAACTATTTGATCTAACTGGTATGGGCCTTACAAAGGAGAATCTTTGATTTACCATTATGTGGACGTTAATACCTAAAGTAAGAATTGCTGGCCGATAATACCAAACAATGAGGATTTACTGCTAATATTGTTCTATAAACAAGGAACATTTTTTAGAATTCAGAGCTGCCATCTGTATAAACATCTGATAATTATTTTTTGGGGGATGCAGTGTCCTAGAACGATGTAAGCACTAAGCAGTATTGGATTATTGCACAAAACAATTTGAAGGCATATGCTTGACTGGCTATGCAATGATCTATGAAGGATATTACTGCAATATATACGAATTACTTCAGCGGTTACGAAGGTTTATTGAAACAACAAGGGCTACTTTGCACTGCAGCAATTGATATCCAATGCTGGAGAAAAAATAATAATTTTGATTTCCTGCTGTCAGATTTTCCTCCTTGCTTTATACCAATTGTTCTCCCAGAAAAGACTTGAGAGATAAAAAGTTTATCAAGAAGACTATCAATCCACTTACTGACAATCTGACATCGGATCATCTTGAATGGAAAAAAAACACTTTAATACTTGCCAGTAGGGCGTTAGTACAGTAAGATGGAACTTCTTTTCAGAAAAAAGTTAAGACATAAGTACATAACATTCATCTGTGGCATTTCTTTAGCAACAAGATGGTTCAATTTGAATTATTACATTTTAATTGTCACATGTGGCAGATAAAAGCTCAATTATATCAGGATAAAATAAAATCAGAATCAAGAAACAAGAAAAGGCCATACCTTCAAGGGTGCTGACGGGAAACCATGATTTCATGTCTAAAGGGCATAGTGCTACATCATTGCAGAGCTGGCGGAGCCTCAGAATGAAATAAAGCACAGTTGAGTAATTATGCAAAATCGGATTTTTGTCACCAAACTCCTGCATTTTGTTTTTCCCTTCCAATTCCATCTGGTCATAGTACTCACGTTCCTCTGCAGAAAGCTCAACGTAACATGCTAAAACAGTTTTAGGGGGGATGTCGGCCAAGCTCTTGCTTCCACTCTCTGTCTCTTTGGTCCTGCGCAGTGAGATAGCACCTAGGAGGTTCTGGAATAAGCAGACAAGAAGAAATTTACTGTCCAGAAATGAAAGATAAACACTTTACTGTTTGAGACCCCTTTCAAAGTCCATTATAAGTATCTGTTTTTGCCATATGAAGTAGCACGTAGTGTCAAACATTGAATAACACAATAGGCGTAATGTAGAATAAAATATACATGTAAGCACACTGTGATGGATGGACAGTAGTAAGAGTTTGAAATATATGCAGTGCAAGAGCATACGCACGTTGCAGGAGTATCTATCGGAATATATGTATTGCAAAGCAAGCAAACAGGATGAGTGATTACTTAGATAACTCTAAGAACAAGTTTGCAGGTCATCACCTGCATTTGATGCAACTGCCTGTACTTCCTACTTTGTACCAATTGTGCAATGACAAAAATGAGAAAAAAAGGAACAATCGTCCTAACTTACTTGCAACCGTGACAAACCAGTCTTATTCCCTTTCTCTAAGGGGCACTGAATCAAGCTCTGCCAGTAGCTCTTGATTGAGAATGGCTGGAACCTCAAAAATGCCATGAGCGGGTACAAATCAAATGAGCTGTTCTGAATTGGCGTCCCTGTGACCACCCACCGCCTCTCTGTGTTCAAAGCAATCACCGCCTTCGTCTGCCTAGCAGCAGAGTTCTTGATCACATGGGCCTCATCCAGAATCACCCGGAACCACTCGACATCCTTTACCGATGAGTCCTCCTGTCCAAATTCCATCCCCAGTGTGCTGTAAGTGGTAATCACTATGTCATACTTCAACAGCTCCTTCGTATCCTTCGTTCGCTCCCCATGGTATATATACACCTTCAAGCTGCCTGCTTTCGTGTGCTCCTCCAGTTGTGTCACCCAAGATGAGAACACCGAGGGTGGGCACACCACAAGCGTTGTTCGCACCCCCTCCCCTGAGCACTCAACCTTCATCCTTTTTGCCCCTTTAGACCTCTTCACACTCCTTCCGATCAATGACAACAGCGTAAGCGTCTTCCCTAGCCCCATATCATCGGCGAAAATCCCACCTTTCAGTGGTTGTGGCCGCTCCTTCGTCTTCTGATTGGTAAGCACGTTCTCAAAGCCTCCATCTTTATCTTCTTTCCAGAATGGCGGCAGGTCGCAGGACTCCTCCCGGTGCACCAGCCACCCCAACGCCTCCTTCTGGTGCTCGAACAGGTCGGACACCACGACATCCCTCGGTGCCTCCATCGGCTCGATCCGGCCCTCTCCTTCCTTCCCCACAAGCGCAAACAGCTTATCGACATCCCGCTGAGGTTTCTTAGTCCGTTCTTGCACAATGGCCGACTCGGAGAGGGAGAACTCGGGGTGGCCGGCATCGATGAGGGCGAGGCCGCTGGCGAAGATAGCCGCGTTGACGGCGGCGGCGGCGGCTGGACGGACGAAGAGGTGGACCTGGCAGGGGAGGCAGTAGACGTTGCGGCCGTTCTTGGAGGAGGGGGGCTTGGGGACGATGGCGTGGGCGGCGGCGATGAGGTAGGAGTCGAGGAGCGGGGCGAGGGCGGCGGCGGTGGCGCGGTCGAGGTGACCGACCTGGGCGCCGCGGCTGTTGAGGACGCGGATGGCGTTGCCGTCGTGAGGGTTGAGGGGCTCGCGGACGAGGCCAACGTTCTCGCGGCCGGTGACGGAGCCGGTGTAGTAGCGGAGGCCGACGATGTTGGCGACGATGAAGCCCAGAAGGTAGGGCTCGTCGTCGTCGCCGCCGCCGCCGCCGCGGGAGGAGGAGGAGGCCATGGTTGATTGGTGCGGCTGCGGCGTAGGAGGGAAGGGATTGTGTTGGGGAGGGGGTTTGAATAGGCGGTGGAATCCAGGGACGCAAGGGAAGAGCGGTTTCGGGTAGGGTAAAGATAGGGGCATTTTACGGCTTTTACCGTTGGAAAGGATTTGGACGGCAGTGAACTTTTTTGATTGATTAACCTTTTTTTGAATTTTATTTTAAAGTTAATCTCTGACACACTTTATTTTCAATTCTAACCTATCTGGTCACGCCATGGGTGGTGACATGACAAAATAACACTGTCACGCGCCAGAATAAGTCTCCAAAATAGCACTTTTTGTCACGCAACTAGTTGTAGTGTGACCAAATAACACTGTCACGCCACTTCCAGTGGCGTGACAAGAGTTTGATCAGAAATTGGCTGGCGTGACAGTGTTGTTTTGTCACGTCAAGAGTGGTGGTGTGACCAAAGGGGTCAGAATTGGAAATAAAGTGCGCCGGAGGTTAACTTTAAAATAAAATAAAATAAAAAGGTTAATTAATAATAAAAAAAATTCGACGGCAGTTACTTGATATCTTTATCTTTTGAGTAAATATCACTAAACCACGGGTTTTATAATTTGTATTAGCAAACCCCCTTTTTTTCCAGCAAAGAATGACAACTAACCCCAGTTTCAACGTTTTCCTATTAACTCAACGGTTCCACAGCCGTCGCAATCCCGTCCAACCGCCTAACCTAACCTGTCCGTCCCGAGGCAGCCTGCGCACCTGGTCCTTGAAGGCGCGAATGGGACGACTCCTCAGCCAGTTCGCATTCGCGGCCAGTCTCGACAGAGGGCACAAGGCTTGGCGATCGGAGTGAGCCAGACCGGCGACACATGAGTGAGCCATTCGCACGTTGAAGTCTTGGTCAGATTCACGTGCGCGGGAGACGAGGAAGGTGTGTTCCTTGTTTCATCTGTAATTTAGGGTTCTAGTTTGGACAGATTTGGGGGGTAATTTAGGGTTCTAGTTTGGATAGGGTAATGTATGGGCAGAGGATTATTTGTGAATTTGCTTCAATCACACAACATTTGGTAATTTAGGATTTCTGAATTCAAGTGGTTTGGTAGATGCGGTCTGGGCATTCGGTATGGGAAGGGCACATTCACAGACTAAGAATCGATTGATGTGGTCACGAATTTGTATGCACCGCATAGATTAGTATGGGAAGGGCACATTCGGTGCACGCATGCAATGAAAGTATGTGGGAATTGAGGTCCATGTGATTTTTTTCTGCTATACTGTTTGAAACGATGAACACCTCAGGCTCACTTTTTGTGTGTGTGTTCGATAGGATGGAAGATGATTTGTTTGGTGGCTACAAGGGTAAAAGCATCGTTGAGATTGATGATGAGCAAGCTTTGGCAATTCTACTGTGGGGGTGAGGACTTTGAGGCAGACCTTGAGGAGGATGACCTTGAGGCAGACCTTGAAGAGGATCACATGGAACTTATGGAGCACTGCGAGGGGGATACCGATGTGGAAGACCCATTCCCATTAGTAGCTAATGTGTGCAATTTGGTACTATCTGATCCAGGCAGTGACGATGGTGATGAGGACTTGTGCTCTAGTGACGATGATGGTTACGAAGCTCCACCTTTTGAAGCCCCCCAGAAGAGGAAGGGCAGAGCAAAAAGGATTAGAGAACAGAGAATTTGGTTTGATGAATCCAGGATTCTTTCACATGATCAGTTGTGTGAGAAAATGTGCTTTAAGGATGTTCATCAGTTCAGAAGGGCACTAAAGAGCTACCATATAGTTCAGAGTAAAGATTATAAGTACTTAAGGAATGACAAGGACAGAGTGAAGGTGTGTTGTATGCATAAAACTTGTCCATTCTCTATGTTGGCATCACAAATTGCCGGAGAGCCTACTGTTGCTATAAGGAAGCTGGTTGATCCTCACACTGTGGCATCACCATGGATAGTACTAGAGTTAATAGTTCATGGCTGAGCAAAGTTTATGAGGAGGAAATAAGAAGTGATCCGGGCTGGAAAGTGACTGCATTGATGGATGATGCCATGAGGAAATATGGGGTGGAAAGTTCCTAAGATGATGGCTTACAGGGCAAGAAGGAAAGCTGCTGAGGTGGTATTAGGGAATCACAAGCAGCAATATCTGAGAATTAGGGATTATCTACAGACAGTGATAAACCATAACCCAGGTAGCAGATGCATTGTAACTACAATTCTGAATCCTAAGTCTGATCTTAATCCTAGATTCCACGACCTCTTCATATGTCTCAATGCACAGAAAGAAGGCTTCATGAATGGTTGCAGGCCATTCATAGGTTAGTGCATTATAACTACAAATTTCATTGCTTTCTACTGTCATATGTTGTGATGTTGATTTTCTTTCCTTGTGGCTTGAATCAGGAATTGATGGGTGTTTTGTGAAGCTAACCAATGGGGCTCAAGTGCTGGCTGCAACGGGAAGGGATAGCAATAACAATTTGTTCCCTTTGGCTTTTGGGGGCGTGGAGGAAAGAAGATGTTGCCAGTTGGACTTGGTTCTTAATGCAGTTGAAGTACGCGCTTGGTGGCCAGGGTGGAGAGCATGGAAGATGGACGTTTATGTCAGATAGGCAAAAGGTGAGTTTCACATTATCATACGAGAGATACAAGTATTTTACCAAACATTCTATTAACCATTTGGTACTTATGTGCAGGGCCTTCTACATGCAATCAAAGTTGTTTTCTCTGATTGTGCACAAAGGTATTGCAAATGACATCTTTACCAAAACTTTTGCACCGCCAGATTTAGGGGAGGAAACATTAAGATACACATGGACTCTGCTTGCTATGCATATAACAAACATGACTTTGATATTGCAATGAAACAATTGAAAGATGAGAGTGAAGGTGCATGGGAGTGGCTATCTAAAATACCCACAAAACACTGGACTAGGCATGCATTTGACACAACATGCAAGACAGATTTAGTTGTCAACAACCTCAGTGAAGTTTTTAATAACTACATCATTAATGTGAGAGACAAGCCTATTGTTACAATGCAAGACATGATTAGGACAAAACTAATGTCAAGGTTTCACACCAAAAGGGAAGGCCTGGCAACATCAGTTTGGGAAATAACTCCTAACTATGCAGAGAAGTTGGAATTAGAAAAGAAAGATGCTAGGTATTGCAGGCATGTATGTGCAGGAATGGGTATATGGCAAGTGACTGGTGGTGGAAGGACATATGCAGTCAATCTTGAGGCTAGGACATGTGGATGTTTCAAATTGGATCTCACTGGTGTCCCATGTAAACATGTTGTTTCGGCCATCTACAAGTCTAGGCAACATCCTGAATACTTTGTTCATGATTTTTTTTTCAAGAAACCAGCATATGAGAGAGCATACATAAACCTCATATATACAGTCCCTGGTCCTCATGATTGGGCCAAAACAGATACACCAACATAGATCCTCCTATATTCACAAAACATCCAGGTAGGCCAAAGAAGAGTAGAAGAAAGGCAGTAGATGAGCCTTCACAATCTAGTGGTAGAGCGAGGATGACAACTATTACATGTTCCAACTGCCACAAGAAAGGGCACAAGTATACAAGTTGTTCGCAAATGATGAGGCCAGACCTACAGATCAGGAAAACCAAGCATAAGGTAATTTGCAGGGCAGTGTTTCTTCACAATCTTGCATCTGTACATTTTCCATACTACTACTACTACATGTGCACTCTTGTTCATGCAGAGTAACAGAACCATGCCAGAGAATTTCAGCCATGAACAAAACCATGAAGGATTGCCAGCTGGAATGACAAGGGGAAGAGCAACCAAATTGAACACCATGAGAGGCAGAAGTAGGGCGAGAGGGAGAGGTAGAGGGAGAACAAGGGGGGTAGCAAGAATTATAGAGCGGCTGGGGGCAAGTGGCCAGGGGTAAGTTCATCACTACATGGGATAGTTACTTCATAGAGATAATTTTTAGGGTTTCTTTTTGTGAATGACAACAACATATACATCACTGTATAAGATAGTTACTTCATAGAGATAGTATTTTGGACATATTTTGGTTATGGTCATCACACTTAACCATGCAGCAATCTAGAAATGGTTAACATGTGATGCCAAATAGAAAATAGTATTTTGGACATATTTTGGTTAGGGTCATCACACTTAACCATGTGCAAATGGTTAACATGTGATGCCAAATAGATGTATTACCACTTTACCTTTTAGTTGCACTATGTCTCAAGCACTGTAATTTCTAAGTTATGGCATTGAGGATGTTATGCTAGCCTCAAGCTATGTCTTGTAACTTCCTACTTATTTCGAAGTTATGTGTAATTCTGGAACATCTCATTTCTCAGTTCAATGCACTTCTCAGTTCAATGCAGTTCTGGAACCTGTACAACTCTCATTTCTCAGTTCAATGCACTTCTGGAAATTGGTTGTCTGTGTGTGTGTGTGTGTGCATTCTTGAATGATCTCAGCCGATGATGCATTTCTGGAATCTGGAATCTGGAAATTGGTTGTCTGTCTGTGTGTGCATGTCTGCCTATTGATACTAGCATGTTGCCATATGACTCCATCGACTTTTTTGAGAGTTGTGCAGTGCAGGTAGCTAGTTTTGACAGGCAGAGCCACTGAATGATCCCAGCCGATGATGCATTCTGGAATCTATGCAGTGCAGGTAGAGCCATTGGATTGATTTGGTTGGCAGCCTCTATTGCCTCATACTACTGATACTGTTCACAATATTGCTATGCCAGATTATTGGCGCTGGACGTTGCTCCACAAGTGTCCGAGTCGGTTGCTTCAGCACGTTTGGCAGAATTGTAGGAATTGGAATAGTTCACTTTTGCTGATTAGTTTCCTTTTCGGTTCTCAGAGTTAGTTTTGGAATCTCTGTAATAGTATCAATTGTTATGATCCTCTCTGTTTAAAGGGAAATATGCACTTTGTTTTGCAGTATGAAAAATATCAGAAAACTAATACAATCTTCGATCAAATCCTTCAGTTGCCAATCAAGACCCTGACAACTTGGTGAGCACTTAGCAATAGTTTCAGCAAGTGATTTAAAATGACTGCAAGTGACAGAACTGGCATTGGTTTAAACTGGCATATCTCAAACTACAAAATGAGCTGACACCTAATCCTTCTTGCTGAGCACTTAACAAATCAAAACTGGCATTGGTTTGAACTGCCATATCTCAAATTGCCAAATGATCTGACACCTAATCCTTCTTGCTTTCTAGCACATGGTAATATGAACCTGTAACCTGCCATGAACCTCACAGTTTTATATCAAACAAGTTCATTTCCACAATTCACAATCCCAATCCCAATTAACCAGTCAGGACAATTCACAATCTCAATTTCAATCATACATTGAGAACTAAAATGCTTCCACAATTTCAATCATTCAAGGAATCATGCACACATATAAAAACCCCATGCACAAAATACAAACTCACAACATATTCATCCAATTTGTTAGCACAATTCCATAACAAAATATTGAGGGAACACAATTTCATACAATTTACTACTTGGAGGTAACACAATTCCTTAACAAAATACAAACTCACAACATATTCATCCAATCTGTTAGCACAGATGTGAGCACAACCAAAAGCACCACTATGACACCAAGGCACCACATCGACCGTATTGCCATATTCTCCACCTTGATTGCACATTTCATCTCCACGTTGTCCAGGCGATCAGCCATCTCAAGCTCTAGCTTCATCTTCGCTTCCTCAGCCTTAAGCTTGCCTTGGAGAGTCTGGTACCAGTCTCCAAGCTGCACTTCGTACTTCTTATTCCTGCGATCAATGATGTCCCACATCTGCTCCAAGGTCTTCTGAACTCTAGCTGGCCATTCTGCATCAACCCATTGGACAAAATCACAATCTTCATCTGCCTACAACCAAAGAAACAACACAAAAGCACTCAACTAACACAAGTTGCTCACAATTAACACAATCGCTCAAGTAACACTAACCTCCATTGGGCACCCTAGGAACCTTCTTCCAGTGTCTCCTCCTTCCCAAGCAACCCTCCTTTGAGGTCTCAGGCCATGGCGGCATCTTAACCGCGTGCCCAACTCCTCCCCACAATAATCAGAATCCTCCATATATAGAGGAACCTTGCCGCAGAGGCCTCCAGTTCGCTCCTGCAATTCACATCCCAATGGAACTCAAGACCGAATTTAAATCCCAAAAAAACAAGACTCCAATGCCCAGACCGAATCAACCAAAGCACTTCAATTCAGGAACAAATGCAAAATCAGTAAGAATCCCCTTCCAATACATTACCCTAGCCAAAAAATTTCCCCCAAATCAATCCAATCTTGAACCCTAAATTACACAAGAAAGAAACTACACACCTTCTGGGTAGGTGCGCTCGCTTCCGCCATAGCACAGTGACCAGCAGCCCATGTCTTCGGCGCCATCTCTTGCTCCCTCACCTGCGGGGACCTGGTGGCGCGGCGACCTGCTAGCGGTGGGGCAAACATCCCTCTTCCCTCCAGCATCGCCAAGCCTTACGTGCGCGTAGCCCAGATTTCGGCGCGTGAATCGGCTCCCGCGTCGTCGGCCACCCTCGCTCTGCTCAGCTCAGCTCCCGCGTGGCCAAGCCTTACAGGCGCACCACTGACCTTCTGTGCGCGAGCGAAATGGCCAAGGAGGCGCATCCTTTCATGCCTTAAGGGCCACGAGCACGCGCGCAACGGGACGGTGGGGTGGAACGGCGACGGGCTCATAGAACGGCGCCTTTGTGCTGCACAACGGGAACAGCTCAAATGATGGGGTTTGCTGATACAAATTACAAAACCTGGGGTTTTGAGATACAACTGCCCCAAAACCTATGGTTTAGTGATATTTACTCTTATCTTTTCTTTACTACTTACAAATTAAATTGGGGTTGGTATCGTCTATCCTTCTTCGTATGACGTGAGTCGTTGGATTCGTTCTTCTTCATACGATGTCTATTGGATCTGACGCAAACGGCCTTTCTTGATTTCTCCCACTCTTGCAGTCCCAAAAACCTCCTCTCCACTTCCCCCGCATCACAAGTTCACAACTGCCCGACCACACTCCCACAACCCGCTCTCTCCCCTGCGTTGCTACCCTCTTTCTCCCCTCGCTGCTCTGCGTCGCTGTTTCCATCCTCACCGACCGGACGGCCCGTCCCCGTTGTCGTAAATCCGCCTCTAATCGCTAACCATGCCGCCCCCAACCTCTCGTCGCGCCGCCACCGTCCTCTCGCCGCTTTGCTTCGGCGGCGACGGCGAGTTGGGAGGGCTAAAGACGTGGAGAAAGAGGAAGCTACGGTCGCGGGTGACGGGCAGCCTCCAGCCCTGTCGAAGAGCGCTAGGAAGAAGCAAAGCAGGCGAGTGCGGTGGTGGCACGAAGGCATGGAGAAGGAGCGCGGCAAGACCGACGTGGAGAGGCGGAGGCGCGAGTGGGAGGAGATGTTGGCCTGTCACGACCAGGGCTCTCAGGACCACCCAGGAGGTCCTTTAAGGCCACCTGAGAGGTCAAGACCACCCTAGAGGTTCTTCAAGACCACCCAAGAGGTCCAGACCACCCGAAGGTCCCTTAGGACCACCTGTGAGATCCCACAGGGCCACTCGGAAGTCTATCAAGACCACCCGAGATTGTCCAGCAAGCCCACTCAAAGGTCCTTCAAGACCTCCAGGAGGTCCGAGAGTGGCCGTGAGGCCTAGGATCACTCCAAGTTCATGATCAAACCTGTAGGAGGTCATGGGACTAGGGATCACCCTAGGACCTCTGTGTATTTGAGCTAGTCCCAAGATCGGCCATAGCCAAGACAAGAACAAAAGTGGTGACATCCACAACACAAACTTTATTAACAAAATATCAACAGAAGCTTATAAAAGCGCCTTGGGCCTAACATAAAATACAATGGAACAAAAAGAGCGGCAATCCATCACCGCCACAGTAACCGATCAGAGAGCACAACCTAGTCGTTTTGGTCCTCTTCTTTGCTGTCAAAGTCTTCACCTGTCCAAAGGTTAAGTCAAGCAAGAGTGAGCACAACAACTGTGCTCGCAAGTCACACCCGTGGAGTAACAGAATGATATGCATACATGGATATTTCAAAGGAAGGCATATATGGTTGATTTGCATAAAGCCAAGTTTCATTTAAATACACATACTAAGATCCAAGGTAGTTACACTTATAATTCAAATTCATTTTCCAAAACTCAATTTTACAGTTGGATAACATTCATCATCAAGTGGTGAAGGATACCCTCCTGTCACAAGGCTCCCCGCCATAAAAACCCATTTGGATAGAGATCCAAAACCAGTTTTATAAAACCTTTTGAAAACAAAACCAACATCTAACTAGGAGCAGCTTTGCCAGCATGTCCTTGATCGCGGACTCGACTATTCGAATAGATTTTCACTCTGCAGAGGTGTACAACTTTACCCACATGACACGAATTCTCTAGTTTGTTTGGCATTCGTCAATACCACCTCACACTTCCATTGGTGAGAGGTCTAGAGTACGTGACAAGGCCTTTACAATGCATCATTCCACCGCAGCCCCTCCTCGCTAAGGTTTTGCCCTCTTTGGACTATCCATCCGTAGGTTCAGGGCCCCCTCTTGCGCCGGGTGGAACTAACATAGGTCATAACATGACTACCCACTAGACCAACAGGAATGACCACAATGGAACTTTGCAAATTAATCAGCCAGGTTCTGCCCATACAGAACATGTGGTTGCACAGTGAGGCATGGCAAAATACACTTGAAGACCGGTCCTTAACTGACCTGGGCGACTACCACAAAACCTTGGGCCTCAAGCCTACCCAGCTTGAGCCAATGCATAAACATGCACCATCCCAACAACCAATTCGCCCAAGTCCAAACCAATTTTTCCTTTTCCGTTTCCTTTGAAAACATTTGCAAATCTCCATGACAACCCAATGCCATGGCTTAAAGTATTTGACAGCGTTGGTCTTTTGGCAGAAAGATTTCCCAAAAAAAGAGTTTTGGTCTAAGCATGGCTAAGCATTAAATTTTTACAACACTTCTAGCACATACTATTGTATCAGCTAGATTTTCATCTATGGCATCAAGGGTGAATGATTCAATGTCAGATCTGGTTGTACAAAGGGAACAGGGATAATTATAAAGTTTTTAAAAAAACAGGGATTGAATTACTTAAATTGAAGTAAGCATGCAATAATAATTTGAAATGGAACTTAAATAATTTGAATTACTGGGCTCAACATGATCAAGAGTATGACTTGCCTTGCTCTAAAGCTTGAGAATCTTCCTCTTCTAAATACTCAGGCTCCTCAGTGTTGTCGCAATCTACACGGGAGAAAAGAGACAAACTCAAACAGAGCCCAAACAAAACCAAAGAGCTTCGAAGGAAAAGTCAAAACTCAACCAACAAAATGACACAACCCTAAAAACAGGTTCTTCAGAAAAAGACTCGACTCACAGGGAGGATGTCCAACGAGGTGGGTGGTCTTTGCAAAAGGCCAAGGATGTGGTATTTGCAAAAAGGAGGTCCTGGGAGAGCAAGGAGGGCCAAGAGGGTCGTCCTCACAAAGAGAGGCCCTTAGGAGATCCAAGAGGAGGAGGTCCTAAGGATGATACGACTGCTCAACGAGGTCATAAGAACAAGAGAAAGAATAGGGCACAAGGGGACTCACCAAGGCCGAGAACGAGTTTGAGGACAAGATGAAGGAGCTGGTCCAGTGGTTGGACGACAACCAGCTAGCGGTGGTGATGACGGCATCGCAGAGGCTCTGGTGGAGTCACCGTTGGTGAGGCGGCGGTGACACAAGCTCAAACGGAGTTCTTGGCGATGAAGTCTCAACACCATGCAACAGGCCAAGAGCAAAAGGAATAAGTGTGGAAAAATGTGATGATGAGGAGCTAAATAGGCTATTCTTAGCCAGGGGAGAAAGAGAAGGAATGGTATTGGAAATCTCAAAGGCATACGTGTCCAAGGTAGGTAGAGATGGGGCAGGGTACGGCCCATCAGATGAGAGTGGATTAAGTCAAAGTATGCTGTGAACGGAGGAGACCAGGAAAGAAATCAAGGTGCCACGTAAGTGGCCACATTTAATGTGACATAACAGACATCAAACGCACAAGATACTTATGTGGCGGAGAAAGATAAAGGTGAGCAAGACTAGCAAGTAAGACCAGTCAAACTTGAAAAAACAGTCTGGTCAAAGAAGAGTGGTCACGGCCCAATGAGAGGTCGTGACCAAAGAGGGAGGTCGTGACCCGCAGGGGAGGTCTTGACCACAAAGGTGGTCTTTGCAAAAAGGCCACAAATGGTGGTCTTTACAAAAGACCACTGGGGAGGTCCGCTGGACAAGGAGGTCCTACGAGGTCATAGGAGGTCTTTGAGGAGGTCTGAAAGGCTAAGAGGTCCTGAGGACTAAGAGGTCCAAGGGACGAGGAGGTCCAAAGGACTAGGAGGTCCTGAGGACTAGATGCAATCCAAAGAGGTCTTGATGGTCAAGATACAATCGAGGGAGGTCTTCATGATCTGAATGAAATCAGGGTAGGTCCAAACGCAGAGAAGGTCTGGACACAAGGGGAGGTCCAAACACACAGGAGGTCTGGACATAAGGGGAGGTCTAAACACACAGAGGAAGTCTGGACATAAGGGGAGGTCCAAACACAAAGTTTAGGTCTGGACACAGTGGGGGGTCCAAACACTAAGGGAAGGTCTGGACACAAAGGGAGGGACGGCTCCAGAACCCGCACAACTCAAAGAAGACCAAGCTTTTGATTAGTTGAAGTTTGTCTTAGTCGTTTAAAGCTCTTTTAAAATCTCATGTTAAGCTTTGAACTATCTTCAAAACCAAAGGGTTATATTTTATTTTGGAAATTCGAAAAGGCTTAGAAAATCAGGGTGTTACATGGCCGTGCCGCCGTCGGAAGAGGCGCGCATCGAGATGGTGGCGGCGCGACGGAAGGTGCGGCGCGAGCGGGTGGAGCAGCGCGCGGAGGAGCGCGGCACACGCGTTGAGCGGCTCCGGCGTGAGGCCAAGGGCACTGGGCAGAAGGTGGTGCTCGACCTCGAGTTCGGCGACCTCATGCGGCCCAACGAGATCCACAGCCTCTCGGCACTGCCCTACCCCGCCACTGTGAATCCAGCCGCCACATACGCCCCCGACGTAGCCCTACCTTGCCGCTCTCCAACCGCCACCGACGCCCCGATGCGGCCCATCCCCGCCTTGCTCCGACCGCACCAGACACCGCGCCGCCATACGACGCTCCACGCCATTGGCTCCCTCCCTCTCTGTCCCTTAGGTCGACCGCTTCCTCCTGGTTCTTTTCGCCGTAAGCCTCCACTTCCTCCTGGGAGCTTGTTAGTAGAAATCTTTCATCTGAATACGTATTCATTCTTTCACCCATTTCATATGGAGCTTGGTGTATGAACTGCATTGCTAATTTTGCTTGATTTTGGCCTAGAAAATTTCCCAGGTTGACATGATTTGCAATCTTTTATTTGTACTATGACCCTTCTTGAAATCTTAAACTGGGAGCTTGTGTTAGATCTAATTTGCAAGACCAGTTCTGTTTTTTCTGAACTTGCACGGCTTAGGCCCTGTTTGGCACGGTTCCAACTCCCAACTTCATGACCAGAGTAGGTGAAGCCATGCCAAATGGTACAGCTCCAACAAAAAATTGAACCTGGAGTTTGAGAATCTGGAGCAGGCCATAGTGCATTTTCTCAGAGCCACGAGGAGGTTGCTTCCCGCATTGAGCAGTCACCCGGCTACGAAAATACCCCTAGAGTTAGGGTGGAATTACCCACCAAATGCCATCGAACAAAACCCATCGCCATCCCCTCCTAATCCCATCTCTCCCCCATTCGCATCCTCTCTCTTTCTCGTTCCCCTTCCCAATTCCCGTCCGCCTCCCTCCCGCCGGCACACTCCCCCTCCTCGCCCACCACCTCCCCTTGACCTCCTCCGCCTCCTTCCCGACGTCGCCTGCTCCGCCTCCTTCCCGATGTCAGCTGCTCCGCCTCCGCCCGCCACCTACCCCCTCCACCACCCCCCTATGCCTCCCTCCCCCCAACCGCCCACCGCCTCTATCGCCTCCCTCCCGATGACATCGCCTCCACCTTCGCCCACCACCTCCCCACCGCCACCTCCACCTCCTTCCCGATGTCGGCCGCTCCTCCCGCCTCTTCAGATCCTCGACCCCTTCACACCCCTCATCATAGAAATCAGAGGCGTGCTCGCGCCTAGATTGCAGAGGCTGCGGTGAGCCCCAAATCCCCGGCGGCTCTTCCTCCCCAGCGAGGTCAATGCTCCGATCCAGATCCCGTTCAACCCCATCATCGCGGACCTCGAGCGCCGCCGCGATGACTACGAGTGGGAGCACCTAGCCGTGGCGGGGCTGCACGCGCCGGGCAAGGAGGCGGACCCCGTCCCCGAGGACCTCGCGGACGGCGATGTCGACGCCGACGAGGACTACATCAACGATGCCACGTGGTTCAACGTCACGCAGACGGCGATGTCTCCCAAGATCGACGTCGACCCCGCCGACGACGCAGTGACGGGGGCCGAGCTGGCCACGTGGAACCTTGCCTCCGTGCAGCGCGAGGTGCTTCACCACACCACCCGGGAGCTCAACCTTCACGACCACAACCACGACGGCCACGTCACCTTCTCCTAGTATGAGCGGCCCAGCTGGGCCTGGCGGTTCGATGGTATGTATTTACATATGATACAAGATCTTTGTACTAAATTTGGTTATGCGGCATTTGCCTACTTAGAAAGTTCATTTTTTGAGATGATACTTGTACTATTGAAATGGTAGCTGACTAGCTGGGTAAGCCCAAGATCTTGGTGTGGAGAGACGTTTGATCTTGTGTTGTAGTTGTTGGATTGGGGGATCGATGAGCAGATTCTCGGACTACAATTTGTGATGTCTATTCTCTAGTCAGCTGTAGAATGTAAATGATTTCACATCACAATGTAGTTCTCATGTGGGTTGACCAAGTTGTATATGCTACATTGGAAAAATAATGTTTAGGTGTGCCTACCATGCTCATAACAAATATGATTAGCATTGTTTAATAAACCATGATCTGCCACTACTAAATGATCACATGTGTGCCTTAACGATGTGAACATTAAGTCTCATCTATGTCCAGATCATAACTCAACCAATGATGGGGTGAGGTGGTGGTAGGAGGAGCACTTGAATGCTACAGATATGGATGGTGATGGATTTCTAAATCTAACAGAGTTTAACGAGTGTAAGGTTTGGATGATTCACTATTGTTGTTTCCTAGTATATGTCAGTAGTTCCAGCTGATTGGGATGATGTTCACCGTGTGCATAATAATCTAGAGCAAAGGGAGTCGCAAACTTGTGTGCCCAGCCTCTTGATCTGCGATCTGTTTTATGCCATGTTGGCCTCTTTCATGTTTTTTGTTACACATGAGTATGTTGTACCTTATCATGTCTTTAGAGGCTGTTTTTGATAGAATTATGATGTTGTGCTAGGAGTCTGATGGTTTATTTTTGTTTTTCAAGCCTCGCTAGATTTATCTTGTCTTGTTTGATTTGATTAAGAACTTATGCAAAATTAATTTTAACCGGTGATTGATGCTTGTTGAGTTGTATAAGTTCTTAGTCTTACCCTTTAGTGTCATGACACATAAGATGTTTTCATTTGGATAACATTGTCCAGTGGTGTCACTAAATAAAATCCTTCAGGTAGCTTACACTAGCTTTAAAAAACAAATCATGTCATTGTACAACTGCTACTATTGCCGATTATTCATAATACATGTCTTTAGATTGCATCTGAGGGTCGCAAGCACAGAGTTTTTGTGGTTTTCTTAGCTGACCTTCAAGGCGATGAGGACCAAGTTTACAGAAAGATTAGACTTCGTGCAGAGGATGTACAAGGAAAGAATATTATTGTAATAGTTGTAGAAGGTGAATTGGGCGAGCTACCCTTGGATGTTTTTTCTTTTCATTTTGTTGTTGTCGTTTGCTGTAGTGGTTTTCGGACCTAGAATAGTAGCTTTGATTAATAAAGATGAGGGGACTTATGAACGACATCTCCTGCCTCCTTGCCTCTCTTATGGACTTTTGTTATGATACTCATTGATTTTTTTTTAGAGAAAATACTTATTGGATTAGAACCTTTGTTATGAACTTTATATGTTTTATTTAATTTTTTCAAGTAAAAATTTGAATTTGGGCGAAAAAGATGGCACAACAGGGCACAACATGGCAAAAAAATAAAAATAAATAAAAGCACAGCATGACTGAAATCAATTTATTAAACTTTTATAAGTTAAGTAACACAAAAAAGATTACAAGTCACAAAACATGGGTAGTATAGTCTTTTTACAATGATCATTCTCATTTATGGAGTTAGAGTCAATTTTCTAACCAAACACCTCCTCAGACTACTTCAACTTCTCATAGGAGTAGATCCAAGAGTGAAGCTGGAGTTGGAGCTGCAAAAACTTGAAGCAGAGTCATACCAAACAGGCCCTTAATATGGACTGTGGAGTCATAATTTGTGTAATCAAACCTAGCTATAATCTGACTCCTTTATGTATTCAAGTGGACCATAGCTGTCTGTTAAACTAATGGCTTAAGACATCAGAATATTCTGTCTATCTGTGGGACTTTTGAAAATTACTCATCGATATTAGAGTAATGTGGTTGTTCATCTATGTGCCTATGTTGTTCGCTATGTTATAGGGGACTTGGGGTTGGAATTGACAGGGCCTTTGGTGTTTACCGTGTAATGGAGACAAAGCACTACTCCGAAAAGCATAGTTTTATATTTGGGTCTTACTTTTGTCTATGATAATGTCTTGTTCGATTTACATTCATCTTAAGATGAAAGTTTATGGAAAGCGAGTAAATTTCAAGAGGCATCTTTTGAATTGGTTGTGCAGTCGTGTATTATTTTCTTAGAAGATCCGACCTACATTATGGTTGAGACAGTATCATAAAATGGTCTAATATTTTTTAGAATACTGCATAGTTTCCAGAAGTTTAGAAATAAGCATTTCCTTTTTAGTTATTCATATTGTTGCTATCGAGCATTCACATCAATTTTCTAATTGGATTACGTAGGAAAAGCATAATGTGCAATCTCTGGAGCTTCCTCTTATTAAGCACGTTGAAGGCCCTGATACAGATAGGCTTTCATTTGTCTTGCGTGGTAGGTGGTCCAGTCTTTCTTTTGCAGTAATTTTACATTGCATTTTTTTGTTCTTTCTTGCCTTGTACATCTATGTGCTCCAACAGATACTATAATTTTTCATTCTTGATATTGTCCTCTTTACACTCACTTTGTGAATATCGCAACTGCAAAATTCATGGTTTAGTAACTTTAGTCTTCTGTTTTTACAGATGAAAAGTTTGACTGGATTACTATAACATCTCCTGAGGCAGCTGTAGTGTTCCTTGAGGGATGGAAGTAAGATTCAAACATATCGTAGTTATTGTGTGCAATGATGCTACAAATAGAAATTATGTGTCATTTCACGATTCATTCCTCATAAGTTGCGAGCTTGTGGCAGCATAGGTTTGTGCACTTTCTGTTATTGGTTTGTTGGATAACCAAATCTATGATGCGTTCTACGTGTCTATAGTTTTTATGAAACTTCATTCCTTCACTCAAGTAATTGTTACAAGAATACACCAGAACAACTCAAACATAATCGAAGACTGCGTATTTGACGTAAATTACACAATAATTCAATACCAGGGTTGTTGGAAGTTCTAAGGTGCAAATAACAGTTGTTGGAGTAGGGACTGCAATGAAGCATTGCAGTCTGATGATAGATCCCTTGAGGTTACATTCTCTCCTTCTAAAGGTACGTTGTCACGTAATTTATACGATGTAATTACTACCCATGCATTTTAAAGACTTCACATATCTTGAAGGCTTTAACTCTATTTCAGTCTACAAGGCACTTATTCCATTTCTTTCTTCATCAGCTATGGGTTAAGTTTTGGCCTCAGAGCTTCCAAGGACCAGTGAGACTACCTGTAAAGTGTTGTATCCTGCATCTACAAAGGCTAGCCATGAAATTCGTGGGTCATCTTGGTGTTCATGCCGTTAGCATTTCTCTGTTTGCTATTTTCTTTTCCTTTCAATTAAGCCATATGTTTTCTAGCTTTCCGTTTTCCAGATTGAGTTATGAATTCATTAGGACTTTGCAAATAACTCTGTACTATAATAGCTTTGAGCTTGGATTTTGCAGTTGATGGGTTTAAGCTTTAAACTACTTGCATTAATTTCGATCAATGGGTTTGGTTTGCTCTTTTTATTCCTTATTCTTGTGGTTTGTATCTTCCTCAACATCTGCATGAAATATTCAGGCTTTATGTTACTTAACTCTGTTGTGCAATGTAGAGAATTGGCTGTCAGATCGAGGGTTTGAGGTGACAAGACTAAACACATATACAACTGTAAAATTTTCACTTATATTGAATTGCCTCTTTCTTTTATTTAATTATTGTTCCATGTCTCACCTCATTTACACACAAAACAAGTCTTTTGCATCTTTTGAGCTACTTCTGGTGATCTATGGTACACAACACTAGATTGAATTTTTCGTTAACTTGTAATTGCTCATTTGCTCTCTCAGTGTTGAACTATTGAACTAGAGGCATCTGTTCTCTTTAACAACTATGACAGATTCCGGTGGTGGTGGTGGCTTTTGGTGGCATCAACAGTTTCTTGTGGTGGCGGCGACATATGGCTAATGAGGCGGCAGAGGCACAAAGCAGTAGCATCACATGGTTTTTTCTCTCTCCTTAATCCCCTATATGTGTGAGTGTGGCAAGATTAATGTGCATTCGTGTATGCAGCTTGATGAAGGTTTGATGTAGTGTTCTTTTGTGCAGATGAAGCTTGTGAAAGAGAATGATGTGCTCACTATCAGTCCAGTAGGTGTCAACCTCTCTTTTGGAATATTGATCATAGTGATGATATATGTTTTTTGTGCGCATAATTTTAATGAGAATTCAATGATTTTTTTTGTTAGTGGTGTGTTTTTTCACTACCCACTTAATGGAACATGTAAGAATTGAATAAAGGACTGCAGTTTGGTTTTTTTTAAAGAAAATCATATGGTGTTTTAGTTAGATGACAGCAGAATTCTATTAACACAACAATACTATATTGTTAAAGACAAGCTCTCACAAAAAAGCAACCTCGTCAGTCATGCAGTCAAGGGGCTCGTCACATATGAACTTTGGCTTTTATGCTCGACTATTGTTGTTGTCTAACCTTATATGATTTTTGCATCACAGTGAGAGCAAAAGGAGAATAATTGGTAATTGTTAATATTTGTATTTAGAATTGGAAAGATTGTAGACATCTATTATCCATGCTGAATAGAGGCACGTAAGTTCTAAAAATGGTTTGTATGCCTGAACCGGTGTTTGTTTATCTTTCAAAATATTTAGGTATGAGGTTTGATATTCAATGCTACAACGTAACGTATGTTGTTTTACGAGGTAATATCAAGGTTGGGATTGTAAATGGCGCGTGACAAGCAACTGGCAAGTGATGGCGGAGGCATTTCAATGATGTGACAGTGATGATGGCTTTATTTTGCTTTTGGGTTTTAGAATATGTAATAAGAAAATGTTTACTATTTGATTTATTTACTAGCTTGCAGGGAGATGTTTCACTTGATGTGTGTGAAAGCAAATTGATATTTATTATAAGGTTTACGATCATGTTCCACTCTCTTTTGGGATTTCGTTGCAACGCACTGGCACCCTACTAGTAATCATAAAAATTGGCAAGTTTTTGTTTTTTAAGAGGAAATCCACGTTTTGATTAAGTAGATGACCCAGCTAAATCACTGGCAACCAAACCAGAAACGACATTCGGGATTCCGTCAAGCCAAATATATTGGCTCTTAGGACTAGTCATGGCCAGATGGGTCGTACGAGATGGCCTGGGTTGGCACAGCTCAATTAGGTCCGATGTGATTAGGCCCGCGAGCTAATCGGGTTGTGTCGTGCCGGTCCGTGGGCTAATGTGTCAATCCAGACACAGTACACTGGTACCTCGGGCCGTGCTTGGCCCGCGTAGCCCGTTTTGGCCCGGAAAAAAATCAGAAAAATGTGCATAATTAAAGAACTCGTCCCTTTTTTCCCCTTCTTCTTCTTTTTTTTTTTTTGCTTTCCTCCTTTTCTTTTCCCTTCTTTCCCTTTTCCTCCATTTTCTCTTTTCCCTCGGTCGTGCACGTGCCTTCCTTCTTCTTTCTTCCTCTCTCTTCCTTTTCACCTCCTTCCTCCTCTAGATCCAGTCCTCCCGCCTCCCGCCGCCTCCCTTTTCTCCCTCGGCCCGTGCGACCGCTGCCCCTGCCTCCACCGCTCCACGCCCTACCGCCACCGTGCAGGCCGGTTCCTCATCATCCTCCTCGGCACGGCCAACCTCCTCCTCGCCCTCTCCGCAGCCGGGTCGTGCAAGGCTCGTGGCTGGCACTTTGTGTGCTCTGCCAGGCTGACCCGTCCTGCCGGGGTGTAGACCCATGCACGGTCTGGGCTTTAGTGTCAAGCCTGAGCCAAGTCAACAGTGTTGTGCTTCAGGCCAGCCGGCTGGCACGGCCCATCTGACTATATCTACTTAGGACCCAAAGACGCAAGTTTAGCAAGTTCATGCGCAACACGATTACAAGCCAGGGACAATACATGACTTCAAATCCATCAAGATTAGCTAGTAAAAGCAAATATTGCTTCCGTAATTACAGCAGCATCCAAGCTCCTATCCTCCTCATCATCCAGGAGGGCTGTCTGCAGCTCTTGAGCACCAGTTTCAACAATGATGCGCCCCATGCCCATGTCAGCTGCAATCTTCAGCGCCTGGATACACGCCATGGCTTCAGCTTGGAGAGCATTCTGCGTGTTCTTAAGCTTGCCAGCTTAATTGGCAAGCTGGGATAGGATGAGATTCCGTTTCCTATAACTTCATGCCATAAGCTGACAGCAGAGGATATGCATTGGCTGTAAGTAGTTTTGTGTACTAAATACCGAAGTATTTGATAGACTGATGTGTACAAAAGTCTACGAGAGGATCACGGGAATCGTACCATCTACCTTTTACTTCGTATTGTACAGTTCAATTGAGTCTCCGTCCATTTGAGAATTGAAAGTTGTTTTACTTTTAAATCCAGTCGAGGATCAATTGAGTCAATTCAAATTATCAATTCTTAGGGTATGCTCGGAACACAGGAATTGGGTAGGATTCTGGCGGGAATTCTACTACTTCCTATAAAATTTCCGTGAAATTCTTGCGTTCCGAACAGGGGCTTACCCGTTCGATTGAGAATTGACATTTAGGGTTGATACATTCAATCGAGGATCAACATAGGACGTCTAGGTTTGGTCAACCTCCATTGCCATTTGATTTGTGGTTAGTGGGATCGGTGCACAAATCTCAACACAAATTGGACGGCCAAAAATAACACAATTTTAGCTGTTAAATAAAAAGAACAAAATTTTACAGGGGAAAAAACAGGTACGTTCCAGGGCATGGAAATGAGCGGCTCTGGCTGCTAGACGACGCGACCATTCGTTCTTGGCCATCGTCGAGAGCAGCGCCCTGTTGTCCACATTGCAGATCCTGAAACTCTGTGAGACTTGATGCGTGACCACCATAAACCACTAGATTGCACAAGTCTATAAGAAAAAGAGAAAATTAAGTATTTGCCACTGCAATAGAGTGCATTTTAGGATTTACCACTGCATGTGTGTGTGACATCTGAGTCCCGGACCTACATATCACACACACAATAGTGGCAAATTCTAAATTACCACTGAAAGTACAGTTGCAAATAATTGAACTCCCCATTGAAAATACTCTATTTCCGGGCAACACAGCTAGAAATGTCGTGAGCATCACAATTGCCCTGACCAAATTTATCGAACTAATTCTGAGCAGGAAAACAATACGACATTTCTAAAATACATCGGCAATACACAGTCCAAGTATAAAATATAATGCCAGCTGCCTCATGTAACATCATGTCGTACCAGAATTACAGCCACATAGAAAAGCAAACCGGAAATCCAAACAAGTAAACGAGCACCATGTGGCAAGAAATATCCCTGAAATCAAATTAGTCGTCATCCTTGTAGGGGTATTCCTCTTGGACTTGCTTGGTAAGTTTCACTCGCATCTCGTAGGCATCATCCCCACGAAGCATATCGCGGGCCCATGTAACCTCTGTCTTCATAGACACCTAAAGCAGTACAATGGCAATTAAATTAGAGCAACAAATTGTAAAAGCTTTTTTTTCTGAACTGATAGGAGTAGGACTACAGCACCAGGAAAACAAGTCTAAATTTATCATAAGCTTATAAAGATAATTACACAAGAACACTATTAGTACTTTAGTAGCAAAACGCTGGAGCATAATACTCCATATCTGAGCAGGTTTGACTTTGGTGGTACCATATAACAGTAATGTAGACATATTCATCATGAAGTACCTTAAATCTGGATACCAAGAATATGCAATTTGCTAGGAAAAAAGTACACACTATCATGTGCTTATTGTTGATCTTTTATTTTTCGATTGTCCAGCATGAAGTGGAAAGGATAAAAAAAAGTGTATAGCAGTAACAGAAGAACTAACCATTTCTAGTGCTCCCCTAATAACTCCACTTAACACATTGCAATACTGAAGGCCTTGGCAAGTATCAGGAAGCTCGACAAAGTCTACAAGAGGATTGTCCTCCAATACAAAGCTGCAACTAGTACCCTCAGCATCCCAATTAGTTACAGTTGCAGTCACACCCAGGAACATTTTGAATCCAAGCTGTTTTAAAAGGGAAAAAAGTAAACTGTTAGACCATAAACAGATAGGGACAAAACAGAGGGGATATTGCAATTTGCAAGTGCAAAAACATCAGATAGCCAATAGGTTTGATATGTTCTAGGAAACAAATGATAGTAATAAACTAATTGGAAATATGGTAATTAGTCATGGGATCTTCAGTTAACCAACAAGATAAGGTATATGAAAATGGGTTTTATATGTACACAATATGCAGATGGAACAGAAGGCATGCCATGTCACTGAATGGTGTATGACTACTGTAGCAGCAAAGAATGCTATAAATGCACAAAAGCATTACAGATTCTAACAAAAACTGAAACTATTATTATATAGTAGTAAAAAAAACTGCAGTGTAGACTTCAATTTTGAGCAAGGACCTCATATGCATCGGTTATATATAAAAAAGAATATGCACGAGTTCAGATATTAAGCACACATAAAATGTACCAACAGGTCTAGGAATTAGGAGATATGAATAAGGGCTCAGCAACTATGTAATCTTGTGGATGAATTATATTTCTGCTAAACTTGAAGCAAACAATATTAGGTTTAACTAAAAACCTTTGCAATAACATCAGCAGTCTCCTTGAAGTCAACACACCTTGATACATTTGACTTGGCTAAGAACTCATCAACCAATCGAGTCCCAATGTTGTAACCCCTGAAAGGTAGAAAAGATATACACACACAAATAAAAGAGATCAGCAGCAAAGCTGGAGGACAGAAAATCATGAGGAATAGCAGCCAGCAAGCCAGAGATACTGCTTAACTGTGCTGAATAAGCTACAAAACAGCAATTCCGTTACCAGCTAGATTACAAATTGATCTGTGATTTTACTCCAGATCCAATTTACCCTCTTTCCTTCATCAATGATGCATGGCATCTTCACTAATGTTTAGATCTAGAATGCTGGATGGATGAAATAGCCATACCACTCTTAACTCCATACTCTTAAATTAAGTGAGGAGATTTCAAAACTAGAGTATAATACAATTGAACCATGACAAATAAACCAACACGTTGTGATGCATAGTCTGCTGAATCGGAAAAGCCATATAAATCCACGCATAGGCAAATTCATACTTCCAATTCCCACATCACTCTTAAATCCCTTCAGTTGAGAAGTTAACTCAATATAACCACCGCAAATCTTTTTTTCCATTCACAGACTACCTGGACGCGAAGTCCACGGCTAAAGCTATTTGGAATCTCATACTCAGGCTATCACAGGCGCTCATAGCTAAACACTGCTATATCTTCGAATACAGTTCGCGGGGGCCAAAAATACGCAAATTCCGAAATTTCTACTCCTAGATCAAAAGATGACCACTGTTATCCCTAAACTATCCCCCATCAGCCATCAAAAGTTTCTAAATTGGCCCACAAAAACCAGAGACGAGGAAAAAGGAGAGCCACATACATCTGATCGAGCTGCTTGTTGACCTCCTCGACCTCCTCCAGGTCCGTGAGCAGCTGCCGCACGATGGCGCCGTACGTTAGCGTGAAGAGCTCCGCATTCTGCCAACCAAAACAACCGGATCAGGGCCAGATCTAGGGCCAGGGTTCTTGGGTTTCAGGGAGCGACGACCCAGCGGGAGCTTACGACGCGCTCGACGCTGGCGAAGAGGGCGTCGCCGGACTTGGGAGCCGTGAGAGGCGGCATCGGCGGGCTCGCGGGGCACCTCTCGCCGGCGGCTTCTGGCGTGTGGTGGTGGTGAGGTGGGTGGAGACCGGAGAGCAAGGGGAATGGGTTGGCTATTGGCGACTGAAGTATCCCCCACCCGTGAAACACTTTGCCTTTTTTTTGATGAGTTGATGCGAAGGCATCTTCGAGATAACTTGTCTACGATATAGGCTGCATCAGATAATATTTCGATAGATAGGCTCTAGTACACTCTTTAATATTTATATTTTATAAATAAAATTTGAAACAGGTCACATATCAACTAGAGTATATTAATGTAACATGTTTTATTTCATGTACACGACAGTCTCTCTCTCTCCTCCCCCTCTCTCCTTCATATAGGATTTTGTTGATGTAGCATAACTAAGAAATAACAATAAATACACTATTAGAGATGCCCTTAGTGGTGCCGAAACGGCATGATACGAGCCTAGTCGGGCACGACCTGATTAGGCCTGGCCCGTCCAGGTAATCGGATCATACCCCGCTAACCCGTGGGTCGACCAGTGGCCCAGACATGATACGCCAAGCGTACAGGTTGTGCCAGGCTGACCTATCGGGTCAGTGCCGGCCCATTTAACCTATACAACATGAAAAGTCGTAAAAAAATAAAAAATAAACTATAAAATAAAATGAAAATCATATAAATATTAAGAAATAAAAACGAAATCATATATATAGAGAGAGGGAGAAATGAATGTGCCTAACGGGCCGGGTCTGGCCGATGGGCAAGGATGGCTACCCCGTGCCAGCCCAGGAAACACGGCGCATCTGGCCATTGTTACCTTTTTTTACCAGGAATGTTTAAAATAATTCAGCCCAGCTACTGTTAAATTTAACTGGGCCGCGTGATACTACTTGTTAGGCCGAATTGGTGGATAAAGGCTAGAGTTTGTGGACGTGTGGTCAACCTATCTCATTCTTGTTCCTCTAAAAAAATGACTCGTTGTTCCTTTATAAAATTGTTGGAAAATTATAGGCTTTGTCCAGAAACCGACCTATATATAGGCTCTCTATCTTAAATCCTAACAGGACCTCTAGACTATAAATAGAGAGTGATAGTCATTGTAAAAGGCTGATCGATTGATGAAGGAACAAAGAGAAGCAAGAAGCTCCCTATATCTCTGTATTCAATTTACTATTGTGTTCTTGTATTATTCTTACAATTTTGAGTTTGTCTACAAAGTAATCGCTCGGACTGGACTCGCCAGCGACGGTTCCTCAATACGTTATCAGCACGATCGACTCTCCTCGTATCAAAAGATAACCGTCGAAGAGCGACACTCGTATATCGAATCGTTTTTTCTAGATCGCTTTTAATTCTGCAATTTTGGTTTTCTAGATTGTAAACTACGGTGCAAATCCGCTATAATCTACCGCGAGCCGATTTGAAGTCGCCGACATAATATCAATCGGTAGATTGCATGAAAAAGTAGATATCAATTGTACTGTAGATTGAAAATCGCAAATACGTTCTAATCTACTGCGAGCCGACTTGAAGTCGTCGGCCAAGCCGATCGGTAATTGTATGAACGATAATCACATAAAATCTAACGTATTTTCGGATGAACAATACATTGCATCATATGAAAATGGCCGGCCTCCACGGCCGCCCGAAGTCGGCATCACTCGCGCACACGGAGCCGCCTCCGGCCCGAAGTTGCTCGCCGTCGCTCCTTGCTACCAGATCACAATGGCCGACTTTCGCCTACGTTTCTCACAGTCGGTCTCACAGTCAGACATGCTTACACTATTACGCTCACAAGCGAAATGAACGAGCTTAGGTCTCTCTAAAGTCTAAACAATAAGATGGTGGACGCATCGTCTTCGGCTGTGCCATCTTGTGTTACCATAAGTAACTAAAGAACAACGTTGTACTTGCTATCAAGCCATGATGACCAGCAAAAAAAAGTTGTGCTTGCTAATATGCGTCTGAATCTGTCACCGAACCTGAGTCCTTCCCCAGCTCACCTTCCTGCAATTGTCACCCTGACAAATGCATCAAGCTGTGTTTTGTTCCAAACTCTGTCTGTGCTTTCATACAGTGCTAATCATGTTCCTTTTCTGAAAGAATAAAACTTTGACCAAATTGACCACCATCCTGATTAATCTGAGTACACAAGCTTAGTAATTTGATATAGGAGTAGTATGCTACTCTAACTCCACCGATGTGCCGAGGATGGAATTTTTAGCTTTAGCAGTGGCGAATCTAGAACGAAAATAAATGACCGGGGGTCACCACTTCCTATACATATCACACCTATTTAATTTTTTTTGGCTTGGGGTGTCCTCTTATCTTAGGCTAGGGGTGTCCATTATATATATATATATGGCTATATCTAAAAGAAAATGATTTTTTGATCCGGTGTCATGTGCACCCGGATAGATCACTGTAGATCTGCCCCTAAGCTTTAGCCAGGCCATGCTAGTTTACATGGCATGTATTCAGTTCAACCTGACCCTGAACCGCACAGCGTTCACGAACCAAAACTAAGGCTCAATGCACGTGTTGCAACTTGCATGGAATGTGCTAGCATTATTTTACAATAGAGATTTTACGGTATATTCTACTAGTAGTAGTATAGGGTACTAGTATAAATTAAATCTGAAAGTACTCCACATGCTCGATAGTACTTCAGAACAAGGTGAGCACGCTCGCCTTATACACAGCAGGAAATAACTGAATCTTTCGTAACAAAGTAAAATAAATAAATAATTCTTGCAAGAAAAATCAATCAAATTTCGCATTATTATTTGTCCAAGTAGGTTCATCCAAAGTTCCAAACTGCGCTAGTCTGCACCCTACTCTTCCTCTTTCGCTTATCTCATATCTGAATTCTGAACAACATACGCCTGCATCTACGAACTACTCAACCTGAATTCTTGACTTGTCTGCAACTGCGACTTCAGGACGGAGAGATGTAATGGCGAGTTCTTTGTTCCTCGTCGGAGAGATCGGCGGAAACGACTACAGCCAGGCCTTGTTCCAGGGCAGGCCGATCGACGATGTCAGGGCCTACGTCCCCGACGTCGTCGCCGGCATCAGTGCTTCCCTCATCGTACGTCCTAACTCCTGCAGAACCTTACACCAAAATTATCACACACTAGTATCCATCCATCTTCCATCATTTGATGATTAATTGATCAATCATTTTCACTTGCGCGCACCATTTGCAGGAACTGATCAGGCTTGGCGCCAAGACGATAGTTGTCCCCGGGAACTTGCCATTGGGGGTGCAACCCAGGGCACCTGACCAAGTTCCGAACCAACGACACGGCCCAGTACGACTCCATTGGCTGCCTCAGGTGGCTCAACGACTTCGCCGAGCTGCACAACGGCGCGCTCAGGGCGGAGCTTGCGGGGCTCGGCCGGCATTACCCCGACGTCACCGTCGTGTACGCCGACTACTACGCCGCCGCCATGGACCTCACCGCCAACCCGCACAAACAGTACGGTGGTTTTCATGTACATTCTCCTTAAAACTTAATGATCGAGAGTACTGAAATGGGGTGTTTTTTTTCTTGGTTTTGGCAGGGTTAATTCGACGGCGAGCCGCTGGTGTCGTGCTGCGGCGGCGGAGGCCCGTACAACGCCAACATGACGGTGCGCTGCGGCGCGGAGGCGTTGACGACGTGCCGCGGCCCGCACAGGGCGGTGTCGTGGGACGGGTTCCACCTCACGGACCACGCGTACGACGTCGTCGCCGACGGCGTGCTGCGAGGGCCGTACGCCGTGCCTCCCGTACCGGCGAATTGCAAGCGCAGCCACCTCCTGGAAACATCACCGCGGCGACACTGACTTTTTTTTTTTACTTGTGAGATTGAAGAAGAACCGTAGAAATTCCCGTCCTCTTGTAATCGTACACGTTGCACCTTGCACCTTGCAAGTCTTTTTTTTATTTTTGCACGTTGCAGAGTTCTTCTCTCTTTCACTTTCTGCTTTCCTTTTTTTCCTGTTGCGGGATATCGCTTTTGGACTGGACCAAAGGCCCACAGCCCAGTGAGAGGACCAAAGGCCAGTGGGTTAGAGGTGGGCTCGAACCCGAACCAGGTCGGGTCGGGCTGGCACAAGCGCCGCGTCGTCGTCTCCTGCGAGTTCGAGTCTTCGAGATCAAATCGCACCGGTCGGAGCGGCTCGAGACCTACAGAGGCGGCTAGGCGGAGGCCATCGCCGGCGAGCGGGGGAGGTAGCGCGTACGTGCTCGTCGCCATGGACGAGCAGGAGTTCCGCGGCATGCTCGATCTCTTCCCCATCGTCCGATCCCGCGACTACTGCGTAGTCCATCTACTCATCCTCCTCCTGCTACCCCTATTCTCTCCTTTGTCAGACCATGGGGTCGAATTGGTGTGTCTGCGGCGATGTAGTGGATCTTGCGGGGTTAGGTTTTTTAGTCGGGGATTGGAGAAGTCGCGAGTTTGGTGTGGAATTTGATTTGGGTGTTTGTTGATTGGGCTTTGCTTATATGCGGTGTGCTTGGATTTTGGACTAGATTGGGATAATCTTACTGTTGATTCTGGCGATATTTTCATTCACGCAAAGCCTCTGAAATCCATACGCTGTTTGCGCAAGTAGTAGGTGTAGAAGGCCGTGGAGCTCACAAGATATCAAATATGATTTCTCCAACAGACAACAGAAGTTCCATGGGTATTCATCGGAATGATATTGCTGGGTAAAGCAAATAAAAGGAGGAGAATTACATCCATGTCCCCGTAAAGAGCCTAAGTGCAAAAAAGAATGAATTCGCGTTAAGCCGTTAACAACGGGAGCATTTGAGAATGTAATAGAAGTGTATTTGTGTCCTAGGAAAACCAAAATTTCACCTTTTCACCTAGTCTATACTTTATATGCTTCCAAAAATTCCAGGTTTAGTCAGCTGCTCCTAGCCCCTCAAAATAAGTATACTAATATTAGTTTTAGTTTGGGAGCCATGTGATTGTGTTTCCAATGCCATTTTAAGCAGGCTAATATTAGCCCCTTGAGTAAGTAGGCTAATGCTAGTTTTAAATTTTAGTAGGCGATTGACAAGCCGTTGTGTTTCTCTCTTGAACACCATATTTGTCATGAATATTTGATGTTTGTCGAGTTATAGGGCTGTGGTTGAGAGAGGGTTAGATGGGGTCTGCTCATGTATATAAATAGTAAAGTGGGTTGAATGGTAACAATGATTGCAGTAGTAAGCAAATTGACATGAAATCATAAACATTTGCGGTCAACGTTTCATTGCAAAAGTAACTGAAGTAATATGGTTAGTGCTTGTTTTCTTGTTTGAAGATCATCTTTTTACCATGAACCGATGCAAACTTTTCTTGCCAAATGTAGGCTGAATCAGGATCATCAAGCAAAGGCACCACACAGCAATCACGAGTGCAGGTGTGTTTGATGTGATAAGCTGGGTGCTGCCTGGTTATACTTAAAACTGTTGCTAATGTAGCTATTGCTTGCAGGAGACAAATGGGGCCAACAAAAAGGAGTCATCTAGTACGGAAGGTATATCAGCATATATGTTGTTCCGCTGCAATTGCTCTTACCAATATTACAACAGATAACTATTGCTAAACCTGTAATAACCATGTATCACTATATTCTTATGCTGTAACCGTATCCTCAACCATTATCATTATGATGGCAAAGGTCACCTTTTCCCCTTCATCCCTGTTCATGTGAATCCCCATGGGCATTCATGACCCCACATCCCTAATTAGTCCTTTAGCTTGCTCCCCTGCCGCTGGTGGTTTATCCTCTTTGGTCACAATCCTTCCTCTCACATAAATACATGACCTTCTTCATGGAATTTTCTTCCTGTTTACGACCAACTACTCACAACCTATATCAGCTTCTCTTCCACATGAACTTATTCAGATCACTTGCTATGATTTGGGTCGACAATCAATTCAATTTCACATTCAGGTTTTCTTTTCCTGGGCTTTACGAATTTAATTTCGTTTTTAGTAAATTAATTAACAGGCAGCAGGTACAAACCTGTGTTTTTCTAAACTGCCAAACTGAGCTGCAAACCCCCTGTCCTGCATTTAACAGTACGAAATTACAAATTCAAACCTCTCAAAAGTCTAAACAAACTCTTGCGCGGTTGAAATATTTTTTAGCTCTCAAGCTTATGCACACTTACACATGCGGTCGTAGAGATTAGTGGCGCACTAAAGGGAAGCCATGAGCCCATGACACGAGAAATCAACAGATGGACTTCCCACTAAGGTGAAGAGGAAAGGTTGCATACACAACGGTGTCTTGCAGATTTTTTAATATGACTAGGTCATGAGTTATCGCTCATCGGATTCACATGAACGGTGGATAAAGGGGAATGGCAACCTTGCCGTTGTAGTACTAACAACAGAGGATGCACTTCCTTTTATGCTGCACTCCAACGGGGAATATCTGAGAATAGACTCAATTTCATGCTAATAGTAATATAGTATACCATAACAAACTAAGATATTAATGCTGAGTTTTCTTGCATGTTTCACAGATACATTCCTGCGGAAATTGAAGATGGCTGCTGAGAAAAGGGTACCTTTTTTTTTGCTTTTGTATCAAGAAGCTAGAAACTCTATAGAAAGATGAAATATTTTGAAAAACATTGCATAATATCATGTGTCCTTTATATTTATCAGTAGATTGGTGGGAATAAACTAAAGATTTCAATGGATGCATGTAATGATGTCACAAAAACCTGTTATTATCTGGCTGGGGAAATGGTAAATGTAAAAATTTGGCAAAATGATTGTGAGCTTGGTTGGCTTTTTTTTCTTTCTTTTTTTTTTGAAAAATTACGATCTGTCTACCTTTTGAAGCTGATAACCGCATTACTGCACTGCAACTATCTTGAATATCAGATTTCTGTTTATCACATGTCACCCTTGTTTTTTGTAGCACTGTATGGATTAGATATTGGGAGTCAAGTTCTCTGGTGTATTGATCAAGTATTGTTTAATTTCAACGACACAAATTTCTGATTGTAAACTAAATAATGTCATTGTTTACTGTCTCAGGTTGGAGCGACAAAGGCAGAGTTGTTCTGCAAGACATTTGAAGAAGCTCATGAGAAACTTGTATTGCCTTGTCTTTTTCAATCACCAACTTCATAACTACTACTACCACTGCTACTTTTTAAAGATCTTATGGGATTGTTCTGTGTGCCAGGTTTACAAAGAACTGAATCTGGATGCTGCTCAAAGATTCCTGAATGCCTATGAGAGGTGATGTGAACTGTAGCTAGATGCTGCACAAAGATCTGCAAGTGCCAATGAACCTGGTTTTATTGATTGGAAGCTGCTGACGCTGTTGAGAATTCTGATATTGGCACTTGGATCCTTCTGCCGATACCTGCTTTAGTTTTTCGCCCCCGTTCTTTGTGTTGGCGATAGACATGCAGCTACATTATTCAGATGTTTGTTGTCCTCCCAAACACACAATAGGAGAAATCAACTGCATTTTTTTTTGTTATTGCGATTTGATTTATATCATGTCCCCCTTGTTTTCCCAACAAGAAAAGGTCATGTTTCCCCCAAAACGAAAAGGACATGGATAAGTGCCAGAACTTGTCTCTGGCTCTCTACATTCTCTGAGGCTTCCTAAAAGACGCGAGGGTGAAATATAGATGCTATAAAACATGGATTGATCTGTTACAGTACACTACGTGTACTCACTCAGGGAGAGCAGGATATGGTGTCATACCCAAACATTTGGAATGAGGTTTGTTACTGTACGTTCCTGTAATCACAGAGGGTGTGTATTGAAACAATTAAATTTCTACAAGTTCCATGTCACAATTCACGATTGCCACTGTGTGACGACCCACTCGGGATACAAGGAACCGGACCAAAAAAAAAAATCTTTTTGAGCTACGGTACTACCGCACAGAGGAGCGGTAGTACCGCTCGGTGCATCCCGAGTGAGGTCTACCGGGACCTTCCAGGAGGTCTTCAAGACCTCCTGGAGGTCTTGGCCATTGTGCAATGAGCCAGTCCCAGAAAAACACAAGCTGGCTCGCACAAACTGACAATGGTGAGATCAAATCCATACAACAAGCTCAAAGAGAAAGCAGACTAAAATAACACGTATATTAACAAGTGGCCTTATGGCCAAGGTTTGTACAGAGGTGCCACAAAAGGCTAATAACAAAAGGGAACAACAACACAGCGGGGGCATAAACATAAATACAAGGTCCATTCGGCCAGCCCACAGGCTACCAAGTGGAGGACGCCACCTACAGCGTAAGGTCTTCAAGGGTGCTCCCCTCATGAAAGCACTGGATCACTAGGAACTCCCTCCTCTGCTGATCAAAAACAGCAGGGGACAAGCCAATGAGTACTTTGAATGTACTCAGCAAGCCGTGGTCAAAAGTATGCAAGAATAATATTTATGCACGGCTTGGCAAAGAGAGTTGTAAGGTTAGTTTGCAGAAAGCCAAATTGACAGTGAATAATATAATAGATTGCAAAGCTCAAGTTAGAAAACATAATACATAAGTACATTTGATTTTCAAAGGGGACAGTGAGCACCCACTCACACCCGAGGCACCAACCCAAACCTCTCTGGAGCACCCACTCCAGAGCACCACAAGACCAGCCTGGACCACTCAGGAGCCACCCATGACCCCTCTGGAGCCGGCCAAGGTCTCTTCGAGGTAAAAGCCATGACCTCTCACCAAGCGCCAGAGGAACACCATTTCACAAACAATTCTACCCTCATTCGAAATCTTCGCATGTCCATAACCGAGGACGCGGCTATTCAATAGATTTACACTGCAGAGGTGTACAACTTTACCCACAAGAGGTAGTCGCTTGATATTACACACGTTACCTTAGACATGTGAATCAAGTAGAGACCACCACCAGGCTTTTACAAGGTCCTACTCTGACTTGGCCCCAAGACACTAAGGTATCGCCACCACAATGTGCGTATAGCACTTGGTGGCCTCCCTCTTGAGCCGTGGTGCGCTATCAGCACCTCATCACCCATGGAACCGAACCAGAGCATGACCAGTTATTACACTCGGTCCACCCTATAATGGACATGTGGTTGCACGAAATGGTCCAGATCAATGGCTCTCAAGGTTCAGTCCTTAATTGCTGCTCAGGCAAGGCTTCCACAAACCCAATGTGACCCTGAGCTCTACAACTCTGGGGCACCCAGGTGACCCCATAGCACCAACATATGGAGCCCCCAGATGACTCCATAGCACCAACATATGGAGCACCCACTACTCGCACCTTGCCAGCTTGCCCGAGCATAAAACAGTTTTGGGTTCAACCTGGCCAAGACCACCCAGTCCTAGCACTGCAAATTTTAACAAAGTGGTATCGCACCACAAACAACACAACCTGCGGCTCCAACCACAGTTGCTTATTAGTGGCACCAACCAAAGTTCCATAATTCAATTAGTCAAGTTCAGCAATAAAAGATGATTCATGAGGAGACTAACGTCTACTAGAGCAAGGCTAAGCAGGAACGATACGCATGTTGGCAATAGCAATAAGAGGCCAACTAACAGTACCATCCTAAGGCTATCAAAGGAAACATGTCAACATGTGGATTGCCAAATAGACAAGGAGGCATAAAACCAGTAGGTATTTAACTAGAGCCCAAACCATTTTATACAAATAGCCAATGCAGGTTGTAGTAAAACAAAGTACTTTTTTGTAAAGATAGGTTCAAAATGATCAATGACCATGACTTGCCTTCAGTGGCGAGCTGCTGAGCTTCAACCGGGGCTGCTGGATCACCGAGCTCCTCAGCACCAACGGAATCTACACAGCGCAAAGAGAAACAACTAAATAAAGCAGCTCCAAAAGGAAACCGAAAAGAACTAGCAAGAACAGAAAGAAAAGATCCACAGAAGGGGAGGTCCAACAAGGGGAAGGAGGTCCAAAACCGAAGGGGTCCCAGAGGAGCAAGGAGGGCTTCTCCAGAACCGAGAGGAAGAGAGAAGGAGAAGAAATGACGAACAAGGAGGAAATGGGTGCACCTGGTGCCCTATTTAAAGAAAAAGGGAGAATAGGAGCACCATAAAAAGGGACGCCCAGGTTCAAGGCATTAGTACAAAAGGTAAACTGCCAAAGGTATGAAAAAGGGGCTTGAAACAGGGCTAAGGAGGTGACAAAAGGTAGAAAAAGGTACAAAGGTAGGTGACAACATTTAATGTGACTCAACCCACATCAATGCACTTAAGGCTACCAAGGAGCAGATCAAAAGGTGCATGCACCACCAAAGGGCATGGTCCACGGTCCAAAGAGGAGGTCCAACGAGGAGGTCCAAGGAGGAGGTCCTGCGAGGAGATCCAACGAGGAGGTGGTCTAGACCACAAAGGTCTAAACACAAGGAGGAGGTCTAGACCACAAAGGTATAGACAGACAAGGGGAAGGTCTGAACCTAGAAGAGGTCCAAACACACGAAGGGGAGGTTTGAACCTAGAAGAGGTCCAAACACACAAAGGGGAGGTTTGAGAGAACAAGGAGGCCCAAAGGACAGGTGTAGGATCAAGGATAACCGACTAGAGGGGGGTGAATAGGAGGTTTTTAAACTTTTTAACAAATTAACAAGTTTATCCAATTATTTACTTAGACTAAACAAGATATGATTCTAGCTAAGCAATTTATCACAATAGACAAGCTATAATTATAAGTGCGGAAATGTAAAGACTAGAAATAACCACTATGACACAAGGAAGTTTTTCCCGTGGTATCGAAGACTTGCCGGTCTTCACTAATCTACGTTGAGGAAGCTTGATCAATTCAAGCCGGCTCCACGAATTAAGCCTTTCTCGATCACTAGAGATAGCTCTTCTCCTCTCCTGATAGGCGAGCTCCAACCTTCACATATGCCCTGCCTTCTCACAATCTCCTTTGAGAAGATCACCGAACCCAACTCCAAACCGCCTAGGAGACGGCAATCTCCAAGAGTAATAGAGCAAGAATTCTTCACTTGAAAGCGCTCTAAATGTCACAATTTATCAAACACAATGAATGCTCTTTAGAGGACCTCAACTACCTTTGCAAATAGAAATCAATGCTCTCAATGAGTAGGAAACAATGCAAAGGGCTCAAGGGATGTTAAATGAGGCTCAACAACATTTCTAGTGGCGTTGGGGAGGTATTTATAGCCTCCACCCACTCCACTAGCCGCTGGACACGAAATTCCCAATTTTTCATGAGCGGTCGGTCACCACAGCATCTTGGCCATCCCGACCTCGGTTGTAATAACGATCGTTACGCATTTAATGCACTTAAATATAGCCATTCTAGAGGGTCCGGTCGTCCATGAGCAAGCACGCCATCCCGCCTCTAAAAACGGAATACTTTTTGGAAACTCTATGGAAAAAGCTGACCGCAACCAAAACCCGGGGGTGCGGTCAGTCCGGACAATTACTGCGGTCATCCGGCCGGCATTAATCAAAACCTTCTCGAAAATGTTGACGCGTCCTGCATCTGGAAGTGGGTCATCCAAGAAAATGCCGCTCGGTCGATCCGGGCGAAGAATTTTAGCAAAACCGAAAACAAAGACCTCATCGAAAATGTTGACCGCCGTTTTGGTCCTAATACACTGGCCATCCGGCCAGTAACGTCGGTCGATCCGGCCAACAACGAATTCAAAGAATTTAAATTGAGGCAAAGCAAAAACAAATCCAAGATAAAACCAAGTAAGATTTGAGCGGTTGTGGCATCGTTTACTTTCAAGGTACTCAATTCTTGCACCCTCTTTATAGTACTACTGTTTCAGCCTATAATCCGGTCTTCCAACCAATTCACCTAAGACCGTAAAATCAAAAGATCCTAGACTATTGTACCTTGCCTTTGAGTCGTAAGATCTTCATGTAAACCTTTCGCGGCAATTTCGATTATCAAGAGCGCCAATGGGACTTAACCTTGTACATACTCAATAAACGTTAATCCCATATTCACATATTGTCATTAATTACCAAAACAATTTTAGGGGCCTAGATGCTTTCAATCTCCCTTTTTGGTAATTGATGACAACACACTTAATATGTGAAAGAATGATTGTTTTAAATATACAAAGGAGTGTATATTCTATTGATGTCTTAACAACTAAATAATTCTTGCAATAAGCTTTAAATGAGTTTTGAGAATTATTTCCTTGCTAAATCCTGTTTAAAGAAAACTCCCCCTAAACATGTGCATAAAAGGTAGAGAATTTTGCAAGCACAAGTAGAGATTTTAGAGAATTTTATGGAGTTTCTTTTACATGATGGAACTTGAGGAAATGCAACAATATACATTATAAACATCATTTCAAGAGGGTAATATAAGCACAAGATTAACCAACAAGTTCATCAAGATAACATTGAACCGATTACAAGCATATAAGTATATATCATTCAGCCAAGCTCATAGACGGTAAAGCATTAAGCGTTCATATATATTAAGAGGTTCAATAAGCTTACAAAGATAGCAAAATAGAGTAACAAGCTTATCCTCTAATTATTACACACAAAAGACCATGCATGTAAGTCCAACAAGCATTCATTAACCATAACTAATAGATATATAAATATATAGGAACCAACTAGCACTTCTCCCTTTGGCATCAACTACCAAAAGCTACGCAGAGGGGAGGAGGAGGAGGAGCCGCAATGATGTCGAGGGCATGGAGGATCGATGCGTCGACGCCGAGAATAAGTAACAGTCTGCTCGATCGACGAGACGCGAGTGGTCATCTCAGCCATGTCGGACTGAATACCTGAAACCAAGCCAACCATCTGATCTAAACGCTGAAGCACAAGAGAGTTGGACTGTTCCACTGCTGTCTGTCGAGAGTCCAAAGACTGAGTAGTCCTCTCCAAAGAATCCATGCGATGATCCAAAACCTCTAGGCGACGATCCACTGCATCAAAGCGAGATACAATCGTGTTGATGCCAAGATGCGTAACCTCTAATAAGATCGATCAAGTCCACCTAACCGCCGAGGAGCGGCCGAGGAGAGGCAGGAGCATCAGCAACTGGGTGAAGAGGCCTGTTCCTCAAATCTCTCTGGTGGTCACCCTCTGGCTTGTACTGTTTGTGAGGAAAAGGGGTGGTACCATCAAAGTCAGTGGTCCTCAAAATGAGCATCATGATGTAAGGAGCATAATACATCCTTTTTCCCAAATCACAGGACAGATTGCAACTCACCAAGATTAAGTGCATAATATCAAACTTCTTTCCTTGCATCACATAATCTATGACGTTCCATGCATGTCCTCTAATAGCATCATTATTTCCACTCCTAGGCAAGATGGTGGCCCTGCTAATTCTGTTAATAACACTAGGGAGAGGTCTCAAACCGGTAACCTTACCAGGGACAATTCTAACATTAGGCTCATAGAACTGTATCTGCTCCGGAGTCTGCAGCGCGGGCTCAAGATGGATCTTAACATACTCACGTGCTGGCAGATTAAGGGCCTCCTCAAAGTGACGCTTGGTGGCCGTGTAGCGCGTCGAGCCTGTCATCCAAGTCACAGTGGCCAAGGAGGATGGAATGTAAACAGTAGCATAGAACTGACGGATTACCTCCTCATTGAAGTTGCACTTGATGCTAATAAGCCCATCCAAGCCGGCATTGCGAAAACGAGTGTACAAGGTCGCATACCGGGTTTGTTCATTGAGATACGACCAATTTATATACTTGTGGATTGCAAACTGCTTGTGAAGCACCACTTGATTGTAGCAATCTTCCTGGAATTGAGTGTGAAATCTCTCATCTTCGGCTGACCTTGGTTGCTCATAAGGAGACTGCATTCTGAGTTGCTTGAAATCATCATTTCGGATTGCGTGAAGGTTCACACGAGGCTCAGGCACAAACTCTATATCAGCATCGTCTTCTTCGTTCAAATGCTCACTGGCGCTAGGTACGGAGGATAAGGACTGCGAAGAGTCCGCTTCGTCGTTGTCGGAATGCTCAACTGGAGGACGACGAGTAGCCTGGCGAGGAGGACGAGACGAAGAAGCACCGGGATCGGCAACAGTCTTGGTCCTTGCCATGATCACTGGAGAGATGGACAAGACAACCAAAGAATGAATTGATTGGAAGTAGGGATAATAAACTTGACAAAAATAGAAGTTTTTATGTCGGGTCGGATCGATCAGAGAGGCTGGTTGGCGGTCGATCCAGAGTAGTCTTGGTGACCAAGACGCAACACGCCAGATTAGTCCGTAGACAAAAAAAACTAGGGTTTCTTATCAAAAGCACGGAAATCCCAAAATGTGGGTTAATCCACAATCAAGGTTATGTAGAATACAATGGGAGTGATTTAACCGGTCTACTTACAACTTGGAGTCGATTAATTTGAAGAGATTCACCGGATGATCAAATAATCGGAGAGAAAAGAGAAGAAAAAGGGGTGAACCTTCCGAGGAGGATGAGCCGGAGGCGAGGAGGCGGCGTCCGGCGGTGAGGAGCGTCCAGGGACGAGGAAGAGAGGAGGTAGGGAGGTCCTCCAAGTATGACGACGCCAGGAACTGGAACCGCTCGGGAGGAAATGAGAGAAACAGACGGTTTGGTGAGAAAATGAAGGAAGAAATCGCCCAGACATCTTCTCATGATCGACCATGAGGCAAAGCCCGTCGGCCCGACACAAGCTTCAAGGGTTGGTCATGGCAGCTTAAGCTTAAGCTTAGACCGCACTTGAGACTTTGAGGATTTTTGCGAAGTTTTGTGTTGTCTTTGCTCCAGAGATTTAGCACACAACTTAAAACTATCTTGGAGCAATTTCAACGAGATTAGATCAACGAATTAGTTTTGAATATAGATTTTTAAGAAAATAGAGCAAATTTTGAAGGAAATCATTTTAAAGAAATAAACCATGCAAACAACTAGATTTGTCACTTTGTGAGGATATATATGAGTATGAAATACTATTTGGAAGCAATATATGAAGGAGATCATTGCCTAAATAGCAATACTCAATTTATGCTAGAATTGACTTAAGCGAAATTTTCTGGTTTTAAGTTATTTTTAGCGAGATTCGAACTTAAATAACTTTGATTTGGTTGAGAGTTTGGAAAACTTGTGAATACGAAAAAGGTCATGAATAACCATTTTTACCTTTTTTCTTTTTGGGAGCAAGATCAAATTCCTTTTAGAAAACCTTTTGGGAGAAAAGCCATTTTAGTCAAAAACAAGATAGGTAAGAAATAGATTTTGGCCAACACTTGATTTTTTCTTTTAAGATGGATAATTTGAGATCTTTTCAACCAAAAACCTTTGAAATATACTAGAGAATAGATGTAGTTAGTTTTTCAAGAGGTTTGATTGATTAACACCAAATTTTGACTTTTGACCAAAAGGATTGGTTTTTCAAATGACACATTCTAGCATGTTTGTTGATATGTGCACAATTTGAGTTGTGGTATACATGGAGATTGTATAGCACTCCCCCTAACTGTGTTTCCCATCTTAGTTCTTGAAATAAGAGAATCACGATAGAAAAGCTTAATTTAATCAAGATTCAAGAACATAAGGTAATCAAATGACATTAGAACAATCTATGACATTTAATTCATTCCTCAATTTGCAAAAGCGGCCTTCATCTAAAGGTTTTGTGAAAATATCCGCTAATTGGTCTTCGGTTCTTATGTGGCTAATTTCAATATCTCCCTTGCTCACATGATCTCTCAAGAAGTGGTGGCGAATATCTATATGTTTGGTTCTTGAGTGTTGAACAGGGTTATTAGCAATTTTCACCGCACTATCATTGTCACACAAAAGAGGCATTTTATCAAATTTAATTCCATAATCCATCAAGGTTTGCCTCATCCATAGCAATTGAGCACAACAACTTCCCGCGGAAACATATTCGGCTTCGGCGGTGGATAATGCTACGGAGTTTTATTTCTTGGATGACCAAGATACTAAAGATCTTCCTAAGAATTGACAACTACCCTAGGTGCTTTTTCTATCCACTTTGCAACCCGCATAATCGGAATCGGAATATCCAATTAAATCAAATTTAACACCTTTGGGGAACCATAGGCCAATGCTAGAGGAATGCTTTAAATATCTAAGAATTCTTTTAACTGCCATAAGATGACATTCTTTTGGAGAGGCTTGAAAACGAGCACACATACAAACACTAAACATGATATCGGGCCTAGATGCGGTAAGATAAAGCAAACTACCAATCATGGATCTATAAAGTTTTAAATCTACAGGTTTACCTCCCTCATTTAGATCAAGATGACCATTTGTGGCCATGGGAGTCTTGATGGGCTTTGCATTCTCCATGCCAAATCTTTTAAGTAAATCCTTTGCGTACTTGGCTTGACTTATAAAAGTCCCATCCTTGAGTTGCTTGATTTGAAGTCCAAGAAAATAGCTCAATTCTCCAATCATGGACATTTCAAATTCCCTAGACATCATATCACCAAACTCTTTGCAAAAGTCTTGATTAGTAGACCCAAAAATGATATCATCAACATAAATTTGACATACAAAGAATTCATCATCTAAAACTTTAGTAAATAAAGTTGAATCAATTTTTCCGATTTTGAATCCTTTTGATACTAGAAAATCTCTAAGGCGTTCATACCATACTCTAGGAGCTTGTTTAAGACCATAAAGCGCCTTGGAGAGTTTATAGACATAATTTGGATTTTTAGGATCTTCGAAACCGGGAGGTTGTTCAACAAAAACAAGTTCGGATATTTCACCATTTAAGAAAGCACTTTTAACATCCATTTGAAATAATTTAATATCAAAGCATGATGCAAAAGCAAGTAACATCCGAATTGACTCAAGTCTAGCTACGGGAGCGAAAGTTTCACCAAAATCCAAACCTTCGACTTGTGAGAATCCTTGGGCGACCAATCTTGCTTTGTTTCGAATGACCAATCCACTCTCATCTTGCTTGTTCCTAAAGACCCATTTCGTACCAATAATATTGTGTTCTTTGGGTCGATCCACCAATGTCCAAACTTCATTCCGGTAAAGTTATTGAGTTCTTCATGCATCGCATTCACCCAATCCGGATCGTCAAGTGCTTCTTCTACATGCTTTGGCTCAATAGACGAGACAAAAGAGTAATGTTCACAAAAAAAGCAATACGAGAGCGAGTTTGGACACCCTTACTCACGCCACCCAATATTTGATCTATCGGATGATCCTTTGCAATTGCATTGTGGATTCTTGGTGGTAGGTTGGATGGTTGATCATCTTCCTTGTTATCCTCTTCAATGATTTGTACTTGACTTGTGGAAGATGTGGGTGGTTCAACTTGAGTGGAGGATGATGGACCATCTTCGGGCTTGATGTCGCCTATTTGCATATGTTCCATTGCTTTTCTTAAGGCCTCATTACCTACATCATCCAAGTTCTCATGCTCTTCTTGAGAGCCGTTAGTCTCATCAAATTGTACATCGTGCCTTTCTTCAACTAAGCCGGAGTTGTTGTTGAAGACACGATAAGCCTTGCTTTTTGAAGAATAACCAAGCAAGAAACCAACATCACAACGACTGTCAAATTTTGAAAGACGAACACCCTTCTTCAAAATGTAACACTTGCAACCAAAAACACGAAAGTAAGAGATGTTCGGTTTTCTTCCTACAATAAGCTCATAGGAAGTCTTTTTCAAAAGATTGCAAATAAAGACGATTTATGGCATGACAAGCGGTGTTAATAGCTTCCTACCAAAAACTATCTAAGTATTATATTCATCAAGCATTGTCCTAGCCATTTCAATTAATGTTCGATTTTTCCTTTCTACTACTCCATTTTGCTCCGGAGTGTAGGTTGTGGAAAGTTCATGCTTTATTCAAGTTCATCACAAAAGTCCTCAACTTTAGTATTTTTGAACTCGAGCCATTATCACTACGGATTTTCTTTATTTTGAAATCAAATTCATTTTGAGCCCTTTTGCAAATCTTTTGAAAATTCCGGAGGTTTCACCTTTATCATCTAGGAAGAATACCCATGTATATCTAGAGTAATCATCCACAATGACTAAACAATAGCTATTTCCCCCGATACTCTTATAGGTTGTTGGCCCAAACAAATCCATATGTAAGAGTTCCAATGGTCTAGAAGTTGACATGATACTTTTGGAAGGATGAGAATTAGCGACTTGTTTACCGGCTTGACAAGCACTACAAAGTCTATTTTTCTCAAATTTCACATCTTTCAAGCCAACAACTAAATCATGTTTGAAAAGCTTTTTAAGTTGAATCATTCCAACATGAGCTAGCCTTCTATGCCAAAGCCAACCCAATGAGGTTTTAGCGATTAAGCAAGTTTTTAAACAAGATTCATTTGAACTAAAATCAACTAAGTAAAGATTTCCCAATCTAAAGCCTTTGAAAGCTAAGGAGCTATCATTTGCGTTAGAAATGGTTACACCTTCACTAGAGAATGAGCAAATTAGTCCAAGATCACATATTTGAGCAACGGATAGCAAGTTAAAGTTTAATGATTCTACTAGAGAAACATTGGAAATGGAAAGGTCATTTGAGATAGCAATTTTACCCAATCCTAATACCTTTCCTTTGCTATTATCGCCAAGAGTGATTTTGTCTATTCCTTTTCCATTCTCGAATGTGGTGAACATTTTTCTATCACCGGTCATGTGTTGAGTGCATCCACTATCAAGCACCCAATGTTTTCCACCGGTCTTGTAGTTCACCTACAAAACAAGAGTCAAGTTCTTTTAGGTACCCAAATTTGTTTGGGTCCTTGGAGGTTAGTAACCAAGGATTTAGGCACCCAAATAGCATTCTTTTTAGCGCCCATAATTGAAGTGCCAACAAAATGAGCAGTTACTTTACCATCCTTAGATTTTCTAAGCATATAGCATGAATCATATATACCAAGAGATGGAACCTTACCCTTAGGACAATTTTGTTGCATATGTCCTATTTCCCGGCACTTATTGCAATACATACCATTTTGCCTCACAAAACTTGTGGGCTTATTTACCGGCTTCTTGCCTTTCTTAGGCACATACCCAAGACCTTCCTTGTTGAATGAACACCTTTGCTCGCTCAAAAGCTTGTCAAGAGTGGCATTACCTTTGAAACATCTTTTCAAGCTCTTGCTTAGCTTGGTCACTTGTTCTTTTAGTTCATGATTTTCAACAATGAGCAAAGGATCACATGCATTGGCTAAATTAACAATTGAATCATCACTTGAGCAACATGGCATAGCAAGTAGGTCATCACATGAAGTAGATGCACTGGTCTTAGCAATTTCTATACTAGGCATTTTATCAATAATATCACATGTAATTCCTACACTAGAACAAGACTTATGTGAATTTTCTTGGATAAGCAAGTTGTGAGTTTCCTTAAGCTCCATATAGGAATCTTTTAGAGTAAAGTATTCTTTATTTAAGACCTTATATTTTGATTTTTCTTTTCCAAGATATTCATTTAAATCATCAAGCATATCCATTAATTCATCATAAGTTGGTTCGTCACCAATAATGGATTTTACCTTTTCTCCTTTTGCCATGAGGCAAGTAGGAGTGGAGAATAGCGATGAAGCTTCCTTGATGGCTATACCGACTAGCCCCTTTTTCTTGGGGACTCTTCCTCATCGGAATCGAGTCGAGTCGCTTGACTCATCATTTGAATCCCACTCCGATGTGAGCTTCATTTTGCCATCCTTGTAAAGCTTCTTGAAAAGCTTCTTTTTCCGTTGTATTCCTTCTTCTTGAATGGCTTGCTCTTGTCATCCTTCTTTTCGGGCAACGAGAAGCAATGTGTCCCTTTTCTTCACAATTATAGCATCGAATATTGTTATATCTCTTCTTGTCATTTGAGGATTGCCCTTCTTGAACTTGTCAAAGTTATAGCTTCTATTAGGCGCCTCTTCATGACCCTCTTCATTCTTGTCACAAGGAGTGCATACTCCTCGTCGAGTCTTCTTCACCATCCTCATCATCACTAGATTCCGCATTGGCTTTGAATGCGGTAATTTTCTTCTTTGAGGATGATGTCTCCAAAAGCTCTTCTTTGTCCTTTTTGAACAACTCATTTGTGATGAGGTTGCCCAAAAGCCCGTTGGTGTCATCCTTGGCAACTCGGGCGAAGTTGAGAAATAACGTCACCAACGCCTCATATTTATCCTAAGAGCCCTAAGTATCTTGCGAACAACATCAACATCAAGAAGGTTAGTTCCAAGGCCTTTGAGCTCATTCACAATGTTGTTGAGTCTTGAATACATCTCATTGATGTTTTCATGAGGCAACATTATGAATGTCTCATATTTAATCCGAAGTTTATGCAATTTGGCTTCTTTGACCGTGGATGTACCCTCATGGATTTCTGAGAGAGTCGTCCAAATAGCACGAGCATTTTCCAAGTTGCTCACTCTATTGAACTCATCCGCGTTCAAAGCGCCAAAAAGAGCATTCATAGCTTGGGCATCTAAATGAGAGTTACGCGTATCTTGATCCGTAGGTTCTAGTGGATTAAGAGACATAGCATAACCATCATTTACGATTTTCCAAATGCTTGGACTCATGGCCTTTAAATAAATTGACATTCTAATTTTCCAATAAGCATAATTTGAGCCATCAAAGAGAGGAGCCTTTCCTATAGCAATTCCCTCACTAGCCATCCTTTTCTCTCTTAGACGGTTAAGTCTAAATCAATGAGAGACCAAGCTCTGATACCACTTGTAGGATCAAGGATAACCGACTAGAGGGGGGTGAATAGGAGGTTTTTAAACTTTTTAACAAATTAACAAGTTTATCCAATTATTTACTTAGACTAAACAAGATATGATTCTAGCTAAGCAATTTATCACAATAGACAAGCTAGAATTATAAGTGCGGAAATGTAAAGACTAGAAATAACCACTATGACACAAGGAAGTTTTTCCCGTGGTATCGAAGACTTGCCGGTCTTCACTAATCCACGTTGAGGAAGCTTGATCAATTCAAGCCGGCTCCACGAATTAAGCCTTTCCTCGATCACTAGAGATAGCTCTTCTCTTCTCCGGATAGGCGAGCTCCAACCTTCACATATGCCCGGGCCTTCTCACAATCTCCTTTGAGAAGATCACCGAATCCAACTCCAAACCGTCTAGGAGACGGCAATCTCCAAGAGTAATAGAGCAAGAATTCTTCACTTGAAAGCGCTCTAAATGCCACAATTTATCAAACACAATGAATGCTCTTTAGAGGGACCTCAACTACCTTTGCAAATAGAAATCAATGCTCTCAATGAGTAGGAAACAATGCAAAGGGCTCAAGGGATGTTAAATGAGGCTCAACAACATTTCTAGTGGCAGTGGGGGAGGTATTTATAGCCTCCACCCACTCCACTAGCCGTTGGACACGAAATTCCCAATTTTTGATGAGCCGGTCGCCACCACAGCATCGGTCTTGGCCGATCCGCCTCGGTTATAACGGTCGACTGTTACGCATTTAATGCACTTAAATATAGCCGTTCTAGAGGGTCCGTCCGATCCATGAGCAGTAAGCACGCCGATCAGCCCCTCGTAAAAACGGAATACTTTTTGGAAACTCTCTGGAAAAAGCTGACCGCAACCAAAACCCGGGGGTGCGGTCAGTCCGGACAATTACCTGCGGTCATCCTACCGGCATTAATCAAAACCTTCTCGAAAATGTTGACCGCGTCCTGCACTGGTGCGGTCGATCCGACAGAAATGCCGCTTCGGGTCGATCCGGGCGAGAGAATTTTAGCAAAACCGAAAACAAAGACCTCATCGAAAATGTTGACCGCCGTTTTGTCCTAAAACTATCTGATCGATCCGGCCAGTAACGTCGGTCGATCCGGCCTCAACGAAATTCAAAAATTTAAATTGAGGCAAAGCAAAAACAAATCCAAGATAAAACCAAGTAAGATTTGAGCGGTTGGGCATCGTTTACTTTTAAGGTACTCAATTCTTGCACCCTCTTTATAGTACTACCGTCTCAGCCTATAATCCGATCTTCCAACCAATTCACCTAAGACCGGTAAAATCAAAAGATCCTAGACTATTGTACCTTGCCTTTGAGTCGTAAGATCTTCATGTAAACCTTTCGCGTGCAATTTCTGATCATCAAGAGCGCCAATGGGACTTAACCTTGTACATACTCAATAAATACGTTAATCCCATATTCACATATTGTCATTAATTACCAAAACAATTTTTAGGGGCCTAGATGCTTTCAATAGGGAGGTCCAAAAGACACGAAACGGGGAGGTCCTATGGACAGGAGGTCCAAAAGACACGAAACGGGGAGGTCCTATGGACAGGAGGTCCAAAAGAGGCAAGATCCACAAAGGGCAGGTCCTGACGGTCAGATCCTCAAAAGGATAACCTGAGCGGCCAAGATTTAAAGGTAACGAGGAGGTCCTGACACTCGGATCTCCAAAGGGGAGGTCCGACAGTTAAGATCTCAAACAAAGGGAGGTCCGCGAAGACCAGGATACGCGGGGAAAGGCTAAGGCCATTAGATCAAGATCAGATAGCGCAAAACAAAGGGGCCGTTAGGACCGAACGAACGGGTCAACGAGACCGCATCGCTCGATTTAGATCGGACGGTTTGGGAGGAAGGGACGTTTGGACCAGCGAACGTGCCCTCAGGATCGGGCCATCCAAACAGCATCGAACGGTCCTTAGGTGATGAAGGCAAAGCCTCAAGCGGTACGACCGCAGGAACCAATGGTGGGTCCAAGCGCTAAGGAGGTCTTGGACCTTTAGATCCAACAGAGGAAGGATCTGGACGGCTAAGATCTCCAAAAGGAAGATCCTAACTAACAGATCTACACAAGGGGGAGGTCTGAGCGGCTAAGATCTCCAGAGAGGAGGTCCTAACGGCCAGATCTAAACAAAGGGGAGGTCTGAGCGGTCAAGATCTCCAGAGAGGAGGTCCTAACGGCCAGATCTGATCAAGGGGGAGGTCTGAGTGGTTAAGATCTCCAGAGAGGAGGTCCTAATGGCCAGATCTGATCAAGGGGGAGGTCTGAGCGGTTAAGATCTCCAGAGAGGAGGTCCTAACGGCCAGATCTCAACAAGGAGGGGTTTGAGCAGTCAAGATCTCCAGAGAGGAGGTCCTAACGGCCAGATCTGAACAAAGGGGAGGTCTGAGCGGTCAAGATCTCCAGAGAGGAGGTCCTAACGGCCAGATCTGAACAAAGGGGAGGTCTGAGCGGTCAAGATCTCCAGAGAGGAGGTCCTAACGGCCAGATCTGATCAAGGGGGAGATCTGAGCGGTTAAGATCTCCAGAGAGGAGGTCCTAACGGCCAGATCTGATCAAGGGGGAGGTCCTAGAGAAGATCAAGAGGGGCTCTGGGACGTCCAAAAGAGCGCAAGGGTTTCCATGAACGATAAGAGGTCCACGGGGAGGTCTACACAAAGAAAGAAGTCTAGATCGAGGGAGATCTAGGCAGCAGCAAAGGTTTAGACCGAAGGGAAGTCTAAACACACAGAGATTCAAACCCGCAAAGGGGAGGTCTGAACCAAAGGTAGTCCAAACAAAAGGTTACAAGGAGAGGTCCAGAGAACAAGGGAGGTTGAACCTACAAGGAGATCCAGCTGAAGGGAGGTCTAGGTGAGAGGGTAAAACCCAAGGGAGGGTATCTCCAAAAGAGGAGAAGGTCCAAGGTAAGGGAACCAAAGAGAGGAACTCAAGAGAGGTCCAAAGGGAGGAAAGAAAAGAAGAAGGGAAAATCAGGAAGATGAGATGGATCTGGGCATCAAGAGATGTCCAGCGAGAGGAAGGTCTAGAGAACGAGAGGAAGACCTAGAGGGAAAAGCTAGCCTGGAGGACAAACAAGGCCCGCAAAGAAAGAAGGCTAAAAGCCAAAGAACAGCAATAACTCCAGATCAACCAAAAAGGGATTAATTGAAGTTTGATTAGTTCAAGTTAAATCTCCAAATTTCTGAAATCTTCAAATTAAGCTTTGAACTCTCATCAAAACCGAATGGTTATTTTTATTTTGAAAACTACAGGAACTAAGGATAAACATGATGTTACACACTGCCTGAGATTTCCCCAGATAAACAAGCTTGATTTGTCCCTGAATATGACCCCTACTCGGGGCGTAAAGACAACAGCGGCAGGCTTCTATCAACCATGCAATGAAGAACGAAGCAACCATAATCAGATTTACTTGTCAGTATACCGTCCCAGAAAAACAATAATGGTAAGAACTGAGTAATTGCATACACAGGCTCATCGTATTTTGAGACCGAGAATGAATGGGACATTTTGATCCTCCACAAGCAATCCATCTAATCAGCATCGAAGGAACACAGGGCATAGAAAGGAAAAGTTAAGTGCAGCACTTCAAATGCACTGAGTTTCAAATGCGCAAGTTTACTGAGTTGCTGAATCGCATCATGACAGAAGAAACAACAATCATATCAAGCTCATATGGTCTAGGCAAAAAACTATGACATCAAGAGATGTCCAGGATTTTGTTCCACATCATCAAAACTCCAAACATGTCTTGCATTAGAGCAACTGATGACTTCCTGATAATCCAAATTAGTCCACAAGGGTACCCAATATGTCATGTTCTCTAAAGAGGAGGTACCTGAAATTCCGCAAAGCAAAGATAATTACAGCGCTGGCTCCAATATAACTTAGATCAGTACAAAAACATAAAACTTAGATTATAGACAGTAATTATATGAGTCTGCCAAAGTTGATAAAAACAGTTATCGAAATGTGCAAAATCTTGGATGAATAAAAACACAGAACAGATTATGCTATCACTCAAAAGTTAGGACAAAATGTTACGACCCAGTAACAGAGAGCATGTTATGAAGGTCAATAGGCAGTAGTTGAAATGAAGCACTTGTGGTCTTTAGCAATAGCAAAAGTATCAAATGACTTAGCTAATGATGTAAACAATCACAAGTAACATATCTGGAGTCCCAATAGCATTTCCTATACTAAGTTGATGAATCAATTGAATATTGACCAGATACTGACTTCTCATGTAAATGATGGTCCTATGGACTATGCTGTTGATTTAGGACACTGCACACATAACAGTATTGTACCATGCAAGCACCAAGAAAAAAACCAGTACAACATTTACACTAACAAAGCAATGTGATGGCGAAATGATTGACATACTTTTTTCAGCAGCTTTGACTTCAAGTCCACCATACTCAGCGGGGAGAACGATGTCGCCTTCCTTGAGAGCAACAGGGATCAGCTTGCCATCCCTATCACGTTCGCTAGGCCCAAGAGCGACCACCTTACCAGAGTTCAGCTGGATTCACAGGAAGATTCTCAAGTCATGAACTGATTCTACATTCAAAGCATCAAGATAACTCTGTATCGATGAACCCACCCTATTCTCAAAAAGATTATGTGTGATCATTAAACAGCACTAATGGGATTATGGGACAGAACTTAGTGTAAAACTGCATACTAGCAGAAGCGTACGTAATGAAGAAAAAAACAGTTATTTATGGAAGCAGATCAAAAGGCTACTCGCACAATCAAATTCCAATTGCTTAAGTTATACCATTCTAACTAACAATTTGCAACCAAGACAAAGGAATTCAGAATTGCCCGCCTTAACCGTAGCCTAATCAGAACTAATTCCACTAATGGGATCATTCAACAGCACTAATGGGATTATGAGCACTGGCGATCCAAAGATCCCTCCACCGGGCGATTGCCCGAGCCGTCGTGGTCGCCATGGGCCAGCCCTGCGTTATTTGCTCGGCGTCGCAGTCGAGCGTCCCTAAGCCCTCGGCCGAAAGAAGCGCCGCCACCATCTGGAGGCGGCGGGGGTGGTCTTTGGTGCGGCCGAGCAGAGCACGGAATGAGGAGGACGATCCAAGGAGCTCCGACATCTCGTGCTCACACCCAAGGGTGAGTCCTGTGCCGACCTCCGCCTCATGCCGCTCAATGACCCCTTCGATGCTCGCTTCACCAGCCCGCTCGCCCGCTCCCACCGCACCGCCGATATCATCTGGGCCGGACGCGACGAGGACCTTATCCCGGACTCCGACCTCCGCGAGATTGACCTCTATTCATTTCAGGTAGGAAATTATTCTGGTTACCAGGTTGCTCGCTTGGTGTTTGTGCAAATGCCTAAACAGTTCTGACAGCTTGTTGATTTCTTGATGGGCGCTTGGCCGGTGCTTGTGGAAATGCCTTATTGATGGATTGATGGTTCGGATTTCAGGGACTATTGAAGCATGAGGGGAAGGAGAGGTATGGGGTTCTTTGCATTAAGCTTGCTCTTTTGCTTTTGTGCGTCTGCATTTGCATTTACATTTCTATTTGCATTTGCGTCGTTCTATGTTGTGAAGGTTGGATTTTGGCATCTGGATGGTGAACAAGCTCTTGTGGATTTTTGCTTGCGCCCATGCTTTAGAAAATTTTTGGCTCCGCCGCTACTCCAGATCCAATTTACCATCTTTCCTTCATCGATGATACATGGCATCTTCACTAATGTTTAGATCTAGAATGCTGGTTGGATGAAATAGCCATACCACTCTTAACTCCATACTCTTAAATTAGGTGAAGAGATTTCAAAACTAGAGTATAATACAACTGAACCATGACAAATAAACCAACACATTGTGATGCGTAGTCTGCTGAATCGGAAAAGCCATATAAATCCACGCATAGGCAAATTCATACTTCTAAATCCCACATCACTCTTAAATCCCTTCAATTGAGAAGTTAACTCAATATAACCACCGCAAATCTTTTTTTCCATTCACAGACTACCTAGACGCGAAGTCCACGGCTGAAGCTATTTGGAATCTCATACTCAGGCTATCACAGGCGCTCATAGCTAAACACGGTTATACCTTCGAAGGGATTATCGATGATTTGCTATTAAGTTTATGTGCAATTACTGTTTTTCTATTCCATATCTCAGTGAGATATGGAGTGGTAAAATAGTCATTGCACATCAACGGTGGTGACAAATCTGCCAATCCCTAATCTATAAATACAGTTCGCGGGGGCCAAAAATATGCAAATTCCGAAATTTCTACTCCTAGATCAAAAGATCACCACTGTTATCCCTAAACTATCCCGCATCAGCCATCAAAAGTTTCTAAACTGGCCCACAAAAATCAGAGACGAGGAAAAAAAAGGAAAGCCACGTACGTTAGTGTGAAGAGCTCCGCATTCTGCCAACCAAAACAACCGGATCAGGGCCAGGGTTCTTGGGTTTCAGGGAGCGACGACCCAGCGAGAGCTTACGATGCCTCGACGTTGGCGAAGAGGGTGTCGCCGGACTTGGGAGCCATGAGAGGCGGCATCGGCGGGCTCGCTAAAAGCATCTAGGCCCCTAAAAATTGTTTTGGTAATTAATGATAATATGTGAATATGGGATTAACATGTTTATTGAGTATTTACAAGGTTAAGTCTCTTTGGTGAATTTGATGACGTAAAGATGCATGCAAAAGGTTAACATGAAGATCTACATGGCTTGAAGACAAGGTACAAATAGTCTAGGATCCTTTTATGTTTTATCGGTCTTAGGAGATTTGGTTTGAAGACCGAATTATAGGTTAAATGCCATACTATTAAGAGGGATCTTGGCTAGTAGCTTGATAGCATGTTCTTGTGCCATATGGATCAATTTAGGATCATGCATGCATTTGAATTCTCTTGAAATTTGAAAGCTTTGTGCACTTTGTCTAAAATCGGTAGTCTGCATGATTTTCCATTCTTGGTTGTACCGCTCTGTGCGGTATGACCGATATTTAGTTGGCGGTTGAATAAAAACAGAACCAGTGCATTTGGCTCAGAACCTCTCTGTGATTTTCGGCTGAACCGCAATTGGGAAGCGGTTGAACCGCTCTGCGGTCGTACCGATTATTATATGGCGGTTCAAGAAAACCAGAACAGGTGTAAATGCGACCTAGAGCTCTCTGTGATTTTTGGCTGAACCGCATTTGGGAAGCGGTTGAACTGCACTGCGGTTGTACCGATTTTTATAAGGCGGTTCATATTTTCCAGAGAGCTTGTCATTTCAACAGTTTGGAAACCCTACGATCGGTTGTACCGCGCTTCAATGCGATTCAACCGAGCGATGCGGTTGTACCGAACGGCAAATTCCAACGGCTATGTCAGAGTAATAAATGCCGCCGTTCTAGCCGTTACAGGCTTCTGACGCAAAATGCGGTTCAACCGGGCTCTTAACGCCGGTTGTACTGATTATGGCTGAAAGTTAGGGATTTGGTCCCCAACGGTCACAATTGTTGGTGTGAGCTATAAATACCCCCCAACTGCCCTTGGACAGGTTGCTAGTGAACATTTAACATCCTTAGAGCCTTGGAGCCAAGTGCATTCACTCAACACCCAAAATTCTTTGTGCATTCATTGGTTAGTAGTTGAGTTCATTCAAGTGCATCAATTCATTCTAGATTGATCCTATTGCACTTGAGCATCGTCAAGCGAAGGTCTTGGTTTGTTACTCTTGGAGTTTTGCCGAACTCCTAGACGGCCTTGGCGGTAGAACACGGTGATCTCTTCAAGAAGATTGTGAAGAGGCCCGGTGCAAGTTTGTGAGTGGTTTGGTGTTCGCCATCTCCGGAGCGGAGGAAGAACAACCATAGTGATCGAGGGAAGGCTTAATTCGTGGAGCCGGCTTGAGTTGTCAAGCTTCCTCAACGTGGACTAGTGAAGACCGGCAAGTCTTTGATACCACGGGAAAACATCGTTGTCTCATTGTGGTTATTTCTAGTCTCTACATTTCCGTATTTATATTTCTAGCTTGTTTATTGTGATTAAAGTGCCTAGCTAGAAGTATAACTTGTTTAGACTAAGTTATTAATTGGCTTAAATTGTTAAATTGTTAAAAAGTTTAAAAACCTCCTATTCACCCCCTCTAGTCGGTTATCCTTGATCCTACACTCGCGGGGCACCTCTCGCCGACGGCGAGTGGCGTGCGGTGGTGGTGGTGAGGTGGGTGGAGACCGAAGGAGAGCCAAGGGGAATAGGGGAAGGAAATTTTCTGGGGCTCCGTCCCACGTGAGGCCCCTTCTCGCTACCGTTAGATTTCGTATGATATCGCGCATGGGTATAAAGTAGATCGGACGGTTCATGAGGAAGAGCCTTACGGGAGCGGTGCCCCCATAATTATTTTTTCCGGGAATGGGTTAGCTATTGCCAATTAACGGAAGAAAATGCAGTGGGACACGGTCTCATCATCATGAGACCCCGTCCCATCACTGTCCATCATTCAACGGCGGGATAATTCAGAATTTGCCCCAGTGAATAGATGGATTTCAGAATTTGCCTCTCTATGTGTCTATGACATATGAGCCCTGGACCCATATATCATAAACACATGAGGAGCAAATTCTGAAATCCTACTATCTCATGAGGGCAAATTCTGAAATCCCACTTCAACGGCTCAGGGCGCGGGGCTCACTGGGCCCACCCCATAGATTTCCCAATTTGCGATTGATGTATCAGTACATACTAGTCATGTGCCCGTGCATTGCGATGAAAACTTATACTTGAACCGAAATTTTAGTATGCGATGCATACTAACCTTGTCCAAAGCATACTATTCACTCGAATATACAATCATTGAATTTTCAACAAAACCATATGAGATCTAACAAAGGTTTAAATGTGATTTGTATTTGGCCATTTGAGCTGGTAGCTTTATCTTAGACGCCTTTATGTTTCCGTTGTTTTAATATTACTACTAGATTGCATCTTGTATGATCTGCAGAATTCGGAAGAAATAGTATAGAGTACTACTATCTTTATAACGTGCATCTTGTACATGACAAAGTTCTATGTTTGGTTCATCAAACATCTTTATGTTTTCCACCTATAGTACATACATGGAATCTTGGCCTTGCACGGTAGTCTTGAGAATCATCGAATGCCAAGCTTATGAAAAATGCTTCTCGATTGCACACAAGTAACTGCACAGTGAGGTTATGTGGCACGAACGGAACCTGCACAAGCAAAAGCATAATATACCACATGCAGCTTCTGAACAAAGCAAAGGATCTATTGAGGTGAAAAGAGAGTCAGAAGTATATTCTTATTTCTTTTGCCCCCAGGCTGCCATAAGCTAACATGGAACTGAAATTGCTATTTATCCCAAAAAAACTCAAATTGGCAATGGATAAAAGAGCATGAGCATCTGTCTATCATACCAGGTTGTAGCACTCAACATCAGGCGATTGCAACTCTACAACACATATTGAGGACATCATCTAAAGGTGCATGGTCACCTGTGCCCTCATCTTTCCTTGCATATAACAGTTCTTTCCCTTTGAACACAAACATTCCACCCTAACACACATAAAAAACAAACAAACCATTCCATGAATCAAGACTCTATGTGAAATTCCAAAATAAGTTCATATGATGGTGGCAGGAGCAGTTAAGAATGGGCAAATGATCTAACCTATTGCAGGACACTTGCCCTATCATCTAGGGTTGCTTCAATTGTATAGTTCTTCACAGCCTCCTTGAGGGAGTCAAACCGAGAAACCACTTTCACCTTCAAAGAAATATGTTTAACTGTTTATGACAGTGTCCAAGGCTCCAAGCATTTTTCATGACAAAACAACTACACAAGTGAAAAATCACTTCTACAAAACTGATGCTTACGCTGGCTGGGTTGAAGAATGTGCGACCAATACCAAAATATAGACCCAAAAGATCACAAGCCTAAAAAGGTTAAATGGAAGTCATATGCTCAGGAGCAGAAGAAAGAAAATGTTTTTGATGGATAATCAAATTTCAATCCACAAATAAATGATCCTCACATACCAAATATGGTATATCCATGTAGGGTGCTCGTGCGTTGTAACAGAACCTCAAAATAAAGTGATACACAAACGAGATCCTAAACCGCATAATAAATATCAATATTGTATGATATTAAGAGATGTTGAATTTCCCTTTAACACATAAATAGAATTAATACAAATGAATCATAAAGGTGAAATATCAAGAGATGTTGAAATATCAATGCTTGTAATATCAGGAAAAATTTAGTAAATGTTTTCAACAATTAAGACATGGACTACAAATAGTCCTTCCTCTATTTTAATACAAATGAATCAATAATCGCTAGAAGATGCATAAGTATGCACCAATGATGGTTTGGTTGTACAATTCCAAAAGGAGTGGTAGAAGGGTAGCTTGTTTAATTGCTCAGTTGCAGCTTTGACTAATCGGGGCTCAGTGCCACCTGAAGACCTTGTGAACATTTCACGAAACATAAATGAACTTCTCTAACTATTTCAAAAGCCACAAAAACAAATGGTGATACAGACATCATTCAAAGGAATATATCAGTTCAGTGGCATATGATAAAAAAAACACTCCAAAGATTGTACATACCTAAAGCTGTACACCATAGTCGTGCAAGAGAATGTAGACACTTCTTTCCATTGATATCATAAATGTATGAACCCTGCATATGTATGTTTATACCAGGTAAGCTGACAGATATAGCTCAACACTTTCAAGTAGAGCAATCAACATGTTAAGCTTTATTTTCCAAAATCCAATGCTACATTTCAAGAGAAGTAAAATGATATAATGCCAGAATTGAGAGTCACAACCTTAGATCTCTCAATAACCAGCGGATGCAAATCATTGCTCTCCCAGCCAGCTATGAATGGTGCTAGCATGCTATGCCCCTTAAACCTAGAAAGATCATCATACTTTGCAAATCAAGAATAGTTAGTAAAACATATAGAGTCAAACTCTGCATAGGTCTCAAACCATAACAGAGCCAAACTATGTGCAATTCTACAAATGAAATGAAAATCTGTATACCCATTTTCTTCAATTGAGTTAGACCAAGGAGATGGTACTAAACTAAAATATATGACTGAGTATTAAGGCTTGTCAAGTAAGATGGACCCAAATAAGATTTATGCCTATCGAAGAACTTAATAATATGTTTGAGCAGTAGGGCTTAATCCTGAGCTAGAATGTTGATGAAAGCCAAGCCTCCCTGCTGTTTAGGACAAAGAATGCTAAAACGCGAGTAACCAGTGATTACATTCAACTTTGAACTCCACAAATTCAACATTCCATTAATAATGAAACTTTCAACTCGGAAAATTCGCCTAATTTCAACTCCGATTTTAACAGCTACAGGTCGAATTGAAAGCTTTCAAACAGGATTCAAAAGCTTTCAAATCATTCTTGTATACTTTCAATTCGAACTCTGAAGCTTTCAACTCAAGCCCAAAAAATCTGCAAAAATTGGATTAAAAAACATTGAAATTGGGGATGAAAACTTGCAATTGGGGGAGCTTTCAAGTGGGGATTTGCAGAACTTTCAACTAAAACCGAGTTCAAAAGGGGAGAAGTTGCAATTACGACACTACCTCCTCGGTGCTGATGCCTTCTCCGTGATCGGATGTGTGGCGCCACCATCGTAGGATATATATGGTCATGCAAGAGAATGTCGACAATTCTTTCCATTGATATCATAAGCGTATGAACCTGCATATGTATGTTTATACAAGGTAAGCAGAGCAGATATAGCTCAACACTTTCGAGTGGAGCAATCAACATGTTAAGCTTTATTTTCCAAAATCCAATGCTACATTTCAAGAGAAGTAAAAGGAAATAATGCGAATTGAGACTCACAACATCGATCTCTCAATAACCGTGAATGCAAATCATTGCTCACCAACCACCGTGAATGGTGCCCGCATGCTATGTCCCTTAAACTGGAAAGATCATCATACTTTGAAAATCGTGAATAGCTAGTAAAACATATAGAATCCAACTCTGCATAGGTCTCGATGCATATGAGCGGACTATGTGCTAATTCTACAAATGAAATGAAAACCTGTATACCCATTTTCTTTAGTTGAGTTAGACCGAGGAGATGGTACTAAACTGAAATATATGACTCAGTATTAAGGCTTGTCAAGTAAGATGGACCCAAATAAGATTTATGCCTATCGAAGAACTTACTAAGATGTTTGAGCAGTAGGGCTTAACCTGAGCTAGAACGTTGATGACACCCAAGCCTCCCTGTTGTTTAGGCCAAAGAATTCTAAAACGTGAGTAACCAGTGATTCCATTCAACTTTGAACTCCACAAATTCAAGTTTCCATTAATGAAGGAACTTTCAACTCGAAAAATTCGCCTAATTTCAACTCTGATTTTAACAACTACAGGTCGAATTCAAAGCTTTAAAACTAGATTCAAAAGCTTTGAAATCATGATTATGACAGCAATCAGAACATTGCTACTGTTATTAATTCCTCATAACCAAAAAACTCAGTATGTCATGCTTCCATGGTCACGAAAGATCTAGAAATTACCTTGAACTCATGCAAAACCGCAGTCATTCTCAGATATTTTTGGACTCGTCCCTTACCCTCTGGAGCTCCAGCTTCATCTTCTCAGTTGATGACATGTGGTCGGGATGGAAATACTGCAAATAGCAACTCACAATATCACATCCTCTGCCAAAATCAAAATTAGTTATCTTAATTACTCACAATATCACATACAGCTGATGACATGAGTTTATGAGCCAGTTAATTACTTACCTTGACCCCTACCAGCCACTGCCAAAATCAAAATCATCGCGCAATCTATCCATCTTAACAAAAGCAAACCAGATGATTTCCACAATAACCGATGGATGGATCATACATCACTACTTCCCATCGTCTTTTCTTCTTCTATAAAAGAATCAATCAAGAAGAAGAATAAAAGGGAAACTTACCTAGGAGAGGCGGGACATGAAGTGGTCGTCGGTGGCACATGAGACGTTGAGGGTGAGGAGGGGCCTGAGGCTCTTGTCAACGCCTTGATCTGGATCTGAGAACGGCGGCCGATGGAGATCCACGGTGTCTGACGGCGTTAGGCGTGGGACGGAGCGGAGGGCAGCGGCGTCGGCGGAGGAGGATCGGCGTCGGGCCAAGAAGAGGAGGATGCGACATCGAGCGCGAGGAAGAGGGAGGCCGGTGATGGAGACCAAGCAGCGTCGGCGAGGGAAGAGGGAGACGGCGTCGGTCGCGCGTGAAGGAGAGAGAGGCGCCATGGTCAAAGGAGCAGAGTGGAAGAGACGCAATGCAAGTGGGGCGGCGAGGTGGAAGAGAGAGAGGCGGCGAGGCGAGAGACGGACTCGGAGTGGTTACCGCAGAAGAAGTGGGGGGTTGGGTGGGGGGATGGGGTCAAGCATGCAAGCAGTTGCCTGGTAGGAGGTGTGGTCGCGAGTCGCGGGTGGGACGATCGTGGCAAAGGCGAAGCAATCTGGGCTGTCCATTTTTTGCTCCCCGATCGAACGGACAACAAAGTGGGTGAGAGGACACACCACCACCAACTCCAATATTCTCCCCGATCAAACGGACAACAAAGTGGGTGGAGAACACACCACCACTAACTCTAATATTTAAGTAGTAGAGATAGAGATACACACACAAACAGGGTACCGCCCTCTCCTCACTCCTCCCGCCGTCCCGCCCGGCCGCCGCCCCCGTCCTCACGCCCGGCCGCACCGACCCCATCCTCACGCCCGGCTGGCCGACCCTCCTCACCGCCCGGCCGGCGCCCCCTCCTCCCGCCCCCTGCCGTCGCGCTCTCCCTCACCCTCCAAGACCCACAGCCCCAACTGCCGCGCGCCGAGACCGAACCGAGACGCGCGCGCCGTTCGCCTCGCCTAAACAATCTGCCGCGCGGCTGCCCGACTCGTCGAGCCAGAAACCCTCTCCGGAGCGCGCCTCCCGACGGATGGCGTTCCGAGGCCGCGGAAGGGGCCGCGGGCGGGGAGGGTTCGGGTCCGGGTTCGACCGCCCCGCCAAGCACGCGCCCCACGAGGACTTCCCGGTCAGTCTCCTGCGCTCTCCACCCATGCTAATCGCCATGCTCGTGGTGTGAAATTGGTCCCCTTTGGAAATTATTGGGCTCACGATCCATTGGGTTTGGGCGCCCGTACAGGATATCACCCTGCCGGCGATGACGTGCGCCAAGGCGACCAACGAGGAGAAGGCTCTGATACAGTCCACACTGAAATTCGAGGAGTTCTGGAGGCATTCTTGCTACCACCTAGAGGAGGATGCCCCCAAGAAAAGTACTATGACTGAGCTTACCATGAGTTTTTCTCTCTCTAAATCTTACTGATCCTTCTCATTGACAGTGCTTATGTTCTGGTCTGCTCGTTTTCTATTGGCTATTGCTGCCCATTATGATTTATTGCTTCTACCTTGATCAAAAATCAAAACTTTGTCTAAATCTGTAGCTTACGCAATAAAGCACTTATTAAGCTGTTGGAGGAAGCAACTTATGCTTCTTTCAAGCAGTTGGTCAAAGAATTGGGTATGGCGGTCTTGCAGTGAAGGTGCTTTTTTACTAGCTTGTTGGAAATGACTGCCTATGCTAGTGCGCACACTTCTATTATGGTTTCTAGTCTCCATTGCTCTTCTTTGAAGCTGTATTCTCAGGGTTTATTCCATTGGTGTAGAAACACTATGATAAGGAATCCCTGAATCCTGTTTTTTTTACATTTATGGAGAACTTTTGTTTTATCCATTTCGGTATGAGGTTGGCATGGGGCACAATTTTAATCTGTTGCATTTTGGTATTTGTTATCTCATTGGCAATTTGGTATTATACTAGTTGCAATTCTTTGGATTATGATATATAAACAATGAGATACTCATAGAAACAATTTTGCATACTCGGTAGAAATAACTCAGCATCTTTAAGCATCCTTTGACTTGGCATCCTATTTTTGCATTAGTAGTGTTTTCTACTTTGCTTTGTTAATATATTTTTTCTTAATTATTTTCTGATTTTATATCTTATCAGAGAATGAAGATAAAGAGATTGAAAGATTTTCTGATAGGAAGCGTAAGACACAAGCCAAACGTGAAGCTCTTGCATCATACCTCAAACTAACTCCTGCAAATTTCCCTGCGGACCTGGTACAAGGTATTCTTGAATACATTGGTTTGCATAAAAATTTATTATCTGCTATTTGGTTACAGCACAGTAGGCCCTTGATATTCTGTTCCTTTCAGGTTCTAGACGAGGGCAACCAAGCAACAAGAAACTTCGGTGGGATAGAGACTCAGGTTTGCTAATTTTTTAATACCAAAGGATAATGTTTTTCTTTTGCTGTTTCTTTGAATGAAACTTAAGTGAACTTCTTTGCAGCATTCTATTGTCATTTCTGCTAGCACCAATAAACCTTCAGTGAACACTTGTAATTTGTAGACATTATTCAGACATATATTGACCTCTTACATGAATCTCATTTTCTTGTCTGACAGATGAGCAGGCGTTTGAAGTATTTGAGAAGCTTGAAGAGAAGCACAAGGCACGAGCATCTTCTCTATACTTCAGTTTTCAAATTATTTTTTACTCTTCTATCCAGAATCCATTTGGAGATCATCTTCGCGTTGTAGTCATATTATTACAGTATTACTTGTTCAAAGTCTGAGGCTCTGTTTCACATCATCAAGCTAGTGAGCTACTGTGCTTTTTCCAACATGTTAATATGAGAAGCATGCAGATTCGTTTTTCTGGTAATTTTGTTCGTTCTATCTTCTTTTTACCATGTTAATAGAGTTTTGGTAATTGCAGGATGGAGACAAGAAGGCAGACAAGGAAGGTGATGACGAGGATGAACATGAAGAGGAAGAAGTAGAAGAGGACGAAAATACAGATGATGATTATAATCAGGTAAGTACCTTGGAATTTATTGGTTGGGGTTTTACTTTCCTGTCAGGTAGAACAAAAAGGTTTGGGATGGTTTGTAGTTTTGGCAAAATTGTATGATGCATTTTCATTCCGATGAACCAACATTAAGCGGATAGAATAGCTATATGCATCATTTTTTTGCCTCATGATTGTCTTCTATATACCACTTTGATACCTTGACTTTCACCCTGTAGAATGTTGAGTTTGATGACGATGATGATGACTGGAACCAAGAGGAAGAAGCGCGTAAGTTTCCATATGAACTTCTATTCATTTAACTGCTATTTTTTTCCCAAACCAAACTGCTGTTCATTTGTTATTCTTTCTAAAGAAAGAATTCTTTTGTGTGACAGATGAAGACTACTACGATTAAGGATCACTGGCTTCTTAAAAGGTTAACCTTAGTTTTCTCCATATTCTTCTTCATTTGCAACACATGGAGCAATTTTGTTGGGAGTAGTACATAGTTAGGTAACTAGAGATAAATACATTCCCTGGTCTTTCTTGTCAAGATGCCATATGCTTTATCAGAAACTCGGGGATATCTGAATTCTTAAATATCCTGTTGTTAACGTTTCTATTGCACCACACAGCAATCACGAGCGCAGGTGTGTTTGATGTGATAAGCTGGGTGCTGCCTGGTTATACTTAAAACTGTTGCTAATGGAGCTATTGCTTGCAGGAGACAAAAGGGGCCAACAAAAAGGAGTCATCTAGTACGGAAGGTATATCAGCATATATTTTGTTCCGCTGCTATCGTTCTTACCAATATTACAACAGATAACTATTGCTAAACCTGTAATAACCATGTATCACTATATTCTTATGCTGGAACCGTATCCTCAACCATTATCATTATGATGGCAAAGGTCGCCTTTTCCCCTTCATCCCTGTTCATGTGAATCCCCATGGGCATTCATGACCCCACATCCCTAATTAGTCCTTTAGCTTGCGCCCCAGCCACTGGTAGCTTATCCTCTTTGGTCACAATCCTTCCTCTCACATAAATACATGACCTTCTTCATGGAATTTTCTTCCTGTTTACGACCAACTACTCACAACCTATATTAGCTTCTCTTCCACGTGAACTTATTCAGATCACTTGCTATGATTTGGGTCGACAAGCAATTCAGTTTCACATTCAGGTTTTCTTTTCCTGGGCTTTACAAATTTAATTTCGTTTTTAGTAAAATTAATTAACAGGCAGAAGGTACAAACCTGTGTTTTTCTAAACTGCCAAACTGAGCTGCAACCCCCCAGTCCTGCATTTAACAGTACGAAATTACAAATTCAAACCTCTCAAAAGTCTAAACAAACTCTCGTGCAGTTGAAATATTTTTTAGCTCTCAAGCTTATGCACATTTACACACGCGGTCGTAGAGATTAATGGCGCACTAAAGGGAAGCCATGAGCCCATGACACCAGATAAGTCAACAGATGGATTTCCTACTAAGGTGAAGAGGAAAGGTTGCATACACAACAGTGTCTTGCAGATCAGAAGAGAATGAGCAGTTTAGCAGCTAGTCTTCAACGTGGTTGTGGAGACAAACAAGAGATGAAGAACAGAACATGATATTGTGATTTTTTTTTCTGTGCCGAGAGACAAATACTTCTCTAGGACGGTAGGTCGGCGATTTTTTAATATGATTCTGAGTTATTGCTCATTGGATTCACATGAACGGTGGATAAAGGGGAATGGCAACCTTGCCGTTGCAGTACTAACAACAGAGGATGCACTTCCTTTTATGCTGCACTCCAACGGGGAATATCAGAGAATACTCAATTCTGTGCTAATAGTATACCATAACAGACTAAGATATTAATGCCGAGTTTTCTTGCATGTTTCAAAAATATATTCCTGCGGAAATTGAAGATGGCTGCTGAGAAAAGGGTACCCTTTTTTTTGCTTTTGTATCAAGAAGCTAGCAACTCAATAGAAAGATGAAATATTTTGAAAAACATTGCATAATATCATGTGTCATTTATATTTATCAGTAGATTGGTGGGAATAAACTAAAGATTTCAATGGATGCATGTAATGGTGTCACAAAAACCTGTTATTATCTGGCTGGGGAAATGGTAAATGACGAGGGCAACTAAGCAACAAGAAGCTTTTTTCTTTTTTGAAAACTTACGATCTGTCTACCTTTTGAAGCTGATAACGTCACTGCAACTATCTTGAATACCAGATTTCTGTTTATCAAATGTCTCCCTTGTCTTTTTTTGGTACTGTATGGAATAGATATTTGGATAAGAGGTATAAATGGCGCACTCCAGTTCTCTGGTGCATTGATCAAGTATTGTTTAATTTCAACGACACAAATTTCTGACTGTAAACTAAATAATGTCATTGTTTACTGTTCTGCAAGACATTTGAAGAAGCTCATGGGAAACTTGTATTGACTTGTCTTTTTCAAACATCAACTTCATAACTACTACTACCACTGCTACTTTTTAAAGATCTTATGGGATTGTTCTGTGTGCCAGGTTTACAAAGAACTGAATCTGGATGGTGCTCAAAGATTCCTGGATGCCTATGAGAGGTGATGATGAACTGTAGCTAGATGCTGCACAAAGATCTGCAAGTGCCAATGAACCTGGTTTTATTGATTGGAAGCTGCTGACGCTGTTGAGAATTCTGATATTGGCACTTGGATCCTTCTGCTGATACCTGGTTTAGTTTTTCGCCCCCGTTCTTTGTGTAGACGATAGACATGCAGTGCATCATTCAGATGTTTGTTATCCTCCCAAACACACAAATAGGAGAAATCAACTGCATTTTTTTTGTAATTGCGATTTGATTTATATCATGTTCCCCTTGTTTTCCCAACAAGAAAAGGTCGTGTTTCCCCCAAAACGAAAAGGACATGGATTGCCAGAAATTGTCTCTGGCTCTCTACATTCTCTGAAATATAGATGCTATAAAACATGGATCGATCTGTTACTGTACACTACGTGTACTCATTCAGGGAGAGCAGAATATGGTGACATACCCAAACATTTGGAATGAGGTTTGTTACTGTACGTTCCTGTAATCACAGAGGGTGTGTATTGAAACAATTAAATTTCTACAAGTTCCATGTCACAATTCGCGATTGCCACTGCCTGAGATTTCTCCAGATAAACTAGCTTGATGTCCCCTACTCGGGGCGTAAAGATAACAGCGGCAGGCTTCTAACAACCATGCGATGAAGAACGAAGCAACTACAATCAGATTTACTTGTCACAAACATTTTGAGACCAAGAATGAATGGAACATTTTGATCCACAAGCAATCCATCTAACCAGCATGAAGGAACACAAGGCATAGAAAGGAAAAGTTACGTGCAACACTTCAAATGCACTGAGTTTCAAGTGCGCAAGTTTACTGAGTTGCTGAATCGCATCACGACAGAAAGGAAGCAACAATCATATCAAGTTCACCATGATCTAGGCAAAAAACTATGACATCAAGAGATCTCAAGGATTTTGTTCTACAGCATCAAAACTCTAAACATGTCTTGCATTAGAGCAATTGATGGCTTCCTGATAAATCAGTCCACAAGGGTACCCAATATGTCATGCTCTCTGAAGAGGAGGTACCTGAAATTCCACCAAGCAAAGATAATAAGAGCGCTAGCTCAAATATAACTTAGATCAGTACAAAAATATAAAACTTAGATTATAGACAGTAATTATATGAGTCTGCCAAAGTTGATGAAAAAAAGTCATTGAAATGTGCAAAATCTTGGATGAATAAAAACACAAAACAGATTATGCTGTCACTCAAAAGTTAGGACAAAATGTTACGACCCAGTAACAAAGAGCATGTTATGAAGGCCAGTAGGCAGCAGTCGAAATGAAGCACTTGTGGTCTTTAGCAATAGCAAAAGTATCAAGTGACTTAGCTAATGACGTAAACAACCACAAGTAACATATCTGGAGTCCCAATACCATTTCCTATACTAAGTTGATGAATCAATTGAATACTGACTAGATACTGACTTCTCATGTAAATGATGGCCCTATGGACTATGCTGCTGATTTAGGACACTGCACGCATATATCAGTATTGTACCATGCAAGCACCAAGAAAAAAAACCAGTACAACATTTACACTAACAAAGCAATGTGACGGCGAAATGATTGACATACTCTTTTTCAGCAGCAAGTTTGACTTCAAGTCCACCATACTCAGGCAGGAGAACAGTGTCGCCTTCCTTGAGAGCAACAGGGATCAGCTTGCCATCCCTATCACGTTCGCCAGGGCCAACAGCGACCACCTTACCAGAGTTCAGCTGGATTCACAGGAAGATTCTCAAGTCATGAACTGATTCTACAGTCAAAGCATCTAGATAACTCTGTTAGTATCGATGAACCAACCCTATTCCCAAAAAGATTAGGTGGGATCATTAAACAGCACTAATGGGATTATGGGACAGAACTTAGTGTAAAACTGCATACTAGCAATCTAGGATGCTAAAGCAGAAGTGTACATAATGAAAAAAAACAGTTATTTATGGAAGCAGATCAAAAGGCTACTCGCACAATCAAATTCCAATTGCTTAAGTTACACCATTCTAACAAACAAATTGCAACCTAGACAAAGGAGACATAACCGTAGCCCAATCGGAAATAATTCCACTAATGGGATCATTCAACAGGACTAATGGGATTATGGGATAGAACTTAGTGTAAAACTGCAACTAGCAATCTAGTAACATGCTAATGCAAAAGTGTAAATAATAGTAACAATCAAATTCTTTCGAAGCAAATCGAATGCCCACTTGCACAATCAAATTCACAACCTACAAAGGCAATCTGAATAGCCCGACCTAACCAAAGCCCAATCAGAACTAATTCCACTAGAAGAAGCACCGAGAGAGCCCCCATTCGCAGTTGCTTAAATTAAACCATTCCTAACTATTTGCAACCTACAACAAGGCCATCCAAATCGATCGTCGTAAGCAGTAACTACATCCCAGTCGGAAGTAATCCCACTAGAACAGGCAGCGCCCAATCTCACAGTTGAGCAAAAGTCATCAGGCAAAACACCCCGCCTCAGGCCACCATCTAAACACTCCTCACACCGAATCCATAAGGGAGCAGCCTACTATGAGCAGCAGCAGCAAGATGGGGAGATGGGTACCTGCTTGGAGGTCTCGGGGAGGAGGATGCCGCCGGCGCTCTTCTTGGGCTGCACCAGCTTCTCCACCAGCACCCGGTTCAGCGACGGGATCAGACGCTTCGCCATCGCCGCCGCAGCCGCGCCTCTCCTCTCGTCTTCTTCTTGGGAAGCAAGCAAAGGAGCGAGGCGCTTCTACACTCTTCTCCGCCAAATCGATCGGCGAAGTGGTGGGGTGGGGTTTAGGGTTTTAAGCGGGGACCGGGGCGCAGAGGAAATGACGGGCTTGCCCCTGGAGCGGAAGAACGTGCTTCTCTCCGGGGCGCTCTAGAACGTTCTTCCCTAGTGGGCCGGGCCAAGGTGCCTCGCGCCCACTTTACGGCCTGTTTCCACAATTGCTGGCCAAGGCCAGTAATTCGTGCGGCCCAAAGGAGAGCTTGCTGCCACGCCGCACGGCCCATCTTCCTGCGCGCAAGAGTGACCCGGTTGCGGCCCACTAGACCCATAAACCCTTCACAATTTGGCGAAAAACCATAGCCCACTGCCTCGACTCTCAGGTCCCAAAGCCTATAGGCTATAGCCCACTGCATCATCCATTTGGGTCTGGTGCGAGGAGAAGTTGAGGGATGGCCGACGCCGTGCCAGACCAGCGCAATCCTGCCGGATCGGATTCCATCTCAACGAATTAGCGTTGAAAGGAAATAAAGTGAAATCCGTTTTACAGTGCCTGTTTACAGTGAATAGTAAATATGAAAAGTTTCTACAGTTGTCCGACGTGATGAAGAGGTACGATGTAGTCGTAGCCGTTGGATCTTCAAGGTATGATGTAGTCATAGCCGACATGATGAAGAGGTGTGATCTAGTTGTAGCCGTTGGATCTTCGAGGTATGATGTAGTCGTAGCCGTTGGATCTTCTTGATACTGATGTCATCACACCGTTCTTCAGAGTTTCAAATACATTCGAGTCTTCAGAACATCAGAGTCTGACATTCCCCCCTTTTTGAATTATTCCTTATCCTCAAGGTTGAAAAGATGGAAACGTTGTCTGGATAAAAATAGCATCTTCCAATGTAGAATCCTTGGGAGGTAGATTATGCCACTGAATAACCACTGAACCACAGGAAGATTGTTCCTTGGTATGATTCTCCTCTGCATAATAGCTAATGGTTTAGTTTTGATTTTGCCGTCCTCATCGATCAGTGGCAAGTTTGAAAATAGAATAGCCTTCTCACCCAATTGTTTCTTAAGTTGACTCACACGGAAGACTGGATGGATTGCTCCTTCTTCTGGCAGTAACAACTTATAGGCTGTTTTTTCAATTCTTTCCATCATCCTATAAGGACCATAGTACTTTTGTAGTCAATTTCAAAGATTGTTTCAAGCCCAATGCCACTTGTCTGTATGGCTGCATCTTTAGGTAGACCATGTCTCCAACCTGAAATTCCTTCTCAGTTCTTTTCAAATCGGCAAAATGCTTGATTCTGCCTTAAGCTGCACACAGATTTTCTTTCAACTGCCCGAGCATGTTTCCTTTTTCAGCTAATATTCCCTGCACTTGAGGAGTGATTGAGCTTGGAATTGCCATTTCATTTATCTGAGGTGGAGGAAACCCATACAAAGCCTGAAATAGTGTAGTTTTAAGTGATGTGTGGTAAGATAAGTTGTACCACCACTCTGCTAAAGCAAACCACTCCATCCATCTTTTAGGTGCCTAAAAAGCCATACACCTCAGATAAACCTCAAGACATTGGTTAACCCTTTTAATCTGCCCATCATTTTGAGGGTGGTATGCTGTGCTTAGCCTGATTTGGACTTGTATTGACCTGAACAGCTCCTACCATAATTTGCTTGTGAAGATCCTGTCTCTATCAGTGACAATTATTGAAGGTAGTCCATGCAGTTTATAAATGTTGCTCATGAAAAGATCTACCACTTGGACTACTGTATAAGGATGAGACAAAACAATGAAGTGGGAGTATTTAGTCATCCTATCCACTACCGCCAGGGTGACATCTTTTCCTTTTGATTTTGGTAACCCCTCCACAAAATCCATGGAAATATGGGTCCAAGCCATGTCAGGTACAGGTAAGGGTTCCAAAAGTCCAAGGTATGGCTTCTTCTCAGCCTTTGCTCTTTGGCATACTGCACATTCAGATATGAACTTGTCTACTTGATTTTTCAATCCTGGCCAGTAAAATAACCTTTTAATCCTTTGGTAAGATACTCTCATTCTAGAATGTCCACCTAGTGCTGAAGCATGAAAATTTTCAATCAGTTGTGGTCGTGTGCCTCCAGATTTGCCCACATAAATCGTTCCTTTATACCTCAATATCCCAGAATGCAAGGTATACAATGAATTAGGTTCTTGTGTCAAGCTTAGCTGTTCTTAGAGTTGTTTACAATGTTCATCTCTTTCATAACTTTTTTCCACCTCCTCAACCCATATAGGCACAACTGATGTCACAGTAGCCATATAAGTATGTACTCTTCTTGATAGTGCATCAGCAACTATATTCTCTTTGCCCTTCTTATATTCAATGGAATAGCTATACTCCAATAACTTCAGCATAAGTTTATGTTGAATACCATCAGTCAACCTCTGATCAATCATATATTTTAAGCTTTTCTGATCAGTTTTGATTACAAAGTGGGTTCCTAGTAAATAGTCTCTATTTCCTAAGAGCTTCTGGGATGGCCAAGGCCTCTTTATCATATGTGGATAAGACAACAGATTTGATCCCCAATGTTTTACTCAAATAAGCAATTGGCCTCTTGTCTTGCATTAACACTGCTCCTACGCTACTCCCACTAGCATCAGTTTCCAACACAAAGGATTTGGTGAAGTATGGTAGAGCCAAGACTGGAGCACTGCCCATAATGGTCTTTAATTGGTTAAAGGCCTCTGTTTGCTTCTCTCCCCAGCAGAAAGCATTCTTCTTGAGCATGTCATGCATGGGTCTGTATGTCTATCCATAGCCTTTAATAAATCTCCTATAATATCCAGTGAGCCCTAGGAACCCTCTGAGTTGGGTGAGGTTTTCTGGAATTGACCATTCCAACATATCCTTCACCTAGTTGGGATCAGTACCAACTCCATAACCTGAGATTATGTGCCCTAGATATTCTACTTGTGACACAGCAAAAGTACACTTGCTCATTTTAGCATACATCTGGTTTCTCTTCAATACTTCTAGCACCTTCCTCACATGTATCTGATGATCTCCCACTGAATTACTATAAACCAAGATGTCATAAAAAAATTTAGCACAAACCTTCTCATATACTCAGCAAAAAGGTTGTTCATCAAAGCCTGAAAAGTGACAGGTGCATTTGACAACTCAAAGGGCATGACCAAATATTCATAATGGCCACAATGTGTTCTGAAGGCAGTTTTAAACACACCCTCTTCTCTCATCTTGATTTGCTGATAGCCAACTCTCAAATCCAACTTAGTGAAGACTTTAGCCCCATTCAACTCATCTAACAAATCATCAATGATTGGGATTGGAAATTTATTCTTCTAGATGATTTTGTTGAGTTGTTGGTAGTCCACACACATCCTCCAAGAGCCATCTTTCTTCCTAACTAGTATAGCTGGTGAGATATAGGGACTTACACTGGGTCTAATCCATGAATTCTGTAACATCTATTGTATTTGGAACTCAATCTCATCCTTCTGTTTATGGGGCATTCTATAAGGTCTTATGTTTGGTGGTTCAGCTCTTTGAGTTAAAGGTATGGCATGGTCGCAATCTCTAGTTGGTGGCAATTCCTTGGGTTCAGCAAACACTTCTGTATACCCCTTGATTATCTTCTATACATCCATCAATTGGCATTTACTTTGATCCTCAGGAGGGGTCATGTTAAGTTGCAACACAAAACCCATTGCCCCTTTGCTCAAAACCTTTTCTACTTCAGCAGCATCAATGATACAATGTTGGCTTGGCACAGTATGATCAGAGAATTGAACCTTCCAGTGGTCATTCTTGACAATTGAAAATCTTCTTGACTTCAGATCTAGCTCTACTGGACTGTGCTTATAGATCCAATCACACCCCAAAATCAGGTCATAAGCTTTTAATTCTAGCAGTTTAAACTGATCACTAAACTCCTCTCCTTGGGACTCATATTGACACTCCTCACATGAGCTCTGTAAATGAGCTCTCCTCCACCGGCCACCTTAACAGACTTTCCAATATTGGTACCAATGTCACAGTTGGCTTTAGTTGCAAAAGCACTACTCATAAAGCTGTTAGTGCTTCCACTGTCGATCAGCGCAACACCATTTTCCCATTCACCTTAATTAACAGGGAGAAAGTGGACACTGATGGTGTACCTTGAAATGCATTGGAAGATATCATCATGACTTCTCCCCCTTGAGGGCTGGTTGGTGGAGTTTTAAATGTCTCATTGGGTTTGTCCTCGGGTTCTTCAGGTTCATTGTTAATTTCTTCCTCCATCTCCTCTCCAACCAACAACAAGTGTAACATCCTTGCTTTTACCTTACAGTTGTGTTGTGGTGTCCATTTCTCCTCACAATACCAATATTTTTCAGGATCCTTGTTACCTTTTCAACTTTGAATCTCTCTACTTGATTGGCCAACACTTCTCTTCTCTACACTATGGTTGTTCTGCCCCAAGTTTTTGGACTGGTTTCCTTTGTTAGGTGGTCCCCAATTCTCATACTTCTTGATGGTCACCGTTTGTTCTAAATTTCTGGCAATTTTGTAGACCTGGCATAAGTTTTTCAGTGAAAAATTCTTTACATGATGCTTGATTGAGTGCTTGAGCCCTTTCACATAGCACTTAATAAAATAACCTTCCTGAGACTCTAGATGATCATTCCTCACCAGTGCCATGAGTTCTTCAAACTTATCAGTATAAGCAGATATTGAAGTGATCTGCTTTACATAATGTAAATTGTCCAACAAATCAATTCCATTTTCATTCTCAAAACGGTCGCATATCAGTTTGCACAAATCGGGCCAATCAAATTGTTCCACAGGTAACCTACTTTCTCTGAGCCATCCATTTGCCCGATCTACCATATAGAGGGAGGCTAAATCTACCCATTCTTCATAAGGTATTCTTGTCAAATCAAAGAATTTCTCACTCTGCCTGATCCACCCCATTGGATTCTCACCATTGAAAATAGGGGGAAAAAAAATCATATTTAGGTCCTCTCGAGAGTGCATTTGGACAGTACCTCTTTTGTCTATCTCCTCTATGATAATAGTACCTTTTTTCTTCTAATTCTTTCTCTCTATCATCTGGCTTATAATATCTTGGTCCCCTAACTAGTGGAGTATGAGGAGGTGAGTGGTACCTGTGAATTGTTGGAGGTGCTATAGATTGCTGAAAATGAGGAGAAGCAAACCCTCCGATCTGACCAGCATTAGAGCTAAATCCAGAACCCAATTTGTGCATCTCAGTCGCTAGTTCAGCGTGGCGTAGTTGCTGCTCCCATTCTTGACGGCGCAACATATCCACTTCAAGCTCTCTTTTGTTCTGAGCTTCAACTTCAACCAAGGCTTTTCTCTGCGCCTCTATTGCCACTGCAGATCCTTCGCTTGGTGGATTCATTTTTTGATCCAACTTCTGTGATACTCCTTGGATCGCTTCGAGGACTCCCTTCATCTGCTGATCAAGCCTCGCCACTTGGCCCAGCATCTCAGTTCTGAGGCTCATCGTCTCTTGTCATACATCCAGTCCTTCAGGAACATCCCCAACTTCCTTAGGTGGATTTTTCCTGGAGCCATTACACTCTTGGTGTCAAGGTTTTGGGGATTTTACAAGGCCGAAACCAAAACCCACTCTTTACACCAGATCTATGCCAAGAACCGTAAGGCTTTGATACCTTTGTCAGACCCAGCGCAATCCTACAATCAATTCCACCGAAGATCGGAAGCAATCAAAGAATTGATAAAACAAATTGAACAACAGACTAGGGCAAGAACAAGTTTGGGGAATAATTTCTCAGTTTGTATATATTCTTTCCCTATTTTCTTCTCGGTTTATATAGTGTCGGATCGGATTCCATCTCAACCAATTAGCGCTGAAAAGAAACTGAGTGAGATCCGTTTTATAGAGTCTGTTTACAGTAAATAGTAAATACGAAAAGTTTCTATAGTCGTCGGACGTGATGAAGAGGTATGATGTAGTCGTAGCCGTTGGATCTTCCAGATATGATGTAGTCGTAACCGACGTGATGAGGATATATGATGTAGTCATAGCCGTTGGATCTTCAAGGTATGATGTAGTCGCAGCCATTGAATCTTTTTGATATTGATATCATCGCACGTTCTTTAGAGTTTTAAACACATTGGAGTCATCAGAGTCTGACACGCCGGCATCGTACCGTTCGTCAGAGTTTCAGATACATTCGAGTCTTCGGAACATCAGAAGCTGACACGCCGACGGCGCGAGAAGGCGGGAGGGAGAAGAAAAGGAAGAGAGGACGACGTCGTCTGCTTGGATCCGTCCTTTTTCGTCGATCGTAGGTAGGGGGTCGCCCCTCTTTACCTTTAAGGGTTATTCTGATATTTGCACAGCTGCATCGGCGACTTGCTGGCGGACTGAATTTTTTGTCTCGATTTCGCTGCTGGGTTCGTCGATTTGGGTTGCTACGAGATGACGACCTTCACCTTCGGCTCCCAAGTGCTCAACGTCCTCTGCCTCCGCGCCGCTTCCAGTTATTACTCCTTGGCTTCTTGCTCCTAGTCATTCTTTCTTGCTAAGCAGAGCCTTATAGTATCTGTGATGTGGAAATGGGTTCAATAAGTTTTTGCAATGGTCAATTGGTATTGCAACATCTTGATAGTAGCTATCTAGTTCGTTCTGTGTAAATTCTACTTGGAGCTGGAACTACTGTTAAGGTTTCCCAATTTAGTGCAAAAAAGGGCATGGTTAGTTGAGCATTGTACTGCTCAAGATGGTTGCCATTTTGGTGCCGAACTCTATATAGCAACTATTCTATAGTTCTATTCGACCCAGCAGCGCCTTGTGTAGTAGCTGCAATGCTCAGTGTTAAGTTCTATTGCCTGTTGTTTCATTTGCTGAATCAGCTGTTTCTGGAGACTCAGTATGGTAATGCATGCTTCACGCCTTGTTAGCTTGTTTTGCTTGTTTACTTCATGTAGTGTTGATCACAAATTAATGTCGTAATCACAGCCGTATGCAGAAAAGAAAAATGCCTTGTCTCTGGTTGTGCAGTTACAGCTGAGGTAAAAGGTTAAAAATGTCAAACTTGGAAATATGCTTGTGACATGTGCTTTGTTCATTTCCTTCTTGTTGCTTGCATAGTAGCGAAATGGGGTTTTCATTACACACATGTGGGTTTAGGACCACTTTTACCTTGTCTCGTTTGGGAATCCTTCCACTCAGACAATGACATTCTAGTACATCATGACGTCGAAAGGCCCACGTTACACATGATCAAACCAATCAAGGGTCATATAATTCTTTTTTTTTTTTGGGGGGATCATTAGGCGACTCTTATGTCTTATTTCATCCTGTCTTCCATGTCTTCTTTTATAGCCACACATCTATGCAGCTGTGCTTAACAAAGTAATTCTCATTTAACAGGAAAAGTTAGATCTGAGCATGCTGAACTCAAGTTCCATTCCATCCGTGCAGTGAATGATACAGATGGTCTTATGTAAGCCTCCCCGTTAGCACATTAGCTTGTTTGGGTGGTTCTGATACAAGCATGATGCCACCTCACAGTACAAAATGCCAGATTTTGCTGTTTCCTTAGCATGGCGCCGCCACTAACAAGCATTCTAATGATTTGTGCAGCTGATTACGATCTTACTGAACAGTTAGTATGGCCAGGTGCTGTTCTGATGAACACTTACCTATCTGAACACCCTGAGACTGAAGAGACATTCAATAATTGAGTTAGGATCTGGGGTTGGTGAGAAAATTATCTGTCATGTACTCATGTTCACTTCAATTTGCTATCTTACAAAAGCTGACAATATTGTGACTTGCTAGGCATTACTGGCATATTGTGCAGCCGTTTCTGCAAAGAGGTGGTCTTGACTGATCACAATGATGAAGTTCTAGAGGCAAGATTCGAACCTTCAGAGTATCTTTCACTGATATCTCATAGTTTGGCATATAGCATAAGATATTTGAGACTTTGTATGGCAACAATCATCCCGTGTAGCTGCTATATCTTCAAATGCTAGAAAGTGACGTGATAGATCATAGATGATACATGCATTGTGTTATACTTGCATCTTTTCTTCAATATAACTATTACATCTATTTAGGCTGAAGAATGGATTCACATATTATAAAGAAAAATATAGAGATGCAATCATGTTCTGGGAAGGAAAATGCAGGTTACCACTTCGTAATTTTCAGCTTATTATGTTTCATTACTATGACATTCGTTAACCATTGAAATATAACTATCCAGAAATTGGATCTAGACTGATACTTTTGTTGCAGTGTTGACAGCTGAGAAGCTAGAGTGAGGGAGATTATGATCATATAAGCAACATCATTAAAAAGCATCCTGTTGGATTTAATCTCATTCTTGGAGCTGATATCTATATCCTTCAAACTTTTCTACTTAACCGTGGTTATTTTCAATTTTGATCCTTTCTCTTTCTATTGCTTGTGTCATATATCAATCATTGCGTTTTGTGGACCTTGACTCGCCGAAAGCTTCCAGCAATCTAGCATTCCCTGTCTCTTTGATACTGTGGTGAGGCTTCTTCGCCTTCAGGCCAGTAAATGTAGATTCATATTGGCTTATGTATCATGGGCTAAAGTGTATGTATTTTCTCAACTCATTGTCTGCCTGTCCAAGGCATATTTGAGTAAAGTTTCGAATACTTTTGCATAACAAGGTGCTGATAAGTGCTGTTTATCATGATGTTCCATGTTAGGCAAGCCAACTTAATGCGTATGTCAATGCATATGTCCCAATTGTAATCAAAAGATGTAATATTGACCTTATAGTTGATTATTATGTAACATTTGCATTTTAATTGGAGTTCTCCTTGTTTCGTTAATCAAGAATAAGGACTCTTGGTTCTTGAATTTTTCAGGATACTGATTGACAATTTTTTATAGGCTTGGATTAGGCCAGTATGAGTGTATGACATGGCATTTTGAACATCTTAGCATAAAAGGTAGCTGAGGTACTCATGGGTAAAACTTCTCAAAGATACATCATCAATCAAATTAGAAGTTTTTTTTTTAATTAAAATTAGAAGTACTTCAAGAGCTCTAAATAGTCGAAACATTATATAAGCTAATAAACCGTTGATCCCATGGGTCCAAATTTAAAGCAGATTACACATATTATGATGTAGTGCTAATGTGTACTTAAAGAGGAGATTTGCTGAAAATTCTTATTTCGGAATGACATGTAGAGCTATAGAACTTCTGCCGATTTATGGACAAACAAAGTGCTACGTCACCCATTCTTTTGTCAGCTTGTCGCTTGTTGGAGATACTCTGCACCTGATAGTTCATTGCCCTTGTGCAAAACTGATTGTCCAGATGCATTCATGAGCAAATAGAATATACAGGTTGGCTCGCAGTGGGTAGCATACTGACATATTACTTGGTATGGCCAGAATGTACTGTACTACTGTTAGTAAAGCTTACAGTACAAGAGCAGCTGCAAAAAATAATTGGCCTTTTTTTTTGTCTAGAACACATAATTGGGTTATTTCTGTGTTCTCCTTGATACTTCTGTAGAGATTTTCCTGAGCTTGTCATAACTCATATATTTTCTCTGCTATTTTGTTCTCCATCTAACCTTCTTTGTTTGTTCTATTTTTTTTTACTGATTCCAATATTAATAAATCATTTTAACATGAAATCATATATTCTCTTAACCAAGACACTTCTGTTCTCGATATGACCAGCATGGATGCACTACTACTCAAGGAAGCGGAAAAACACGGAATGCATATTGAAGAAGTGGATGGGACAAGAACAACCATCTCAAATCTTGAAGGTGTCATATTTGACATCACCCTCAAATGATGCCTGCCATTCGCCTTCCGTTGATGGAATGCTTGGGTGATCATTAGTCATGAAAAATATGTGGAACCTCCTCTTAACAGGAAAGGTAATGTTCCTGTCTGCGCATGTATGATGAGCTGGACCTGAACATGTGGTAGTTGCATTGCATCTCTTCAGAGGAGGAAACAATACCACACTGCCACAGTAACATCATTGATGATAGGCTACAATTCATATGCTGATTTAGTGTAGTTTTCAACTATTTCGACAATCTCGTCCTTTTCGCTAATCAAGAAGCATCGAGTCATGAGTGTTGATGTTACATCTTTCTCAAACCATATCTATCAGTGAGATGACCAGACACTGAAAGTTCCTGCGAGGAAGGAAGAGTTGCTGAAAGCATTGGCATCATGTAAGCCTGAGGTGCTGGTCTGAAAAGCTCTGAATTACCATGAGCTCGTGTTTGGTGTAGCTTGTAAACATCAATCAAATTGAATCTTCATCCTCCTATCCTGCAATGCATGTAATATGGATCCAATTCGGCGTTGTTCTTTAGCCTGTTCTTGTTCTTGCCATCATGCAAGTTTTGTCGCGACAACTTGTCAAAGTCTGCCTGAAGTAACTTTGTCACGGAGGCAATGGCCACATCATTATCGGCTTTTCTAGGAAGCAGCCCAAATCTCCAGCTCCTGCCAAAAGGCCATGAACTGTACCAGATCTTGTTGTGTGCGCCTGTAGCACACAGTGCTAACACTGATGCATCGGACCTGCTTCAGCTACAATCTGAACAAGTCTGAATCCGAGCTTATCCTGAAAACTGTCAAAATGGAGGCAGTATGCTATGCGCCTATGCTAGTCTACAATCAACATAAGCAAAGTCTCTGCCCATTATTTTCAGTGATTTACTCGTGAACACAAGTTGGCCATGGGAGGTTGAAACTGGGACCCGGGTAGCAAATGAAAGATTAGTTCTTGGAAGCTCAACAGTCCTCCAACCACGATGTTGCAACCAACACATTTAAAGATCCATTGGGGCATGCTTTTTACTTCATAACTTCGAAATGCTACGTGTACAAAATCAACGTACAAACAACCCCTCTTGAATTTCGACCGTCAGATCAACGGGATTCACATGTGAGTGACTCATCGATTTGATTTTGCACGAGTCATAGTTCGTATAGATAGTAGCAATGTTATTGCGTGATCTAGATCACCCACCATCATCACTGAATATAGAATTGCACGTATCTTGCTTCAGATGAGAAGGCATCACGATTGATCGGTTTCTTTTTAGCTTTTTCACAGCGCATCCGATGCTGGGAGGTAAGGTCAAAGGGAGGGGGAAGCCAAGAAAGAGGGTGGCATCCATCCAAACACCTGAAAGGATGCACAAAAAGAAGAGCAATTTACTGAGTACTGAGGATAAGGTAAAAGTGAAAAAGAGGTAACCATGACAACTCTCTTCACCAGGGGAGATTGGCAGCATCGCATTGCATTGCATAGGGTTTCTTTTCTTTGCTTACTTTTCAGGCACTGGCTGTGTGCTGCAGAGATTCCCAAACACAACATAAACACATAAAGAGAGATTGATTGGGTGCCCAATGATTGGGTGTGTAATCCACATGAGAGGAGAATTCCATTCCATTACATTATGCAATTACACATGCTTAGATTAGTTAGATATCTCCATAGCAACATGTTTGCACATTGAACAACCATCTACCTGACTCCTCTGCCAGTAGTACAGTTCTTGCCGGATCATCTGCATAAGAAAACCCTGCGATGTTCTGCAATGTTCAGGTAGAATGCCTCTCAGCCAACGGCCACACAAACTCTTCTTGTCTGGAGTGCAGCCACAGAGAATCCTTGGCAGCCAATGCATTTCTGCATATACTAGATGTAGCAGCAGTAGTGAGCCGAAACGCCGATCTAGCTCGCGTCCAACTGCAATCTCTCCCCTCTATTAAGTTTTTTTTGAATGGAGCTCCACTGAGCATATATATAAAGAAGAAGAGAATTGATCCAGTTTATAAGGGAAATCGGGCCCGAAAATCTTAACAGATGCGCGGTTTCAGAGAGAAAAACCGGCAGCCAACCCCGAGACGACAAAACGACCTCAACTCGAACAGAACGACACTCACATCGGAAGGCACAACCAGACAGCAGGCAAGACCAACCTAACTCAACTCGCACGCTAACCAACCAACCCAACAACTCGGTTGGCGGAGCCCTGCTCCCACGCCACACCTCTCTATCGACGGAGCCCCGCTCCCACGCCGCTCCTCTCTATCGGCAGAGCCCAGCTTCCACGCCGCTCCTCTCTTGTCACTCAAGTCGGCAGCGCGTCGCTTCGGAGGAGTGTGCATTGGACCGGAAAGCTATCGTGAAGCGCCAAACCAGAAAGAAGAGCCGCCGTGAATCGAGGACGTTGGGGTAAACCTACAGAAAAAAACAAAGAGAGCAGGGGCTTCTCGAAGCGACGCCTTCAGGAAGGTAACGACCACAATGCTGTCGTCGCCCGTCCGGACACCCGGACAGGGTTTTCACCCGGAGAAGCAACAAGGGTGGAGACGCGAAAGTGTCACCTCCAGGGAGGGAATGGCGCCCGAGGGCGTCAACGACTTTTGCACCAACAAGCCGGGCAGAGCTTTCGCTCGTGGCTCCACGCCCCGGAAACCTGCACAAAAGGAGGAACAGGCCAAACGACCCTCGCCCAGCCGCACCAGCACCGGCAACGGCACCACCGACGCCGCAATGTGCTGCACCGCAACCACCACTGGTGCGGACTCCACATCGTGCCGCACCGCAATGCCCTCGGACAAGCGACGGCACAGCTGGACTCCTCGAGGCCGTGGAGCATGCGCGCGAGCTCGGCGGCGGGGATGGTGCCGTTGCGCCGATGTCGAAGACCCTGAAGGCGTGGCGGAGGTCCTCCTCGACCGCGCCGGCCGCAGATGGCGTTGAGTCGCGAACACGCCGAGGCCGATGGAGTTGCCGCTGCCGTCGCCGTCGAGTCCGCCTCGGCCATCAATAGCCCAATTCGTCGGGCGAGTTGCCGCCAAGGACCCAGACGGCCGCAGCCACCACCGATGCCACCATCGATGCCGCGCGAAGACGGCAGCCGTCACCCAACAGAGGGACCAGCGGCCAAACACCGCCAGGGCTTAGATCCAGCCAGAAGGGCGCCGATCCGGGTGCCGGCGACGCACCGCCGGCCACCACCACGCCGTAGCACCGGAGAGGCACAGATCTGCGGTGAGCTGGCCACCAGGACACAGATCCGGCCGGCGGGAGGCCCGATCTAGCCAGGCCAGAGCGGATCCGGCGAGGACACGACGGTGTAGGATCAAGGATAACCGACTAGAGGGGGGTGAATAGGAGGTTTTTAAACTTATTAACAGATTAACAATTTATCCTATTAAATACTTAGTCTAAACAAGTTTTACCTCTAGCTAAACAAGACAATCACAATAATATCTTTGGAAATATAAATGCGAAAGTAAAGACAAGAAATAACCACAAGGATACAACGATGTTTTTCCTGTGGTATCGAAGACTTGCTTGGTCTTCACTAGTCCACGTTGAGGAAACTTGACGTCTCAAGCCGGCTCCACAATTAAGCCTTCCTCAAATCGCTATGGTTGTTCTTTCTCCACTCCGGAGATGGTGAACACCGAACCACTCACAAGCTTGCACCGGGCCTCTTCACAATCTCCTTTGAAGAGATCACCGCGCTTCACCACCAACCATCTAGGAGTGCGGCAACACTCCAAGAGTAATAAACCAACGTCTTCGCTTGATCACACTTCAAGTGCAAATGGATCAACTAAGAGTATGAATGCACTTGAATGTATCTCAACAACCTCACAATGAATGCACAAGAGTAATTTGAGTGTTGAGTGAATGCAAAGGCTCTCAAGGGCTCTATGAATGTCAAATGTGCACTAGCAGCCTTGACTTGAGCAGATGGGGGGGTATTTATAACCCCCACAAGCAATTATGACTGTTGGGAACGAAACCAGAAAAGTTAGGCGAAATCGAGACGATCACAGTAAGTGGCGAATGCAGACGACCGAACTCGATCGAAACACGACCAACGGCTAGACCAGATACTAAAAAAGGAAAAAGTAGCCGTTGAAATTTCCAGTCGGAACGACCGCAAGCAAACGTGCGGTACGTCCGATTTCCCCGGTCGTACCGTTTCTACGAGCGGTACGACCGTTTGTAGGGTTTCGTGAATTCCTGAGGATTTGCAAAGGTTCTGGAATTTCTGTACCGCCATATAAAAATCGGAATGACCGCAGGCCGGTACGACCGTTCCCAAAAACGGAACGTCCGAATTCCAGATAAGTTTACGGCGATTTTACACCGGTTCTGCTTTTTATTGAACCGCCTCATAAAAATCGAACGACCAAGAAAGCGATGCGGCCGTTAGTCACGGGCGGTACGACCGATTTCCATGAGAAAGTCTAAGTCAAATTACAACGCTTCTGGTTTTATTGAACCGCCTCATAAAAATCGGAACGACCGCAAAACGGTACGACCGTTAGTCACGGGCGGTACGACCGATTTCCATGAGAAAGTCTAAGTCAAATTACAACGCTTCTGGTTTTATTGAACCGCCAACTAAAATACGGAATGATCAAGATCATGCATCTGACTGCTCAAGGATCCGGTCGTTCCGCTTCAACACTTAATTGGCTGTTCCCTTCAAAATGCGGTACTACCGCCGAGTAGAGACCGGTCATATCAAGACCGAAGCGATACGATCAAGAAGATGAATCTAGCAGTACTACCGATTTTGAATGAAGACTTAGAATTTTTCAAATCAATTTCAAATTAAAGTACACATGCATGCATGATCCTAAGTTGATCCATATTGCATCAGAACATGCTATCAAGCTACTAGCCATGATCCCTCTTAATAGTACGGCATTTATCCTATAATCCGGTCTTCCAACCAAACTCCCAAGACCGGTAAAATAGAAAAAAGAACCTAGACTGCTAGTACCTTGTCTTTAAGCCTTGTGGATCTTCATTTTCTTCTTTGGCATGCATCTTTGCGTCAACAAGTACACCAATGGGACTTAACCTTGTAAATACTCAATAAACTTGTTAATCCCATGTTCACATATTGTCATTAATTACCAAAACAATTTTTAGGGGCCTAGATGCTTTTCAATCTCCCCCTTTTTGGTAATTGATGACAACACTAATAATATGTGAGAAAGATTGGTTTGAATATACCATAATTGTATATTCTATTTGTGGCTTAACAATAAAATAATTTTTGCAATAAGCATGAGAGAATGTATGAGAAGGGTTTTCTTGTTAAGTCTATTTTAAAGAGAGCTCCCCCTAAACGTATGCAAAAAGAGATAGAGCATTTTGTAGAAAATATGAGAAATTTGGGCGGAGTTTCTTTAGCAAATTTGAACTTGAGAAAATGCAATAGTAAGATATAACGATAAGTATGATTGCATTTAAGATAATAATAAAACATCAACAAGTTCAACAAGTTAAGTGACGCATATTTTAAACTATTACAAGCACATAAGTTCAATCATTACATAAGTCCATATATAGCAAAAGCTTGCGCTTGCTCCCCCTAAAACTATTTCTTCTATATCTTTTCACTTCTCTCCCCCTTTGGCATCAAGGTACCAAAAACAACTCAGATAGTGGGATCCTGAGGAGGAGGAACAACGTCCTGAGCAACTGGGTCCGTGCAGTAGTAGGAGTCGGGTCTGAGGAGGAGGATAACATCTGGAGAAATGTGACCAAGTGGAGCGGAGTCTGAGTAACGGTGACTGCTCTGGAGGAGAAGTCAAGGAACAGAGGAAGAGGTCTCTAACGCCAAGTGAAACCGAGTCATGACCTCGGATGGAGCTGAGAAGTGTGAGGCAGATCTGAGGTGTAGGTCTTTGTGCTGGAGCCGGAGGAGGGACAGGAGGCACAGAGATGGCTTTGAAATAGGAGGCCGTCGAGTAAAGCAATCGTGGAGTCTTCAAAATTCCTTTATGTCGGTTATGCTCTCTACTAGTGCAGCCATCTGTTATGAGTCTCATCAAAAAGTCATTCTCGAGTCTGCTCCATCTCAAGTAATCTCCTCGAGTCTCATTCTCAAATTCACTGTTCACCTTTATTTCTTGCAAAGCACTAAGAATGAGTTCTTGATTCTCAAGAATCGTGCAATAGAGCCTTCATTGATAATGGGATCGCAGAGGTACTTGCCTCGATGATGGGATCATCCTCGTGCTTTGTCGAGGAGGAACGCTGTCTCGTGGTCTATAAGATTTATGAACTGAACCGAGACCACCATGATATGTTATCTTCTCGAAATCGAGCCATAATATAAGGTGCATAGTAAATTCTCTTGACTCTATCATTCTTGGATGAGACTATGCCTCAAGGATAACATCCACAACATCAAATTTTATGCCTCGCATAATATGATCTATAATGTTCGGCATGTCCCCGATAGCATCAAAATTGCCGCTCTTAGGATAAAAGGTGTGATTGATAATCCTATTAATTATGCTCGGCAAAGGCTTAAGTCCTGATGGTTCCTAGCTTGCATTTGACATTTGAGTCATAATAATCACCCCAAGCGAGAGCAAGTAAAGTTTGGACTATCAAAGATTTTCTCCCAAGAACTAGATCTTACTCTTAAGATTTGCTCAAATTCTTCCTTTGTGCTTTGCAAATCTCTAGCCACGTAAATCCACCTAAAGGATCAGAATCACCGGTGACACATGAACGTGGCGTAAAAGCTGTCGAATAAGCTCATCATCATAGTTTTGTTTTAAAGCCACAAGGTCGTGAAGACCTACATCATAGAACTTCTGATATACTCCACTATATTTGTCCAAATCATTTAAGTGAGTCCACTTAATCCACTTATGATCAGCAAATTTTCTGTTTCTTCCATAAAGTTGTTCATATACTTGCTCTTGAAAAGCAGTATGAAACCTTGGATTTACCGAGTCAGATTTGAGAAGATATTGATTGACATGCCTTTTTATTGCGTAGTCATCTACTGAAAGAAGTCTCAAATCTTGTGGAGGTGGTGGAGATTCTCCTAGATTATCAAAAGTACCTTCTTCTTCAGAATTGGGCTCAGAATGAGTCTCATCCTCGGAGACATAATCCTCACTTGCTTCTGTTTCATATTCTGGAGCTAACCCTTTTCCTTTGCCGTGTATGACCTTTTGACGGACTGAGCGAGTTTGTCATACTTTGGAGCCGACTGTCGTTGATTTAAGAGGCGATTGCGAGGGAGCCGCAGAAGATTGAGGAGAAGATTGTCCTCGAGGAGGTCCAAAAGGTTTCCTCGTCGCAACCCTCATCCTAGGCATCTTGAGATCGGAGGAGATGAACCTTGGAGAGGCTCCCAATGCGAAGAAACAAAGGATTTTGGGAGATTTGGAGTGGATTAGAAGAGGGGTTTGGAAACGCACGGGCGCGGGTGAGAGAAAAGAAGAGGTGCGGTCGTGCCGTTCGAGGGTTAAAAGGAGAGAGAGAGAAGAGAAACGCAACCGCAAGGAGTTAGAATTTCTTTCAAACCGTCATGCGTCGTCTTCAATTAAATACCGCTGGTCATTCCGCTCTCCGGTCGTCTTAGTTGCTATAACGCCGGTCGTCCGCAGATAGCGGTCGCTCCGAAGCGATACAACTACTGATCGTTCCGATTATCCCGAACTTCGGATTTTCTAGGAATGAAATAATTTTTGCAAATGATCCTAGTTTTGCACTCAAATAAATATCATTAAGGATCATTGTGCATAGAATAGACTATTGTCTATTAAGAAACATGATTTTATGATCATAGCTAATTTTTAATAAAAATTTGGGAAATATTTTCATAAAATACTCAAATAACATCAAATGAAACACATAACATGATGCAGAGTTTAAACAACATTTGAATAGTCTATTATATTTAACTCATTCCTCAATTTGCAAAAACGACCTTCATCTAATGGCTTGGTAAAATGTCCGCTAATTGGTCCTCGGTTCTTATGTGGCTAATCTCAATATCTCCTTGCTCACATGATCTCTCAAGAAATGGTGACGGATATCTATATGCTTGGTTCTTGAGTGTTGAACAGGGTTATTTGCAATTTTCACGGCACTATCATTGTCACACAAAAGAGGCATTTTATCAAATTTTATTCCATAATCCATCAATGTTTGCCTCATCCATAGCAATTGTGCACAACAACTTCCTGCGGAAACATATTAGGCTTCGGCGGTGGATAATGCTACGGAGTTTTGTTTCTTGGATGACCATGATACTAGAGATCTTCCTAAGAATTGACAACTACCTGAGGTGCTTTTTCTATCCACTTTGCAACCCGCATAATCTGAATCCGAATATCCAATTAAATCAAATTTAGCACCTTTCGGGAACCAAAGGCCAATACTAGAGGAATGCTTTAAATATCTTAGTATTCTTTTAACGGCCATTAAATGACACTCTTTTGGAGTTGCTTGAAAACGTGCACACATGCAAACACTAAACATGATATCGGGCCTAGATGCGGTAAGATAAAGCAAACTACCAATCATGGATCTATAAAGTTTTAAATCTACCTGGTTTACCTCCTCATTTAGATCAAGGTGACCATTTGTAGCCATGGGAGTCTTGATGGGTTTTGCGTCTTCCATGCCAAACCTTTTAAGTAAATCCTTCACGTACTTAGATTGACTTATGAAAGTCCCATCTCTTAGTTGCTTGATTTGAAGTCCAAGGAAATAGCTTAATTCTCCAATCATGGACATTTCAAATTCCCTAGACATCATATCACCAAATTCCTTGCAAAAATCTTGGTTAGTAGACCCAAAAATAATATCATCAACATAGATTTGACATACAAAGGATTCATTATCTATGACTTTAGTGAATAAAGTTGAATCAATTTTTCCGATTTTGAATCCTTTTGAGACTAGAAAATCTCTAAGGCGTTCATACCATGCTCTAGGAGCTTGTTTAAGACCATAGAGCGCCTTGGAGAGTTTATAGACATGATTTGAATTTTTAGGATCTTCAAAACCGGGAGGTTGCTCAACAAAGACAAGTTCGGATATTTCACCATTTAAGAAAGCACTTTTAACATCCATTTGAAATAACTTAATATCGAAGCATGATGCAAAAGCAAGTAATATCCGAATTGATTCAAGCCTAGCTACGGGAGCAAAGGTTTCACCAAAATCCAAACCTTCAACTTGTGAAAACCCTTGAGCAACCAACCTTGCCTTGTTCCGAACAACCAAACCATTCTCATCTTGCTTGTTCCTAAAGACCCATTTTGTACCAATAACATTGTGCTCTTTAGGTCGATCCATCAATGTCCAAACTTCATTCCGGGTGAAGTTGTTGAGTTCTTCATGCATAGCATTCACCCAATCCGGATCTTCAAGTGCTTCTTCTATATGCTTTGGCTCAATAGAAGAGACAAAAGAGTAATGTTCACAAAAAGAAGCAATACGAGAGCGAGTTTGAACACCCTTACTTACGTCACCCAATATTTGATCTATTGGATGATCCTTTGCAATTGCATTATGAATCCTTGGTGGTTGGTTGGATGGTTGATTATCTTCATTATTGTTTTCCTCACTAAGTTGAACTTGATTTGTATGAGATGATTTTGGTTCAACTTGAGTGGAGGATGTTGGATCATCTTCAGGCTTAACGTCACCTATTTGCATATGTTCCATTGCTTTTCTTAAGGCTTCATTGCCTACATCTTCCAAGTTCTCATGCTCTTCTTGAGAGCCGTTAGTTTCATCAAATTGCACATCGTGTTTTTCTTCAACCAAACCGGAGTTTTTGTTGAAGACACGATAAGCCTTGCTATTTGAAGAATAACCAAGCAAGAAACCAACATCGCAACGACTATCAAATTTTGAAAGACGAACACCCTTCTTTAAAATGTAACACTTGCAACCAAAAACTCTAAATAAGAGATGTTCGGTTTTCTTCCTACAAGAAGCTCATAGGAAGTCTTTTTCAAAAGACAGTGCAAATAAAGGTGATTTATGGCATGACAAGCGGTATTTATAGCTTCCGCCCAAAAGACATCGGAAGTATTATATTCATCAAGCATTGTCCTAGCCATTTCAATCAATGTACGATTTTTCCTTTCTACTACTCCATTTTGCTCCGGAGTGTAGGTTGTGGAAAGTTCATGTTTTATTCCAAGTTCATCACAAAAGTCTTCAACTTTGGTATTTTTGAACTCGGAACCATTATCACTACGGATTTTCTTTATTTTGAAATCAAATTCATTTTGGGCCCTTTTTGTAAATCTTTTGAAAATCCCGGAGGTTTCACATTTGTCATCTAGGAAGAATACCCATGTATATCTAGAGTAATCATCCACAATGACTAAACAATAGCTATTACCTCCAATACTCTTATAGGTTGTTGGCCCAAACAAGTCCATATGTAAGAGTTCCAATGGTCTAGAAGTTGACATGATACTTTTGGAAGGATGAGAATTAGCGACTTGTTTACCGGCTTGACAAGCACTACAAAGTCTATTTTTCTCAAACTTCACATCTTTCAAGCCAACAACTAAATCATGTTTGAAAAGCTTTTTGAGTTGAATCATTCCAACATGAGCTAGCCTTCTATGCCAAAGCCAACCCAATGAGGTTTTTGCCATTAAACAAGTTTTTAAACAAGATTCACTTGAACCAAAATCTACCAAATAAAGATTTCCAAATCTAAAGCCTTTGAAAGCTAAAGAGCTATCCTTTGCATTAGAGATGGTAACACCTTCACTTGAGAAAGAACAAATTAGTCCTAGATCACAAATTTGAGCAACGGATAACAAGTTAAAGTTTAATGATTCTACTAAAGAAACATTAGAAATGGAAAGATCATTTGAGATAGCAATTTTACCCAATCCTAATACCTTTCCTTTGCTATTGTCTCCAAAAGTGATCTTTTCAATTCCTTGACCATTCTCGAATGTGGTGAACATTTTTCTATCACCGGTCATATGTTGTGTGCATCCACTATCAAGCACCCAATGTTTTCCACCGGTTTTGTAGTTCACCTACAAAACAAGAAATTAAGTCCTTTTAGGTACCCAAATTTGTTTGGGTCCTTGGAGGTTAGTGACCAAGAATTTAGGCACCCAAATAGCATTCTTTTTACCGCCCAAAATTGAAGTGCCAACAAAACGAGCAATTATTTTACCATCCTTAGACTTTTTAAGCATGTAGCAAGAATCATATATTCCAATGGATGGAGTCTTACCCTTAGGACAATCTTGTTGCACATGTCCTATTTCCCGGCATTTATAACAATACTTACCATTTTGCCTCACAAATCTTGTGGACATGTTTGCCGGTTTCTTACCTTTCTTAGGCACATACCCAAGACCTTCCTTGTTGAATGAGCACCTTTGCTCACTCAAAAGTTTGTCAAGAGTGGCCTTGCCCTTGAAGCATCTTTCCAAGCTCTTACTTAGCTTGGTCACTTGTTCTTTAGCTCATTGTTCTCATGAACAAGCTTTGAATCATTTTGCTCAATACTACTATGACTAGCATCAATATTAGAGCAACATGGCATAGCAAGAAGATCATCACATGAAGTAGATGTACTAGTCTTAGCAATTTCTATACTAGGCATTTTATCAATAATATCACATGTGATTCCTATACTTGAACACGATTTATTTGAATTTTCTTGAATGAGCAAGTTGTGTGCTTCCTTAAGTTCCATATAAGAATCTTTTAGAATATTGTATTCTTTATTTAAGACCTTATATTTTGATTTTTCCTTTCCAAGATATTCATTTAAATCATCAAGCATATCCATTAATTCATCATATGTTGGTTCATCATTAATAATGGATTTTACCTTATCTCCTTTTGCCATGAGGCATGTAGGAGTGGAGAATAGCGATGATGCTTCCTTGATGGCGATGCCGACTAGTCCCTTCTTCTTGGGGACTCTTCTTCATCGGAATCGAGTCGCTTGACTCATCGCTTGAATCCCATTCTCCAATATGGGCTTCATGCTTGCCACCTTTGTGAAGCTTCTTGAAAAGCTTCTTCTTGCCATTGTATTCCTTTTTCTTGAATGACTTCTCCTTGTCATCCTTCTTTTCGGGACAATGAGAAGCAATGTGCCCTCTCTTCGCAATTATAGCATCGGATGTTGCTATAACGCTTCTTGTCATTTGAGGATTGCCCTTTCTTGTACTTGTCGGTTATAGCTTCTATTTGGGCGTCTCTTCATGAACCTCTTCATTTTTCTCACAAGGAGTGCATACTCCTCATCGGTATCTTCTTCTTCATCTTCATCATCACTTGATTCCGCTTTGACCTTGAAAGCGGTGATCTTCTTTCTTGAGGAGGATGTTTCCAAGAGCTCTTCCTTGTCCTTTTGAACAACTCATTTGTGATGAGGTTGCCCAAAAGCCCGTTAGTGTCATCCTTGTCAACTCGGGTGAGTTGAGAAATAGAGTCACCAACGTCTCATACTTGTCCGGGAGAGCCCTAAGCATCTTGCGCACAATATCAACATCAAGAAGGTTAGTACCAAGGCCTTTGAGCTCATTCACAATGTTGTTGAGTCGTGAATACATCTCATTGATGTTTTCATGAGGCAACATCATGAATGTCTCATATTTGATCCGAAGCCTATGCAATTTGGCTTCTTTGACCGTGGATGTACCCTCATGAATTTCCGATAGAGTGGTCCAAATATCATGAGCACTTTCCAAGTTGCTCACTCTATTGAATTCATCCGCGCTCAAAGCGCCAAAGAGAGCATTCATAGCTTGAGCATCTAAATGAGCATTCTGCGTCTCTTGATCCGTGGGATGTAGTGGATCAAGAGGCATTACGTGACCCTCATTTACGATTCTCCATACGCTTGGACTCATGGCTTTTAAATAAATTGACATTCTAATTTTCCAATAAGCATAATTTGAGCCATCAAATAAAGGAGCCTTTCCTATAGCAATTCCCTCACTAGTCATCCTTTTCTCTCTTAGACGGTTAAGTCTAAATCAATGAGAGACCAAGCTCTGATACCACTTGTAGGATCAAGGATAACCGACTAGAGGGGGGTGAATAGGAGGTTTTTAAACTTATTAACAGATTAACAATTTATCCTATTAAATACTTAGTCTAAACAAGTTTTACCTCTAGCTAAACAAGACAATCACAATAATATCTTTGGAAATATAAATGCGGAAAGTAAAGACAAGAAATAACCACAAGGACACAACGATGTTTTTCCTGTGGTATCAAGACTTGCTTGGTCTTCACTAGTCCACGTTGAGGAAACTTGACGTCTCAAGCCGGCTCCACGAATTAAGCCTTCCTCAAATCGCTATGGTTGTTCTTTCTCCACTCCGGAGATGGTGAACACCGAACCACTCACAAGCTTGCACCGGCCTCTTCACAATCTCCTTTGAAGAGATCACCGCTTCACCACCAACATCTAGGAGTGCGGCAACACTCCAAGAGTAATAAACCAACGTCTTGCTGATCACACTTCAAGTGCAAATGGATCAACTAAGAGTATGAATGCACTTGAATGTATCTCAACAACCTCACAATGAATGCACAAGAGTAATTTGAGTGTTGAGTGAATGCAAAGGCTCTCAAGGGCTCTATGAATGTCAAATGTGCACTAGCAACTCGACTTGAGCGAGATGGGGGTATTTATAACCCCCACAAGCAATTATGACCGTTGGGAACGAAACCGAAAAAGTTAAGCGAAATCAGTGCGATCACGAGCAAGTGGCGAGACGACCGAACTCGATCGAAACACATCAACGGCTAGACCAGATACTAAAAAAGGAAAAAGTAGCCGTTGAAATTTCCAGTCGGAACGACCGCAAGCAAACGTGCGGTACGTCCGATTTCCCGCGGTCGTACCGTTTCTACGAGCGGTACGACCGTTTGTAGGGTTTCGTGAATTCCTGAGGATTTGCAAAGGTTCTGGAATTTCTGTACCGCCATATAAAAATCGGAATGACCGCGAAGTTTGATGCGACCGCTCCCAAAAACGGACGTCCGAATTCGAGATAAGTTTCGAGCGATTTTACCTCGGTTCTGCTTTTATTGAACCGCCTCATAAAATGGAACGATCAAGAAAGCGATGCGACCGTTAGTCACGCAGCGATGCGACCGATTTCCATGAGAAAGTCTAAGTCAAATTACAACGCTTCGGTTTTATTGAACCGCCTCATAAAAATCGAACGACCAAAAACAAGACGACCAGTTAGTCACGCAGCGACGACCGATTTCCATGAGAAAGTCTAAGTCAAATTACAACGCTTCGGTTTTATTGAACCGCCAACTAAAATACGGAATGATCAAGATCAGCAGCATCTGACTGCTCAAGGATCCTATCGCTCCGCTTCAACACTTAATTGGTGCTTTCCTTCAAAATGCGGTACTACCGCCGAGTAGAGACCCATCATATCAAGACTGAAGCAGATACGATCAAGAAGATGAATCTAGCGGTACTACCGATTTTGAATGAAGACTTAGAATTTTTCAAATCAATTTCAAATTAAAGTACACATGCATGCATGATCCTAAGTTGATCCATATTGCATCAGAACATGCTATCAAGCTACTAGCCATGATCCCTCTTAATAGTACGGCATTTATCCTATAATCCGGTCTTCCAACCAAACTCCCAAGACCGGTAAAATAGAAAAAAGAACCTAGACTGCTAGTACCTTGTCTTTAAGCCTTGTGGATCTTCATTTTCTTCTTTGGCATGCATCTTTGCGTCAACAAGTACACCAATGGGACTTAACCTTGTAAATACTCAATAAACTTGTTAATCCCATGTTCACATATTGTCATTAATTACCAAAACAATTTTTAGGGGCCTAGATGCTTTTCAGACGGCCCGGCGAGCACCTCACGACGGAGAAGCCCAGCCAGCGGGGAAGGAGAAAAGAGGAGGGGAGAGGAGAAAGGGGGGAAGAGAGAGGGGGAGGGGGGCCGCCGCCGCCGGGGTAGGTCGACGATGGCGGCGGTGGCCAGGCGGGGTGCGGCGAGGGAGGGGGGGTTCTAGGTGGCACGGTGAGTCGCCCCGAGTCGCCCGAGGGGGACGACGCGAGGCGTGGTTGGTCAGTTAGCTCTATTTCCCTCTATTAAGTTGGAATTAGAAATCAATAATGTCCCATCAGACCATTTAATTGCCACATCACCATCTCCTAATCTCTCTCTTTAGTTCAAATTTTGAAAATGAGCCAGCCACAGTACACCAATTTGAATCTTGCTACAGTCGAGTTTTTGTACAACTCGTCATGTATTATACGAAATTAGTATTTTTAGACATACAATTCAAATGTTGTACAACACTTTCAATTTTGAAGATGCACAGTGAATATATCATATAACACACACACACACACACACACCACATACACACAGTCAAGTATAGAGGGGGAGCACCTTGGTAGCGCGGTGTACCGACACGGAGCACCTTGGAGACGTCGGCGAGGAAGAAGATGGGTAGCGGGTCCGGAATGGTACACGTCAAGGCGGAGCACCTCGGCGGTGTGGTGCACTGATGTGGAGCACCTTGGAGACGCATGTGCTTTGCATATGTATATAGCCTAGGGTGTTCTTTACATATTAGAACCCTGTACATGTTATATATTGGCCATTTAGCCCATTGGAATAGATAACAAGTCTTATTCCAACATGGTATCAGAGCAAAGCTAGGGTTAGGGTTTTACTGTTGCCGCCACCGCCGGCCACCACAGCCGCGATCCTTCCCGTTTCCTCGCGTAGAGTAAAGGAAGCTCTGCTTTCTCTGCTTTGTTCTTCGCTCCCGCAGGAGCCACTCCCGCGTCGCTGAAGCTCTCCGGCCGTTGGATCTCGTTGGCCCCAAGGTGGATCCCGCCGGATCCACACCGTTCGGGCTCAATCTCGCCGGATCCATCCTTCTTGAAGTCTTCTTCTTTGTGCGAGCTGCACCGCCCGCGACTGGTTCATCTCCTGCGCCGCCGGATCTCATCAGCACCTAGGTGGATCCCACTGGATCCGCGCCGTCCGAGCCCATTCCCACTGGATCTCTTCTTCCCCATGCGAGCTGCGCCGTTGCTGCCGAGTCCTCTTCCTCGTGCGAGCTACGCCGCCCGGGAGTGTTTCTTCTTCGTCGTGCGAGCTGCGTAGCCCGAGTCTTCCTCGATGCCATTGCTGCCGGCCCAATGCCACCGAAAGTCACCCCGACGCTCCTAGCCCCGATGCTCCTAGCTGCTTATTGTGACTATCGAAGCAAACAGAACAGAGCAGTTTGCTCTATTTGTTTTTTCTTGCTTCGGTGGAGCAGTTAGCTCCAACTTCAACTGAGGATTCTTGACTTTGGCTTCTTTGCCAAATCCAACTTCCTGACTCCGGCTTCTCTGCCAGTCTTCACTGATGGCTTCCGCTGGAGGCTCCTTCGCCATCCCGCTCCCCTCAGTTCGGTCCAACGTGATGAACTTCCGGGAGTGGGTAGTTCACCTGAGGATTCACCTCAACAGCCAGCGTCTCTAGGGCCATCTCACTGGCGATCAACCCTGTCCACCTCGCCCTACACCGCCAGTTCTGCCTGCTCTCTCTGCGGGTGGGGATCAAACGGCTCAGGAGGCTGCAAATGCTGCACTGGAGGAGGCCCTGGAGCTCTACCAGTCTGAGTTGCACGCCTACGAGCGATGAAAGGATGCCAAGGCTTGTGCTATAGCCATCCTGGTGGGTAGCATGCTCGTGACCATCTCCATGGATGTGACGGAGCTGCCGACGACACATCTTATGTGGGGGCGCCTCCGAGCTCACTACTAGCTGACGAGTGATGCTATGTATCTCTCAGATGTGCACTAGGCGCATTCTCTTCAGCAGCTCGATGCCACAGTGGATGACTTCTACCAGAAGCTATCTGAGGTGTGGCAACAACTTGATTCTCTAGGGTCGGATGTCTGTCGGACCTGTCCCTGCTGTATGCGGCTCCATGCTCACCAGGAGACTCACCTTCTTTACGACTTCTTGACGTGTCTTCGGCCTGGGTTCGAGACTGTGCGTGCTCAGCTCCTGACTCGCCACCCACACCTGAGCTTGGTGGAGGCTCTCATGGGGGTGCGTGTTGAGGAGACCCATCACTGTGGCATGGCTTAGATGCAAGCTGTCTTGTCTGCTTCAGCACCTGCTCCCTTTCCTGTTTCTTCAGCACCGACTGTGATGCCTCCTCCAGCTCCCAAATAGCACCGACCATTCTTTGCCTCTCTGCATGGGTCTCCATCGCACCCTCTTGCCAAACAGACAACCACAGGTATCAGGATTGCTACAAGCGGAGGAGGGACCAGGGTCGTCGGGGTGGATGTCCTCCGAAGGGCTCTGGAGGTTGCTCTCACTCAGGAGCTGGCACCTCTTGCTAGGTCTCTTCCGCTGACGCCACTCAGTAGCTCCTCTCACTGCTCCAGCGCCTCGGTGTCGGCTCGCCCTCAGACTCCTCGGGTTCTGCTTGTTTGGCTCTTATTTTTCAGCAGTCTTCCTTGCCTCAACCTGCTTTCTCATCAGGTATCTTGTCTATATGGATCTTGGACTCTGGTGCTTCTTTTCACATGACACCAGATTCTACCCACCTCACTTCCGTTCGTTCCACAGTTTTTCCTTCCACTGTTCAAACTACAGATGGTACCTCTCTTCTTGTTACAGGCCGAGGCACCCTTTCCACTTCTTTTTTTTTATGTTCCTGCAGTCTCTCATGTTCCTCAGCTTACTATACAACTTATGTCGACTGGTCAGATCACTGATCACGACCGTCGTGTTGTTCTTGAGTCTGACTCTTGTTGTGTTCAGGACCGCCGTACGGGGAATCTGCTTGGTACTGGCCCTCGGCGCTGTGATTTGCAGCGTCTTTGGGAGCTCGACTGGCTTCATCTTCCTTCCGGTGTCTCCACTAGCCAGTCAGCCACTACCACTATCTTTGGTCTTGCCGCGTCCTCCACTACCTGTTTCGCTCAGTGGCACCATCGTCTTGGTCATCTCTACAGATCATGTCTATCGTCACTAGTAGGTCATGATGTTCTTGGGTCTGTTTCTGGGGACACCTCTTTACATTGTATGGGTTGTAAGCTTGGCAAGCAGCTGTAGCTACCCTATCCTTCTAGTGATTCTATTTCTACTCATCCTTTTGATCTTGTTCACTCTGGTGTTTGGGGTCCGGCTCCCTTCGTTTCGAAAGGGGGCTATCGATACTATGTGATCTTTATTGATGATTATTCTCATCATACTTAGATCTACTTCATGTCCTCTCGTAGTCAGCTTCTCTCTATTTATCGGATGTTTGCCACCATGGTTCGCACTCAGTTTGATTCGACCATTCGTGTGTTTTGTGCTGACTCTGCTGGTGAGTGTCTTTCTGCTGCTTTGCGTCGCTTTCTCGCTGAGCAGGGTACTCTTCCCCAGTACTCTTGTCATATTGCTCACGCTTAGAACGGTGTCTCTGAGCGTAAACATCGTCACTTGCTTGAGACCGCTCGCGCTCTCATGCTTGCCTCCTCTGCTCCCCCTCGTTTTTGGGCCGAGGCTGTTTCCACTGCTGCTTTCTCATCAAATGCAGCCTTCCACTGCTCTTCAGGGTTCTACTCCTATCGAGCGCCTCTCTAGTCGAGCCCTAGAGTACATTTACCTTCGCAGTTTCGGCTGTGTCTGTTTCATCCTTCTTCCACCTCATGAGCGCACCAAGCTGACTGCTCAATCAGTTGAGTGTGTTTTCCTTAGCTATAGCCTTGAGTATAAGGGTTATCGTTGCTACGACCCTGTTGCTCGCCTGATGAGGATCTCTCGGGAAGTCACCTTCGACGAATCCCGACCTTACTACCCTCATTTCCTCATAGTCAGGTCAGATTCTCTTGTTGAGTCGATCTCCTTTCTGACTTTTCCTGACTCTCCGCCTTCCACTACTGTTTCGCTTCCTCCTCCACCTTCTTCACCTCCCTTTCCTCCGGCTGCACCTGTTCCAACTCCGCCGAAGTTTCCTTCCCGCTCTTTTGTTGAGATTCTACCTTTTTCTCTACACTACTCTCGTCACTCTTGGCCTACCCCTCCAGTTGACCCTCCATCTTTGATGGGCCCTGTTCCCAGCTCTTCTTCTCCATCCTTGCTGGGTCCAGCTCCACCTTCTCCTCCCAGATACGATCTCCGCCTGGAAGGCATAGCTTTTGCAACCATCGCTCCTTCGAGTCTCTGACCACCTGGTGAGGCTACTGCTCACCCTGAGTGGCGGCTCGTGATGTCTAAGGAGATTGTTGCTTTGGAGTATACTAGCACTTGGAATCTTGTGCCCCTACCTGCGCGTGTCACCTCATCACGTGCAAGTAGGTGTACAAGATCAAGACCAGCTCGGATGGTTACCTTGAGCACTATAAGGCTCTTCTTGTAGCGCGTGGTTTTCAGCAAGAGCATGGTCGTGACGATGATGAGACATTCGTTCCTGTTGCTCACATGACCACTGTTCGCACTCTCACTGCTGTGGCCTCTGTTTGACAGTGGCCCATCTTTCAGTTAGACGTTAAGAATGCCTTTCTCAATGGCGAGCTGCGTGAGGAGGTCTATATGCAGTCGCCTTCTGGGTATTCTGTCCTTGATGGTATGGTTTGTCGTCTTCGTCGCTCTCTCTATGGGCTCAAACAAGCACTGCTTCTCCTCTGTTGTCACTGTTGTCGGCTTCTCCGCCAGTGATCACGACCCTTCCCACTTTGTTCACACCTCTCCTCGGGGTCGAACACTCCTCCTTCTCTATGTGGATGATATGATCATCACTGGAGATGACTCTTAGTATATTGCTTTTGTAAAGGAGCGTCTCAGTGAGCAGTTCTTGATGTTTGATTTGAGTCCTCTTCGTTACTTCCCTGGGATTGAGATCACTTCTACGTCCGAGGGCTACTATCTCTCCTAGTAGAAGTACATTTAGGATATCCTTACTCGCACTAGTCTCACTGATCAGCGTGTGATGGATACTCCGATGGAGCTTGGTGTTCACCTTCGGCCTACTGATGGTGAGCCTCTCGAGGATCCCACTCACTACTGCCATCTTGTCGGGAGCCTTGTCTATCTTGGGATCACTTGTCCTGACATCTCTCACCCAGTTCACATCCTGAGTCAGTTCGTCTCTGCTCCCACTCAGCTCCACTACAGTCACCTTCTTTGTGTTCTGCGATATCTTCGTGAAACCATCACGCGTCACCTTTTCTTTCATCGCTCCAGTTCTTTGGAGCTTTAGACGTCCTCTGATGCGACCTAGGCTAGCGATCATTCTGATCGTTGGTCTTTTCTGCCTATTGTGTTTTCCTTGGTTCCTCCTTGATCGTCTGGAAGACTCAGAAGTAGAATGCCGTTTCCCGTTCGAGCGCTGAGGCTGAGTTGAGAACCATGACATCGTTGACAACTAAGATCACCTAGCTTCGGTGGCCACTTGAGGATTTCGGTGTTTCCGCTTCTGCACCGACTCCTATCTTATTAGATAGTACTGGTGCGATCATCATTGCTCGAGATCCCGTGAAGCATGAGCTCACCAAGCACATTGGAGTGGATGCTTTGTACATGCGATCGCAGGTCCAAGACCAAGTTATTGATCTTCAGTATGTGCCTTTGGAGCTTTAGTTAGCAGATTTCTTCACCAAGTCACAGATTAGAGTTCAACATAGCTTCTACCTCTCCAAACTCAGTGTTGTTGATCTACCATGAGTTTTTTTAGAGGGTGTTAGATATGTATATAGCCTAGAGTGTTGTTTGTATATTAGAACCCTATGCATGTTATATATTAGCCATTTGGCCCATTGGAATAGATAACAAGCCTTATTCCAACAAGGACCATGGCGATGGAGGAATACATGTGTACTCATTGCTGAATCGAAGGAGGATGATCCCGGCGGTGGTGTACTCCTCGACGACGCCGACGTCGGCAAGGTGGATGCTGACGCCAACTGACGTAGAGGGTCGGGATGGCTGGATCCAGAGGCAACATGGTCGGGGATGGTCATATTTGACAACGAAGACCACCTCGGTGGAGCACGTCGGCACGCCAGTCGAGATCCGTGCCGGACCTGGCAGAGGAGGAGCACGAATCTAGCGTCGCCTCGTCTCCGGAAAGTCCAGATCTGACGGTGCCACCTAGTCGCTGGGATGGCACCGGCGCAGCCTCACCGGTGTTCCTTGCCTCATCAAAGCTGAGGAAGAAACCTGGATGCGTCACCGGTGGTGCACGCTGTTGATTAATCCTGTGAGCAGTTTTTCTTGTGTTGATTAGCTATCACCTTTTCCGTTTCTTGTTTTTGATTAGCATTGATGCTTCCGTTTTCGGTTTTGGTTGGCTGCACGATTGCTTTTTAAGGCTGCATGTCTGCACGTCGTGGGTAGTCATGGCATTAGCAGCAGCCATCAATCCTGCATTGAATGACTTTTTTATTCATTAGCATTAGCATTTGTAAGTTACTTATTAGTGAGAATAAAAGAGAATAGAAAGCAACCGGAAAACGCTACGGTGATTCGGCAACACAAAAAAACTATTGTGTTCTGTTGTCCAAGCTAGCTTGTGTGTGTTTGTCCAAAGGTTCGCGTGAGTAGACACAGAGCGAGCTAACACACGCCGCTGCCCAGATCTGGACGCTCGCTGCCTACTCCACACTGGCACCTCCGCTGCTTGCCCTGTGCTCCTCCGCCGTATGAGATGCATTGGCGAGCCCTATGCACCGGCTTGCCAAATCTGGTATAGAGAGAGAGATGCGAACGGTGCGTTTGAACCGGTGGTGAGAGAGACTCAAGAGGATAAGGAAGGTGGCGGGCCTAGCTATCTGTGTATATGACAAGGTGTCCTTTCTCGCTCTCCCCCGACTCCCGTTGCATCACAATTTCGGGAATAAAAAGGAAAACTTGAAAAAAAAATAAAAAAGATTCCCACACAAATCTCAAAACATCATGGACGTGGGATAAAGGGTTCATATGAACCCATGGTCATATTCTTCATTCGTGTAGTGAGTACCTAACTCAGATGACCAAAGACCAACTGATAAATACAAGATTTTTCTGTTTGGTTGTCAATTTGTTGGAAGTAATAATAACTGATGCTGGTGGCAAGTGGCAACATCCCTGTAACTACCAGCATGGTCCAAGCCACCAGCATACGACATTGCCAACTTGGCATCAAGAAAATCCCATTTGGCCCTGCCGGGCACAGTGACAGCTAGGCTACCGGCCGGTTCCGGCCACGCAGACCGGCGCCGGCGGCCGGCCGGGCGGTAGGTGCATGAGTAGAGAGTAGAGTCTTTGCTCGTTCAGATTGGTCAAAAGGTTTCAGAAGCTTGGTTTTTGCTCGTGTTTCAGTGTCCCGGATCGAAAAGTTGTCAAGACATAAAACAATGTGGAGAAGATGACAGGTGGGATTGGCAAGTTTATACACTTCATACATAAGCTGTTGGAGATTTTTTTTTTGAAGTTGCTGGAGTTGTTGATTGCATGACATGGATGGCATAGTGATAATAAAACTGCGTGACCTCGTCATAGACGGATCCTAATGAAACTTTAGGATACACAGGACACCAGATTCAATATTATTTTAGCTTATCAAAAGTCATGCACGCATAGGTGTACATCCTATAGTCTATATCCATTCACTCTACATATACGTGGTGATATGTATGGTGATACTCAATCGATTTCGTTCTAGATCTACCATTGGACCTCACTATGGGCGGATACTAGTGAAGCTATATGGCATAACCTATAGCCCTATACTCGTATAGTTCTTGGTAGTGTTCAATTCAACCATGGCAACTAGTAAACGCTAAGCAGGTCAATGACAATATATTCATGTTGGCCACTGGTAAGGACTAGTAGGAATGTAGGATAGGAATAGTCGGAGGAATTGAAAGAGCTTCTTGATGTGTCCCCAATGCAAGTTCATATGAGCTGTACTTGTTATGAATATTGTGTGTATTCAGAGGCCTAATAGATAATATATATAGGGTGTACAAGGAGTACATGCCATATACAGATAAGACAATACAAAAGATAGATAAGAAATACAAAGATATTTCTATCTCTAATATACATATCTCTAATATATCTCTAACACCCACTCAAATGCAAGGTGTATGCAATAGCATTGCAATTGGAATGGGTTGACACTAAAATATAAAAAAAAATCCGAAGTCCGAGTCTTGATAATATCGTCGTAGCATGCAGCTCTTGGAAAATATGTCGAGTAACAAAAGATCTTCTCCCATCCGGGGTCGTACGACAACTCATAAAGCACAAGGTGCAGGAGCAAAGTCGACCGCGGTAACATGACGAAGAAGTTAATGAAATCGACAAAAATAGAGGAAGCTGTCAAATCAAGCTGAATAGGAATAGATAGAAGCATAACTGCGCAGATCGAAACCCAAGACGGCGGTGGCGTAGTGCACAAGAAGCGCAACAGATGCACAGTACAAAAGAAGCGCGGCGCAATGCACAAAAGCGCTACGGAGGAGCAGTGCGGAAGAAGCGCGACGCAATGCACAAAAGCGCTACGGAGGAGCAGTGCGGAAGAAGCGCGACGCAATGCACAGAAGTACAACGAAGACGCAGTGCGCAGCAAGTGTGGCGACCTTAAAAGCTTGGGGCGACAGATCTGCAGCAGCTCAAAGAAAAGAGCAATGTCTGCTGCCATGCAAAGAAATTCCTATACTGCAATGACTGATAATAAATTTGTGGACTCGTATGACATAGACGAACTCTAAGGATAGAGTGTTATGGACTTGGATGGACACAGCGGAAGAAAAACGATACAAATAATAGCTAGTAGTAGCAGCAAGAATAGCTAGTAGTAGCGATAGCAGCAACCAGCATAACTAGCAACAACAAAAGACTCGCACAACTAGCAGCAGCTAAAAGCAAACCAGCAAGGACCACGTGCAGCCCAAAGCAAGCAAGGACCACGTGCAGCCAGATGCAGTCCCGCCACAACCAACAAGCAACCCCAATCAGCCGAGCACCAGTTGAAGACTTCAAGTCTAGCATCAAAAGCCGATTGGAGTCCTCCCGATAGCAGCAAAAGCCATCCAATCGGGACACAACCAAGCCATCCCCGCGAAGACGACGAGCGGTGGCTCCAAGAAGGCACTACGACGTGCTTGTCTGGGTTGCGGCCGACAAGCACGAGCCCGATCCCCGCGGCGGCAAGGCGGAAGGCCATGGCGCGGTCGATTCCGTCGGTGGTGGAGGAACGCAGCGTAGATCCAGAGCGTGAGGCGCACAGCGGAGCGGGTCGCGGCGAGGATGCTGCTGCGCAAGAAGAGCAGATCGGGGCAGCACAGCCACGACGCCAACGCCGGGCTCCACCGGATCCGGTGCGAAGAAGCTGAGGCAGCGCGGGGAAGTCGAGGCGGCGCGGTCGGAAGCTCGAGTAGAGGAACCCGAGGCAATGGCACGCGCTCGCCGGTGGCCGGGTCGACGTTGTACATGACGGAGCGAACGTCCATGGAGACCTTGAGCCCTCCCAAGAGGCAGAAGGAGCGCAGTTCGCGAGCTCCCAGAGCCAGATCCAATCCAGATCGGATCTAGACGGCGGAGGGAGGTCGAGTACATCGTCATGCTCCTTGAGCACCCTGTTGTCGAGGAGGAAGACGGCGAAGTCGAGCACGAGGCCACTTCTGGGAGAAAATATCAGTCCTCCCGGAGGCAACAGCAGAGGATACGAGTAGAGGCGGCGGCGCCTACAATAATCCTAACATTTGCTCTGATACTATGTTATGAATATTGTGTGTATTTAGAGGCCCAATAGATAATATATATAGGGTGTACAAAGGGTGCATACCATATACAGATAATGTAATACAAAAGACAGATAAGAAATACAAAGATATTCCTATCTCTAATATACCTATCTCTACTATATCTCTAACAGTACTGTCCTGTAACGCTGTACGTAAGATATGAATACATTATACATGCTCATCTCAATAGGCAACGAACGCCTGCTTCTCTGTGATGAGGTTTCTCCACAACATAACTGCAAGAATATCTTTGATTAATGTTAGTAGCTTGTTAGGTCTGAACTGGGATTTAATATCTAACGATGAAATGATCAATCTTTTTTTTTTTTACAAAACATTGGTTAGTAGCATTATAGCATATTTGATGCTGTAGTCTTAGGATTAGTAGCCGTTTAACGCGCTTTTGTGTAGCAGTGTAACGATATTGATTAAGTCCAAACATCAAATAATTCATACTTAAATTAGTCAACTACTATATTGTCATTGGACTCAGCAGATGAAGTCATGCATAACTGGTCGTGCATATCCATGTAATCGTTTGAGACTGTAGGTTTAAGAATGGGATTTGATAAAAATCTAGTAACTGCATTTTAATTAGATACCATCTTTGGTCCAAAATAAATGTCACTTTTTTAGAGTAGAAATAAATGCTATTTTAGTTTTTAGTTCTCAATTACTTGTCAGCTTCGGTTTCTTGAGCAAAATTTTCCATCAGATGGTTCTATTAATTGCTTATTGGTAACAGGTAGTGGTGTTAGGGCATGTACGGCAGTTTGTCTCTTAGGGTTGTCTCTAAATGTTTCAACTAATCTACAGACTACCTTAGAGACAACATCTCTAATAATTTATCTATAAATTTATTCATTTTCAACACAACTTTTCTCCTTGCACACTCACAATTTACGATGATTTACGTATCCAGCTTATCTCTTATATAAGAGATGACACATTCTATCTCTTCACATCTTATTTTCTCCAACTAAATTTTTGAGTGATATGACAGCTAAGAGACAGTTGAAGTAAACACTATTGAAGATGCCCTTAGAGAGCTAGATATACCACTAATTGGGGGCAACATATGAAAAAAAATGATGTATTTATTTCTTGTTTTGTCAATGTGCATCAAGTTAAAACAACATCTAAATGAAATTGGAGGGAGCATATTATATAGCATTGAGCATTACTAGATTTGCTGGGAGACAGGGGATGTGTGGTAAAAAGAGCGTTGGGTGAGTTTTAAGAAGGTGAGAGATACTTAGTCGCTTAAAAAATGGCTTTACTGACGAAGACGTGGCTAATTTTCTACTTCTACGATGTCATATGATTTATGCAAGAACAGTGTTGCTGGTGCAAGTAAGAGATGCGCAAGTGCTACATGCGGAGTACAGGAGGATATTATAAAGCAATATGTCATACATATATAAAAAAATTTAAAAGACATATAAGAAGATACAAAGGAATTCCTATTCTAACACCCTCCTGAAACTTATGATGGATCACACACATTGAGTTTGGAGAGAAAACACAAATGTTGTACTCTAATCTGTAGCTTCGTGAAAAAGATAGTAATCCGTAACTCTAAGGGCACAAACTGTAAAGCAAGTACTCCCACCTGCATCTGTGAGCGAGTATATGAAGCATCCACACCAATGTGCTTGGTGAGCTTATGCTTCACTGGGTCACGGATAATACTGATAGCACTTGTACTGTCAAATAAAAGAGTCGTATGTCCCATCACAGGTACTCCAAAATCTGCAAGTAACCACCTCAACCAAGTAACCTCTGCTGTCACAGCTGCTATAGCTCTCAACTCGGCCTCTGCGCTCGAACGAAAAATTACAGTCTGCTTCTTTGTCTTCCAGACAATCAGGGAGGAGCAAAAAGAAAAAACACAGTAAGCAGAAAGAGAATGACGATCAGAGCTAGGGCACAATATTCATAACATGGTATTGGAGCTAGGCACTAACCTAGCTCTTTCCGCTAACACATCGTTGAAGGTCGCCGCAGCCGCCACCTGAGGCCGCCGTTGTCCGATGCCACCTGTCCTCGACGTCGTTCTGATGCCAAGTTATAAATATTGTGTGTATATTCATGAGGCCCAATAGGCAATATATATATAGAAAGTACAAGAGATATTACAAAGAAATATACCATACACACATATATATATATATATACACACATACACATATATATATACACACACAAAAGACATATAAAAAAATACAAAGAAATTCCTATTCTAACACTGCTTCGTGGTTGGACTGACTATCTAACCACTGTTTTTCTACTTAAAAAAGAAAACAAAAACAGAGGCTTCCACACAGGTGATGACAGATACTGAAATGGTTACAATCAAAGTAGGAGCTTATGTAATCCAGAAGGATTGCATGGCTCAACTGCAAAGGGGATTTCTTGCAATGGCATGAAAGTAACCCTGGTCCATGTTCCCCCATGTTCCTATCTTTATTATATCGTTCCCCAACTACTCTGTTTTTTCTTCTTCAAGTGTTTGCTTCTCTAGCCAGTTCTTTAATTCACTCGGTGGAACCTATTATAGTTGCAAGCAGTGTGATACAGCAGGTGTTGCAATCCCAGAGAATCACAGAGATACGCAAGTAAAATGATAGGGAAAGTTAAAGAGAAGAGAAGCATCATAACATTTTCCTAGGAGTACGTATTCTCATTTTTTTATACCACTTAGATGATATGATGATACACCTTTATCAATTTGATACTCCAATAATGATTATAAGATACCCCAAAGTGAGTTCCATCAAAAATTTCATGAAAGTCCACTTTTTATAGCAAAATCCGTATATGTACTTCTTTTATATATAAAAAATGGTATATAGCAAAAATAAATGGCTCTAATGATTTTTTTTTGAATCAAGTCACATTGGAGATGGGTATTTAAGTATACTAAAAGTGATAAAGAAGTATAATATGTTCGTTTAAGTAGTATATTGAAAGTGGGAGTATGTAAATGGCGTTTGACAGTAAAAATGGCGCCAGAGCACATCTATCGGCATGAAAAACGATTCCCCCCGTTACTAGTGTCATCCGGATTTCCCTCCACCTCATCTCCGCCGTATTTTTACTGCCGACTCTATGCATTTTATCCCTCCCGTTTACTATTGTGCCGGGCAGATGACACCATTCGTGCAAATGTGGTTTTACTATTCTTTTTGAGCTATATTACTGTAAAAGTCCCAAGTATTACTGTCATTTGTCTGTTTGGGAATTATTGTGCGTGTGGTAGTGTTTTACTGTATGTTAGAATTGGATTCTACTGATATCCACCCATAGACCGAAGATGCTTATTGTTTTGGAAATTACTGTGCGTGTGTCGATGTTTTACTTTATTGCAAAATGTCTTTTACTGCATAAGCAAAGACTCCTACTATATGCGCACGATCACAACTGCGAAAAAGCCCACGTCTTCCTGCACCCCAAATAAAAAGCGTGCGCTCCCATGTCTCCCACCAATGCACTCCCCACGTAACCGACCTAAAAAACCGTGCTTTCCCCCTCACAAATCCGACGTGCATGAAGAACCGTGCATTCCTATACTCGAACAACCACCTTCCAACGCCCCCCCTTCCGACAAATCGACAGTAAGCATGACTCCAGGACAATGTAAGTCATTTAAAAAGGATGGCCACTAGAATCTTCGTCTTTTACCAATTTTTTTTATATTTTTCACCTTGTAAAAAAGGATGGTCTTTTGTAAACACGATTGGCCACACTATTTGGCCCCAAAAATATAATGAAGAACATCTTTTGTCTTCAACTTACTGTTTTTACGGTTGTGTATGTGCTCTTTTACTGTCGTCATATCATTTTATTACTGTCACATTTCTGTTGTGTTTGTATCACATGTTTTACTGCATTCCATATCTATCTCTTATCTTTCCCGTTGGAGATTATTGTGTTAATTGTAACAAAAACAAATTACATCTCATGTGTCAACACTTTACTGTGCTGAAGGTTGTCGTTTACTCTTATCAGGACGTGGATGTTCCAGACTAGATGACTCATTTTAGTTTACTGCCGACGTAGATACATTCTACGTAAAAATGCGGCGAACCCAACCAGTAAAAATGGATAACACATTTACTTCCATATACATTCTATTTTACCGCTATGTGAATGTGCTTTTACTGTTATACTAACTTTACTAGACGTCTCATTATAAATTACTGGTATGCCTCGCGTGGGCCGATAGTTTGGGATTGACCACAGACATCTGTACACCATGATTTTACTATATGTCTTATTAATATTTACTGTTAAATCCGTCGTATCGCACATGTTCGTGGCCCCCACCCTCCCACCACTCTGTAAATTAAACAGTACATCCCCATAGTGAGAAGTAAACTTTGTTATATGAACAAGTAAAAGTAGCTACATGATGCAGTAAATCCAAAGGAGGGGGGTGGTGGTGGTTGTGGGCATTAGACTTTGTATCACAGAAAACTTCACGTTTGTTACAATTGTTACTGCCAAATGTGACGTCTGACGCGAGAAAGGTTGTGGGTTCTTGGCCCAAGATACAAAAAATCCGTTGTGATGTGATGAGGCAGTATAATAGGTATCATAATTACTTTCACATACATTACAAGTTATTGCCGGATATGACCTTGCGCGGCGGGGGACGTGGGATCATGGTCCAATAATGTTTTTCACTTATATGTGATTCGGCAGTAAAAAGGGTCCTGTAGTAAATGTACATGCAATAATTTGTAAAATAAGTCTAGCAGATGCAATAAACATTATCAGACACAATAAAAAACAATGGGGTTTTTGATCCACAATAAAGAATACGTTAGAGGGCCAGTAAATGTGTTCCACAGATGGAGTAAATACGGATGGACACAGTAAAAATATCACATGTTAGGATGCAGATGGGGTCCTTTCCCTCAATGCAAGTTGAGAACACCCTGAACAACCACTCAAAAGATGTTGCATTCTCATCCCAGAGCAGCGCGATGCCAAAGATGGTGTTATGCAAATGGTGATTAGAGCCAACAAACATAGCTAGATGCATCTCATACTTGTTGGTTCTGTACGTCGTGTTGAATGTGACGACGTCTTCGAAGTTAGCATACTCTGCACGTCCCCAGAAGATATTTTTTCACAACTTGAAGAAAGCCATCAGCTTGTTTATATCGTCGGCATTCTCAACGCGCGTATTCGCAGCCTTCCTGAGATGGATAGTAAAATGGATCAGTAAGTACAGTAGATCTACGTAGGCATGCAGTAAAAGGAGTTGCTAAGAAACAACAAAGTAAATCGCCCAGGACATAACAGTAAAGACATTAGGGGACATAGTAAATACCTGTTTTTGAGGTCACGAGCAGTGAACTATATGTTATGCTACCCTCCATGCATCTTGAACAAAACATTCATCATGGTGTTGTGAAGGACCCTGCCGGTCTGCATAGTGTCGACGAGCTGCATCATGGATGGATCAAAGTTCTTGTGCGACTGCATAAACACGACCAAGGACGATGCCATTGTGAGGGGATGGTTGTGCTCCAACACAACCCTTTCGATGCAGATGGATGAATCCTTCAAGCTCTTCTATAGCTTCACAAAGGCCCTACACCCAATCCTCTTCAAGGTTTTGCAACTTTCACGCTCCTTTTCCGACATGTAGTAGGCGTGTTTCCCTTCTAGATTGCAACAAAACTCTCAGATCATCTTCTTGCTCCTGCTCTTCCTTACTCTAAACCCAGCACGTCGTGCGTACCATCAGTAGAACTGGTAAGCCTCGTCCAAATTCTCGAACCGTATGCAGATTTGTGGCACCATGTAGTCTGGAACATCCTTATCCTGATAAGAGTAAATGACAATCTTCAACACAGTAAATTATTGACAAATGAGACACATTTTTTTTGTCACAATTAACACAGTAATCTCCAACGGGAAAGCAGTTTAGATAGATATGTAATGTAGTGAAACATGTGATACAAGCACAATAGAAATGTTACAATAATAAAATGATATGAAGACAATAAAAGAGCGCATACACAAGCGTAAAAACAATACAATGTACATGGTTATTTTCCCCATCGCAAGAAAAAACAATGCACAAGGTTATTTTCGCTCACAATGGTGTATGAGTAGGGTGTGGGGCTGGGGGCGATGTCGGGCCCCGAGCGTGGAATACCCGAAGCCCTCGTGTGTGTACCGTACTAGTCCCATGACTAGTGACTAGTACATACATCCACAACATTGACATTGTTGGAAGAATAATTTTACCCTTCCACTAACGGGCCTGCTCTGCAGAAAACACACACATACAAATCACAGGACTAACATTATGCTTAGAAAAGACTGTAATACCCCTCACTTGTACTCATAGTGTAGCTATCCCCTAAGGGGTATTTTGATCATTTGTACAGGCCCAAGAGCCTATAAATAGCCTATGTATCTCCCATTTGAGGGGAGAGCTCTCTTGAGCAATAAAGAAGCATGTTCAAACTGGTGAGCCCTTGGGGGCTCCCTCTCCGGAGGTAACCCCCCGTTGGCTCACCGACAGGAGTAGGGCAGTCCTCTCGGACCCCTAAACCTGTATAAACCCTTGTGTCATTTTTTACTCTCGTGGACAATTGCCCGTCAGACGGCTGACGTCCACCCCCTCACTCGTGTTCAGTTTTTACACCTACAACATTGACGCCAACGAGAAGCGGCAATTTGGTACTCGCCCTCGTGTGGAGCAGTCACATGATATGAAGCACAGAACCTCAACACTCTTTTTTTGTCCCTCGAGCGCCCTTGCAGGCACCCAAGGGACATGGGGGCTAGTGTCGAAGAATCCTACCACCTTCTGTCTAAAATACGTTATACTTCAACAAGTCTGCACAAGAGGCTACCAGTCCACTGGAAGTGGTTCGAGGCCTGCTAGATACTCGCACGCTACATGCGCGTGTTGTGTGGACGTCCTCGCCGGCACCCTACGCCTTGACACATGGGCGCCCTGGCGCCCCGTGCTTTGACGCCCCACGCTCTTGTGCCGCCACACTAAGGACCGCGCCCCGACGTTTCATCGCTCCAAGCGCCCTGAGCACCTCGGTAAAGTGCCTCCAATCCTCTCGTAGGGCTCCTAAGGTTCTACGCACCCTACCACGCTCGGCACTCGTGCGGCTGACGAGCGCTGCACGGATGGACTGAGGCGATGACGTGATGGTGTGTGAGGTGCGGATGCCAGGGCGCCGAGTTAGTGACCAAACGGCCTACCACGCTTAAGCTTCTCAACGCATGTCTCGAGCGCCCTGGAGCCAAAATGTCGCGCATGCTCCATGCCCCCCAGCACCACGCTGAGGCTGCGCCCTGGCATCCAGGCTCTCTCAAGCTCCGCGGCTCCCTACCACCGCCCCGCACTCTCGCGATGCTCGTGCCCTCACGTCCTGGCACCCTCGCACCCTCGTGGCACCCTCACGCCCTCGCGGCCTCAAGTATGAACCGCATTTATTGCATTCACATGGCCCATCCCTTAAATAGCTCATTCGCCATTTGTTGTGGTTGGCTGAATACTGAATCGCTAAAAATGACACCAATACATAATGCATAAATGCATGTATAGGACTTTGCAAGCTGATGAGTATTCACCATCCAGTACTATGATGGTGCATCCCCAAACGCCCTGTCTAAACGCACCTGCGCCCTAGCCTCCTAGTGCCTATACCCTGGCCTCCTTATGCCCTGGCTTCCTAGCGCCCGCGCCCTGCCTCTAGTGCCCTGCACCCCGGCACTCCCTCGGCGCCTTGATAGGATCTTGGTGACGACGAGAGTAATAGAATGATATAAGCTCGTAAATAAAAATCTCTGTGTGCGTTGCTAAAAGAGATTTACTGTATCGCTGAAAGAGATTTACTGCAACCTCTACATGACTTTATTGCCGTCTTAACCAACTAGTATAGACACGTAGACAACCAACTAGCAAAAATTGGCTCCTTGTTAATATATAGATGTTTCTTTTCTTGTTTTAGCCATAACTTTTTATTAAAAGCTCTATTTCACGAACATTTTTCACTATTAGCTTGATGACGGTGAGAGTAACAGAATGATATAAGTCTCACAAATAAAATATCTCTGTGCGTTTACTAAAAAAGATTTACTGCAACCTCTACACTACTATGCTGCCGTCTTAACCAACTAGTAAAGACACGTAGACAACCAACTAGCAAAAATTGGTTCCTTGTTAGTATATGGATGTTTCTTTTCTTGTTTCAGCAATAACTTTTGATTAGAAGCTTCGATTCACGAACGATTTTCACCGGTATCTTAGTGATGACGAGAGTAACAGAATGATATAGTCTCGTAAATAAAAACCCCTATGTGCATTACTAAAAGAGATTTAACGTATTGCTAAAAGAGATTTATTACCGTCTTATCCAACTAGTACATACACGTAGACAACCAACTAGCAAAAACCGGTTCCTTGTTAGTATATGGATGTTTATTTTCTTGTTTTAGCAATAAATTTTAATTGAAAGCTCCGATTCACGAACGGTTTTCACCGATATGTTGGTGATGATGAGAGTAACAAAATGATATAAGTCTCGCAAATAAAAAAAAACATCTCTGTGCATTTACTAAAAGAGACTTACTGTATCGCTAAAAGATATTTACCGCAACCTCCACATGACTTTACTACCGTCTTAGCCAACTAGTACAAACACGTAGACAACTAACTAGCAAAAATCGGTTCCTTGTTAGTACATAAATGTTTTTTTTCTTGCTTTAGCCACAACTTTTTATTAAAAGCTCTATTTCACGAACATTTTTCACTGTTAGCTTGATGACGACGAGAGTAATAGAATGATATAAGTCTCGCAAATAAAATATCTCTGTGCGTTTACTAAAAGAGATTTATTGCAACCTCCACATGACTTCACTCCCGTCTTAGCCAATTAGTACAAACACGTAGACAACCAACTAGCAAAAATCGGTTACTTGTTAATACATGAATGTTTCTTTTCTTGTTTTAGCCATAACTTTTTATTGAAAGTTCTGTTTCACAAACGGTTTTCACCGGTAGCTTGGTGACGACAAGAGTAACATAATTATATAAGTCTCACATCTCTATATATTTACTAAAAGGGATTTGCTGCAACCTCCATATGACTTTACTACTTTGTTACAAAAAGATTTACTGGACTCCATTCTTATAGTTTACTGGCATATCTGGCCATGCGCGTATGAAACAATCGTAAAAAATATATAAATGCGATGATACGTGCGACAGTCAAATTGCTATCACAATTACTTTCGACTGCGGCATTACATTTTACTGGCGCACCTCGTCACAACGCGCACTAGATGCGTGATGTCACGCGTGGGATCATGGGTTAGTGGACCAAAATGGCCTGCTCGGCGCTCCGTAGGTGCGATTCGGTCGGGTGCGGTGTGCTAGCTGAGTGTATTCTACCGTTCAAGTACAAAATAGTGTGTGTGTGTCTATATATATATATATATATATATATATATCTCCAACGGTAGCAACTAATTTGAGTTGCAAAAACATGGAGGATTCATCAGAATTGAGTAGAAATGCTCACTCTTTTGGAGGCGAGATGATTGGTGCATTAGAGTTCACAAATCATGAGTTCCAGACCTGCATAGAACTTGGAATCAGAGCCCACATACGGAGAATGCAATACTGATGTTATTTTAGTAGGGTTTCTGAGCATACTGAATCTTGGACTCGGCCAAATTCATAATCTTAGGCTTACTTGGTGTCTTGGACCAAGACTCAACGTGTAGTGTAGAACTAGAATAATTTTTCATGAATATGTGGACATAGCTGCTATATTTGCTATAAGTACGCCTGTCATTTTAATACTTGCTCTCTTTATTTCTCAACCGAATTGTCTCCATGATCTGTTCTTTTTTTCAATGGGCAATTTCCAAATGGACCTCCAGAAAGGGCAGGCAAATTGGGGAAGCAATTTGCTTAATCAGTGGGTGATGAAAGCAATGTGCTCCCGTATTATTCTATCATTGCTTGTTAAAACAAAGGAGAGGGCCCTATTTGCTTGTCTTATTTGGGATTTGGTGAATGTGAAGGCCACAGTGCCCCATGCCATGAATGGCAACAAGCACAAGCTTTTCACTTGTTTCAGTTACCCATGAAACTTCCTGGATTTCTTGTGCTTGATCAGCTGAGTAGCAGTAGTAAATTATAAGTATACTAGTACCAGTAGTTGTTAAGCAAAAAAAAAAAATCAGGCAAATGTCAAGTAGTATGAGTGTTTGAATAATTAGGACTAATGATGTTGGATGTATGGACCCAACCTGGAACTAAGCAGGTGACAACCCTAGTCCCAACATGCATATAATACTGATTCCAACCTTTTCTTTATGCGAGTGTGCAACAGAGAGGACAATAGAATTAGAAAATTTCATTGAAGTTGGCTGTTCCTTTTTGTTTGGAGGAGGTGAATGAAGCACCTCAATCGTCCCAATGTGGAGAGCACTGCTTCAATTGGGGGGGGGGGGGGGGATGTGCGGTGTTGGTTGCCGCGGGGGAGAATGTAGCAGCAGCACACTGGTAGCAGGGTTTGTATGTGCAAGTCTGTACAAGCAAAGGGAATAATTATTCTAGAGCATGTGTGGGGAAAATTCTGCTCACTGTATTTTTTTTAATCTTTTTTTTATTTTTTGCTACCAACTGAACGGGTTTCTTCCTCTAGAGTGTCTCATCAGATGCTTAGAATTTCTTACCCATCTTAATCTCCGAGTGCCAAATTTCTAATCAGAAAGTTCTAAAGAGGATTCCTATAATCCATATAACTTGACATTTCTGAGTTCTGACTCCACGGCAGGGAGTCCAAAACCTTGACTAATAGTAATAGGCCCTCTCAAATGTTTCTGTTCGAATTTGACATGCATTTCTCACATGTAAGTCCTAAGTGTTTTAAGACCGCTCGAAACGAAGGATTAAAAGGCTTGGCACACATATTGCACGTCACAAAAGGCTAAAAATCTATGTCCTGGTAAGATGCTCAAGGTTAATCACGGAAAGTCATCTTGCTTGTAACCTGATGTGTCGATCCATAACTGTGTGCAAAGAAAACATTACAGGAGTGCCAAAATGCCAATCACATTTTTTATTGGTTTTTGTCAGTTATGCAATTCAGAGCGAAGAATGCACGTAGAAATCAATATAAATGTTCCATTTTACCTACCTCATCCTCATGCCACATTATAAATTTCCGGTAAAAGATTACAACTTTCTCAACTAAAATTCTGACTCAAGATCACAGTGAGTCAGTGACAGAAAAACCAGGGAGCAGGTTTGATCTGAAGAGCAAATGCAAACCAATCAGAAATTCCGAATCCACAGGCTCAAGTCAACATGCTTAGCTAAGGCGATGAATCACAACAGAGGAAAGGTGGGGGAGTACTAAGCAAGCAGCATTGATGCCTCCATTACTCCCCTGTTTAATACTTTGGGAGGTTGGAGGAGCTCACAAGGACAGCCTGTGGTGTGTCTTTTGGAAATGGGGAGAATGAGACATGGCCACAAATTCCCACCCCTGTACATTTCTGTAAACAGCAGGACTGGAGATTTCTTTTAGCTGTATGTTCTTGTTTCAAAAATGTAGTAAAGAGGAAAACATAGATCATTCGCATATGTTTTATTTCATGAAATTACGAAGATTTTCCCTTAATGTTATTGCACCGAATATTGATCGATCGCACGGCTAGCATTGCGAGTTTGAATTCTTCTATTTCAAGACAGGTTCAGTATAGGATAGACCCACCTGGTCTAAAGAGCTTCCATTTAGATGATGTAGTAAGTTGTCACAGAAAAAGCTGTATATATTGTGTGACAGTTTAGTTAGTACAGTTGTTCTTTTGCCCTCATGAGTGAGTGATGACCAACAAATAGATGGTAACAAAAACAGGAACAAAAGAAATGTCACCCATGGCAGCGTGCCACCCCAACCCCACTTCCCCATCCCCCTCAAGTCCTCGACAACAAAGCAGTAAGCACCACAGCGCACACAGGCAGGGAGGGCTAGAAAAGAAAAGGGCAGAGGGCCAAACCTTCAAAAAGAAAAGAGCTCAAAAGAAAACAACCAAGCAGGGCAGGCCTCCTTCCCTTTTCTTCCCTCCCAATTCACACAAGATTCACTCACCAGTTGTTTCTTTCTTTTTAGTGTGCCATTTCCTCCCTCTGATCCAAGCCTTTCACTCAAAGCTTCCAACTTTTCCAATTGTTTGGTCACTTCAAGAATCAAGGAATATGTTCTTGCTGCTGCTCTTGGGGCTCTGATCCATCCATCCATCCATCCAAGGCCAAGCCTATCTCTTTCTCTGGCATTTTGCTGTGTCTGGGCTCTGTGCACGGTCACTCCAAGGAAAGGATTTTGGCCTGGTTTTTCTGTTCCTGGGATCCAAATTTTGGGCAACTTCTTCGTTTGAAGGTTCCTTTGCATTCTGTTCTTGGGTCTTGTTTCCCTCCAAGGCAAGAATTTGGAGGCCATGGGGGTCCCTTGCCAGCAATTCAGGATGATTTCTCGGGGCCTTGAAGCCAAGATGCCTCTTTGACCCACCTTTGCTTCGTTTCTCGGACAATCCTGCACAATTTTGCTTGCTTCGATTCGGGGTCGTTGAGCTCGAGCGCCCCTGTTCTTGATCCGGTCCATGGGTCTCTGCCACGGCAAGCCCACGCAAATCCCGGAGCCCGAGGCGGAGGAGGAGCCCCATGTAGCCTTCGGCGCCGGCGATGCCGCGAACGGCGCCTCCTCGCCGGCGCCGGCGGCCTCGGCGAAGCCGGGCACGCCAAAGCAGCCCAAGTTCCCGTTTTACCTGCCGAGCCCGCTCCCGCCGTCGAGCTACAAGAGCTCGCCGGCGAACTCGAGCGTGGCGTCGACCCCGGCGCGCGGCGGGTTCAAGCGGCCGTTCCCGCCGCCGTCCCCGGCGAAGCACATCCGCGCGCTCCTGGCGCGGCGGCACGGCTCGGTGAAGCCCAACGAGGCGTCCATTCCCGAGGTCGGCGAGCCAGAGCTAGGCCTGGACAAGAGCTTCGGCTTCTCGAAGCATTTCTTCGCCAAGTACGAGCTCGGCGAGGAGGTCGGCCGCGGCCACTTCGGCTACACCTGCGCAGCCAAGGCCAAGAAGGGCGAGCACAAGGGCGAGGACGTCGCTGTCAAGGTCATCCCCAAGACCAAGGTCAGACACACTCTCCTCCCCTCGCCATTGCCATGCCATGTTGTTGAGTTGCTTGCATCGTTTGCTCCCTTCAGAAACGTCTCTGCCGTTCAGTTTCTTGTTCTCTGTCCAGTTTCATTCTCTGTATTTGCCCTATTTTTTTTGTCAGATTCCTGCGTGATTGGATACCAGCATGTCTAAACGATGCTGTTTCTGCTCAGTTTTGTCGTCGAGATCCAGTCTTTTGTTATGTTAGATTCATCTCGAGTTTTCTAGGTGTTGACTGATACATGCATTTTGGATTCTGCATTCTTTCAGTTTGGCCGTTTTCTGGATCCTAGCTCGATTTTGTCAGTGTGTTGCTTGCACGTCGTAGATATCAGAACTTAGACAGGTGCATGTGTACTATCACCTAGTGTTTGGTAGAACGTTGCTTGATTCAAGCACGCTAAGATTGAAGAAAAGGGGGCACCTTTACCCGCACTTCGTTTTCTTTTAGCTCCCGGGGTGCTCGTGATTGTTGGTGGGAGGGTGACCTCGTCGCCCCGGTAAAGCTCGCCGCCTTGCGACATTCATGTCGTGGCTTCATTGCAGTGGAGGAGCTCATTTATTCGGACGTGGACTGCCTCGTGCATTGATTGGCTTCATGTCATGCTCATGGTGGCGACGGTTGCCGAGTCCTAGATGCCACCATCTTCTTCCCTCACGTTTCATCCGTGGGTGAATGGAGTACATGATCCTCTTGGATAGATCTGCAGGTCAAAAGGGTGCACAGCTTGATACTTCAATTCTGTTGGAAGAGTTCACTCATTATGCGCCTCCCTGCTATTGTATGAAGGCTCATTTAATTATGACCCTGTAGAGGCTCAGCACTCCCGGTCAGTCCAGTGCTTTTATGAGCAAAGCTGGCAATCTTCCTGTTGTGTATGCAAGGCCGTAATGCCCACCCATAGCTACGCACATTCCATGTGCTTGTGTTCATCGTCTGTCAATCCTAGCATGGCAGGAATGCTGGCTTTATTGATTCATTCTTTCTAGAAAAATGAGCTCAATGGCATTGCTATGGGAAGCAAGTGAAGTCGAATTACGCCGATAAGAGTGCAATTTTTCTTTTTGGATTTCAAATGCAGTTTTTGATAGGTTGATTTAATTGTAAATGGTATGCATTTTGATTTATTCTTGTTGTGCTATCTGTGTCCTGCAGCCGTTAATGCCAGCAAGAGGCATTTTATTGCTTGGTACCTATAATTGATCACTTATTGTCTGTCTAGTGCACTGTTGTACAACATTGAGCGGAACAGAAGTTGGTTGTTGGATAGGCCACACAGGTGTCATAATGTGTGCTTCGAGATCTACGTATGATGCCCATTACTTGATAAATGAAAGTTGGATGGCAGAGCTGTTTTTGGTTGACTCTTTGTGCTGTCATTATTGTAGTTGCATGCTCTAACCGGTAACCAGTATTATATTCAATTAATCATATTGAGATGGTTTATTATGACTTTATTTCCATACTTTGCATGTGGGTTGTTTGCTTATTTTCACAGTCAGATCACTTGTTTGCTTGTTAGCTGTTTAGCGCAAACTGTGCAAATACATATTTATTCATGCTGCTTTCTAGTCTCACCAAATGAAATCTGTGGGCAGATGACGACTGCTATAGCCATTGAAGATGTCAGAAGAGAAGTGAGAATATTGAGTTCTCTGACAGGCCACAGCAACCTAGTCCAGTTCTATGATGCTTTTGAAGATGAAGATAATGTGTATATAGTTATGGAGTAAGTGCGCAACTGTTTCATACAGTACGTCTTTTTAACTTCTGTCTTCGTATGTTGTTGCAATGCATGATATTCTTGCCCTTGTATATATATATTAGAAGGTTTATAAATCATAACTTGTCTTTGCAAATGGAATTCATCGTGATGGAATGTTTAGTTTATTCCTGACATGTAATGCTTTAGCGTTGTCCAAAGCCCTAACCTCTTTTATGAAAAGCCATGAAACAATATATGAGAATCCAGCTATGAAACATTATATGAGAATCCAGCTATCCAAGTATTGATTCAAATAAATCAATATCATTTTTCTGTTATGAGGGATTTATCCATTTGATCTCAACAACCTATTCCATAAGGGAGCTGGTTTACCCATGATTGCTATCAAGATTTTTAATCTATTGCATGATCTTGATAACGAAGATTGTCCTTTCATTTAGGATGCCAGCTTATCAAGATCAGAGCTCATCTATGATCTACTAGTTGTTTACTATTTAAGAATTTAAGTTACATATATAATGGTGCTTACTGCAACTTCCATCACTTGATTATATATTTAGCTTATTGTTGTTGTTTCTTTTGTTGTTTCAGATTATGTAAAGGAGGTGAGCTACTGGATATGATATTGGCGAGGTACTTATAGAGCCATAATCAGTGTTTGGAACAATTCTTACGATTAATTCTGCTGGGGTTCTAATGGTAACTGACTTTCTTGGTTTGCAGAGGTGGAAAGTATTCTGAAGAAGATGCAAAGGTTGTTATGGTGCAAATTTTGAGTGTTGTATCATTTTGTCATCTTCAAGGTGTTGTTCATCGGGATCTGAAACCGGAGGTAGGTTTGTTACCATACAATTAGCAGGTTATTAATAAATCTTATTGTATTTAGTTCAACCTGGAAGCTTATTAGTGCCAATATGCGCTCAAACTGAAAAAAGGCATTCACTGTATACAACCTTTCTCTTCTAATGTTGTTTCTGTTAATTTTCTGGATTGTTACCGCAGATGCAATGCAATTCTTTTGCAATGATTATATATTCCTGTTTCCCTTTCCCAGAATTTCCTTTTCAATATCATACAATTAGCAGCTTATATTAATAAATCTTATTGTAGTTAGTTATTATTATCAACCTGGAAGCTTATTAGTGCCAATATGCGCTCAAACTGAAACAAAGGCATTCACTGTATACGGCATTTCTCTTCTAATGTTGTTTCTGTCAATTTTCTGGAATGTTACCCAAAGAACTACTGTTTAGCAAGCAGATGCAGTGCAATTCTTTTGCAATGATTATATATTTCTGTTTCCTTTTCCCAGAATTTCCTATTCACATCAAAGGATGAAACCTCTGCCTTGAAGGTCATAGACTTTGGCTTGTCTGACTTTGTAAAGCCAGGTTAGTCTTATAGAGTTCCATTCGGATCCTTGTTTAATATTTTATCCTTGCTAGATTAAATCTAGCTGTATTGAGACACCAACCATTGTTATATTCTGCAGATGAAAGACTTAATGACATTGTCGGAAGTGCGTATTATGTTGCTCCCGAGGTGCTTCATCGATCTTATGGCACTGAGGCAGATATGTGGAGCATTGGAGTAATTGCCTACATTTTACTTTGTGGGAGCCGTCCTTTCTGGGCGCGCACTGAGTCAGGTATCTTCCGAGCTGTCCTGAAGGCAGAACCAAGTTTAGATGAGGCCCCATGGCCTACTCTCACTGCTGAAGCTAAAGACTTTGTAAAAAGGCTGCTTAATAAGGATTACCGCAAGAGGATGACCGCTGCACAAGCTCTCAGTAAGCACCAGATTGTTTGGCAGTGTCATACAGTACTATTCTTCTGCGAAGCGATGCTTAACTTTATACCTACATAATGATATCTGCAGGTCATCCATGGATCCGTAATGCTCAACAAGTGAAGATTCCTTTAGATATGATAATCTACAAGCTTATGAGAGCTTATATCAGTTCATCTTCATTGCGAAAGTCTGCTTTGAGGGTACGCACTTAATCAGACTTGGAAAAAAAAAACTGTGTAGGATTCTTATGCTAGTCTGTAGATAACTGTTTTCTTTACTTATGTTGAATTGATGCTATACATGGCTTGAGATGTCAACTTCTAATTTTGGCATGTACCATGTTTCTTGCAAAATTGCTCCTCGTAATGTATTCCCTTATTAATTATTCTACTTGACCTGCAAATGGTTAATCTGTTTTTGAGTTTGAAGTGTGTTATCTATGTGCCAGTTGGCATGGCTATACCTTGCGTGTTCGGTGTTCCTTTCACTTTTATTAGTACTATTAGGGAACCCTCTTTCCCCACTCTGCACTCCAATGCTTTTTGTTTGCACAGTTTAGTAGGTTCATGCCATTGTGTCTTGACTCAGATAGCATTACCAGTGAGCCATTTTATGGGATCTTCATACATTTTGCAGGCCCTAGCTAAGACACTGACAACAAATCAGCTCTTCTATCTAAAAGAGCAGTTTGAATTGTTGGGTCCAAACAAGAGTGGTTATATCTCCTTGCAAAATTTGAAAGCGGTTAGTAATCTTACCTTGGTCATTTAATCTAATTTATAGCATGCCATTGCTGAATAAGTAAATTGAACGTGCAGGCCTTGGTGAAGAATTCTACCGATGCAATGAAGGACTCTAGGGTTGTTGACTTTGTTAACACGGTAAGCCTCCTAGTATCTTCAGTTGTATTAGTATTGGACTGCGATAACCACTTACCTGCCCAAGTCATGGTACTAGGTGTGCACTCTTCAGTACAGAAAATTGGACTTTGAAGAGTTCGCTGCTTCTGCCACCAGCGTTTATCAGATGGAAGCTTTGGAGACCTGGGAACAGCACGCTCGGCGTGCATACGAACTATTCGATAAGGAGGGCAACCGGCCTATTGTAATCGAAGAACTTGCATCGGTATGATTTGTGCTGTACTTGGAACAGTTTATGCATGATTACATAACATCGCTAATCGTATATCTTTCATTTGTCAGGAACTTGGACTTGGCCCATCAGTCCCTCTTCATGTTGTTCTCCAAGACTGGATCAGACACGCCGATGGAAAGCTGAGTTTCCTCGGATTCATAAAACTTTTGCATGGAGTTTCTTCCCGATCGATCCCGAAAGCCTAATATAAATTATTCTTGCATCAACCAAGGAGATAATTGATGGCTAAGCCAAATCTCTGGCTGGTGTTTGTGTGTCTGTGACTGTTTGAGGTTGCTGGAGGATGGCTTGAAACCAAAAAAAAAAAAAGACAGTCTTGTGTAAGAGGTAAAAAAAAAGTTCCTGCTTATGCCTACTGCTTCTACCCCGCCCCTTGCCAAGTCCATTGATGTTGTACTGAAGCTGTGTAGACGAATGTACAGATGAGGATAGGAAAAGAATATGGAAGGGCTAAAGATTTGAGACTGCTGTTTGTCAATGTCTGCATTGTAGTGCTCCTTTGTCTCAAACAAGACATTAACGTCTCACCCTTACTACTCTCGTCTTAAGCCACATCCCTGGTTACAGATTGCACTGTGCATTATTCATTTCTTTGTACTTGTTGCAATAGCTTCTCTGCAGCTTTGTAGCATGCAATATCCCAGAGTTGCTCAGTTCATTGATGATGGGGGGTCAACATATTCCAACAAGGCTGGCGCTGCTAATGCATATTTGCATGCTATTGAAAGAGAAGAATTCTGCAGAAGTGATCATTCAAAGCGCAAGATACCCTAGAAAAGGGCTATTCAGAATTAAGGAAAATTACCTTTGCAGGGTCGCAGCCTTCTTCAGCAGTAACACAGCTCCCAACCCATTGACTGAGCTGTTACTACTCATCCAATGCAATACTGTGATGTCTCTGTTCATAGCGAAAGCGCATCACAATTCACTGTGACATTGCTGCTCTGGTTGTACATGCACAACGCTGTCAATGCTGCGTTGTCGCTGTCGTGCAAGGAAGCAATTCAAGCAAAGGCGCTGGACCTGGACGGCCGTACGACAAAGCAAGTCCGGCCGGAGGGGGCCCACTGACAGATTCAGAACAATAAGAGGATCAGAGAGACCCATCCAGGCATCCAACCTCTCTCTGAATTGATCGCGGTCAACACAGCCATCACCTCTGGGAGCATCTACTCAAGTCATTTTAGAAAACAAAGTACAAAGTCCTATCGACGAGTCACTGACATGCGGCTCTATTTTGGTTCGGACGTTTAAAGGAGGTTTGTTTGTCTATTGGACGAAGTCGGTGCCTGTTTCTTCGTATGTATAACAAATTTTTTTGTGTGTGTGTGTGTGTGAGTTTGTATGCCGAAAGCATTTGAGAATTATGTGAGGAATGTAAAATGTATGAACCATTTTGGATTTTGGATTGATGTGCCATGTGAAATGACCAACTCAGGATTTCAGGCTGTATGGTCCAGGGATGGAACATGTCTGTTTGCCCGTTTGGCCGCATTTGTATCGTGTAAAATCGTCATCACATGTTCAGTTTGGACCTCGAGTGACTGCGCTTGTTTTTACTGCCACAAGGCTCCTCGAAGCACGCAAAGTAAATTTTTGGTTAAATTGACTTGGTTTTACTGTTGTGATATGATAAAAAAAAGGTTACTAAAAAGGAAACGGCATGCCTCAAAAGACATGGAAGAGGCATCAAAGGGAACTTTTTTATTATTATTAATTTAGGAGCTTTTTTTTATTAATTAATTCTTTTTTAAATTTTATTTTAAAGTTAACCACCGCAAACTTTATTTCTAATTCTGACTCCTTTGGTCATGCCACTACTTATGATGGTGTGATAAAACAACATGATCATACCATAGGATATGTCCACTAAAATAATACTTTTTGTTACGCCACTGGTGATGACGTGACCAAACAATACTGTCACGCCACGACAAGAGTTTGCCTAGATTCAGACTGGTGTGACAGTGTTATTTTGTCACGTCACGAGTGGTGGCATGACCAAAGAGATCTGAATTGGAAATAAAGTTCGCAGGGGATTAACTTTAAAATAAAATTCCATCAAAGGTCTTATGTACAAATGGCTCAAAAACTAATATCAGAAGTCTTATGTACTTTGTAAGTATGCACTGAAAGTTTCTTAAAAGACTTTAGAGGTAATCGTGAAAAAGCTCGAATCGTGGCAAATGATGGAGACTTCGTTCGAAGACATTATAGTAGTATTTTCTTGCTGAATTGCGCTGTATGCAGATTAGAAAAGGAGCAAAGGTGATATGAACAATTTACAGTTTGAACACCTCAAAAGATGTATAATTTTTGTGGGGGGGCTCAAAAGATGCATGATTGTATAGTACATACAATGAAAGCTCAAGTCAAAGTTCATTCAAAATTTGTTCTAAGGTAAATGGCACTAAAAAAATACAAATTTTTTAAAAAGTTAATATGGAGATGCGGGGTATCGATCCCCGTACCTCTCGCATGCTAAGCGAGCGCTCTACCATCTGAGCTACATCCCCTAATTGTTTACTTTGTTTCTTTAGGTCTTCATATCAATGGTCCTCACACAATGACACAGAATGAGATCGATCTGTTAAATTTCACCCGGAGTAAGTTGACTGTACATTTGGCACCGCGAAGTAAGTTGATTGTATGAAAGGCACTTGCTAAAGTTTCAGGTATCTTAACTTTTTTAGAGGTTAAGGATCTAAATATATAGTGAGCTCTACGCGATTAGAGATTTGGCTAATGGACCATCAATAAGGAACACCTACTAATCCTGCCGATCTTAACATGGGCTGAAACTTAGCCCATAAACTGCTCCACCAAACAATTTTTAGGGCTCAGAATCTCTCTACTCCATCGGAAATTATTGGGCCGTCGTGATAAACAATACGGCCCATATCATCAGATCTCTTTCTCACTTTCTTGAATTATCTCGCAAAAAAGAAAAGAAAACCATTTCCGCACCACCCTGCCTCTCCCATGGCGATCCCCTCCCGGATCACCGGCGGCCGCAGGCAGAGGCCGCTGCCGCTGCCCCCGGCGAGGGCCGTCCTCTCTGCCGTCATGACGGCGGCGGTGCTCTCCATCCTGTGGCTCCTGTCCTTCACCGACTCGCTGTCGTACCTGGGGTTCCAGCCCAAGGACATGGACAAGAGGGGCAGCAGCCGCAAGTACCTGTACTGGGGCGGCCGCGTCGACTGCCCGGGAAAGCACTGCGGCTCCTGCGCCGGCCTCGGCCACCAGGAGTCCAGCCTTCGCTGCGCCCTCGAGGAGGCCCTGTTCCTTGACAGGTAATTCGTCTCGTGCTTGCCACTTCTCCCGCATTGAGATCGCTAGGTAGTTCTTGGTGTCAAGAAATGGGAATGTATTTCAGGTGGTGAAAGATTTGTAGATTTTGGTTCCAAATTGCACTGATCTTCTAGGGCACATAAATATCTCACTTAAAAGGAGGCAAATTGTTGCAAAGACTGTAATGTGGGATATGCTAATGTGCCATGCCATGACTTTGTTTTCGTTGCTCTGCAGAATATTTGTCATGCCTTCAAGGATGTGCCTTAGTTCAGTGCACAATAAAAAGGGGATACTTGATTCAAGCAATGCAACTTCAGGCCAAAGGTTTTGCTTCTTAAACACCTATGTCTGCCCATTGCATTCTGTCAAATTGAATTAGAATTTAAATACGTATACTCAATGTTTTGGCAGATGGGAAGCAAGTTCTTGTGCAATGGAATCTTTATATGATATGGACCTCATATCAAGAACTGTTCCTGTTATTTTGGACAATCTGCAATCATGGTATGAGATAGTATCAAGAAGTACGAAACTAGGAGAGGGAGGCATAGCACATGTGCAAGGAGTTAGCAGAGCTGAGCTAAAAGAAAATCCACTTTACTCGGATGCTCTCGTTATAAACCGCACTGCGAGTCCTCTTGCTTGGTAAGTATGCAAGTTCCATCAGGGTCCTTAACTCCTTATGTCCTGTTATTGGCACTTTAAGAATTAACTTAAATTTTAATAGTTTCACCGAATCGAAGCTATACGTGATGCATAAACTTCAAGTGTAGAACTTAATCATCATTGCAGTTCAGGTTTATGGAGTGCAAGGATCGGACCAAGCGTAGCTCTGTGATGTTGCCATACACTTTTTTGCCAACTATGCCAGCAAGAAACTTGAGGGATGCAGCAAATAAGGTATATTTTCACAAAATTGATTTTTTGTGCCATCTAACAAATATTTTAATAGAAACTGACTGCTCCAACCTGCAGATCAAATCATATCTTTTCACACTAGCTTTCTTGGCTCCATATTTATCTTAGTCTTGATTTTTATTATATGGTAATTTGTTGAATCTTGTTGGTTCTGTTGATCCACCACGAACTGGCGTGTGGAAACTAGTCTCTTTATAACTGATGCCTGATGGAAAACGATATCATCTGAAATCCAAAAATCCTTGGAAATTGCTTCCCAAGTTACCAGAGTAACCATGTGTGTCTTGTCAGTTTCCCAGTTAAAAGCACTGACGTTTCCAGTTTTTCCACATCCTCTAATAAACAGCACTCAGCACTGCCCTTTGGGATACTGTTGTAGTGGTTATATCATTTGAATGTGACATGTTACTCATGGGCAGCATTGTTTTTCTGCCTGTTGAAACTCGCTAGTGAGCGATAAATGATTACTTCAGTTAGTATACTGTCATCTCTTGCTATCATGAGATTTTGTTTAAATACTCTTCAGTCCTTCAGAGCTTCATGCCTGTCACGTTTATTTGAAATAGGGTGCTGCATGCTTTCAGTCCTGCTTTCTGTGCCTATTTAATTGTGCATATGCTAGCTACAGTCTGCTTGTGTTAAAGGAACTTTGGAACCTATTGAAATTATACTATATGCTATGGAGTGCTTTCCGAAAGGAATTTTTGGTAGAACAAACTTGCAAGCTTTGATCTTTGTACGTTTGCGTATAGTTAGTCATACAGAACATCATAATATCTCCTGTATAGAAAAATATTTCTATTGTTTGTTCATGTTCAGTGATATTCAGTACTGCATGGTCTTCTTGTCCTTCTAAATCAGTGTGCTCTCTTCAGATGAAAGAGATACTTGTTGATTATGATGCTATTCATGTAAGACGTGGTGATCTACTGAAGAATAGGAAGGATAGATTTGGTGTTGAGCGGAGCCTTCATCCTCATCTGGACAGAGATACCAGCCCTGAGTTTATCAAAAAAAGAATTGCAAGGTGGATTCCACGAGGCCGCACTCTTTTCATTGCTTCAAATGAAAGGACACCAGGCTTCTTTTCACCTCTATCAGACAGGTAAGGCTGACATCTTGTGTCTACTGCTTTTCTTGCGTCAAGATCTCATACATGATTGCACATTAGCATTTGTTTCCTGCATACAGTTTAGTATGACTGAGTGATTCGTATTTTGGCTTGACCAAGGCATAATTATTCTTCTCTTTTGCTGTCAATTACTTCAGGAATTGCCCATTCTTAAGTTATTCAACTAGGAGCGCTGTAGTACTTAAAAGTAGTCTACTAGCATGTTCTGGAATTGTCATGATTTGGTCTATTCATGTATGGTTTCTTTATCATGGAACCATTACCATGTATTGTTGATAGAAAAAAAAGAGAAATGTTTACTTAACCATTAGCAATGCAATGTTTCAACAGAAAAATTGCATGGAGTTTTATGAGACTAGCTGACTGCTTATACTTAGTGTTTTTTTTTGGCGTGGACACAGTTACAGGTTAGCATACTCATCAAACTTCAGCAACATATTGGAGCCAATAATTGAGAACAACTACCAGCTGTTCATGGTGGAAAGGTTAATCATGCAAGGAGCAAGGACTTTTGTGAAGACAATGAAAGAATTCGATAACGATCTTGCCCTTTGCGATGACCCTAAAAAGAACACCAAAGTCTGGCAAAAACCAGTTTATACAGATGATTGATGGTGCGTAGCTAGCTGACCCTGCATGCATAGAGTACGTACAGCTAGCAACTGTCACTGATCTTAAAGGTTTCAACAAGATGACCTACACTACTTACCATGAGATGACATGCATAATTGTTTCACATAGATATTGGAGTAGCTAGTATGATCAAGACTGCTGTTTGATCTGAAGTCACAACCAAGCACACTGAAATCAACGTACCTGCAGAAGGTCCAGAAGAAGCATCTATGCATTCAAGCTAGAAATTACCTGCAGATACAGCCAGGGTTTAGATAACCGGATGAGGCATATTTCCCGCTGGCTGGCCGGTACCGGTTACCGGTCAAACCGGGTTTTTTCCGGATGAAATTCGTTCAAATCTTATTAAAAACCATTCGAAATTTGAAATTTTGAATTTGAATCTGAAAAACCCAGGATTACTGGCCGGGATCCTGTATCCTGGCCCCCCCCTCCGGTAAGCAGTTACCAGCCGGGCTTTCAATCCTTGGATACAACTGCTCTTTTACACATCATGTTCTTTTGTCCAGATAAGATATATGCATGTTCAATTATTTGTTCCTTCGTTCCATTTTCATTATGCTTGGGAGGAAATTATAAGTTTTGTGTGTGTGATAGGATGTCAATCGGATATGAATTATCCGTTTTATTCTATTACCGTATTCAATAGTATACGGATATTGTTTAGATTTTTTTATCTCTCCTATTTGTATTAGCATTCGCATAAAAAATATGGTATGGACTTTTGTCATCCAAAATGTTATTTTATTCGAATTTGATAAAACAATATACATATTCTATTGCAGTGTGGCTAATTAGTTAGATGAGTAGTTTTAGTTTAACATGAAATCATGTTTTTAGGTGAAATAGATAAACTAGAATGATTAAGTGTGCTATGTACGAGGATAAAGTATTATAAATATATTATCATTACGTAAGTTATAAGGATATTCGAATCCGATCGAATTGAGCAGGTATTCGATTTGTATTCGTATTCGTTACGATATTTGATTCATATTCGATAATATTTGAATCCATATTTGTTTAGAAAATACGAATACAAATACGAAAAAACCACTATTACGTGGTCGATGGTGAGCAGTCTTGAAAGCTAACTAACAACATATATAAAAAGGAAACAAAAGAGACTATTTTTCAACCCTCAACTATGGCATCAATCCAATGTTTAACCTCCAACTTCAAAACCATCTAAAACGGGACCTTCGAACTATAAAAATCAAATCTCTTGACCCTGTAACCTATTCTAGGACGGTTTTGCCCTAATATGGCATCTAAGTGGACTGAGAAAAGTTAAATAAAAATTAAAAAACCAGTTTGCCAACCCAGGCATACTCAAACCCTTCTTGGTGGAGATCAACCTGCTGATGCCTGATGGGATAATACAGCGCCATTCGGATGCCTTGGTGGAGATGCAGTCGTTCTCATGTGGGGAGTTGTCGCCGAGGATGCAGTGCACGAGGACATAAATGGGATTGGCCATGGTGTCGTATGGCACGAGGACATAAATGGGATTGGCCATGGTGTCCTTACCCATGATCCTCGCCATCTGTGTCTCAAAGCAGTGGGCAGTTGGGTTCATGCCAGGACTAAGGCACACACATAGTGATGACGCCGAGTGACGCGGAACCTTATACCACATCTATGTATACCGTTAGATGCGCCTGTGACATTACTGTACACAACACAACGGTTTGGTTCACAAGCGTGATAAAATTAATTATCTTAACCTCCTCCTTCCACGGTCGTGAACGCCATGACACCCTCCACCTATCACCTCCTGCCGCCATTGTGAGCTAATCTCGGAACCGTCTGCGTCACATCGTGTTCCACCCATCGTTTTTCGTATCCCCAAATTAATTTGAGTTTGACCCCCACACCTACTCGTAATCAAAGCTCATCTTATCCGGTGTGGTAGAGTTTCTTCAGTGTGGTTCGTCACGACCAGTGAAACTCCATTCGATTCCTTCTTACATGAGCAACTTCTGTTCCTCTCCTATCTTTTGACGCGCTTCGTTTTGCCTCTCTCCCACTATAGCTTCGTCGCCTCCATGACCCGACTGCCACCGCCACCCACCTCTGTCTCCTACCCATCAAATCGTGCCTCTACCCAAACCACCACTACAATAAGGTTCCTCATGTAGCGAACATTCCGTTTTGCCCCTCACCAGTGCCTTGCCACCACTCCATCACGGGCGTCGTGCCCAGCCCGCCGCCTCCTGTGGGGTTGTAGTTCTCAACTTATCCCTTTCTGTGTTTAGCCTTGCAACAAAGGAAGGAGATAGGGTGACATTGTGGGCCCCGTGGGCCCATGTATAAATATTTACTTCTTTTTATAATCCTGCTGCTGACTTGGATGCCACGTAAGCCAAAAACTGGTCATGTGGCCACTAGACCTGGGGTCAGGCCATGCCATGTCGACACAACACGAGCATGACAGGCTTTGGGCCGCGTCGGGCTGTGCCAGCCCGGCACGCCCACCTTGCCGTGTCATGACGGCACGAGTCACCTCCGGTGAGGCCCAGGGCACGACGGGTCGCCGTCGTGCCGTGCCGTCCCAGGCCCGGCACTTGAACAAGCCGAAGTGGCAAGCTAGTGACCTTGAGGCCGAGAACGAGGGAAAGAGAGACCACCGCGACGAGGGTGGGGGTGGTGAGGCTGCCTCCTTCTTGTCGCCGCACCACCGCCGTCGGGGCCTCCTCCTTCTCCTTCTTGCTGTCAGCGCCACATATGGGGAATGGGGATTTGGGATTGGGAAGGGCTGGAGCCGGTTGGGGTTGGGGAATGGCGATTGGGGAGGGCCGGAGCCAAAGATTGGGGGGAAAAGGTTGGGGAATGGGGATTAGGGAAGAACCGAAGATGAGGAGAGCAAGCATGATACAAGTGACAGTGAGCCCGTGAGGTGAGATGAGAGTGACAAATAGACAGAGATAAGATAAGAATGGGAACAAAAAAAAAGGAAAAGGCTATGATGATGTTCACCTTCTAAATTGTTGATGAAAAATAATGCATTAGACTGTAGATACACAACTATTTGGTGGAAAAAGGTACTAAATTTTATTCATCATTGGGTATAGATCCATAGTTACTGCCTCGTTAAAAACCTTACACCTTGTGTTGGGGTACCCCAGTAAGGAAAAAAAAGTACAGTAACTACATGTATACATACTAACTACTCCCCAATGTCGAGATCGTTCATGCGTTCTAGATCAGTATACACCAACATGATCTTGGGATCTTCCAATTGATGCTAATGTCGCTCTTTTGCCAATTCTCAGTCCTTGATGCAGGTGATTGCTTCCACCATCTTGGGCGTAAGGGATAGTCTCCTTTCTTCAATTATTCTTCCTACCATACTGAATGTCGCTTCCGAAGAGACGGTGGACACTGAAACCAATAGAACATCCTGTGTGAAATGGCACATCACAAGAAATATCCGCTTGTTGTTCTTCCACCACTCGAGCAAGTCTACCTTGCGTCCGCCAGAAAGATTAGGATCAATGTTTGCAAAATCATACTCCAGGTAGTGGTTCAGCTCTGAGACAGAATTCCACTTGGGGGCGCCCTAGACTGAGAGGATGAAGAACTAGACTTGCTCTTCAACTTCTTCCACAAGTGGGCTATCACATTTGTCTTGCCTTGATGTGCCTACTGTGAGGCCTCCGATTTTGCGCTACTGCCAATCTTTTCATGATATAAGCGAAAAACACAAACAAACTCCTTTTTGACATATTCGAAAGCTTCGAAGAAATCAAGACCGAGACACTCACCTATTTCCTTCATAGCAATCTGCAAACCTGCTAACTTTTTTGTAGGGTTCAAAATGATAGCAAAGCAATATATGAAATAGATCCAAAATATTTGACAACATTTTCCTCCATTGCTACAACAACATGGCCTAAAAGGGGATCCCCTAGATTTAGCAAGTTTGTCTGCAATTAACCAAATATAATATATAACTAAGTAAGATGTAGGGTAGTAAACACCGAATATAGCCTTAGTTCCTTTATAAAAAGGTCTAAAAAACTCTCGAAAATGACTAACAATTTGTCAGTCTAAGTTAGTAACTATCAACTTATTACTCTTATAGTTAGCATTGACAAAGACAGATATAATATATTCATACCCATGTACCTTCTTCAGCATGATGTATGTCGAATTCCACCTCACCTTCATGCCAAGATCGAATTTTCTTGGGATCTTGTCGTTGGCTATGCAGTACTTTACGAACCTGGCTACCACTTGTGCTGAACTTGTGAGGTAACAAAGGGCATCACGGATAATGTTCAAATAAATGCCAATCTCCTCCATACCGTCTTGCACAAGGTTCAGAATATGACATACGCATCTCTGGTAAAGAACATATCCACCATATATTTGTCTACAACATTGGGGTGATGATGTTCATAGCCGTCGTATTTGTAGATGCATTATCAAGAGTTATAGAAACAATCTTATTTTTTATATGAAAATCTTCAATTATCCCTAGTATGCGCTCAACAATGACCTCCCCCATGTGTGATTCAGTACTTAACTTAAACCCTATGACTCTCTTGTTTAGCTTGTACTAATCATCTAAATAATGGGCTACATCACTAAGGTAGGCACTATGGTGCAGTGATGTCCAAATATCCTATGTTAAAGTAAAAGAGAACCGAACTTGTAGGAAAATTTTCTTTAGTGTTGCTAGCTCCCTACTGTACATCCCTAAAATATCAGACGAGGTAGTTCTCCTACTGACATATTGTGATTGTGGACAAAAGCTGTGTTTGATCATTCTATCAAACGAGCGACTTTCACCCATCCTAATCGGTTGATCTTCGGAAACAATGTATATAGCAATTTTTTCATGGGCAGAAAGAGGGTTGTATTCCCAAGCACTTCCAGATCCATTGGCCTCAAAGTTCAGCCACGTCTGGACTCCTCCCACTTGCATGTGCGCCCCCATCTTTTTCAAGCATGCTTTGTAGTGTCAGTTCAAGTGTTCTGTCCCTCCACCTGTACGAACAATTAATTGAGCTTTGCAATAATTACAAGTTGCGATCTCTACCGTTTGGTCGTCTCGAATTTTCTCACTCCAGGTCATGTGCTTTTAGCACTTTGCCATTCGCCCGATGCTGCTGGTGCCAGGTCCGGACCCACCAACATTGTCATCCATAGATGGGGGAGAGAAGTTTGGCGTCCCCACTGGCTCCAAACTGTATTGGTACTCCTCGTAGCCCTCCGTACCGCCCAAATGATGATCCTCCATGCCCTAATCTCCCATGCTTGGGGAGAGCTGATGAGCATCGATAGGAACGGCGGCGGGAGGAGGACTGGGGGAGCAGCGGCGGGAGCGTCCGCGGTTGCGCTCTGTTGCTACTTTCATGCTATGAATCCTCAATAGCATACCGCTACCAAGTGTGGCTGCTCCCGCTGCCACCTTCGTGCTTTGACTCCTTGGTAGCATATCTGATACCGCTATTGAGCTTTCTATTGTACAGACTATTGAGAGTTTGAGACTACTGAGTAGATCAAAGAGAGAATCAGATAAGAGAAGTTGTGCTTCGGTGATGAAGAAATGAGCAAAGAGACAATAAGAGAAGAGACATTGTGCTTTGGTGGTGAAGAAATGAGCAAATGAGTTCGGTTTTATAGGCACGGAGAGGAAGAATTTTGGATCTACTCGTTGTCTTGCCTCTGCTTTTGCCCGTTGCCTTCTTTCTCTGTTGCGTCTTGTCACTCGAATGGGTAGGCGACCGTGCTCCCCTCCTCCCTCGACGTGCTCCAGGAGCGGTACGACTTTGTCCTTTGCCTCGGCCTCTCCACCGACGACTTCCTCCTTCGCCTCGCTCCTCCGGGTCACATGAGGGAGGGGGAGCATGGCTGTAGCGCGGCGAGAGCAGTAGTAGAGAGGCGATGGTGACGATGAGGTAGAGGTGGAGAGGTCGTGGTCGGCATCGATGGTGGATGCGCCGACGGGGGCGGCGAGGCAGAGGTGGATGGAGCCACGATGTGGGTAGAGGTCGCGTCATGGTGGTGGAGGCGGGTGCGTGGGCAAGACCGACGAGGCAAATGACGCGGGTGGGGTTAGGGCGTCGCGAGGGCTATGGCGAGGGCGATGACCACGACCACGTTGACGTGCACACTCCTCTCCCTCCCCCTCTGTGCCGCTTTCGTGTCGGGCTGGCCCGAGCACGGCCCAATTGGCCATGCTATGTCGCCCGACGGGCCCATCCTGAGGCCTAGCCCGACCGTTCGTGTTGTGCCAGCCCAGCCCACCACGTTGTGTCGTGCCGTCTTGGGCCGTGCCATGTCGGCCTAACCTCGAGCCAACCTGAAAAGTGTAAGATCGAGGAGGCCGACTAGAGGGGGGAATAGACGGTTTTAAAAAAATCTTTTGACTAAAACCGATTTCTAATGCGGAAGCTAATATCAATACGGTTGCACAATTAAAATGTAAATCAACTAGGTTCAACTAAGTGCACCAACAACAATAAGACTATTGAATGAAAGCAATCATACACATACAAGTAATATAAATTGCATAATGTAAAGCATAAGAAATCAAACCACAATGACACGATGATGTTTTACCGTGGTGATCGGAGACTTGTCTGTCTCCCCTAATCCACGTTGAGGTAAGCCCAAAATCAATTGGACCGGCTCCTCAAATTAAGCCAACACCTCCGAGTTAAGTCCGACCACTTGGACCGGTTCCAAACCGAACCAACACCTCACTCCACTAGGGTTGCTCTTTCCTCCACTTCGGAGATGGCGAGCACCACACCACTCACAAACTGCCCGGGTCTTCTCACAATCTTCTTTGAGAAGTTCACCGGCGCAACGACGCCACCACGCCGTCTAGGTGTCGGCAAACACCAAGAGTAACAAGTCTAGAACTCTCACTTAAATTAATCAAGTGTCTAAGCTTAATGGATACACAATCCACTACCTAAGGCAACACATGCTCTTAGGGTTTGCTCTCTAAGCTCACTAAGTGCAACACATGCACAAATGAGTGTAGAGGGCTTGCTCTTTGCTCAATGGAATGTCTAACGGCACCAACAACCTCCCCACACACGGCCAAGGTGGGTATTTATAGCCTACACACAAAAACTAGCCGTTGGGAGAAGATTTGCTGAAAAATCAGCAGGCCGGTTGATCATGAGCACGGCGGCCAGATCATGCCTTCCAACGGCTATAAAACTAGCCGTTGGACCACTACCGGTCTGACCGCCAACCAACGGCCGGTCAGATCGCTCCAACCAGTCAGACCGCTCAAAGCACGCTGGTTAGACCACTCAGCCAAAATCTAGAAAAACCACGTTCTGGAAAAAGCTGACCGCGCCTTTGGTCCGGGAGGCCGGTCATCCGCCACACATCAAGGGTCGATCGGGTCCATCAAACCGCCAATACAATCAGCAATGATCGCTTCCACGAGATCAAAGCGACTTTTTGCATTCCGCTTCAACTCAAATTTCAAAACACATTTGCCAATTTGATGCACGATGCAAACAAGAGTTCAAGTGAGATTCTCAACAAGTTGCAAAACACATTTGCCAACTTTTAGAATCACACTACAAGGAACAAGGTACATGGACTTAAACCATTTGCAAAACACATTTGCAAACTTAAATCACATGCTACAAGGAACATACATGATCCTCAACTATTTGCAAAACACATTTGCAAACAAATAGCATCATGCCACAAGGATAAGGTACATGGACTTCAACCATTTGCAAAACACATTTGCAAATTATAGTCACATGCTACAAGGGTTATCCATGAACCACAACTATTTGTAAAATACATTCGCAAATATTGGCAACATGTTAACACGAGCTAGAGCAAACACAATGAGCTATCAATAGATGACTAACTCCAGCTACTAGTCAAGACCCCTCTTAATAGTATGGCAACCTATACTAGCAATCCGGTCTTTCAACCAAACATCGAGACCGGTAAAAGACTAGGAACACATCCTTAGCCCTAGCTAGTCATACCTTTGCCTTGAGCAACCACTTGAAGCTTGATGACGCATATCCTCACTTCAAGTCCGGGTTGTTGACTTGAAATGCATCAACACATGACGCATTCTTCACTTGACCTCCATCAACACATGATGGGTCTTCACTTGACTTGATGATCAACTCATGATCATCTTCTTTTCTTGAACATCATCGACACACGATGATTTTCTTTTCTTGATATGATGCTCATCAACATATGATGACATCCTTTTTCTTGAACTTGGCTTGATGATCATCAACACACGATGATCCTCTTTACTTCGGGATCTTGACTCGAACATCATCAACACATGATGATTTCCTTTATCCCGAACCTTGACTTGATGACAATCAACACATGATGCCATCCAAAGTCTTTATCATCATGGAACCTAACCTGCTTATCCAACTCATGGAAAATGTTAGTTCCACAATATGATTATCATTAATTACCACATCATACCATTAACTCATAATGGTGGGATAAGATACCACAATCTTTCCCTCTTTGGTAATTGATGATAATCATTTCAATTGCAAATAATTGAATGTAGATATGTATGAGTATATAAGAACTACACAAGTTATATATACTCAACATGAGTGTATACAAACTACACAAGTTGTATATACTCAAGGGTTATATGAGCATATATGAACTACACAAGTCTCATATACTCATATGAATATATTAACTACACAAGTTAAATATACTCAAGGATATGTTTCAAAGTAAAGATCCTTAATATATGTGGAAAAGGAATATGGATCAATACTAATGAAACCACAAAACATAGAATGAACTCCCCCTAAATGTGTGCATACACAAATGTGTAATAAGAACATATGCACATATTGAAGTTAACCTTTTGGTGGACTTCAACCTATATTTTGGATCCAAGAAATACAACAATATATATAAATATGAAGTAGAATGCATACCTCTTGTGATTTTCACCTTTATATCCAATTCTAGACTAATCAATATGTATAATAATAAAAGTGTTAGTCTCACAAACAGATTTGTCATTTGGAATGCATACCTCATTTGATTTCCCCTTTTATATCCAAGCTGAGACTAAACAATATGTTTATCAATAAGAGTGTTAGTCTCACAAATAGATTTGTCATTAATAACCAAAACTTCATTAACACATAATGGCGGGTTTAGATTCTTCAATCTCCCCCTTTTTGGTGATTCATGACAAATCCTATATTAATAACAATATTTGGATATAAAACAACATAAGATAAGAATTTAAGCATGAAATGAGGTGAAAACATTCTCCCCCTATTTGGGCAAGCCTCGGCCCTATGAATTTCCTTTCCAAGGACTTGTGTGTGGTAATAGATCACCGCTTGGATGCGTGCTTCGTAGATCATCTGTGGGATCAGCTTCTTAACAGAATTACGCACCACTCTCCTATAATCAGCTTCCTGTCCCTTAGCCCATCTAAACCACCACAACAATCCGACATATATTGGAAACAAATAAATGATAATACACCTTTGTGCATGCCAATGTAGTAAAATAAATGAAAGTTTCAGTTTTAAAACTGCAAAATACCCATATGCAGAGAGTGAGTGGCTCCAATAAACAGCTATGGGTGAACTAATAGTTTTATCTACATGCAACAACTGTGGAAAGAAATGGAACAAATATTGGTCCAAAGGTATGACTTGCTCACAGTGAGATCATCTTGCTACATGTTTGATAGTAGAAAGCGGGTAGATAATTAAAGACCCATTTTATAGTTAATTTAGCATAGAAAGAGATTCCAAAAGCATGCCAAAAATAACAAAGATATACATTTGTATCCAGGCTGATTCTTCTTGGCTCTACATCTATCCAAAAGTAATAGAAGAACTCTTGCTATACACCAAGAAGACATACAACAACCCTACTATCTACGTCACAGAAAATGGTACAACAGTCTAACTGCAAAGAATGACAATTATATTGTTAACAGCATAATGCATACAAACCAGCAGTTTCAAAAAAATATATCACGGCAAATATTCAGTCACTTACCCAAAAACTTTCCTCCACCCGCTACAAACAATTGTCAAATTGTATTTCTCCTTCAGCGGCGGTATCTTCAGCAGCCCTGTAGTGGCACCATGTCCATGCAGGCTCCCGTCTTCCTTTGTAGGTGACCAAGCCACGAAAGTGCCATCGAATCAACACTCCAATTATGCCGTTCGGAAGTCTACATTTCTCAACCCCGCCTTCTTCTCGCCATTGCCTGCACATTAGTTTTTTTGAGGTCTGCAAGTAAGTGGGCTAAATTAGTGAAAGTGCTAACAGTTACTTACGTGTCGCCAACAGGAATGATGACAGTCTTGTCCTCCTCTCGGGTTGGTTGTGGTGGCAGGTTTGCAGGTCCTTGCAACCAAAAATCATGTGTTGTAGTAGAGCCCTCCGCCTCAGGGTACTCATCCTCCTCACCCACTTCCTCACTAGGATGATACTCATCATCCACATGATCAGCACGCAAGGACTGTGGGGTAGAGGAGCCTAATCTACTAGAGGTAGACCCCACGCTGCCTCCTCTGGGGACTATGGCCACCCCTCTGCCTCTTCTGGGGACTATGGCCACCCCTCTACAATCACACCTGAGAAGAAGAGGCAGTTATTCTATCCCCTAGCTTCTCCTTCCTCACCTGATGTAGAAGAACAAGCAAAACTTACTAAAAATGCCACCATTCCGACCCCTACCTATCTCACCTTAAGGGCAAAAGACTAGGTGTCATTGGCAAGTATAGTGCATACGTGGAGGACCATCTGGATGATCACACTAGTCTCACTAATAACTGATGATTTCAATGAATCAATGACACCTTATGTGACAAAAAAACCAATGCAAGTCCTATATTTGCGAACTTCACAAGTTAGAAGTTCATTCATCGATTTCTATAAATATTCATCGATAAAATCATCTTGCAACCTAATAACCAGAACAGATGACCTGATGCAATCATTAATGCACACCTTAAGGGCAAAAGACTAGTTCACTAACCAGAAGATACTACCCGCTGAGTGGGAGCAGGAGGAGCGACGACACCGGAGGCAGTGGAGGAGTGGGAGACGACGGATGCGGTGGATCGGCGAGGGAGAAGGATGATGAGGATGGGGAGGCGGCGGGATCTGCAGTAGTGGAGGAGGGGGGCGGCGGGGTTGGGTGTGGCGGCAGGAGACGAGGGGGAGGCGTCGAGTGCGACGACGGCAGACGAGGAGGCGACGCCGATTTCAGTGCATGAGACGGCTGCAGAGGCGATGGAGGAGGGGGAGACGATGGCGGCAGAGGCGGTGCTGGTCGCGGAGGTGGTGCCGGTCGCGGAGGTGGGGGAGGAGAAGGGAGCGGAGATTGGGGATTTGCTGTACTGGGATTAGGAGTCTTAGACTTGGCGATTTCATGGCGACAGTGAAGAAATGGGCGCACGGTGGGGGGGGGATGGCGCGCTACTAAATTATTCGCTCCCGAGTGTATGTATTGGACAGACACTCGGGGAATTAGTTGGCCCACACGCGAAATGTCGGATATGCCCCTTCGACTGACCGACTAGGCCCATAAGGCCCATGTGCTGGCCGACCACCTTAGGGGGCTTGTACTGTTCGTGTGAACAGTACCGCTGCCATAGGGTTCCCACCTCCTAGCCGCCCTCTTCATATAAGAGCCGCCGCCCTTTAGCAAAATTCGGGTTTTGTTAATTGAAGTTTAGCTTTGCTACTTTATACTTTGTCCTCTTCTTCGGCGAGATCAACAGCGACATTGTTCTTCGGAACCCTACTTATCAATACATTTAATTTCTATTCGCAATTTCAGATTGCTTATTTATCTTGTTCTTGTGTGCTTCTTCGGTGTATGCAGGAATCGACCTTCGTGGTCAGGTCATCCGGGTATTCGTGCACGGTTGATAACGACTTGTCGAGCAATTCAGCGATTGCGTGGTTTTAAGCCTTGTGTGTTCGTAGCCAGGATCGTGAGAGTTGAGCGACTACTACGGAACTTACCTTCTCATCGAAAGATCGGGCCAAAACAGGACCTTCATGGTTCATCGGGAAGTCATTCCAGATCTGTTTGAAGTTACATCTGACCTCAAGGAAGGCTACGAACCCCATCGCGCACATCCAAACGTCCCAACGAATCTGGCCCGTCCAAATCGGATCGAACGGCTCGCATCACATGTGCTTTTCGGACGGTCCGAACATCCCAACGCATCTGGGCCGTTCATTTTTTATCGTAGGGTCAGGATTTGAGTGCCCGTTTGGATGGTCCGAATGGCCCACTCCGTTTGGGCCCTCCGATCATGATCCAACAGTCCACGTGCGAGTGCGTTTAGGCGGTTGGGTGGAGCCAAGTTGGTGCGTCGGGCTCGAGCCAGGGTGCGGTGGTCAAGCCAACTGTGCTAGCCCAAGTTTTGAAAACAGTTGACCAAGAAATAAAAGGGTTTGACCAAGGCTTTAAAAATAGGAATAAAATTCCTAAAATTCTGAAATAAATCAGAGGGGTTCCTGGGACATCCTAGGACTCAATTGAAATATGAAACTTCACTGTTCAAGATTTAATTTGAATAATTTAAATTCAAACTTAGAATAGGTCTTTTATTTGAGTTTGAATTTTCTGGGGTCAAATTAAGTTCCAAAAATTTGGGAAAATTTATATTAATACATGATAATTATTATAGTATTTCAATAAATTATTTATAGAAGATGAACAAGAGTTTTTGTACTTGTTTTCTTTTGGAACTTATAATTGAGTTGTAGGTTTATACTTTATTTGAGATTTTTCAAGTGCAATAAAATATGCAAAAGTTTCCAAAAAGTCATGCATGGATTCAATTCGGTGCTTGATCAGTTTTATGACCTAATTGAGGTTGGTAAGGTGTACTTGATATCTAGAAGATCAGTGAAACTTGCTCAGAAGTAGTTTACAATGACTATGAAGTAACTCTGGATGTCTCAACATGTAAAGTCGTCAAATGTCGTCAAATGTTGTCAATTATCATCAAATGTCATCAAATGTCGTTCAATGTTGTCAATTATCATCAAATGTTGTTAATTTGTCGTATTGTCGGCCAATACACGCTTCCGTAGGCGTGCGACTAAGCAATTATCACAAGGCCGTTACAATGTTCTACCTTAAAGTATTTATGCCCTCTAAGGTTTCGCTTCCATTGGACTAACCGTCCTCCGGGAGCTCCGGGAGCCCCCTCTTGCACTAGGTGAGACTACTATATGACCGACACCCACACATACCATATGGCACAAATAACGATGAGGTATCACAAATTATTAAGCCAGGTCCTGCCCACATAGGACATGTGGTGGTACGGTAAGTCATAGCAAAGGAACGCTCAAAGGCCGGTCTTAATTGACTTGAACGTCTTTCAAATTAAACCCTGGGCCTTAATCCTAACCGGATTAAGCCCGTGCATAAACCTGCACCCACCATTCATCCATTTCACCCAAGTCCAAACCATCATTTTATTTTATTTTTCAAATCATTTGAAAACTCGCATGACACACCAATGCCAATGGTACAATTTAAACAACATTTGATTTTTGGTTAAGAGGCGGCCGTTGCGGAGCTCTGAGCTCGTAACAATGGCGGCGAGGGGTTTGTCCGCTCGGGGACGAAGGCGAGGAAGGAGAAGGGCGGGGCCTACTTGGCGGTGAAAGACAAGAAACGAAGAAAGGAGCGGGCGAATCTAAGCCGTTAGATTTAAATTGAACGGTCCCCATTGAATGGGCCGTTCGGACCGTCCGAAGGTTACAATGCATCCTGGCCGTCCATTTAAGATCGGACGGCTCCCGCGCGTTGGGCCGTTTGGACCATTCGAAGATTACAATACATCCTGGCCATTGTTTTAAGATCCGACGGTTGATGTTGATTGGAAGTTTTAACGCGCAAGCGCGCGTATGAATGACAGGTGGGGCCAGGGGGTGAGAGAGAGGGTGTGTGGTGCGGGTGAGAGTGGTAGAAAGGAAGAGGATTGGTAGGAGTTGGAATTTCGGCCCAAAACGAAGGAAAGGATTTTTAATTGATTTAAATTTGATAATTGAAATAAGCTTTAGAAAATAGCTAAATCAATTTTTTAAAAGCTTTTCCCTAATTATTTTAAAGCTAAACAAATTTATGTGCGAAAACTATTACCCAATAATAGTTGGAAATATTTTATTTAAGTCTAAAATAACTCTAGGAATTTCTGTGAATTTTTCTACAATTGTTGGAATTTATTTGCTATTTTTTAAGCTTATTTCAATTATCATATTTAAATCAATTAAAAATCCTTTCCTTCGTTTTGGGCCGAAATTCCAACTCCGGCCCAATCCTCTTTCCCTTTCGGTCCACTCTCACTCTCACCCGCACCACACACACCCTCTCTCTCACCCCCTAGCCCGACCTGTCATTCGCACGCGCGCCCACGCGTTAAAACTTCCAATCAACATCAACTGTCGGATCTAAAAACAACGGCCAGGATGCATTGTAATCTTCGGACGGTCCGAACGGCCCAACGCGCGTGAGCCATCTGATCTTAAATGGACGGCCAGGATGCATTGTAACCTTCGAACGGTCCGAACGGCCCAACGTGCGTGAGCTGTCCGATCTTAAATGGACGGCCAGGATTCGCCCGCTCCTTTCTTCGTTTCTTTTCGGACGAGGATGGAGCGCGTAAACAGGGCCGTCCGATCTTGATCGGACGGTCCACAACGATTTGAACGTTCGAACTGTTCGAACGGGTGAGCACAATCTACCAGTTAAAATTCAATCGGACGGTCCACAACGATTTGAACGTTCGGACCGTCCGAACGGGTAAGCACGATCTAGCCATTAAAATTCGATCGAACGGTCTACAACCATTTAAACGTTCGAACGAGGATGGAGCGCGTAAACGGGGCCGTCCGATCTTGATCGAACGGTCTACAACGATTTAAATAGGTTTTTGATTAAATAAAATACCAGAAAAAGAAAAGCATTTTGAGAAAATAGTAAATAAAGTCCAAAAATTATAGAAAAATACAGAGAAATTCCTTGAATTATTTGGGACTTAATAAAAATATTTTCAACTTAACTTTTGCTATAAATTTTGCAAATAAATTACTCTTAGGGACAAAAGGAAAACCTCTTTTAAAATCCAACAAAATCCCAGAAAAGGCTTAAAATATTATTTTTTGATTTTAATATGTTTTTGATTAAATAAAATACCAAAAAAGAAAAGAATTTTCAGAAAATAGTAAATAAAGCCCAAAATTATAGAAAAATGCACATAAATTCCTTGAATTATTTGGGACTTAATAAAAATATTTTTAGCTTAAATTTTGCTTTTAAATGTTTGCAAAATAAATTACTCTTAAGGAAAAAAAAAGGAAAACATCTTTTTAAAATCCAACAAAATCCAAGAAAAGGCTTAAAATAATATTTTTTTATTTTAATCCAGGAATGTTTAAATAGGTTTTTGATTTAATAAAACACCAGAAAAAGAAAAGCATTTTTAGAAAATAGTAAATAAAACCCAAAAATTATAGAAAAATGCACAAAAATTCCTTCTTGTCGAGTGAGCATTTCCAAGAGAGGGAGGTTGTAGTTTCATTGTTGTGCGAGAAGTAGCAAGTCAGAGAACATGGTAACTGTGGAGAAAGCCGAGAACACGCTCAGTGTAAGAGCCCAAAATTTTAGATTTTGTTGAAAATTAAAACTTAATTATTTTGTGGATTTTCTGAAATTTTTTAAAAGCTTTTCCCTAATTATTTTATAGCTAAACAAATTTATGTGCGAAAACTATTACCCAAGAATAGTTGAAAATATTTAATTTAAGTCCAAAATAACTCTAGGAATTTCTATGAATTTTTCTAGAATTTTTGGAATTTATTTGCTATTTTCTAAAGCTTATTTCAATTATCAGATTTAAATCAATTGCTAAATCAATTAAAAATCCTTTCCTTCATTTTGGGCCGAAATTCCAACTTCGGCCCAATCCTCTTTCCCCTTTGGCCCACTCTCACCCGCACCATACACCCTCTCTCTCAACCCCCCCGACCCCACCTGTCATTCGCACGCGTGCCCGCGCGTTAAAACTTCCAATCAACATCAACCGTCGAATCTTAAAACAACGGCTAGGATGCATTGTAATCTTCGGACGGTCCAAACGGTCCAACGCGCGTGAGCCGTCCGATCTTAAATGGATGACCAGGATGTATTGTAACCTTCGGACGGTCCGAACGACCCATTCAATGGGGATCGTTCGATTTAAATCTAACGGCCAAGATTCACTCGCTCCTTTCTTCGTTTCTTTTTGGACGAGGATGGAGCGCAAAAATAGGGCCGTCCGATCTTGATCGGACGGTCCACAACGAGTTGAACGTTCGGACCATCCGAACGGGTGAGCACGATCTAGCCGTTAAAATTCGATCGGACGGTCCACAACTATTTGAACGTTCGGATGAATCTGGAGCACGTAAACAGGGCCGTCCGATCTTGATCGGACGGTCCACAATAATTTAAATAGGTTTTTGATTAAATAAAATACCAAAAAAAGAAAAGCATTTTTAGAAAATAGTAAATAAAGTCCAAAAATTATAGAAAAATGGAGAGAAATTCCTTGAATTATTTGGGACTTAATAAAAATATTTTTAGCTTAAATTTTGCTTTTAAATTTTTGCAAATAAATTACTCTTAGGGACAAAAGGAAAACCTCTTTTTTAAATCCAACAAAATCCGAGAAAAGGCTAAATATATTGTCCCTTTGCTATACGAGGGGTTAGGTTACGACTTGATGAAATTTCGTGGCGGCAGCGAAAAAACGGGCGCGCGGTAGGGGGAAAAAATGGCGCTACTAAATTATTCGCTCCCGAGTGTATGTAACGGCCAGATACTCGGGGAATTAGTTGTCCCTGTTGAGAACGCGTTGGTTCGCCGTTTTGGAGTGGCTCTCGTCGTAATTTCCCGAGTGTCTGATGGGACACTCGGGAAATTTTTTTTTTACTGAGTGTTTTATTCCCTCCCCGAGTGCCATATAAAACACTCGGTATATTACCGAGTGTTTTCTTCAAAATACTCGGGAAAATTTGTGGCACTCGGGAAAATAGAGGATTCTGGTAGTGATGGCACAAGAAATAGTAGTACCACAACATGGCGACACACACACACACAAATGTACAGCATCCGTATGCATAGTACATGAAATGCACGTGTAAAACTAGTCAGATGCAATGCTAGGGATAAAGCAAAAAAAGATATATAAATTCGGTTTAAAAGTGTTATTTTAATTATTTTTTGGAATAAAAAACTAATATTTAATTCATTTTCAGCATTAAATAAATATATTTTCTTTTTTTAATTGGTTTTATCGGAATTTCGGGCCGGTCCGAACTTCTATCGGGCCGATTTTGCAGTCCCAAGCCCGACCCGAGTAGCGTCGAGCTCGGGCCGGGCCGACAGGCTGGGCCGCCCATTGAACAGGTCTAGAAGCAATCATGTGCCCCGAACTAAAAAAGGCAAAGAAATCTCCCTTGCTAGTGTCCACCACGTAGAGCTTCCCCTAGTAGATGGGCAGTGTGATGGGCGTGATGACGGTAGGGTGAGGGGCGGCGAGCGGTGAGGGGGCGACGAGGAGGGCGGATGCTTGTGGCGTGATGGGTGGCGACGGGCAGCGTGATGGGAGGGTCAGGGACAAGGCGAGGGAGCCGGAGGGGATGCAATGCACTGAAAGTGAGAGGCATTTTTGTTATTTCGCCTACGCTACTAACGTCAAAACAACTGAGAAATGACGAAATGGTAAAAAACTGAACAGAACAAACTTTCGGTGGTAAAAAACTGTACGGAAATCTTTTGATGGTATTTTCCTAAACTGTGTACCTTTTGATGCTATGGAACTAATTTTTCCAAGAGGTTGTTAGGGAAAAAAAATAGATGCCTTAGCATTAATTTAGCAACTAGTACATCTTTTCACCAGCAAGACCCAAGAGATCGAGACCCCATGCTGCTATGCGGCATGGCAAGAAATAACAGAATTAGGTGCAGTATGCAGCAACTACTACTTGACTTGTTCGATCCTGAATTCCTAGCTAGCTACCTAATTAACTCTGCAGTGCAAGTGCAGATTAACACATGCACCTGCTTGCAAATTAATTTCAGAGCGTACTCAAAAGAAACCGAGCTACCTAGCAAGCTGCTGCTACTCCTCTCTACCTCTCTATATATACACGAGAGCAAGCCGGCCTAGACCTCGCTTCCCTTGTCATGGTCGTCGCCCTCTTCCCGGTGCGCCCGCTTCTTCTTCGTCCCCTGCAGTGCCACGCCGAACAGCTTCACCGTGTCGTCGTCTACCGCCGCCGCTGACCTCTGCGGCGGCGAGTCCGTGTCCAGCTCCAGCAGCCTGCAAGAAGACGCGACGACGGCGCCTGGAAGCTGCGGCGCCGTCGACGAGGGGCTCGTGACCGGCGCCACGTGGTTCTGCAGGAAGTATACGATGTCGTTGTAGAGCTTCTTCATGTGCGCCAGCTCCGACAGCAGCAGCGAGTTGCGCCGCCGCAGCTGCCGGTTGTCCTCCGACAGCGCCGCCAAGAAGTCCCCGCCGCCTCCACCGTCATTGCCGCCGCTAACACCGTGCGTGGTGGCCGGCTCTTCTTGGAAGTGGTACACCGGGTGAGTCGGCGGCGGGGGCGGCGGCGAGAAGGGGTTGAGGTGGTGGTGGTGGTAGGGTTGGTGCGGCGGCGGCGGCGGCGATGACTTCCTCCGGTGGATCTCGGCGAGGAGGTGCTTGGCTCCCTTCCTGAATAACTCGTTGGCGAACTCCCACCTGTCCGCTACAATCTTCCTGAAGCCCTGCATCAACAACAGCAATGGCAAAACAAATTAGCTATTGTAATGCATTATTAGCTACTACAAAGCGATGAAATTATGGCAAGATACTGTAGCTCCTGCCATTGCAACAACAATGGCAGATGATGCACATCTACTAGTTAAAGGAGATGTGGTAGATGAATGTTCAATGTTGCTGTGTACATATATGTATGTAGTCATGCCATGTGGTGTGTCAATGCATGGTATATCTATATACTTGGCACAGAATACCATAGGGTATATATATCTCTGTGTATTGTGTCAATCTTTTCCCAATGATTGGGACTTGGGAGTGGATGCTACTGATGAGGAGTGTATACTCCACTACTTACTAATTACTGTATATGCATGCACATTTGTACACTTGTTTTTGCTGTTTTTGTTTTGGTCAAGGGAGTGATATGCACATATGGGCTCTATTAGAGCAAGTGACAGAAGGGGAGAGAAGCTTAGTGCAAGTACTAATTAAGTACATTAGGGAAGCTAGCACAGTGTAGTACTGGGGCAAAACGGGGGAGAAGATTGCCATCATCAACTCATGGTTCAAAAGAATAAACTAATTAATATACACAAACAGACAGTCAGTATACAGGGTACGTACTTCGATCTCACTTATCATCTTGTGAGAAAACCAATCAATAAATGTACCAAAAATCTTCTAACTTGCATATAAATATATGACTCCCATTAAGAGCCAAACTAACAAAGGGGAGAGAAACAAATACGGAATCCCAATTATGGAGCAAAAGAACAGTGGATGAATGCATGCTCTCAGCTCTAATTTGTCAGAAACTAGGAAGCAAGAAATCGGCTAGTTGGAAGGAAGGTCACACCAATACCATTCCACCGTGCAACAAAATCTGTTAAAAGGAGGAACAAAAAACTTTTGCATGCTAGCTTGTCACATTCTAGGAAACAAGTGACACCAACCAACAAAATGCATGCATTGACCAAAGGCACCAAAACAACGAAAGAAAAGAAAAGAAGGTCGATCCCTATCAATCTGCATCTACAACCTTGCATCATCCAACAAATGAAGAAACACAAACACACGAATCATATCGCATCACGCAAATCCCTTTTTTTAGAGAGAGAAAATCATGCAATAGTCCCTAATGTAACTATCCAGAAGCAAGAACAAATCAATTAAACATGAGCTAACTAGCTAGCTAGCTAGACCGAAAACTCGATGGATTATGCATATATAGATGCTGCGTCATGTAGACATGCATATATGCATGTACGCATATGTAACGTACATAGGTGTTGAGCTGCCTGACGAAGCTGGAGAAGTTGTTGTGCTTGAAGTAGTTGGGGAGGAGGTCCCTGGCGAACTCCGGCGGCCGCCAGACGACGAAGGTGGTGTCGTCCTCCCCCCACGACACGATGTGGTCGGTGCAGGGGTCGTCCACCAGCTGGTACGTCTTGGTCAGGAACGGCGCCGGCACCGGCTTCCCGCCGTGCGCCGAGCTCTCCATCGACACCACCATCTCGCCGCACCGCTCCACAAGGAAAGCCATGGCCGACGACCACCTAGCTAGCTAGCACAGCTAAGTCACAATCTCAGTGTGCAAGAGGGGAAGATGAGGAGGTGAGAAGAGAGAGCTCTCAGCAATATAAGCTAAGCTAGCAGCTAGCACGAGTGAGAGAGAGTGAAGTGAAGAGAGAGAGAGGAGAAAGACTGCCCCTCTTTAGCTACATCTCCAGTCTCACTGTCTCGCACTCACACACATAAACACAACACATGCACACACACCCCCACGAGCCCCTTCAAATATTCTCGTGTGGGTCACTCGCGGTCCGCCTCTTTCTCTCTCTCTACCCTCCAAGCTTGCTAAGCTAGAGCCCTCTCTCTCTCATCATTATATATGCGTATGCATCGATATCTGTGCATGAGAGCACTGCATTGCAGGGTAGGGTGGCCGTGTGTGGGTGCTTCAAGGTGCTGTTGGGGAGAAGAGGAGGGTGCAAGAGAGAGAGAGAGAGAGGTTCTTTTGGCTTTTAGCATCACTTCATACATACTTAACCACTTTTAGGGCATAATTAAGTTTTTGTTTGGAGAGGAGATCGATCCAGGTGTGATAATTTACAGCGGTATGCTTGGTATATATTTTAAAGAAAAGTTTATGAATCCTAAAGTAGTTAACATTAGATGGGTCAAATCCACATTAACCTAAAAAATAAATCAAATCAAATATTTGTCACCACTTAATATTCAAATCTATATTAAATCTATTATTCAATTTGATTTATTCTTTGTGCTGATACACATTTGCCCCATCTAATATTAACCACTTTGCTTTAAGATTCGTAATTTTTTCTAAAAGAGGTGTACTAAAGCAAGACCCTGATTTATAATGACAATACCATATGTAATTTATATACATGTAGATGCATATTTAGCCCTATGCAGCTGAAGAATGCATCAAGTTGGTTAAGTTTAATCTACTGTGCTTATCTTTTACTGGCACCCCTTTCCCAAGATTGATCAAAGTGCACCAGCTTTATAAGAATTGTTTAACGATCGGTGTATGCCATGAGCTTGATACATGTATGCCCATTTTGCTGGAAGCCTGGAACCATGCATGCGTGCAGAGATCAAGCAGATGGGCAATTAATCACCTGTACATGGGAGGGAGAATCATCTATAGTTGGCGACATAAGCCAATTAATACAGATGCATGAGTGAATTAACAGGAAATTGATGTGAATGAGATGACGATGTTGTTATGCTTATGCTGTATCTGCACTGCACATATATGTAGCTTACACCTCTGCAGATCGATCGGAACACAAGCCCTGACGGCGTTCATCAACAGATAGCTCCAAATTAAAGTCTCCGTGGGTGCACATACGAACGTACGCACGGCGATGATTTGACGTGATGGAACAGAAGAAGAACAGTCCGCAATAAACGATGGATACATGGACGGGCTAATAATTTCGAAAGGAAAAAAGAGAGAGAAAAGATTCAGAGGCATGCAGCGCTGCAGCTCGCTCGGTGGACATGAATCCATTCGGTGCAGAGATCGAAGAGAAGCACATAAACTGTACTGCACGGCCGGTATCCTCATGGTATTTAGTGACCAAATTGTTCGCCTTCTCCGTCGATGCCTAGCTACCCATGCAGTGCAGGATGCAGCGAGCGCATGTACACATGTCTAGCTGTAAACAACGAAAGATACTTTTGTGCCTGCTGGTGACTTGCAATTTTCAAGGCAGGCCCGTGACTTCCATGGAACAGCAAAAGCAGAGAGAGAGAGAGAGAGAGAGAGAGAGAAATATACTGAGTACTGACTGGTGTAAGAACCATGCATCCATCCAATGCTTGCTAGGGATCCACTTTTGATGCAACACATCATTTTTTATTGCCCTTTCCCTGCCATTGGCCTGGCCTGCTGCTGCATGGGTGTGATGCAAGGCTGCTGCTTCCATTAATATCATATCAATGTGCAAGAAAACAAACATTCCCCCCAACTTTTCAACCAGCATTGAAAGAAACAAAAAAAAGTTTTCCCCCCCTCCTCCCTCTCTCTGGTCCCAATGTAAACAATCATGACTGATGAGCTGCCTTGCCTGCACAGTGAGTAGTAGCTAGTAAGTATCTGGCCCAAAGACCTTGTAAGATCACAGGAGGATTAGCTAGATTTGTGCATGCTCTCCTCCTCCACCCCAGCTTCCTCCATTTCCTTCTTTGATGCCTAGCTTCCAAGCAAGCAGTAAAGCACCAGTTTGCATCAGTCAAACTAGCCCCAAGAATCCACCCCAGGGCTGCTCTGCAGGTGATAGATCATAGAGATGCAGCCAGCTTAGGGTTTTGGCATGCAAGTACTCATGAAGATGCCACAAGCTGCAAGCAACATATACATATACATCAATGCACGTGGCAGCTATATATATGTGGCTGGCCTAATGCAGTACACTACTGGGACTACTGGCCCTAGTTAAGTGTACAACAGCTAGTGTATAGCCTACAGCTTTCAGAGGACCAAAAAGAAAGAAAGAAAACAGAAGAAATAATTCATATAAAACTAGCAAGGAGTGAGCTAGGAGAGGTACAGAGATGATGAGGCCTAGAGGTACAAGGCAGGCAATGCATGGCATACATGTGTGATAAAACTATGTATTTGCTTTAGTGTGCAGTGTGGATTGGCTGTGGAGTTTGAATGTTATGGAAGATTCTGTTCAGATATACTATATAGGATGGAGTTTTGGCATGATAGGCAATTCTAGTCCTATCTATCATCACCATTCATTTAGCACCTTTAACTCCCATAACATTTTCTCTCTCCCCGATACACGCATCTACATACAAAATTCATGGTGTGGATCTTTAGCTCCCATAACATTTCTCTCTCTCTCCACTACACACATCCACATACAAAATTCATGGTGTGGATATATATATATATATATATATATATATATATATATATATATATATATATATATATATATATATATATATATGTATGTATGTATGTATGTATGTGTGTGTGTGTGTGTGTGTGTGTGTGAAAAGGTATGATACTCCTCGAGTACGTACTCCCATCTCTCATATACCACTTAAATCGCATGATGATACCTCTTCATCTATTTGAGCATACTCCAATAATTATTATTATAAGATATCCCAAAGTGAGTTCTATGAAAAATTTCATTAAATTCCACTTTTTATAGCAAAATTTGTGTATATACCTCTTTTATATATAAAAAAGGGTATATAGCCAAAAAAACAAAGGGCTCCAATGGAAATTTTTCAATCAAGTCACATTGGAGTATCTTATAATTGGTATTTAAGTATACTCAAAATGATAAAGAAGTATAATATGTGCGTTTAAGTGGCATATTGGATGTGGGAGTACATACCAGAAGAGGTTTGCTCGAGCGGATTATAAAAGAACTATTCAAATAAAAACCGAATAATAAGTACTATTCAAATAGAAATAAAATGCAATAATATAAAATTAAAATATTAAAACAGTAAAGCAATATAAAATATGCGGAAATAAAATTACATTATTCAGAGTAATATAATATAGTTATTCGGATGATATATATTCAAGGATATAAAAATATTTGCTCGAGATGTGAACTCGAGCTTTAGAATATATATTCATAACTTATATATTCAGAGAACCTTCAAAATATATTCAATATATATATTCAAAGTACCTTCAAATATATTCAAGAATATGGCACCAAGATTGTTATTGATATTCAGGTGTTATGATATTATGAATATTTCTTCCGATATAATATTGATGGAAATAATATTACGAATATGATATTCTCTTACTATTCTTACTGAACATATTATTCTGAGTTTACTATTTTGAACAAGATTCAGGGAATATTCAACAGTATTTGTGAATAGTATTCGAGATTTGAATAGTAATTTTTTATCAGGATCTTACAGGTTGGCGAGACCAATATGACAACCGGTTTGTGCAGCAATAGTTGTGTAATCCTACTCAGTACTCACCATATTTCTCACTAATTTGCTTTAGAAGTAGTTAACTTTACCCTAGACAAACTTAGGTATGGTCATATAAGGCAATTTTTTATCGTCACTCCAGGCAGTTCCACCCGAAGGGAATACTTCTCCCAGCATACACACCACCCTATAACGACAACACATATGCCTAAAACGGGAGGAATTTACATATGCTGCAGAGGTTTCTCCTATAGAGTCCATAGCATAAAACCTTGCCCCGTATGAACACACTAAGAACTGACCGAGGGATTCAAAGGAAACTACTTCATTTCCACAAACTAGTTTACATATGGCTTTCCCTTTCGAGAACCCTGACTATCTACAAAAGGATTGGGACTTACTTTGATATTACTACTGGCTTACACTTCTGGATGGCTATTTTACAGTGGTTTCTCTCTATAGCTAGAGAGTAACTACTACTACGAGGCTTGTGTTCTGGAGGGTGCTCAGTGTGTGCTTTTCTTCTGATGTTGTCTACTTGTGTCCCCCCCCCCCCCCGATGCCTTCTTCTTGATGCAAGAGGTCTCCTTTTATAGACGAAGGATGTAGAGAGCAGTCTTCGGGAGTCTTCTGCTACTTGCATGAATGCAAGAAGTGTCTTGTAGCATCATGCCACGATGCCCTATGCAAGAAATAGCTTGTCTTCGTTTTCCAAGTCAGGACAAAGCTTCCAGTCTTCTAATCTATGAGTTGGTTGCGTCCAAAGAGTACTATACAACGATGTATGACCCTTGCTTAGAGAGTCATCATAATGTACAAGCTTCCAAAGGTGCTGAGTAGTATGCATGCCACGTTCCTTTGTATGCCAAGAGATGGCTAAGGATCAAGGCAAATGCACATTCTTCAACATAATGGGGTGGATAAGCATGAGCATATATCCAATCGCACCATCTTTGCGATCTTACGCTTTAGGATAGAGGTGCGCCCAACTTTTTAGGAAAAGTTAAGCCACGTTGCCATCTTTTGGAGTCTTCGAGTATGTATCTTCATATACTCAGGTGGATATTTCTTTGAGGTATATTTGAGCGTAGGTTATTCATTTTATATAATTGATGATACCTTTTTCAATATTCACAGTACCTTTATATAGGTATTCTTAGATATTCATATGGATTTTCTCAGATATTCATCATTATTTGGCCCACTTTTCTTTTCTTTTTCTTTTTCTCTCTTCTTTTTTTTTTCTTTTTTTTCATTCACTATCATCTTCTTCGATTGGCCAAGAAACTGAGTATTCATCTTCATCTGGTTGCTCTATTGAATATATGCCCATCATTTGCCGATATTCTTTCCTGATTAGGGTGTCTTCACCAAAATCTGGTTTTATCAGGCATCCAACACCTTTATACAAGAAACCATTAACTCCACCACACCAGATGTTCATTATTTTGTTCTGGAAAACCGTATGGAAATTCGTGTCTAGATAGATACTTTCTTCAATTTCCATAGCTTCTTTGAACCATCTCCAATTATCATGATTTGTTCCTTGGAGAAATAGTTCTTTCTGCTCTTCTGTCAGAATACCCATATTTCTTCTAGGATTTTTGAAATTATCCTTGAGGATATAAACATCATGCATTGTAGGTCTTATTGGGGACTTGAATCTTGGAGGGGTAGAATAGAAGATAATTTTGTATCTTCCCCTGATGGATGACAATCTCTTGCAAGCTTCTTTAATTGCAGCTCCAAGGTCTGATTGGAGAATTTGATCTAGTGTGCCATAGATAGCATGGACTGGACCTTGATCGATGATTCCTTGAAGAGAAATGTATTTGTGGGTTTGGATATGTAGGTTTTTGAAGTATTTGAGATCTATTTCTGCTCTCAATATTATGAATCTGTGGTAAGGTCTGAAGAGTGCTTTATGATCAAAATGGAGGAGTGGGAATATAAGGACATTAATTTTGATACTGGGGTTAAATCCTTTCCCCTCATATAGATAAAGGAAATATTCTTGAAGATCTGAGAAAAATTTTATTTGCCTCTCAAGATATTTTTTCCAAACTAATTCAAGAATATCTGGTCCTAAGCAAGACAATGTGCTCTCAGTTTTAAAGCTTAGTCTAGAAATAAGAATCTCATGGGTGGTATTGCTAAAAGATTCTTTTATATTTACCTCCGGTATATTTCCTGAAGGTTTCATATTCTTCGGTGCTTTATATCTTTGGATATATTCTTTGGCAGCTAATTCTATATAATAATTTGCTCCTAATATTATTCTGGCTTGAGTTATTGCTTCATTAATATTTCCATATATCGAATAAGGCAGGCTTTATACCAGACGGTTCTTAAGAATAACTGTCTGTGATAATCACATACGTCACAAATAGTTATTGTTAAAAACCGTCTGTGAATTATCACAGACGGTTCTAAAAAATAACCGTTTGTGATAGTGCAAACGTGGAGGGGCGGTCGGCCAGTAAAAATCTTGTCAAAAGGCTTTACCAACCAGCGTTCTGTAAGAAGCATGAGTTCCACTGATGCCCCCGTGTATGTCGTGCAGGGGATTTAATCCTTCTTTCTGCGATATGCATCGCATGAGTACCCCTTGAGTGCCTCTTTTATAGAGGACTCCTTTGACCAAAGTATACATTTTGGCCTTACGGGATGAACGTTCTGCCTCGAGATCATCATCGGGTACTGTACCCTTCTGAAGATACTCGTAGATGGAATTCATCCTGGTATCCTCGTATTCTAGAGACACTGTCTCAATAGAAGATGTCTCTGGTGTTTCGACCACAGACGGCTTCTGGAGCTGCTTCAAGAAGACTCCTTATGGTACTTGAGATCGAGAAGAAGCCATTCGAGCTAAATAGTCAACGAGAAAATTATCCTTTCGAGGGATATATTGTAACTCGAAACCGAAAAAATATTTTTCAAGCTTTCGGACTCCCAATAAGTACTGCGACATGGTCGGATTAAAACACTAGTATTTTTTTCTAGCCTGATTCACGACTAGTTGAGAATCTCCTATCACGAGTAGTCGTCGAATCCCGAGCACTTTCACGGCTCGTATGTCAACTAACAAACCTTCGTATTCTGCCACGTTATTAGTGACAGAAAAGTGTAGTTGAATAGCATACTTTAATGTCTCTCCAGTAGGAGATTTCAGAACCACCCTAGCCCCCAAGCCACTTAGCGTAAGTGACCCATCAAAGTACATCGTCCACTGGTCATGGGTATCGTACTGGGGATCCTGAACAGGTTCAGGATTTGTCCATTCGGTGACAAAGTCTAGCAAGATCTGGGATTTAATGGTCGTTCGGGACACGAAATGGAGGTCGAACCCCCAAGTTCTCTGCACCATTTTGCTATCGTCCATTGCTTCCTGATACGGAGGACCACTCCTAAGGGAAACTCAGACGTCACAATTATCTTGTACACCTGAAAATAATGCCGTAGTTTTCTCGAAGACATGAGGAGGGCATATAGAAATTTTTAGACCTAAGGGTAACGCTCCTTAGGCCCATCTAAAACTTCACTTACATAGTAAACTGGTCGTTGAAAGCTCTCACGTTCGGCAACCAGTACTACGCTCACTGCCTGTGGTGTGGCAGCTAGATATATTAAGAGTGTCTCTTCTAATTTCGGAGAAACCAAAACAGAAGCACTGGTAGGGTACCTCTTGACATCCTCAAAGGTTGTGTTAGCTTCTTTTGACAACTCGAAACCCTCATGCTTCCTTAGAAGTTTGAAGAAAGGAAGCCATTTCTCTCCTAGTCATGCTATGAAACAACTTAAAGTCGCCATACACCCTGTGAGTTTCTGGACTTCTTTATTCGTGGTCGGAGGGCGTATTTGTTTAATGGCCTTTATCTTTTCAAGATTTGCTTCGATTCCTTATGCAGAAACAAGGAATCCAAGCAATTTTTCTGACAAGACTCTGAACATACACTTCTCAGGATTGAGTTTCAAACGGTGTTTTCTGAGGTTGTCGAATGTTTCTTGCAAATCGAAAATATGATTAAGTCGCTTGATGCTTTTTACGACTAGATCGTCAACATAGACTTCCAAATTTCGGCCTAATTGAGGTGAAAAAATCGTTTGCATCAAGCGTTGAAAAGAAGCGCTAGCATTTTTTAGACCAAATGGCATTTTGACATAGCAAAATATTCCAAATGGTGTAATAAATGCGGTCTTTTCTTCATCATCTAAACGCATACTAATCTGATAATAACCAGAATATACATCTAGAAAACTTAATACTTCACAACTAGCAGTAGAATCAACCCACTGAATGATACCAGGGAGAGGAAAATCATCTTTTGGACAAGCTTTATTAAGATTAGTAAAGTCTACACGCATACGTCACTTAGCATTAGACTTCCTAACCATTACAGGGTTAGCCAACCGCTCTTGGTGGTCAACCTGTCTTATAAAGCCTGCTTTAAGTTGCTTGTCCAACTCTGATTTGGTGGTATCTCGTCGATTAGGTGCAAATCTCTGTAATTTATATTTTACCGGTTTCTTGTCAAGCCGTAGAGCTAGCCTATGCTCGATCACCTCCATGGGGACTCCGGGCATGTCCGACTAGAGTTATGGTTAGGAGAACGACATGACCTGTTGTCGTTTTGATCTCCTCGAGGTGAGTTGTTCAAACAACTAGCATTCGACAGAGTCATCCCAGTACGACTTCCAAAGTGATGCCGGTGAGGTTGCTCGAGTCTGGCCATCATGCTCCGAAGCCTTCGCGCGATCTCTTTAGCGAAGAGGTCATACCCTGGCGCTCGTACGAGTTCTAGAGTAGGGTTCTTATGCAGGTCATTGATATGCTGAAGTTCTCGAGCCTCCTCGGATTGATATTGAATGAGTCTAGGCAAAGTTCTCTGGGTGGCAATTCGTCTCCTCTAGGCAGTCTCAGGATCTTCCACATCTGAAATTACTTAAGTTCGCCTTAATGGAGAGTGATCATTTCAAGGATTTCTCCCATGCTCATCAGAGTGTTGATCTTGTTCATCACCAAAGGCCTCCTCGCCATTGCCACGAGAGGTCGGAGTGTGTGATCGTTTGGGAGCATCCTTAATCCTGCCTCTAGGAGAGCAACTATGATCTAAGGGGAGGACAAAAACCTCTTGGTTATGACATCCACTTGAGCCTGAGGCCTCCTGGCTTGAGGAGTGGTCGAACGACAACGCCTCGCAACTTGGAGCAATCCGCTCCAAGAAGGGGAATTCTAGGTTATAACTGTCTCCATCCGCAAGTGAGCACTGCGAGGGTATGGTCGAACCTGTAGAAAAAGTGTACCCCCCATATCCTCTACAGGGGTAACCGAGGAGAGACGACCACCAAATGCTGATGGAGTCCCGGAATGATGGCTTTTAGGACTTGCCGTGCTAGGTCAGACTGCCTTAGGCGAACTCGAACATTTGGGGGGGGGAACCCTCATCGTGTTCTGTGCCCGCTTTGGTGTAGTCCTGATTGTGGTCGGATAGACCCTTGCCCTCTGAGGAAACTAATCCCTTATTTATACGTACCGTTGGGGGGATCCCTCCTCAACTCCATCGGTGGCATGGTCTCCTGGATCTGACGAATGATCTCTGGAGACGGCATTACCATCGGATGAATTGATACTCGGCTCATAGTCAAAGCCGGCATCCATGTCGAGATCTGTATATTTAGCCAAGTCGAACTAGTTCTCCTTGTTCCACTCTCCTGCCATGGAAGCATTAGAGTTGAGAAAATAAAAAGAACCTATCGATAAGGAATCACCAGAAAGTCCCTACAGACGGCGCCAACTATCGGTAATCTAGAACCGATCTTACGTATGATTGTTTGATTCGGGGGAACTCCTGGAGATAAAAACACGTAGAGAATGACACAGAGGTTTTATACAGGTTCGGGCCTTCTCCAAAGAGAATAACAACCCTACTCCTGTGCTAGTGTATTGAGTGTGTTGATTACAATCAAGAGGAAGACTAAAGCATAATGTCTTGTGCTCCTGATTGATTCCTCTTCATTCATCTCCCCCTCTGCCTCCTAACTTCAGCCTTTATATAGCGTATGAAGGGGTGGCAGTTCCTCCAGGTGAAGAGGCGCCTCAACGTTCCAAATGATGAACCACTCGATAGTGGTTGTCATTAAGGATGTGGCACTCCCATGTTGTTAGGCAGTTATTGTCTGAGACAGAGGTGATTCATGCGGTTATTCATAGATAATAACAGCGTATATTAAATACCCCATGTGTTAAACACAGCGCATAAGACTCCCTAACCGACTAGGCCCACATGTCCGTAGACTCCATTGATATAGGGTAGTCGTGTTTGATTAGGTTATGGAGATACTTACGACCACAAGGTGCTCGTAGAGGAGGCTCCTAACCTAAGGCTAGTCGTAGAAAAGCTTACGACTAGAGACTATTCGTAGAAGAGGCTTACGACTAGGGAGTAGTCGTAGTAGGACTTACGACCACTCAACTAAGCTCCTCCCTTACAAATGATAAGGGGGTATATCTATGGGTAATATAAAGACGTTGATATCCTCTTTTGCAACACCTCATTTTTTGTGTTGCCATTCGGTGGCACCTAGAGCAGTCGCTTCAGCTCAGCTAGCTTGGTTATTCCTACAGCTAGGGACACCATCGGTGCGTCCCTGCTACCGCACGGGAGCCCGAGGATGCACTTCACGACATGAGGCATGATTGGGATGCTCCTGCCACCGCAAACACGGAGCACCATTTCATTGGGGTCTATCTTGTCTATCAGGAAGCATAACAGTCCCTTCTATTGAGGCCCTCGAGGTTGAACTTGAGAAGGGCACCAAAGTCGAGTCTCGTAACCTCGTTTATCTAGTCTATTGTCAGCTAGCCGATGGTCGAGATGACGAGGGCAGGGCACACCTGATGCACGTCGTATACGGTCCACACTTCCTCTCCGTCGTAGCCTGCACTTACTAATGCATGACGATAACAGATCAATGAACCAACGAATTAATAAAACCCAAATAAGGATTTACTGTTATAGATGCATCTCTTTACCAGGACGAACTCTGCCGCAAGCTCCGCGTAGGACATCAAGGCAATGACGTCCTTTGGATCGATGACTTTCTTCTTTTTGCTTGTTGTTTCTTCCAAGAAATACCGATGCTTGGATCCATAACGAGTAACTCTGATGTTTGTGCTTCGACGGGTTCAGGGTGAGATGGGTCCACGATAATCGCCAATGATGTCTGGTTGTCCTCTATGGTGATCTTCCTCGTCTTCGAGAGGAACTCGCCAGATGTCCTTATTTACTGTCACAACGAAAAAATAGATCAAAAAATGTGTGATTTACTGTAAGAATGTCGTGGATTTACTTCAAGACTTGTATACATGCCATGATTTACTGGTTCCACATGCACCGGCTCTAGAAAACACGAATTTGGGGGATCGGCGGGGTAATTCAATTGTGCGGAATTGGGAAAAATTTTGTGTGAAACCCTAAATATTTCCCCGCCATGAGAAAATATGAAACAATGTACGGAGATTTTTTTGCTCGTCTGGGAGGCGTACAAGGTGGGAGGGGATTGAAGGCTTGAAGCCGAAGATCTCCTCTAATCATGATAGGAATGGGGCTGGTAGAGATCGCCGGAGAGTCTACGATAACATCGCGAGTTTTTTTAGGGTTGTAGCGCCGCCGAAGAGAGAAATTCTAATATTCTATAGTGCGGAGAATCTTGAACGACCCACATACTATATGCAACTTCCGCACTGCATGATTTCTGGAAAATTTCAGAAACATCGAAACGGCTGATAGTTACTCGACAGTAAAATTGAATATAATATTTACTTTTGTACATATCCCAAATTACTACCAAGCATTGTTGTTTTTACTGCACAACCGATTTTACTGCTCGTTGGAGTTTAATTACTACCACATCCCTATCAATTCTTGTCCTGCCATGTGACGTCGTCGTGAGCCTTGGGGTCTGTGGCACACAAAAAAACTGGAACGTGGTTGTAACATTCAACGAGCAGTCCAATAAGAAAATCGTGGAAATTTTGAAACCATCGTGTGATGCGTGATAGTAAAAATGAGTATCAAATTTACTTTCATAAAACACTACAATTTACTGCCAGTTGGAGCTGGTCTTACTATAATCACGAGTGTACTGGACAGTTTTTTAGACTTTTCCGCCACATCCTATCGTGGCACGCCTTGGGGGTTGGGGATCGCGATATGGCCGCACGGCTCGCTGGGGTGGGGGAGGGGGTGGTTCTCGTTCGATATTCTACAAAAAGAATTATATATATATATATATATATATATATATATATATATATATATATATATATATATATGTGTGTGTGTGTGTGTGTAGTAGACATTTTACGAGTACATCACATCACCTTTCTCCATCCCCACATGTGGCTCACTGCATTTGTGGCCAGGTCTAGATCTATCTTTGACCGGGGAAACATGAATAAAATAAGGGGAGAAAACGGATGGAGAGATGGAGAGATAATCAGATTTCATAAGATATATGTCATATGTGTGATGCAGTGACAAGTGAGAGATGAAGCAAGAAAAGAATGTTATGTTCTTCTCCAGATCAGGCCCACATTATCTGATGACACCATGCCATTCATGCATGCTAGTTGCCGTTAAAAACCAGTTTTCTAGACAATATTGTGCTTCACAATGTCTCTCATCTCAAGATTCCTCTGAGATAATTAATTCTTTATCATAGCATTGCCTGCAAAAGATACTGTCGTGCTTATATGTGTGCATACACTTTGCTGCGGCACTGTTGTTCGTATGTTAAAGAACATCTATGTATTCGTGCATTGAACTGACACTCGACAGGTAGCTAGCTAGCTAAAGTTATGGAGATGAGGTGATTAGAATAAGGAAGATATACTCACTAGAAGATGGCAGCACTCTGCAAAAGATGAAGCTGTTTGTTTGTCTAGGAGTAGATCATCAGATAGGGCAAGGCATAGGGCTCATGTGAAGAGGAGGGGTGAGGAGAGGCCAGAGTGTATGTAGATGCCTCACTCTCACTCAGCTCCCTAGGCTGCATAGAGAACAGCTGCATATTGGACTTTGTCATTGCCACTCACATACCTGCAATAACCTTGTGAGGGTTTAGACAATTAGATGTACTTGATTAAAGAGAGATATTGCTAGATGTTTATGTTGTTCCTAGCTAGCTCTTATTTTGCATTAGACTTGAAAGCATGCATGTGGCTAGCTAGGTCCACAGCTAGTACATCTTTCCAGGTTTCTTATTAGGCATGTATGTAAGTTTGTCCCTTGGTTTGTATACAAGGCTAGTCACTATACTACACTACTGGAACTCTAGAACTAGAGCTTAAGCTTAGATACGAAAATGAATGGAATAGACCAGATCTTTTGCTGTGGTTGCATGCATTATATAAAAGGTTGATTCTTCTTTCACCACCTCTATGCACAAGAGCTTTTTATGTAGGAAAAAGGAAAAGGAGAAAGACGCTCCAAAGATGGGATGAGGTTGCTAGACAAAGGGAGCTTTTCAGAGAACATTTTCTTCTTTTTCTCAGAGAGAGAGAGAGAGAGAGAGAGAGAGAGAGAGAGAGAGAGAGGGCTAGGGAAGAGAGAGAGACAGAGGGAGAGAGAGGGGAGGGGTCAGATGTCAGAGCATTAAGGGAGGAAAACTGATTAAAGTATGTGAGCATAAAAGGAGCTGTAAAGATGTGAATTTACCACCACTCTTCTACAGCCTCCTAACTTTTTTCCAAGCTCTCTTACACATGTGCACGCACATCTGATCTCTCTCACTACCATGTTCTGCCATGGCCGGGTGGTGCTCGGAGTCGGATATGGAGAACAGGAGTGTTGCCTCTGAGAGCACTAGATTTAGATGTTTCTCTACCATGATAAACTGAGGCCGTGATCTAGCTTTAGCTTGTACATGTGTGCAAGAGCAAGAGCCTTCTAGATGAACCACCTTGTACATGCTCAGCTAGCTACTACTCCATGCACAAGAACAGCCAATATTCTACGCCGTGCGTGTATCTAAAATTCTAAATAAACAGCTTGAAGCTTACCTTGTTCTAAAGCTTACCTTGCTCTGTACCCTCCAAATCCAAAAGAAAACCATACAAATCTCGGCAAAATAACTATATATGCTGTCGATAATGTGATGCGGGCGAGTCTGCTACCTAGCTAATATTCAGTAGTAATTTGCTTCTGAATCTAAGGACCTATATATTCTCTTTTCCTGTGAACATAACAGCGTGCATGAAATCATTTTTCATGGTGTACATCGATCACCCACCATTTCATGCGGCTTTGGCGCAGGAGGCAGGCGCAGCAGCAGGCGGTGCACTGGCGAGGTGGCTAGAACAATCAAGCCCATCTGCCCGTGCACGCTTCGACAAGGGGCCTGAGTAATCGTGCGTATGGGTGTTGCAAGCCAACAGGACATGCGTCCACGCTCGTGCACTGCACACGTGAGTACACGCCAGGACTCACATCCGTGAAGCTTCCAATCTCTCTCTCTCTCTCTCTCTCTCTCATTTAAACTTGAGCTTGTGCAACCTATGTACCAATTAATCTGCAGCATCGCATGGCTTGTGGGTGTAGTGCAGTCCAGTACTCCAGTGTATCGTCCTCTCTCTCTCTCTCTCTCTCTCTCACACACACACACACACACTAGCTTGTATGATACTACTCTCTCTCTCTCTCTCTCTCTCTCTCTCTCTTAAACTTGAGCTTGTGCAACCTAGGTACCAATCTGCAGCATTGCATGGCTTGTGGGGTGTAGTGCAGTCCAGTGTATCGTCCTCTCTCTCACACACACACACTAGCTAGCTAGTATGATACTACCACTATCTCTTTCTCGCAGGGTCACAAGTGCGTGGCCAAGGGCTCTTCCTGCCTGTCTGCTCTTCTGTTGCTCCACATGGTGTCACATGCACCAATGCCTCCCCTTCTCTTCTTCTCTCTTGATTCACAGAGGACAACAGTTTCTTTTTTTTTTGTGTGTATCTACTGTTTGGCCGATCTGGGCCTGCATCCATTACAACAAAAAAACTGAGTTTTTTTACTGGCCCTATGGCCATGCATAGAGCAAGGCATGCACAGATCGATCGTTCTTGCCTGTTCTTGCCGAATCTAATCATGTTTGGCTTGGCATTGGCTACTGCCTACTCTCTCTTCGAGGAATCACACAGTGTACTGGTCAAAAAAGTTAGAAATAAGAGTAAACTATATATATTATATAGTATTGATTTTTAGTTGCAAGTGGTGGAACGGATGAACAGTACTGATAGATCCTATGCAGGCTCATCAGCTTTAAGGACACCTACCACTACCAGTCAAAGAATTGGACTCAACTCCACGGTCTAAGAAAAGAAACAGGTTAAGTATATGAACTCGTATCCTAATCAACTAAGACGATAAGAAGTGTGCTATAAGGAATACTATATGAATCCTAATAGAATTAGAATTTTTACTTTCTTTTGGAGGAGAACTAGAGGTACTATATAAAGTTATAAGAGGTGTTCAAAAAGAACAAAGCCACAAACCAACTCATCCAAAGTAAGAGACGTACGAGAGGATTAGAGACTAGGTTATTCCTTAGCACTAGATTCTTATATAAGGAAAAGATCCAATGATCACAAAAGGTTCGAGAGGGTTGTGAGAGGGCGACAATCCCTTGTACTCTTTTATGTTGTAATTAAGGAATTTACAGTTGGCTTCGTCAAATATCTCTAGTCGTGATTATTTCAGCGCTGTTATTATGTTCTCTCTACAGGATTCATCTACTCCGTTCTTGATATCATGCACGTTCGTACCGTATCTCACAACTCTGATCCGATTTAGGAGTTGCTCCGTATAAGAAGTGGTATCAAAGTATAGCAAAACATCTCATAGATTGTGGATTTAATCCATGACAAACAAAAATAGTCAGTGCATGTTTCAGCTTTTGCAAAATGGCAAGTGACATAGATGAAGCCATTTAATCATAGAAAAACTTACCGGCGAAATTTCATGGGATTACCGCTGATAACCGTTATTCTTGGCGGTAGCGGTAGAGAATTAAAACCGGTAAAAAAAAATCGGTTTTGATGAATTTTGTCCAAAAAAATCGAATTTGCTTGAATTTTGTTTGATTTTGATTTTTTTTTTAATAAAATCCCAAAAAATCAACTTTTTGTTTGAAAATTTCAGCCGAAATTTTCGATTTTCACCGGTTACCGGCCTTACTGGTCCCCTAGTAAAAAAACGAACCGAAAAGTTTTACACTGCATTTAATACCAGCAACTCCTCTTGCATCGATTTATTGAGGTGGAACAGAAACATTTCCAAAGCGCGTCTATGAGTAAGTTCATGATGCTGCAGTCACCGTGATATATATGCGGTGGTGCCGTGATGGTGGTTCAATCACATAATGAGCCCTGAACTGCTCTCAGTGTTTCAGGCTTTCCTGCTTACGCAACTAGTACTAAAAAACCACAACATCCACCGCCAAATTTGCTTCTGGTCCACCATTGGATGCGAAAAAAATTACTGCGCAGACTGAAAAAATTTACTGCAGACTGAATACCAGCCTGATCGATGAGCTCACTGCATGGTCCTCACGATCTCATGTTTCTGTCTCCTTGAAGCATGCATTTTCAGATCCTCCTGGATGTGTGTGCAATGCAAGCATGCAATGGCCTGATTTACTATATATGTTATCCTAAGCATGCATTTAGGTTATCCTACGTACGTATGCCTTTTCTGATCAGCTTGCTTGTGTGTGCAATGC